>JARHVA010000760.1:1440000-2640000 GCA_037957365.1 Torreya grandis | reverse complement strand
ATGGACTTTTGTCCACGGGAAAATTCAAAAAAGGAAAAAACCTGCGGAAAAGACAAGTCTTTCGGACAATTTGTCCAAAAGAATTCTTTCGGAAGATTTGTCCGAGAAGACATAAGGCGAAGGGATAATTCCTTTGGGCAAATTGCCCAAAGGAAAAGAAGTGAAAAAATTCTCGCGGACAAATTGTCTGCGGGAAAATTAAAAAGGAACAACCCTTGCAATAAAAAAAGCCCGAAAATAAGTAAAGTCCAAAGGAGAAAAGAAGCAGAAAGGGAGATAATTCCTGCGGACAAATTGTCCGTGGGAAAGTTCAGAACAAAAACCCAAAGCCCAAAGTGAACAAAAGCCCGATTAAATCGCATAAGAAACCCGCAGAATAGTGTAAAGAACAAGAAGATGAAGACAATAAACCCGAAAGGAGAAAAGAGAACAAAAAGGCCGTAGAAAATAGATAGACAGAGACAAAAAATCCATAGAAATAAGTCCAGGAATGGTAGACCAGTAAATAGAAATAAAGACAAAAAAGACAAAAACATGCAGGATGGTCCAAGAATAGATGCGAGCAAAACAAAAAACATGCAAAGAGAGTGCCAGAATAAACGAAACAAACGGATTGACAAAACATGCACAGCTGCAGTTCTAGAATAAAAGACAGAAAAAGAGACTTTTGTAAAGGCTATTTTCAGATGTCGAAGCTCAGTTGACTGTTCGTCAAAGATCTCATGCAAGTCGTGTTTGTCAAACGTTCTAGCAAACTACTTAAATCCATTTGTGCGTCCCTTTCATGCAAAAGACGGTTTCTTCAATCCAAGCAGAGAAAGAGAAGTCTATTTCTGAAGATCGGCGCAACTCTCATGCAAGGAGCGGAATAAGCCAAGCTTGGACTCACTGTCCATATCCTCTAATGCCAAGGAGCTTCATGCAAGACAAATAGACTTCTTGTAAATACTGAGTTGAACAGATTTAGCCTCTCTCCTATTTTTCCAATGCCAACTCTTGGCTGTTGTAATTTTCTATATAAGTTGGCTTTTTAGCCTTGAATTGTATCCCTCTCTTGGTAAGACCAGGCTCTGTCATTGGTGAATTGTGTAACCTCTTCAATCAATAGAAGGATTGTACTTTCAAATTTCAAGTGTTGGCATAGTGTACATTCATTCAACAATTTGTATACATGGAAGATTTTTCTCCCTTCCCAAATTCTGATTCGTACCTAGTTGCTAGCTCATCATATTATGCATGTCATGTTTAGTGTTCTATGTCTTGTTGACAATTCTTCCACAAGTCAGATTGTCTCTTGCTATTTAGAAAGTTCACGTCTCTAGCCAAGAAAGAAAGAATACATTACTTTTTGGTAAGGGCCTTTACGACAAAATGATGAATTCCTTCGTACTTTTGTCCGAAGGAATGGTTCATCAAAGTAGGCAAAGCCAAGGAAATAACAAATCAGCAAAAGAGCCTAAAACAAATGAAAACATTCGGGCTTTTTGTCCGAAGGAATTCCTTCGGACAAAAAGTCCGAAGAAATTTGGAAGACCATAGAGACAAAGAAAGTCCGCACAAAAGGCAAGGAAAAGCCAAAGATTAATTCGGAAGGGGGCATTTTCAAGAATTCCGAAGGGCAGGGTACCCTTCGGAAGGGTCACTTTCAATATTCTCGAAGGGCACCTACCCTTCGGACAGGCACAAGACCAAATTCAGAGACCTTTACAAAAGGCAGAGGGAGATCGACTAGCCCTTGCGGAGGGCACTTGGTCGGTGTCGAAGGGCACTTGTCTTTACCGAAGGGCACTTGTCTTAGCCGAAGGGCACATTTCGGAGAGAAAAGCAAAGAGATATCCTTCTGGCTTTTTGTCCGAAGGAATTCCTTCAGACAAAAAGTCCGAAGAAATTCGGAAGGCCACAAAGCAAAGTCCGAAGTAAAAAAACAAGACTAAGGCAAAGACAGAATCAACAAAGGAAGATATTATTTGGACTTTTTCTCTGAAGGAATTCAAGAGTGTCCATGGAGGACAAAAGAAAAAAAAGCAAAGGCAAAACAAAGAAAATGAATTCTTTCGGACTTTTGTTTGAAGGAATTCCTTGGACAAAAAGTCCGAAGGAATTAGGAGAAAAGACCATGGGAAAGAACCCGAAGAAATGTGAAAGGCAAAGGAAAGAAAGCCACAGGAAATATATACAGAGAAGTCCGAAGGAGAAAATGACCAAAGGTGACGTCCCGCTAGCCATCAAATTTTGACTGCGGAAAGTAACCGTTGGAACAGGGGTAAAGCCATAATTTCGAAAGAAAAGGCCAAACGGGTAAAAATATAGACAAATACATCCGAATATAGAATCCCGCCAGAAATAGACACGAACAACAGACTAGAATAGGACATAATACATGCAAGCAGGAGCTATTTTCGAACATCGGTCAAAGCTTCAGTTGACTGATTATTAAAACCATGTTCGTCTCTAGTCAGTGCATGCATCCGAAGGTCTAACTCAGCTTCAACAGATGTTCCAAATTCGAACGACGAGTTGACTGTTCCAGATTTAGAGTTGACTAATTGTTAAACGCTGCATCCACTAGAAGCTTTCCATGCGAAGGAGAATGATCTCTTCGACCAACTGAGCTGCCAAACAGTTAACTCCACTGATTTCTTCGTCCAACTCAGCTTTCAAATGCTACAACTCGGCATCAAGCAGCTTACGAAGAAGTTCTAAAATTGACATTTGCGTGGATTTCTATGCAAAGAGAGGTGGGCGGTTCATAACAAAGATAAGTTTGCTTCATCAAACGAAGAAGCTTCATGCAAGGACAAAAAATAAAATATATTTTATTGAAAGGCCAAGTAAACCCTGGAGTTAACCCTAAGTGAATCCTTCTCTTCAAATTTTTAGCGCCAATCTTTGGCCTCTTGTAATTTTCTATATAATGGCTTTCAGCCTTGATTAAAAAATAATCCAATCTCTCTTGGTTAGACCAGACTTTGCCATTGGTGAGTTGTGTAACCTCTTCGATCAATAGAAGGACTATACTTTCAGATTTCAAGCATTGGCATAGTGTATATTTCATTCAGCAATTTGCATAAGTGGTAGATTTCTCTCCTTTCACAAATTCTGGTTCATACCTAGTTGCTAGATTATCCTTGTGCAGGTCATGTTAAAGTGTTCTTTATTGTCTTTTGCTGATGCTATAAGTAGATGTTAGGTGGTTGCAAAGTGTCTTGTATGGGACCTCTCTCCATCGTTTTCCTTCAGGTTTTAGTTATTGGATCGAACCTCTTCATGAAATACTTATGTATAAGTGATTGATTGAAATCTAAGGTCTTCTTTCTCCCTTGTTCGTTCAGTGTTCAAGGTTTCAAGTTGAGTGGATCAGACTTCTGATGTATCACCCCTTTTAAGTAGGATTTCCCCTTTAAATTTCTTTCTCCCTTTTCCATGGTAGTCCGCAACGTAGAGTAGGGATCTTCATTGATACATCATACAGGAACCAACCTTCTCTGGAGGTTCTTCTCACCGTTGAGGCACCCACCCTCGTGAGAAGATCCCATTGTTTCAGCCGGATAGAGGACTGGCCGTTTCACGCACGTCTTCGAATCAGGGCGCAGCTCCAAGTTGACAACAATTTTTGGCACCCCCGGTGGGACAACACTTTTTCATTTCCCTGGTTTTGATGAAATTGCAGTTATAGCAGTGTTCTTAAGGAAGTATTTGGTGATTCCAAGCTCAAGCTGTTGTTTCTAATAGTTTAGGACAGCTTCCATGTAAGTCTATTTTTATTATTGCAAATGAATTTTGATGGCTGTGTATGAAGAGAATTCCTATGGTGTATTTCCTTATCAGCCCAATGATGGATCATACTAGCCTGGTCATGATATCTATGAGTCTGATCAGCCTTATCAAGGGTATTATCAAAGCTATGTTGAGCCTTATCAAGTTTCTCATGATCTTTATTATCAAGAGCATGAATCTTACCTTCCTTGTGAGCCATATTAGTCTTAAGACAGGATTTCATCTTCCCCATATGGCTATAATGTTGCATATGAGCAGTATTGCCTTCAAGAAAAAATTAATGAAATAGAGCTCAGAATACTAGCATATGCAAGAAAGGTTTGTTCTAACTCTCAGTATGAGGAAGAAAATGGTCTATTTCGAAATGTGTCCTATTGACCATTTTTGGCCCAACAGGCCAAAAATCGGTCCCCCTTCTTTTCCTGCTGTTCTGAGCTAGTACTTTTTTAATTTTTGCACGAGTCTGAAAATTTCTACGGACTCTGCAAGATTTCTACGGACTCTGCAGGTCCATTTCTACGGACTCTGTAGGTGAGGTTTCTACGGACTCTGCAGAGCTTGGATTTCGACGAACTCAGCAGTGAAGTTTCTACAGACTCTGCAGGTCCATTTCTACGGACTCTGCAGGTTTTCTACGGACTTCACAGGGACTTCTACGAACTCTGCAGGTGTAGTCTTTCGGCAGATAAAGAACCAGTTCAGAGAGTGCAAGGTTTTACAAAGCTTCTTCGGACTCTTGTCTAAAGAAATTCATAAGGAAAGAGAGCTAAAATGGTTCAAAAACACTTTTTCTTAAGGTTGGAAGAGTGGTTCAATGACATAATCGTTCCAAGAGTTAGCATCTTTGAACCGTTGAACCATTGAACCGGTTCAATGCTTCGGTTCAATGCCTTAGTTCAATGCTTCGGTTCAGTTCAAACGGTTCAACGTCTTTTGGTTGAATCAAAGGGTTCATCGCTCGGTTCAACGCTCGGTTCAAAGCCTTGGTTCAACGACCGTTTGAACCATTGAATCAATTCAATTAATTGGTTCAACGTTTGGTTCAAAGGAGTGGTTCAATGCGAAAAGTCAAGAGAGCCTCCCGAAGGACAAGTGCCCTTGCGGAGGGCACTCGGTCGGAAAAAGCACCCTTCAGAAGGGTCGATTTCAATAAACCCGAAGGGCACTTTGAAGGCAGCCGAAGGAATTCAAAACGCGCAAAAAGACTAAGGCATTGAATGAATTCTTTCGGACTTTTGTCCGAAGGAATTTTGGGGAAGGCCGCGGAAGAAAGCCGAGAAAATTCCGAAGGCAAAGCGACCAGACAATTCTCGCAGACTTTTGTCTGCGAGAAAATTGTCCACAGAAAAAGCCCACAGGGAAGAATCCGCGAGAAAATGTCTGCGCAGAATGCCCGAAGAAAAGTGGCCAAGAAGAAACCCGAAGGATTAACAAAAGGCCGAAGTAAAAAAGCTGATGGAAAGTCCAAGGGGTGACGGGCCCAAGGACGTCAAAGTCGAACACGGCGAACTAGCCGTTGGTTTTCAAGCAATGACGAGTGCGCGAACGTCAATTTTAAGATGGTGAAATAGCCGTTTGATTTTAAAATGCTTAAGCGCCAACCAGAAAGGAGCCCAAGGAACACAGCGACCCGCCAAAAAATAGCCCTGGGGGGCTGAAGGAGCCAGAAAGGGACAAAGCCAGGATGAGACAAGGCAAGAAACGGACAAAGCATCCAAGTGGCGAAAGGAGGTGTCAACTCAGGGATTTATTCTTGCAGTTGGAACATCGAATTATTGCCAGATGGTCACCAAACGGCGCAAACAATAAACAACGTGCCCTGTCTTCTCCAGTTTGCATTTATAAGGGGACAAACTGCGTGAATATCTAGAAAGAGCAGTTTGTTCACAGAAAAGAGGCGCGGCCATGTTTTCACATTAATGTGGAACGCCAAAGTCAAAGCAAGAGCCGACAATCAAATGGCTTCCTCTTCCCAAGGCTCAAAGCGCATATGGGCCAGCTTGCAAAAAAGGCGCCAAATTCTCTTCCCCTTTCTCTATATCTTGTAAAACTTCTCATTTGAGAAAGATCCATTCTCTTAGCCTTAAGGCAAAACTCTGCCCAAAAGTCTCTCGGGCTTGTAAGGCAGAGCTGCCAGATTTTACCTTGAATCAAGTCTTAGCATTTTTACCTCTATCTGGACTTGCACTTTAAAGTATATGACTATGTTCTTTTGTGTTAGGTCATTGTCTTTCATGCTTTTCACAAATCGATTACAGCATGTCCAATGCATCGTGAAGTCTCTTTTCTGCAGGTCTGCCAGAAGTGTCTACAGCAAGAATATAGGCGCATGTGAATAGGCTGTCAAAGTGTGTCTCATAACACCTTTGCTAGTTCCTTCCTCCCTGTATCTCTATGGACCCCTGACTCACTGTTGCAGATGAGTTTTCCACATCAGATGAAGTGTATAGGCGCTTCTTTTTAGTGAAAAGTGTATGTTCGAGCTGAGTGGGTCAACATTTTCTGGTGTATCACCTTTTCGTTTTTTAGGCTTAGGTTCTGTTTTCAGCATCTCTCTAACTTTTCATCCCCCCCTTTTTTTTATTTTATTTGTTAGCGGTAGGAGAAACCAGGACCTAAAAGATACATCAGAGGGAGCTAGCCCTTATCTAGAGACTCTCCCCTCCAGCTTCGCCGGTCCCACAGGCAAGAGGGGAGTTTCCATTTTGACGTGTGGAAGGCAGGAGCTAGGCGTCCTGCACTGGGTGCAATCCACTGCGTCAACATGTCCAATGATCCAGAAGAGATAAATGGACTATGTATTCTCGCATTAGAAAAGATGGAGGCTTGGGAAAGGCAGAAAATCGAGTTAAACCAATTGTCTACAAAGGGCTATTGTGCTTCTTATTCTCATGAAGTTCTTAACCATGCCCAGTGTGTGCCAAGGGAACTTCCTAGTTGGAGTCAAGAGCCTATTCAAGTGACTATTCATGAGACTAGACCTTCTTATAGTCCCATTACCTCACCAATCATCCCTCAAGTTCAGGTTGTCCAGGAGGACAAGCAGGTTCCAGACTTTGATGAGGTAATGGCCAAATGGAAGGAACAAAATACAGAGGTCTTTAAGAATTTCTCTTTTCCTCCCCTCCAAAACTCCCTAGATAATTCCATTGCCCTCAAGATTCCAAAATCTGATCATGATCGACCTCCCATGCTTCATATTCCCTCTCAAACAAATGAATTTTATCACCCTCCCGCCATCCCCCTTTCTCAGGAGGATCCTGTTCTTTGGAGGAATGAGAAAGAAGTTGCAGCTACAGGACAAGTTCTTGCAGAGTGTGTAGAAGATGCTTCAGGTGTGTTTAAGGAAGAATTTCCTATTGATACCTCACTTGATGTTGTAATCGAGCATCCCATTATAGTTGAGAGTGAGAAGACTGATTTTGATGTAGAGGAACTTCAAGAGGAGCTGGTACAAATTGAAGTCATACATGAGTTACAGGTATCTCCTATTGAGGAGGATCCAGATAGCGTGACAACTGATTCAGTTCAAATAGATCAAAATGAGGAACAAAAAGATGATTGGCAGCTGTACCTTGAATCTCTACAAGAGATTGAAGAGCTTTGTATGGATCTGATGGCTATTGAAGAGCATGTTTATAATAAATTTAATAAAGAATCACCTATTCAAGATCCCAATATAGATTGGGTTGCATACTCAAAGCTCCTTGAAGAGCTGGATGAACTTGCAGCAGCCAATAAGAAGGATGTGGTCACTCAAGAACCATGCATAAATGAGATATCACTTGACAAGGTGGTAGAGAACAAGCAATTTGAAAAAAATCAAGAGGTGCTTGATGAGTTTGTCTGGTTTGTTGTTGATGACTCATTCAAGAAGATGCTAATACAGTTCCTAGACAAGGAAAATGCCTCATCTAAGGTTATGACTAATAAACATCCTACTTTGCAAATTGTACCATCTCTCGAAAGGAGCGAGTTCAAGAATTTTCGATTTGATCCAGGCGGATTGTGCCTTATCATGGTTAACTAGGTTATTTAAGTTGTTTCTACTTTCCTCCAAGTGTTGTTCAAGCACAGTAGTTTGCTTCAATTTTTGTTCCAATAAGTGCTTGTTGCACATTTGCTTCTTAGTTTTTTTGCTTTCGTGTCTTTCACTCCTTATTTTGAAAGAGGAGGTTACTACAGCGATGATTAGAGCAGATTTTCAATCAGAAAATAGGTTTCACCATTTGGGAATTCAAATAGCGTCCATACATGGTTTGGGTTCTCAAGCATAGCATGCACGTTGAGCCAGCTGAGTCGCGAGAAATGTTGACAATTCTTCCACAAGTCAGATTGTCTATTGCTATTTAGAAAGTTCACGTCTCTAGCCAAGAAAGAAAGAATACATTACTTTTTGGTAAGGGCCTTTACGACAAAAGGATGAATTCCTTCGGACTTTTGTCCGAAGGAATGGTTCATCAAAGTAATCAAAGCCAAGGAAATAACAAATCAGCAAAAGAGCCTAAAACAAATGAAAACATTCGGGCTTTTTGTCTAAAGCAATTCCTTCGGACAAAAAGTCGAAAAAAATTCGGAAGACCATAGAGACAAAGAAAGTTCGCACAAAAGGCAAGGAAAAGCCAAAGATTAATTCGGAATTGGGCATTTTCAAGAATTCCGAAACGCAGGGTACTCTTCGGAAGGGTCACTTTCAATATTCCCGAAGGGCACCTACTCTTCGGACAGGCACAAGACCAAATTCAGAGACCTTTACAAAAATCCCGGGTGCCCTTCAATTTTTTCGAAGGGCAGAGGGAGATCGACTAGTTCTTGCGGAGGGCACTCGGTCGGTGCCGAAGGGCACTTGTCTTTACCAAAGGGCACTTGTCTTAGCCGAAGGGCACATTTTGGAGAGAAAAGCAAAGAGATATCTTTCGAACTTTTTGTCCGAAGGAATTCCTTTGGACAAAAAGTCCGAAGAAATTTGGAAGGCCACAAAGCAAAGTCTGAAGTTAAAAAAAAAGACTTAAGGCAAAGACAGAATCAACAAAGGAAGATATCCTTCGGACCTTTTGTTCGAAGGAATTCAAAAGTGTCCATGGAGGCCAAAAGAAAAAAAAGCAAAGGCAAAACAAAGAAAATGAATTCTTTCGGACTTTTGTCCAAAGGAATTCAGACAAAAGACCGCGGGAAAGAACCCGAAGAAATGCAAAAGCCAAAGGAAAGAAATCCGTAGGAAATATATATAGAGAAGTCTGAAGGAGAAAATGACCAAAGGTGATGTCCCGCTAGCCATCAAATTTTGACCGCGGGAAGTAACCGTTGGAACAGGGGTAAAGCCAGAATCCTGAAAGAAAAGGCCAAACGGGTAAAAATATAGACAAATACATTCAAATATAGAATCTCACCAGAAATAGACACGAACAACAGACCAGAATAGGACAGAATACATGCAAGTAGGAGCTATTTGCGAACATTCCTGCTCGTCTCCAGTGAGCGCGTGCATCCGAAGGTCTAACTCAGCTTCAACAGAAGTTCCAAATTCGAACGACGAGTTGATTGTTCCAGATTTAGAGTTGACTAATTGTTGAACGCCGCATCCACTAGAAGCTTTCCATGCGAAGGAGAATGATCTCTTCGACCAACTGAGCTGCCAAACAGTCAACTCAGCTGATCTCTTCGTCCAACTCAGCTTTTAAATGCTACAACTCGGCATCAAGCAGCTTATGAAGAAGTTCTAAAATTGACATTTGCATGGATTTCTATGCAAAGAGAGGTGGGCGGTTCATAACAAAAACAAGTTCGCTTCATCAAACGAGAAGCTTCATGCAAGGACAAAAAAGAAAATATATTTTATTGAAAGGCCAAGTAAAGCCTGGAGTTAACCCAAAGTGAATATTTTTCTTCAAATTTTCAGCGCCAATCTTTGGCCTCTTGTAATTTTCTATATAATGGCTTTCAGCCTTGATTAAAAAATAATCCAATCTCTTTTGGTTAGACCAGACTCTCCCATTGGTGAGTTGTGTAACCTCTTCGATCAATAGAAGGACTGTACTTGCAGATTTCAAGCGTTGGCATAGTGTATATTTCATTCAACAATTTGCATAAGTGATAGATTTCTCTCCCTTCACAAATTCTTGTCCATACCTAGTTGCTAGATTATCCTTGTTCAGGTCATGTTAAAGTGTTCTTTATTGTCTTTTGCTGAAGCTGTAAGTGGATGTTAGGTGGTTGCAAAGTGTCTTGTATCGGACCTCTCTCCATCATTTTCCCTCAGGTTTTAGTTATTGGATCGAACCTCTTCATGAAATACTTATACATAAGTGATTGATTTAAATCTAAAGTCTTCCTTCTCCCTTGTTCGTTCAGTGTTCAAGGTTCGAAGTTGAGTGAATCAGACTTCTGGTGTATCACCCCTTTTAAGTAGGATTTCCCCTTTAAGTTTCTTTCTCCCTTTTTCATGGTCGTCCGCAGCATAGAGTAGGGATCTTCATTGATACATCATATAGCAACCAGCCTTCTCTGGAGGTTCTTCTCACCATTGAGGCACCCACCCTTGTGAGAAGATCCCATTGTTTCAGCTAGATAGAGGATTGGCCGTTTCACGCACGTCTTCGAATTAGGGCACAGCTCCAGGTTGACAATAGTTTTTGGCACGCCCGGTGGGACAACAGTTTTTCATTTTTCCTGGTTTTGATGAAATTGCAGTTATAGCAGTGTTCTTCAAGAAGTATTTGGTGACTCCAAGCTCAAGCAGTTGCTTCTAATAGTTTAAGACAGCTTCCATGTAAGTCTATTTTAATTATTGCGAATGAATTTTGATGGCTGTGTATGAAGAGAATTCCTATGGTATATTTCCTTATAAGCCCAATGATGGATCATACCAGCGTGGTCATGATATCTATGAGTCTGATCAGCCTTAACAAGGGTATTATCAAAGCTATGTTGACCCTTATCAAGTTTCTCATGATCCTTATTATCAAGAGCATGAATCTTACCTTCCTTCTGAGCCATATTAGTTTCAGGACCGGATTTCATCTTCCCCATATGGCTATAATGTTGCATATGAGCAGTATTTCTTTCAAGAAAAAATGAATGAAATAGAACTAAGAATACTAGCATATGCAAGAAAGGCTTGTTCTAACTCTCAGTATGAGGAAGTGAATGGTCTATTTTGAAATGTGTCCAATGATCCAGAAGAGATAAATGGACTATGTATTTTCGCATTAGAAAAGATGGAGGCTTGGGAAAGGCAGAAAATCGAGTTAGACCAATTGTTTACAAAGGGCTATTGTGCTTCTTATTCTCATGAAGTTCTTAACCATGCCTAGTATGTGCCAAGGGAGCTTCCTAGTTGGAGTCAAGAGCCTATTCAAGTGACTATTCATGAGACTAGACCTTTTATAGTCCCATTACCTCACCAATCATCCCTCAAGTTCGGGTTGTCCAAGAGAACAAGCAGGGTCCAAACTTTGATGAGGTAATGGCCAAATGGAAGGAACAAAATATAGAGGTCTTTAAGAATTTCTCTTTTCCTCCCCTCCAAAACTCCCTAGATAATTCCATTGACCTCAAGATTTCAAAATCTGATCATGATCGACCTCCCATGCTTCATATTCCCTCTCAAACAAATGAATTTTATCACCCTCTCGCCTTCCCCCTTTCTCGGGAGGATCCTGTTCTTTGGAGGAATAAGAAAGAAGTTGCAGCTAAAGGACAAGTTCTTGCAGAGTGTGTAGAAAATGCTTCAGGGGTGTTTAAGGAAGAATTTCCTATTGATACCTCACTTGAGGTTGTAGTCAAGCATCCAATTATAGTTGAGAGTGAGAAAACTGATTTTGATGTAGAGGAACTTCAAGAGGAGCTGGTACAAATTGAAGTCATACATGAGTTACAGGTATCTCCTATTGAGGAGGATCTAGATAGCGTGACAGCTGATTCAGTTCAAATAGATCAAAATGAGGAACAAAAAGATGATTGGCAGCTGTACCTTGAATCTCTACAAGAGATTGAAGAGCTTTGTATGGATCTGATGGCTATTGAAGAGCATGTTTATAATAAATTTGATCAAGAATCATCTATTCAAGATCCCAATACAGATTGGATTGCATACTCAATGCTCCTTAAAGAGCTTGATGAACTTGCAGCAGTCAATAAGAAGGATGTGGTCACTCAAGAACCATGCATAAATGAGATATCACTTGACAAGGTGGTAGAGAACAAGCAATTTGAAAAAAATCAAGAGGTACTTGATTAGTTTGTCTGGTTTGCTGTTGATGACTCATTCAAGAAGATGCTAATACAGTTCCTAGACAATGAAAATGCCTCATCTAAGGTTATGACTAATAAACATCTTGCTTTGCAAATTGTACTATCTCTCGAAAGGAGTGAGTTCAAGAATTTACCATTTGATCCAATCGGATCGTGCCTTATCATGGTTAACTTGGTTATTTAAGTTGTTTCTACTTTCCTCCAAGTGCTATTCAAGCACAGTAGTTTGCTTCAATTTTTGTTCCAATAAGTGCTTGTTGCACATTTGCTTCTTAGTTTTTTTGCTTTCGTGTCTTTCCCTCCTTATTTTGAAAGAGGAGGTTACTACAGCGATGATTAGAGCAGATTTTCAATCAGAAAACAGGTTTCACCATTTGGGAATTCAAATAGCGTCCATACATGGTTTGGGTTCTCAAGCATAGCAGGCACGTTGAGCCAGCTGAGTCGCGAGAAATGTTGACAATTCTTCCACAAGTCAGATTGTCTATTGCTATTTAGAAAGTTCACGGCTCTAGCCAAGAAAGAAAGAATACATTACTTTTTGGTAAGGGCCTTTACGACAAAAGGATGAATTCCTTCGGACTTTTGTCCGAAGGAATGGTTCATCAAAGTAATCAAAGCCAAGGAAATAACAAATCAGCAAAAGAGCCTAAAACAAATGAAAACATTCGGGCTTTTTGTCTGAAAGAATTCCTTCGGACAAAATGTCGGCAAAAATTCAGAAGACCACAGAGACACAGAAAGTCCGCACAAAAGGCAAGGAAAAGCCAAAGATTAATTCGAAAGGGGGCATTTTCAAGAATTTCGAAGGGCAGGGTACCCTTTGGAAGGGTCACTTTTAATATTCGCGAAGGGCACCTACCCTTTGGGCAGGCACAAGACCAAATTCAGAGACCTTTACAAAAATCCCGGGTGCCCTTCAATTTTTTCGAAGGACAGAGGGAGATCGACTAGTCCTTGCGGAGGGCACTTGGTCGGTGCTAAAGGGCACTTGTCTTTACCGAAGGGCACTTGTCTTAGCCGAAGGGCACATTTCGGAGAGAAAAGCAAAGAGATACCCTTCAGACTTTTTGTCCGAAGGAATTCCTTAGAACAAAAAGTCCGAAGAAATTCAGAAGGCCACAAAGCAACGTCCGAAGTTAAAAAACAAGACTAAGGCAAAGACAGAATCAACAAAGGAAGATATCCTTCGGAATTTTTGTCCGAAGGAATTCGGAAGTGTCCATGGAGGCCAAAAGAAAAAAAAGCAAAGGCAAAACAAAGAAAATGAATTTCGGACAAAAAGTCCGAAGGAATTCGGAGAAAATACCGCGGGAAAGACCCGAAGAAATGCGAAAGCCAAAAGAAAGAAAGTCGCAAGAAATATATACAGAGAAGTCCGAACGAGAAAATGACCAAAGGTGACGTCCCGCTAGCCATCAAATTTTGACCGTGGGAAGTAACCGTTGGAACAGGGGTAAAGCCAGAATTCTGAAAGAAAAGGCCAAACGGGTAAAAATATAGACAAATACATCCGACTATAGAATCTCACCAGAAATAGACACGAACAACAAACCAAAATAGGACATAATACATGCAAGCAGGAGCTATTTTCGAACATCGGTCAAAGCTTCAGTTGACTGATTATTAAAATCCTGTTCGTCTCCAGTCAGCGCATGCATCCGAAGGTCTAACTCAGCTTCAACAGAAGTTCCAAATTCGAACGACGAGTTGACTGTTATAGATTTAGAGTTGACTAATTGTTAAACGCCGCATCCACTAGAAGCTTTTGATGCAAAGGAGAATGATCTCTTCGACCAACTGAGCTGCCAAACAATCAACTCAGCTGATCTCTTCGTCCAACTCAGCTTTCAAACGCTACAACTCGGCATCAAGCAGCTTACGAAGAAGTTCTAAAATTGACATTTGCGTGGATTTCCATGCAAAGAGAGGTGGGCGGTTCATAACAAAGATAAGTTCGCTTCATCAAACGAAGAAGCTTCATGCATGGACAAAAAAGAAAATATATTTTATTGAAAGGCCAAGTAAAGCCTGGAATTAACCCAAAGTAAATCCTTCTCTTCAAATTTTCAGCGCCAATCTTTGGCCTCTTGTAATTTTCTATATAATGGCTTTTAGCCTTGATTAAAAAGTAATCCAATCTCTCTTGGTTAGACCAGACTCTGCCATTGGTGAGTTGTGTAACCTCTTCGATCAATAGAAGGACTATACTTTTAAATTTTAAGCGTTGGCATAGCGTATATTTCATTCAGCAATTTGCATAATTGGTAGATTTCTCTCCCTTCACAAATTCTGGTTCATACCTAGTTGCTAGATTATCCTTGTGCAGGTCATGTTAAAGCGTTCCTTATTGTCTTTTGTTGAAGCTGTAAGTGGATGTTAGGTGGCTGCAAAGTGTCTTGTATCGGACCTCTCTCCATCGTTTTCCCTCAGGTTTTAGTTTTTGGATCGAACCTCTTCATGAAATACTTATACATAAGTGATTGATTGAAATCTAAGGTCTTCCTTCTCCCTTGTTCGTTCAGTGTTCAAGGTTCCAAGTTGAGTGGATCAGACTTCTGGTGTATCACCCCTTTTAGGTAGGATTTCTCCTTTAAGTTTCTTTCTCCCTCTTTCATGGTCGTCCGTAGCATAGAGTAGGGATCTTCATTGATACATCATACAGGAACCAGCCTTCTCTGGAGGTTCTTCTCACCGTTCAGGCACCCACTCTCGTGAGAAGATCCCATTGTTTCAGCCAAATAGAGGATTGGCTATTTCACGCATGTCTTCGAGTCAAGGTGCAGCTCCAGGTTGACAATAGTTTTTGGCATGCACAAGGGACAACAGTTTTTCATTTTTTCTGGTTTTGATGAAATTGCAGTTATAGTAGTGTTCCTCAAGAAGTATTTGGTGACTCGAAGTTCAAGCAGTTGCTTCTAATAGTTCAGGACAGCTTCCATGTAAGTCTATTTTTATTATTGCAAATGAATTTTGATGGCTGTGTATGAAGAGAATTCCTATGGTATATTTCCTTATCAACCCAATGATGGATCATACCAGCCTGGTCATGATATCTGAGTCTGATCAGCCTTAACAAGGGTACTATCAAAGCTATGTTGAGCCTTATCAAGTTTCTCATGATCCTTATTATTAAGAGCATGAATCTTACTTTCCTTGTGAGCCATATCAGTCTCAGGACCAGATTTCTAATTCCCCATATGGCTATAATGTTGCATATGAGCAGTATTGCCTTCAAGAAAAAATGAATGAAATAGAGTTCAGAATACTAGCATATGCAAGAAAGGCTTGTTCTAACTCTTAGTATGAGGGAGTGAATGGTCTATTTCGAAACGTGTCCAATGATCCAGAAGAGATAAATGGACTATGCATTCTCGCATTAGAAAAGATGGAGGCTTGGGAAAGGCAAAAAATCGAGTTAGACCATTTGTTTACAAAGGGCTATTGTGCTTCTTATTCTCATGAAGTTCTTAACCATGCCCAGTATGTGCCAAGGGAGCTTCCTAGTTGAAGTCAAGAGCCTATTCAAGTGACTATTCATGAGACTAGACCTTTTATAGTACCATTACCTCACCAATCATCCTTCAAGTTCGGGTTGTCTAGGAGGACAAGTAGGTTCCAGACTTTGATGAGGTAATGGCCAAATGGAAGGAACAAAATACACACGTCTTTAAGAATTTCTCTTTTCCTCCCCTCCAAAACTCCCTAGATAATTCCATTGCCCTCAAGATTCCAAAATCTGATCATGATCGACCTCCCATGCTTCATATTCCCTCTCAAACAAATGAATTTTATCACCCTCTCGCCATCCCCCTTTCTCGAGAGGATCCTGTTCTTTGGAGGAATGAGAAAGAAGTTGCAGCTACAGGACAAGTTCTTGCAGAGTGTGTAGATGATGCTTCAGGTGTGTTTAGAGAAGAATTTCCTATTGATACCTCACTTGAGGTTGTAGTCGAGCATCCAATTATAGTTTAGAGTGAGAAGACCCATTTTGATGTAGAGGAACTTCAAGAGGAGCTGGTACAAATTGAAGTCATACATGAGTTACAGGTATCCCCTATTGAGGAGGATCCAGATAGTCTGACAGCTGATTCAGTTCAAATAGATCAAAATGAGGAACAAAAAGATGATTGGCAGCTGTACCTTGAATCTCTACAAGAGATTGAAGAGCTTTGTATGGATCTGATGGCTATTGAAAAGCATGTTTATAGTAAATTTGATCAAGAATCACCTATTCAAGATCCCAATACAGATTGGGTTGCATACTCAAAGCTCTTTAAAGAGCTTGATGAACTTGCAGCAGTCAATAAGAAGGATGTGGTCACTCAAGAACCATGCATAAATGAGATATCACTTGACAAGGTGGTAGAGAACAAGCAATTTGAAAAAAATCAAGAGGTGCTTGATGAGTTTGTCTGGTTTGTTGTTGATGACTCATTCAAGAAGATGCTAATACAGTTCCTAGACAATGAAAATGCCTCATCTAAGGTTATGACTAATAAACATCTTGCTTTGCAAATTGTACCATCTCTCGAAAGGAGTGAGTTCAAGAATTTCCCATTTGATCCAGCAGATCGTGCCTTATCATGGTTAACTAGGTTATTTAAGTTGTTTCTACTTTCCTCCAAGTGCTGTTCAAGCACAGTAGTTTGCTTCAATTTTTGTTCCAATAAGTGCTTGTTGCACATTTGCTTAGTTTTTTTGCTTTCGTGGCTTTCCCTTCTTATTTTGAAAGAGGAGGTTACTACAACGATGATTAGAGCAGATTTTCAATCAGAAACCAGGTTTCACCATTTGGGAATTCAAATAGCGTCCATACATGACTTGGGTTCTCAAGCATAGCAGGGACGTTGAGCCAGTTGAGTCGCCAGAAATGTTGACAATTCTTCCACAAGTCAGATTGTCTCTTGCTATTTAGAAAGTTCACATCTCTAGCCAAGAAAGAAAGAATACATTACTTTTTGGTAAGGGCCTTTACGACAAAAGGATGAATTCCTTTGGTCTTTTGTCTTAAGGAATGGTTCATCAAAGTAATCAAAGCCAAGGAAATAACAAATCAGCAAAAGAGCCTAAAAGAAATGAAAACATTTGGGCTTTTTGTCTGAAGGAATTTCTTCGGACAAAAAGTCAGAAAAAATTCGGAAGCCCACAGAGACACAGAAAGTCCGCACAAAAGGCAAGGAAAAGCCAAAGATTAATTCGAAAGGGGGCATTTTCAAGAATTCCGAAGGGTAGGGTACCCTTTGGAAGGGTCACTTTCAATATTCCCGAAGGGCACCTACCCTTCAGTCAGGCACAAGACCAAATTGAGAGACCTTTACAAAAATCCCGAGTGCCCTTCAATTTTTCCGAAGGGCAAAGGGAGATCGACTAGTCCTTGCGGAGGGCACTTGGTCGGTGCCGAAGGGCACTTGTCTTTATCGAAGGGCACTTGTCTTAGCCGAAGGGCACATTTCGGAGAGAAAAGCAAAGAGATACCCTTCAGACTTTTTGTCCGAAGGAATTCCTTCGGACAAAAAGTCCGAAGAAATTTGGAAGGCCACAAAGCAAAGTCCGAAGTTAAAAAACAAGACTAAGGCAAAGACATAATCAACAAAAGAAGATATCTTTCGGACTTTTTGTTTGAAGGAATTCGGAAGTGTCCATGGAGGCCAAAAGAAAAAAAAGCAAAGGCAAAACAAAGAAAATGAATTTTTTCAGACTTTTGTCCGAAGGAATTCCTTCGGACAAAAAGTCCGAAGGAATTTGGAGAAAAGACCGCGGGAAAGAACTCGAAGAAATGCGAAATCCAAAGGAAAAAAAGCCGTAGGAAATATATAAAGAGAAGTCCGAAGGAGAAAATAACGAAAGGTAACATCCCGCTAGCTGTCAAATTTTGACCGCGGGAAGTAACCGTTGGAACAGGGGTAAAGCCATAATTCTGAAAGAAAAGGCCAAACAGGTAAGAATATAGACAAATACATCCGAATATAGAATCTCACCAGAAATAGACACAAACAACAGACCAGAATAGGACATAATACATGCAAGCAGGAGCTATTTTTGAACATCGGTCAAAGCTTTAGTTGATTGATTATTAAAATCCTGTTCGTCTCCATCAGCGCATGCATCCGAAGGTCTAACTCAGCTTCAACAGAAGTTCCAAATTCGAACAACGAGTTGACTGTTCCAGATTTAGAGTTGACTAATTGCTAAACGCCGCATCCACTAGAAGCTTTCCATGCGAAGGAGAATGATCTCTTCGACCAACTGAGCTGCCAAATAGTCAACTCAGCTGATCTGTTCGTCCAACTCAGCTTTCAAACGCTACAACTCGGCATCAAGCAGCTTATGAAGAAGTTCTAAAATTGACATTTGCGTGGATTTCTATGCAAAGAGAGGTGGGCGGTTCATAACAAAGATAAGTTTGCTTCATCAAACGAAGAAGCTTCATGCAAGGACAAAAAAGAAAATATATTTTATTGAAAGGCCAAGTAAACCCTAGAGTTAACCCTAAGTGAATCCTTCTCTTCAAATTTTTAGCGCCAATCTTTGGCCTCTTGTAATTTTTTATATAATGGCTTTCAGCCTTGATTAAAAAATAATCCAATCTCTCTTGGTTAGACCAGACTTTGCCATTGGTGAGTTGTGTAACCTCTTCGATCAATAGAAGGACTATACTTTCAGATTTCAAGCATTGGCATAGTGTATATTTCATTCAGCAATTTGCATAAGTGGTAGATTTCTCTCCCTTCACAAATTCTGGTTCATACCTAGTTGCTAGATTATCCTTGTGCAGGTCATGTTAAAGTGTTCTTTATTGTCTTTTGTTGAAGCTGTAAGTGGATGTTAGGTGGCTGCAAAGTGTCTTGTATCGGACCTCTCTCCATCGTTTTCGCTCAGGTTTTAGTTATTGGATCGAACCTCTTCATGAAATACTTATACATAAGTGATTGATTGAAATCTAAGGTTTTCCTTCTCCCTTGTTCGTTTAGTGTTCAAGGTTCCAAGTTGAGTGGATTAGACTTCTGGTGTATCACCCTTTTTAGGTAGGATTTCCCCTTTAAGTTTCTTTCTCCCTTTTTCATGGTCGTCCGCAGCATAGAGTAGGGATCTTCATTGATACGTCATACAGGAACCAGCCTTCTTTGTAGGTTCTCACCGTTGAGGCACCCACCCTCGTGAGAAGATCCCATTGTTTCAGCCAGATAGAGGACTGGTCGTTTCACGCACGTCTTTGAATCAGGGCGCAGCTCCAGGTTGACAACAGTTTTTGGCACGCCCGGTGGGACAACAATTTTTCATTTTTTCTGTATCTGATGAAATTACAGTTATAGCAGTGTCCTTAAGAAAGTATTTGGTGACTCCAAGCTCAAGCTGTTGCTTCTAATAGTTCAGGACAGCTTCCATGTAAGTCTATTTTTATTATTGCGAATGAATTTTGATGGCTGTGTATGAAGAGAATTCCTATGGTATATTTCCTTATCAGCGCAATGATGGATCATACCAGCCTGGTCATGATATCTATGAGTCTGATCAGCCTTAACAAGGGTACTATCAAAGCTATGTTGAGCCTTATCAAGTTTCTCATGATCCTTATTATTAAGAGCATGAATCTTACTTTCCTTGTGAGCCATATCAGTCTCAGGACCGGATTTCTAATTCCCCATATGGCTATAATGTTGCATATGAGCAGTATTGCCTTCAAGAAAAAATGAATGAAATAGAGCTCAGAATACTAGCATATGCAAGAAAGGCTTGTTCTAACTCTTAGTATGAGGAAGTGAATGGTCTATTTCGAAACGTGTCCAATGATCCAGAAGAGATAAATGGACTATGCATTCTCGCATTAGAAAAGATGGAGGCTTGGGAAAGGCAAAAAATCGAGTTAGACCATTTGTTTACAAAGGGCTATTGTGCTTCTTATTCTCATGAAGTTCTTAACCATGCCCAGTATGTGCCAAGGGAGCTTCCTAGTTGAAGTCAAGAGCCTATTCAAGTGACTATTCATGAGACTAGACCTTTTATAGTACCATTACCTCACCAATCATCCTTCAAGTTCGGGTTGTCTAGGAGGACAAGCAGGTTCCAGACTTTGATGAGGTAATGGCCAAATGGAAGGAACAAAATACACACGTCTTTAAGAATTTCTCTTTTCCTCCCCTCCAAAACTCCCTAGATAATTCCATTGCCCTCAAGATTCCAAAATCTGATCATGATCGACCTCCCATGCTTCATATTCCCTCTCAAACAAATGAATTTTATCACCCTCTCGCCATCCCCCTTTCTCGAGAGGATCCTGTTCTTTGGAGGAATGAGAAAGAAGTTGCAGCTACAGGACAAGTTCTTGCAGAGTGTGTAGATGATGCTTCAGGTGTGTTTAGAGAAGAATTTCCTATTGATACCTCACTTGAGGTTGTAGTCGAGCATCCAATTATAGTTTAGAGTGAGAAGACCCATTTTGATGTAGAGGAACTTCAAGAGGAGCTGGTACAAATTGAAGTCATACATGAGTTACAGGTATCCCCTATTGAGGAGGATCCAGATAGTGTGACAGCTGATTCAATTCAAATAGATCAAAATGAGGAACAAAAAGATGATTGGCAGCTGTACCTTGAATCTCTACAAGAGATTGAAGAGCTTTGTATGGATCTGATGGCTATTGAAGAGCATGTTTATAGTAAATTTGATCAAGAATCACCTATTCAAGATCCCAATACAGATTGGGTTGCATACTCAAAGCTCTTTAAAGAGCTTGATGAACTTGCAGCAGTCAATAAGAAGGATGTGGTCACTCAAGAACCATGCATAAATGAGATATCACTTGACAAGGTGGTAGAGAACAAGCAATTTGAAAAAAATCAAGAGGTGCTTGATGAGTTTGTCTGGTTTGTTGTTGATGACTCATTCAAGAAGATGCTAATACAGTTCCTAGACAATGAAAATGCCTCATCTAAGGTTATGACTAATAAACATCTTGCTTTGCAAATTGTACCATCTCTCGAAAGGAGTGAGTTCAAGAATTTCCCATTTGATCCAGCGGATCGTGCCTTATCATGGTTAACTAGGTTATTTAAGTTGTTTCTACTTTCCTCTAAGTGCTGTTCAAGCACAGTAGTTTGCTTCAATTTTTGTTCCAATAAGTGCTTGTTGCAAATTTGCTTAGTTTTTTTGCTTTCGTGGCTTTCCCTTCTTATTTTGAAAGAGGAGGTTACTACAACGATGATTAGAGCAGATTTTCAATCAGAAACCAGGTTTCACCATTTGGGAATTCAAATAGCGTCCATACATGACTTGGGTTCTCAAGCATAGCAGGGACGTTGAACCAGTTGAGTCGCCAGAAATGTTGACAATTCTTCCACAAGTCAGATTGTCTCTTGCTATTTAGAAAGTTCACGTCTCTAGCCAAGAAAGAAAGAATACATTACTTTTTGGTAAGGGCCTTTACGACAAAAGGATGAATTCCTTTGGTCTTTTGTCTTAAGGAATGGTTCATCAAAGTAATCAAAGCCAAGGAAATAACAAATCAGCAAAAGAGCCTAAAACAAATGAAAACCTTTAGGCTTTTTGTCTGAAGGAATTCCTTTGAACAAAAAGTCGGAAAAAATTCGGTAGACCACAGAGACAAAGAAAGTCTGCATAAAAGGCAAGGAAAAGCCAAAGATTAATTCGGAAGGGGGCATTTTCAAGAATTTCGAAGGGCAGAATACCCTTCGGAAGGGTCACTTTCAATATTCCCGAAGGGCACTTACCCTTTAGGTAGGCACAAGACCAAATTGAGAGACCTTTACAAAAATCCCGTGTGCCCTTCAATTTTTCCGAAGGGCAGAGGGAGATCGACTAGCCCTTGCAGAGAGCACTTGGTTGGTGCCGAAGGGCACTTGTCTTTACCGAAGGGCACTTGTCTTAGCCGAAGGGCACATTTCGGAGAGAAAAGCAAAGAGATATCCTTCGGACTTTTTGTCCGAAGGAATTCCTTCAGACAAAAAGTCCGAAGAAATTCGGAAGGCCACAAAGCAAAGTCCGAAGTTAAAAAACAAGACTAAGGCAAAGACATAATCAACAAAGGAAGATATCCTTCCCTTCGGACAATAAGTCCGAAGAAATTCGGAAGGCCACAAAGCAAAGTCCTAAGTTAAAAAACAAGACTAAGGCAAAGACAGAATCAACAAAGGAAGATATCCTTCGGACCTTTTGTCTGAAGGAATTCGGAAGTGTCCATGGAGGCCAAAAGAAAAAAAACCTAAGTCAAAACAAAGAAAATGAATTCTTTCGGACAAAAAGTCTAAAGGAATTCAGAGAAAAGACTACGGGAAAGATCTCGAAGAAATGTGAAAGCCAATGGAAAGAAAGCTGTAGGAAATATATACAGAGAAGTTCGAAGGAGAAAATGACCAAAGGTGATGTCCCGCTAGTCGTCAAATTTTGACCGCGGGAAGTAATTGTTGGAACAGCGGTAAAGCCAAAATTCCGAAAGAAAAGGCCAAACGGGTAAAAATATAGACAAATACATCCAAATATAGAATCCCGCCAGAAATAGACACGAACAGCAGACCAGAATAGGATAGAATACATGCAAGCAGGAGCTATTTTCGAACATCGATCAAAGCTTCAGTTGACTGATTATTAAAATCATGTTCGTCTCCAGTCAGCGCATGCATCCAAAGGTCTAACTCAGCTTCAACAGAAGTTCCAAATTCGAATGACGAGTTGACTGTTCCAGATTTAGAGTTGACTAATTGTTAAACTCCGCATCCACTAGAAGCTTTCCATGCGAAGGAGAATGATCTCTTCGACCAACTCAGCTGCCAAACAGTCAACTCAACTGATCTCTTCGTCCAACTCAGCTTTCAAACGCTACAACTCGGCATTAAGCAGCTTACGAAGAAGTTCTAAATTTGACATTTGCGTGGGTTTCCATTCAAAGAGAGGTGGGCGGTTCATAACAAAGATAAGTTTGCTTCATCAAACGAAGAAGCTTCATGCAAGGACAAAAAAGAAAATATATTTTATTGAAAGGCCAAGTGAAGCCTGGAGTTAACCCAAAGTGAATCCTTCTCTTCAAATTTTCAGTGCCAATCTTTGGCCTCTTGTAATTTTCTATGTAATGGCTTTCAACCTTGATTGAAAAATAATCCAATCTCTCTTGGTTAGACCAGACTCTGCCATTGGTGAGTTGTGTAACCTCTTCGATCAATAGAAGGACTGTACTTTCAGATTTCAAGCGTTGGCATAGTGTATATTTCATTCAGCAATTTGCATAAGTGGTAGATTTCTTTCCCTTCACAAATTCTGGTTCATACCTAGTTGCTAAATTATCCTTGTGCAGGTCATGTTAAAGTGTTCTTTATTGTCTTTTGCTAAAGCTGTAAGTGGATGTTAGGTAGCTGCAAAGTGTCTTGTATCAGACCTCTGTGCATCGTTTTCCCTCAGGTTTTAGTTATTGGATCGAACCTCTTCATGAAATACTTATGCATAAGTGATTGATTGAAATCTAAGGTCTTCCTTCTCCCTTGTTCGTTTAGTGTTCAAGGTTCCAAGTTGAGTGGATCAGACTTCTGGTGTATCACCCCTTTTAGGTAGGATTTCCCCTTTAAATTTCTTTCTCCCTTTTCCATGGTAGTCCGCAGCGTAGAATAGGGATTTTCATTGATACATCATACAGGAACCAGCCTTCTCTGGAGGTTCTTCTCACCATTGAGGCACCCACCCTCGTGAGAAGATCCCATTGTTTCAGCCGGATAGAGGACTGGCCATTTCACGCACATCTTCAAATCAAGGCGCAGCTCCAGGTTGACAACATGTCTTTTGCTGAAGCTATAAGTGGATGTTAGGTGGCTGCAAAGTGTCTTGTTTTAGACCTCTCTCCATCATTTTCCCTCACGTTTTGATCATTGGATCAAACCTTCTCATGAAATATTTATGTATAGTGATAAATTGAAAACAAAGGTCTTCTTTTTCCCTTGTTTGATTCAGTGTTCAAGGTTCCAAGTAGAGTGGATCAATATTTTGGTGTATCACCGTCATTAGGTAGGATTTCCCTTTCAAGTTTCTCTCCCTTTTCCATGGCAGATTCGTAGCACAGAGTAGAGATCCATTGATACATCTTACAGGAACCAGCCTTCTCTAGAGGTTATTCTCACCATCGAGGCACCCACCCTCGTGAGAAGATCCCATTGTTTCAACCGAAGAGAGGATTGGCCATTTCAGCACGTCTTCGATTTAGGGTGGAACTCCAGTTTTGACAATAGTTTTTGGCACGCCCGATGGGACCACGAAAAAAGTTCTTTGCATTGAGTTTTTTCATCAGCGGAGGATATTCTTCTACATCCAGTTGCAGAGTTCATAGCATCATTCAGGCAATCCGTTCATGCCAAAGGTTACCACAAGATCAGCAAGTAAAGGTATTCTTTTTGAATTTGTAACTTATAAAAGAGCAAGGTCTAGGAGGGCAAATCCATATCCTCAAAGGGAATATTTACCTCCCCCTCATCCCATCGTTCTAAACACTGCAATCCCCACCATCCAAATGGCTGTTAGAAATCAAGTGTTTGCTCCATTCAATAGGGGAAGTCCACTGAATCTAGTACAGTTAGACGACATTCTTATATCTGCCCTCAAAAGTATTCCATTCTTTTCAGGAGAAAATCAAACAACCCCTATTGAGCATATACAGGATGTGGCTAATCTTTGTTCAGTTCATAATGTTGTTAAGGATAATGTTGCTATCAGATTGCTTGTTGCTTCATTCAAAGGAAAAGCATTACAGTGGTATAGAACCCTCCCACTTAGATCCGTTTCCACCTGAGATGAATTGGGTGCAGCTTTAGTCAAGCAGTTTGAAGACAAATCTGATCACTTATCTTTAGTTGAGCAATTAACTGCCATACAGAGAGCTCCTCATGAGTTCATGTCCGATTTTGATCTCAAATTTCAGAAGACATAGACCAAGATACCGGTTCTGATTAAGCCATCCCCTGCATATGCATTTTTGTATTTTTTGAAATCTCTTAATTCTGACATTAGTGTGATGATACAATTAATGGGTGGTACTACTTTGCCAGATGCTTATGAAGTTGCAATAAGGGCAGAAAATAGTTTGATACAAGCAGGTAAGCTTTCTCCAAGACCTCCAATGCCCATATTTCCAAAAATAAGTTCTGTACTAGCCCCTCAAGTTCCTCAAATTCCATCCTTGGCTACAATTTCAGCACCTCAAGTTCCTATTGTAGCCCCTACTAGTCAATCTAGTGAGATAAGAGAGTTAAAAAGTTTGCTACAATCTTTTGGAAATAAAATAGTACAGCTTAAAAGGCAACAATTTTAGTCAAATAGGCCCTATCAACAACAAAATTAGAACAACTATTAGCCCTTCAAAGATCAAAGGTCTCCTTATCAAGGTTTTAGAGAAAATGGACCACCCTATCAAGCACAAGGAGCCATAACTCTGGCTATGTCGTATGCTGCTTTTGATCCGAATGCTCCTTCCACTTCAAACTAAAGCCATAGAGTTAGAAGCTAAACCTCTACACCAATGTAAAGCCTTTCTCTTAAAGGATACAGCGAATAGTCTGATAGCTACATTTTCTACTGTGACTTTAGGGATATTGCAGAAATTAGCTGTCTGTGATGTGTTTTAGTAGGAGTTACGGCTTGGTCTCCTATGAAATATGAGACACTTTTGAGGGCTGCTACTAGCATAGGATCATATTGTGGCAAATTCAAAAGACTTTGGCCACTAAAACCTACAAAAGCTCTTTGGGGAATCATGGTAACAAAAGGGGCTAATAAAGGTCTTGCATAGGTATACCTCACAACTGGTTTAGAAAAATAGTTTCCTACAGATGGGTGAGTATGAGTGAACCTTAACCTTCTTGCTGAGTTTAAAGGTAATCCAACAAATTCAAAAGGAATACCTTCAGAAGCTGATCTTGCAGTCACATTTGGCATGAAACATAGTTACTGTTCTACCACCAGATGGCCGAGTGTTCTTCAGAGTCGCCAAATATTGAAAGATCAAAGCTATAACCGCTGCAAATTGATTAAACCAACATCAAATTTGACCAATCTTCCTTGAAAAGTGATCCCACCGGACGTGCCAAAAACTGTTGAGACTGGAATTGCACCCTTTGTGGGAGAGTTTCTTAGGCTCTCTCACTTCTAGCTACAAGCATTGGGACAACCTCAAGCTGTGGGTATCCTGTAGTGAAGTTGAACCTCTAGGCTTTTTAATGAGGCTAGCTCCTCAAATGCTTCACTTCAGCCCTTATTTCCCACGCTAAAATCTACTACTGACTAAAAAAATGGAGAGAAAGATAACCTAAAATGGAAATCTAAGCTAAGGATGGTGATGCACCAAGTTATGAAATGATACACTTTCAGCCTGAAAACCTTAACAACCACTGATGAACCCAACCAAGACGTAGACTATTCTGATCTTATCTCAAGGCCATAGGCATGAATATTTGTGTGGAGGTCAAAGGGGAACCCTGCGATTTGAAGGACTGAAAGAAATAGGTCTGTATGAGACACTATAAGCTCATGACACTTCAAGGAGGGACCGACGTCTAAACACTTTACGCAACCTACATGGAACCAATAGAATCAAAGCAAGATGCTTGGAAAAGTTACAGATTATGAATAGCAACATACATTTTGCAAATAAAACTCCAATAGTGCACACTTGACTTTAACCCAAAATCAGAAAGTTTATCTTATATTGCTTCAAGAGAGTTTTACAAAGCGATTTTGACAGAGTAACTCTATCACCAGTCGAGGGATCAGTTTTAAGGCTCAAAGGCCTCTATATATAGCAAGAAAGGATGAGAGAAGAAGGGGCTTGCATGAGAAACAGAGAGGGATGTCATAAATGGCTGCAACCACCACTGTTGTCCTTGAGTTCTTTTGCGTTCAAAACATGCAACTGCATTGATCATGACATGAACCGTCCAGGATCACCACAAATTTCCTCGAGCCCTTCGCGCATTCAAGTCTCCCTTTTTGGAGCTGAGAGAGCCATGTTGTGGGTAGATGGATGTTCCCATCAAGTGCACACAATTTGATCTCTTGCATTTAAATCCTGGCATGCTCCTTACTATTGTTTTGGACTTATATATTTTTTATTAAAATTGATACCCCCTTGGCTTTTTGCATGTTCGTCGATTTGCTTGTGCATGGATGCCCACGAGTTGTCGATCTCCTACCAATTGAATGCGTCTTTGACACTTGTCATGCACACTTTCGCCCTTGAGATTTGTTGACCCCTTTGACCTCCACTCGCCGTTAATCTTCAATGTAAGATTGATTATGTGCCGTCGGATCTAGCTCTCGAAATGCTGCCATGCGTCGTCTCTGCATTTGGCCAGGGATCCTTTTGATAGCTTTTGAATGCCAACAGCTATTTTATGAGCTTGATCTTTGACACTGGTGCGAACATCATGTTTGCCTCAGACACATTCTTGCGGGCCTTTTTCTTTCGGGCTTTTTGAGAATGACCCTTTGGATTTATTTGATTCGACCACTTCTTCGAAAGAAATGGTCTTCGGGACTTTTTCAAAGGTCCATTTCCTTTGTAGATACACTTCGGAATGCTTTGCACTTCTGCTTCTTCTGGTCCTCCACTTCTTGCTCATGTCCATCTCTTTAAACTAGTCATAATTTTGGTATGTGGGCCAAAAATTGGCCAACAGGCAGAAGAAAGGAAAACAAAAAAATCAATAGTGAATGTATCTCTTGCTGGCAATGGCAGTCAGATGAAAGAAAATTGGAGAGACAATGAAGGTTACATGCCAGACAAATTCCAATGAAGTATTCCTCACGATTTAGATAATAATAATCTTAATAAATGTCAAGAAATAACTGAAACAATAGATGACAATGCTAATCTTAACCATAACAGCAAGTACTCCTATAAAGCGGCTGAGACTAAATATAGTGATTTTGGTAAGCTTAAGAGTAGGTCTAAGAAGACAAAGGAAACTACTTTGTCATCATTTTCTTGTCCCAAAAATGTGTCGGACATAACATGTGACAATATTCAATGGTCTCTGCAGCAGATATGTGGGTCTAAAGAAAAAAATACTCCTTCGCCACAAATTAATATATGTTCTATATAGAGTAGTAAAGATAAGGAAAGCAATGAATGCCTGGAAATAGAGTGGGAAAACTAGGTTCCTGGTTGTGGCATGGGAATTTCATATGGAAGCCCAATGAAGTTCAAGACAAAGTCTTATTTATTTTATATTGATTATGATGAAGCTCAATCATTATGGTGCAATGACAAGAATAAAGATGTGCCTTCTAAGCATATGTCTACCGAAAAACTGATGAATGATGTATTGGCCCGTGTCTTTAGCAATGAGAAGATTTTAAGTGAAGAAGTTAGTTTTGAGTTGGACGAGGGAGAACGCAGTAACTCACACATTGCTTATCAGTTTGGATTGCTTGATTTTAGCAGTGATGAAGAACATTCATTGCCTTCTCAAATTTTTCTGTTCTTTTCAATCTCCAATAACTAATGGCTGGACCCCACTAACTGAAAAGCCGAGAGGCCTTAAGTCAGGAGATGATGATCATAATGCTTATAAAGAAATGGATTGGCCCATAACAAAAAACTTCTTGGAAATTGATTATTTGATATCTAAAGATAATATTCAACCAATAAAGACACATTCTACCATATATCATAGGGGAAATCACTTAGTTAAAAACGATCTCTGTGAATGGATCAAGAAACTGAGTCATTCAAAGATAAGTATAACCAAAAAACAAGTGATGTCGAGAATATCTCTTTCTGTGATAAATTAGATACGCTTCTTAAAGATTTATGGTTGTATCTCAAGGATGTCATGGATTCACATCAATCAAAATTTGGAAGAAATGGTAGACATAAGGATTGTCTATGAAATCTAGGATAATCGGGAAAATTTAACAGAGTGTTTGTCTAAGTGTTGATTGTGGTAGGGGCAGTCCTAACAACAATATCCCAAGTTTTATACAAGCTTACAGATATTCGGTTAGTGTCTGTACCAATAACTCTGACCAGAAATATGGGGAATCATAATGGCTCAACTGAGGAAGAGACTCTTGACAAAAAACATAACATGTTTCAAGGTCAATGTAAGGTTGCCGTGACCATAAATAGTACAGTTATTAGAAATCTTAGAGAGCACAAAGATTTTGATTGTACACAAAAAGATTCTAGTAATTTTGGAATTGAACTTGACTTTTCCCTCGATGTGGAAGAATTCTCTCTATTACTATTGCATTGTAGAAAGAGGAGACTCAGAGCTGATCAAATTATTGAAAATGATTATGAAGACATTAACAATATGAAAAGAGTACATTTTTTAGAAGATATTATCAAATACCATGCATATATTGATAATTGCCAACCAGGTTGCCCCAAAATTGTGTTCACATGGTACTCTGATAAACACAAAGTGTCTCACGTTGTTTCTAGATCGAGAAATCAGTTTGAAGTTTCAGTCCAAATGCCGAATACTAACGTGGGAAAGAAGATAGGCGATGATTATAGAAAAGGTTTCTCTTATTTGAGACGAACCTTATTTGCTACGTCCATAGTTCAAAATTATATTTTAATAGTAATGGACAATTATACTAATAGAATAGAGTCCATGGATGGGAAAGATATGCCTAGGCCAGCCCTAGTTACAAACATAGTGGTGGACAATGGTTTGAGGGAATTTGATAAACAAGATCAAATTTTCCAAGAGAATACTTCTGTAGAAATAGAATATCTTCATCAAAAACAACATATCCATTCTCACGTTGAAATTTAAAAAGATGATAAGCAAAATGAGATCCGCATTTTATCTAATGCAAGAAGAGTTTTGAGACCTTTCCTTATAGTAAAAAATAAAAGGTTATGCATACCTATATAGCAGTTTGAAAATTTTAAGAAAGGTCGCAACCCTTTCAAGTATCTTATGCAAAAGGGCATCATAGAAATAATTAATGTTGTAGATTATGCAGAAATAGAATTTTCGTGGGAACGAAAGATGCAAAATGAAAGTGATGAAGAAGACAATGACGAGGCCTCATTAATGTGGAAACAAATGTCATTATTTTTCAAATGTTCCTAGAGTACGGTAAATCGAGACATGGATTCTACTTATGACAAAGATGATACAGAATATTGCCTTCATAGCTTCATTTTAGAAGATGATTGTGGTAAAGTTTGCACTTTGTGTGGCTTTATTGGGTAGAATATTGAAACAATCTGACATCCAATGGCCACAGGGTCAGAAAGGTACAAAATATTCAAGGCTTGTCCCTAACAGAAACTTGGAGACTGTTTTAGGTACCAATAATCAGACATTGTTCGTTTTAGATGAGGGTCATTTCCCTCAAAAGAATGACACCAACATACTAAAAGCGCTCACCCAAATACATACCAGGTGACGGATTTTATGGGCAGACTCCTTTCGCGCAATCTTTAGACAGTTGATTACAAGCATTGCTGGAAGTGAAATACATCAAAAAATTACTTTACTAGAGACACTCAAAATCCAATGGAAAGAATATTGTGCGATGTGCTTGATTATGTACTACATAGTAGCAACGAAGATGAAAAAATGTCCACGCTGCTTGATCTTCAAGAGTTAACTACACTATTTGTACACTACTATAAAGAAGATATACTAGAGGATTTGCTTAGACTGTTTCATTTTACTGTCAAGTTGGATTTAAATGAGAAACAAAGAAAGGCACTTGAACATACCAATTTACAATTGCTTGCGGACAAGCAATTTTGGGAAGGGAGGTCTATAATATCCCTTTTACTAAATCACTGATTACTATACAATTGAGGAGAGAGCACTGCTATTTTATTAAGAAAATCGCCATGGAAGGAGCACTGCCAATTATTAAGCAAATCGCCCTTGGGTAGAACGCATACAACAACAGTTACATATTATAAACAACAGTCATTAAAGTCATTAACAACAATTATTAGTAATTAATTAATTAATTAGTCATTAAACATTCATTTGATGAAAGGTCACAATCGTTGGCGAAGACCTGTCGTTTGAATGGGAAGTGATGAAGGTATTTATATTCAGTGAATTGATGAGAAATAAATCATTCAATAATGTATTAAATATATAACTTGTATAAGCAGTCGTTTTACAATGGCTTTTAAGGACATAACCCCTTAATTGCGTAACCCAGATACAAGGACGAAAATCCTTGTTATCGAACCCAAGGACGAAACCCCTTGTGGTATAATTTTGTAATATTCGAAATCCGTATTTAGAGATAAACAATTAATTCAATTTGACTTTATTATTATTTTATAAAATATTATTTTAAAAAGGAATTCCGAGAAAACCAAATTAATGTAAAATATTCCGATTTGGAATATTACAGGGACATTCTTCTTCTTTGTGTCCTTTAGTTTTACATTTTAAACACCAAATTCCTACTTTCCCGATTTGTACTTTCTTATCATCCTTTTTATTTAAAAGTTTTATAATTTTTTCCAATTTGGATTCGTTGTCATCTTCTTCTCTGTTTCGTTTTTGCAAGTAATTGTATTGTTCTACATCTAACATTCTTTAATACACATCTTTTATTCGACATGGTCACTACTATTAGACTTTCTCTAAACAGTTTCGTAGCTTGTTCACAAAATATTGTCATTTCAGGTCATTCCCATTGGGATTGTCTAACATCTGCACTAGGTTTAAAATTCTTTAATTATAGTCCTTGATGGATTCATCATTTCTTTGCATAATACTATTTAACTCGTTAAAACATCTGTATGCTACTTTTTATATTCGTTTGTTAATGCTGATTTCATTTTTTTCCAAGTGTTCTTTTCATCATCTTTCAACTGATTCAACCATTTGATCATAAAATCTTGCAATGTTCCTCGAAAATATTCTATTCTTTCCATATCCTCTGTAATACCTATATTTTTCCAATAATTATCCCAATTTAGGTAATGTTTATTTGCATCTTGGTTAGGTTCACCACCAACTTGGCTGATTTGGAAATCAAAGATGTTTTTGACTCCATTCTCTTCCTTTTGAACGGTCTGTTCCTATGTTCTACATTTTTTTGTTTCTGTGGATAGTCAGCTGGTCGAAGTGAATGTTGTTTCTTATTATGGCGGGTATAGAAAATCAGTCCAGAATCCTTCTTGGCACTTGATATCAATTTCATCCCAAATTCTAGTTCAGCTCATGATACTTCTAATTGTCCAATTTGTGTTGAAAATGAACCAATTTTGTAATGACCCTTACTCATAGGATCACAAAAAAGACACTGGTAATGCACTATGGAATTTCGTCAAACACTTCTATGAATATCGAAATTATATTGCACTAGGAATTTTATCAAACATGTCACAGAATATTGCATTGTAATTTTGTCAAACAGTTTGTAACCAGTCCAATTGACTTAGTTCAATAGAAATTATTGAATTCTGGAAAAATTACAGTCCTAATAAAATATTTATGGCTATTTCAGCCTTACAAAATGAATAGAATAAATATGCTAAAAGCCTGGTACATAAACCAGAAAATTGGAACCTGTCTTATTGATGAAAAATCTGGGCTTTTTATTACACTTGTTCGCTGCCCCCAAACTGCCAGTCGTGTATAGAGTACGGCATGGGTACAGTCCGTACAGTACTGTACAGGTACAGTCCGTACAGTACAAACTGGTACGGAATGAATTTGTCTAGCCTCCAAACCCAAGCGCCCAGGTCCAGACAGGTCGTCGCTCAGCTGAATGCCCTCCACAAAACTTATAGAAATTAAATCGCCCCCATCAGGAGCGCCGTAGACTTCTAAGATGATTCGCTGATTGATGGATAAATTCGCTGCTATATGGATTTGCAGGTACAGGCCGTTCCCGTACGGACTGCAACAATGTGATTGCCTGCCAATAAGCTAATGATGTACTCGCCCCACCAATGGATTCAAAACTGGCAAAACCGAACTTGAATGCTCAGCATGAAATCGCTGAATATTATCTCCAATGTGCAACCCTTTAGAAGATCTCTCACTTCCTCAGTTATGCAAATCGCTTGAGAGGTATCGTTCTCAAGGATTAAATCTAAAATTTGCACTCTGAAGTCATACAAATGCTCAAGAAGATGCAATGATCAATAAAATGAACTGGATGCCAAATAATAAACCCATAGGGTCTATTTATGCACTTTTCGGAACTTCCAAGAGTTTTCGTAATACATCATACAAAACTTGTTATACTTTTTAATAAAAAGTAATTTTATGAAAATAAAAATAAAAGTGCATTTTAAAATTAAAATATAACAATTTGGCCTCCATAATAAAATATACTATCTTCCGGAGCATTGTGAGCCATCGAATCGCAAACATGACCCTCTCACCACTTTCATCTGCCTACAAGAGTCAGGAATAGGCAAATCCACGTAGAATGTCAAGTCGCACTAGAGAGGGGACATGACAGTCTGCCCCTCCTGAAATTGCTTGACCTCAAGCAATTTCAATGCCGGATGTTGCAGAATGACCTCACCCTCCCAAGTAGCGTCCTCAATGGGTAGATCCTTCCACTTAATCAAGTACTCTCTGATCACCCGCCTACGAAGCCGCTTTTCTCTGCTGTCCAAAATGGATTCTGGAATCAAAATCAATTTCCCTTCATCATCCAAGGGAGGTAATACCGCCGAAGGCACCACATTCTGACCCAACGCCTTCTTGAGGCGTGATACATGGAATACATTGTGCACTCAGCTATCTGAGGGAAGTTTCAACTCATAAGCCACCTCACCAATTTTTCTAACAATCTCGAACGGTCCATAGTATCGTGGCTTGAGTTTTTTTGCGCCACTCTTCTTGAGAGTGGACTGCCTGTATGGCTGCAACAAGAGGTATACCATATCCCCCACTTCAAAACTACGCATAGTCCTCTTTTGATCCGCATATTGTTTCTGTTGGTTTTGAGCTTTAGCAATATTATCCCTGAGAGTAGCAACTATATCTTCACTTTCTTGTATTAACTCACCTGCACTAGGTACGCGACTGTCACCCAACACTAAGTCCAAAAAACTAGGCGCTTCATAACCGTAAAGGGCCATGAAGGGAGTCATCCTTATAGTCATGTGGTAGGTAGTGTTATAACAATATTTGCAGATATAAATCCATCTGACCCAAGCCCGTTGCTGAGCTGCCACATAATTTCTCAAATACCCCTCTACCCACTGGTTTACTATTTCTGTTTGACCATCGGTTTGTGGGTGATAGCTGGTGCTGGGTGTAAGCTCAGTACCACATAACCGAAATACCTCCTGCCAGAAATGGCTCATGAAGTGGCTGTCTCTGTCGCTCACAATGTTACGAGGCAATCCATGCAATCTGAAAATCTCCTGGAAGACCTCTGCTACCTGAACTGCTGAGTATGTGGTAGTAATAGGGAAGAAATGGGCATACTTTGTTAGCCTATCTACCACCACATAAATACAATCTCGTCCCTGTGCCTTGGGCAAGCCGGTGATAAAGTCCATGGAAATACACTCCCACTTCCTGTTAGGAATAGGAAGTGGCTGTAGGAGCCCTGCTGGATATGTGCGTTCTTGTTTGTTTTGCTGGCAAACAAGACACTCCCGAACATACTGTAGAACATCAGCCTTAAGCCCTTTCCAAGTGAACCTTTCCCAAACTGTCTTGTAAGTCTTGAAGTATCCAGGATGGCCTGCTGTGGGTGAATCGTGAAGCATTTGCAAGATCAGCTTCTTAACCTTAGATCCTGGGACCAAATAGATTATGTTTTTGTAAATGATTAGATCATTTACAAGCGTATATCTGGTATCTACTGCTGTCCCTTCCATTATATTTGAGGCCCATGTGTCCCTAGCATATCTTGCTATAATCAAATGTCGCCAATCCTCTGATATCTGGATTATAGACGTGAGATGTGGCCGGTGAGAGAGAGCATCTGCGACAACATTTTGCGTGCCCTTGACATATGTGATGTCAAAGTCATACCCCTACAACTTACCCATTTTTGTTGGCGATCATTCAAATCTCGCTGTCCCAAAAAATGTCTCAAACTGTTATGATCAGTTTTAATACAGAATCTGCTGCCAACCAAGTATTGTCTAAATTTAGCCAAAGCATGCATGATGGCCAACATCTCCTTATCATAGATGCTAAATGACCTCTCAAGTCCTCTAAGTTTCCTGCTCTCATAAGCAATTGGGTGCTTATCCTGCATGAGTACAGCACCCACTCCTTCTCCAGATGCATCACACTGAAGCTCAAATGGCTTCGAAAAATCAGGTAATGCTAAAACAGGGCATGTAGTCATTATCTCCTTAAATCTCATAAAACACTCCTGTGTCTCCTGAGTCCACACGAATGCCCCCTTCTTTAACAAATCTGTCATGGATGCGGCCAGTCGTGAATAGCCATTGACAAATCTGCGATAGAACCCACATAACCCAAGGAACCCCCTCAACTGTGTAGGGTTCTTTGGTGGTGGCCAATCAACAATAGCACGGATCTTTTCAGGATCCATCTGAACTCCATCCGCACTGATGATATGTCCTAAATATAAAAGCTTAGTCATGCCCAGATCACATTTGGATTCCTTGGCATACAAGGATTCCTTCTGAAGAATGCCCAATACTGTCTCTAAATGCTCAAGATGTTCTTGCCATGACCTACTGTATACTAAAATATCATCAAAGAATACTAGTACAAATTTTCTCAATTGATGATGAAAAACCTTGTTCATTGTAGATTGGAAAGTGGCAGGTGCATTGGTCAAACCAAAAGGCATAACTATAAACTCAAAATGCCCATAGTGACATCTGAAAGCGGTTTTCTCAATGTGTTGTTCTCTCACCCTGATCTGATGGTATCCTGATCTTAAGTCAATTTTTGAAAAGTAACAAGCCCCATGCAATTCATCTATCAACTCATCAATGCATGGGATAGGATACCTATTCTTAATAGTTCTTTTATTTAACATTCTGTAGTCAATACACATCCGGAGAGTGCCATCTTTCTTCTTAACTAAAACAATAGAAGATGCAAAAGGTGACTTACTTGGTCGGATGTGCCCCATGGCCAGCAACTCCTTAATGGTCCGTTCGATCTCATCCTTGAGCCGCTTCGGATGTCGGTATGGTGTGATCATGATAGGCTTAGCGCCTTCTAGTTCAATAATATGATCAATGCCTCTATCTGGTGGTCTGCCTGGTGGAATCTCGCTGAATACCCTTTTATAAGTACTTCTCAACCTTTGAATATCAGGATGATATTCAGTCTTGTGCTGGTCCTCTGGTGTAGGCATCAAGGTACACATAGCTGCCCATTCTATGTCATTATGCCTAGCTAGCCTCTCCATTCTCCTAAGTGAAATAGTTTTAAAATCATCATCACGAAGCGCACATGTGTTCTGCCATCGACCTCAAATCGTATCTCCATATCCTTAAGTCTTAAAGTGATTTCCTCCAACGAATGCAGCCACTGCATTCCCAGCACTATATCCATATCACCCATGTTGACCACATGGTAATCTGCTTTGAATTCATAGTTGTTCAAGCGTAGGGGTAGATCACGTACCATCTTATTACATCGCAAGATAAATCCATCCGCCACCTTGACTCTAAGCCCATCAAACTCCTTAGTGGTAAGCCCACGCCTCTCTACAAAGCGTGTATCAATAAAGTTGTGCGTGGCACCGGTATCCAAGAGCGTAACCACCTTTTGACCGGCCAAAACACCTCTAAGTTTGAAAGACCCTTCTCTTTGAATGCTCGATAGGCGTGCTTCCTGTGAATGTAATTCTGCCCCCTCTTTTTGTTCCAAATTGTCTTCCTCCTATTCCTGCTCTGCACCATCAGGATCATGATACTCTGAGATATCTAAGTCTGAATCCTCGTAATAAACCCACATCATTCTGTTGGCCTTCCCCTTAGGCCTCATAGGACAATCATGTCCAAACTCATAAGGACCTTTGCAGTAGAAACATAACTTCTTCTTACGTAGGTCATTAAGAGTTTCCTTATCCAATGGTGTAGTTGTCTTGCCCTTTGCGTCATCTTTACCTTTACTGATTCCTCCTTTATTATCTCTGTATGCTGAAGTATTTTTAGGGCCAAACTTGTTTGCTGGTGCTGCAAATTCCATTCTTCAGCGTTTCTTCATGGCTTCCTGGAATGTGAGAGGATTAAAGGCCTTGACCCACCCTTTGAGTGGTTCAGTCAACCCTTCTGTAAATAGCATGACTATTCTACGCTCTGAGATATCAGGTACCATTGCCGCTAATTTTTGGAAGTCATTAATATAAGTATCAAGTGAACCATGTTTTAATTGTGCTAGTTCACGGAAGCTTACCTCAAGGTCTTTGACATCGAACCTTTCGATCAATCTGTTGGTAAATTCCTCATAGGTAGTGATGTGGTTGTGTCCCAGAGTGACCAAACCATGATACCACCACTCGTGAGCAGCTCCTTCAAGGTGCAATGTAGCAAATCTTATGGCATCCTCCTCAGGCATTGGTCTTAGAGAAAGATAATTATCTAGTTTTTGAATCCAAGACCTAGCTGTACACCTGTTACTTCCATCATAGTTAGGCATGAAAATCTTACCAAGTGCTTGTCGATAATCATTCCTTGGCGCATGGTGATCATTTCTTCCTCCTCTCTTATTCTTCTGATTCATGAACTGGTCAAATGTCCATATTTGTCGCATATCAGGAGGGAGAGTGGTATACTCCAATTAGGCCTGTCTAGCCTCCTCGCCAAATGGAGTAGCTGGAGCAACATGTAACTGTTCTTCCCTGGGTGTGAAAGTGGGAAAAAGAGGTCTAGACGCTGATCCTCCAGCACGTTGTACGGACCTTTCCTCATTGACTCCACTATGTTCAGCTGTGTGCTGGTGACCTTGATCTGGAATGGCTTGCTGGTCCATTCTTGCCAATAAACGTGACATCATATCAAGCATGTTGTCAAATTTTCTTTCAGCACTTGTATCTCTATCTTCTTCTGCCATATTCTGAATTGATTTGCTAGTGTCCCTCAACGCCTCTGGCAATGTATCTTCTATTATCTGAGGATTATGATGAGGTTGCCTCCGCTGCTCCCGGATATAATATCTAATTTCTCTCTCGCTCATCTGCTGTCTAGCGGACCACAGGATGGCAGGATGAAGGCTCTGATACCACTGTAATGACCCTTACTAATAGGATCACAAAAAAGACACTAGTAATGCACTATGAAATTTCGTGACACTTCTATGAATATCGAAATTATATTGCACTAGGAATTTTATCAAACATGTCACAGAATATTGCATTGTAATTTTGTCAAACAGTTTGTAACCAGTCCAATTGACTTAGTTCAATAGAAATTATTGAATTCTGGAAAAATTACAGTCCTAAGAAAATATTTATGGCTATTTCAGCCTTACAAAATGAACAGAATAAATATGCTAAAAACTTGGTACATAAACCAGAAAATTGGACCCTGTCTTATTGATGAAAAATCTGGTCTTTTTATTATGCCTGTTCGCTGCCCCCAAATTGCCAGTCGCTGTGTATAGAGTACGACGCGGGTACAATCCGTACAGTACTGTACAGGTACAGTCCGTACAGTACGGACTGGTACGTAATGAATTTGTCTGGCCTCCAAACCCAAGCGCCGAGGTCCAGACAGGTCGCCGCTCAGCTGAATGCCCTCCACAAAATTTATAGAAATTAAATTGCCCCCATCAGGAGCGCCGTAGATTTCCAAGATGATTCGTTGATTGATGGATAAATTCGCTGCTGTACAGATTTGCAGGTACAAGTCGTTCCCGTACGGACTGCAACAATGTGGTTGCCTGCCAATAAGCTGATGATGTACTCGCCCCACCAATGGATTCAAAACTGGCAAAACCGAACTTGAATGCTCAGCATGAAATAGCTAGATACTATCTCCAATGTGCAACCCTTCAGAAGATCTCTCACTTCCTCAGTTATGCAAATCGCTTGAGAGGTATCGTTCTCAAGGATTAAATCTGAAATTTGCAGACTCTGAAGTCATACAAATGCTCAAGAAGATGCAATGATCAATAAAATGAACTGGATGCCAAATAATAGACCCATAGGGTCTATTTATGCATTTTTCGTAACTTCCAAGAGTTTCCGTAATACATCATACAAAACTTGTTATACTTTTTAATAAAAAGTAATTTTATGAAAATAAATATAAAAGTGCATTTTAAAATTAAAATATAACAATTTGGCCTCCATAATAAAATATACTATCTTCCAGAGCATTGTGAGCCATCGAATCGCAAACATGACCCTCTCACCACCTTCATCTGCCTACGAGAGTCAGGAATAGACAAATCCATGTAGAATGTCAAGTCGCACTAGAGAGGGGACATGACAAATTTCTATCTCTGACACAAGAATTTGGCTGATATTGATAGCAGTTGAATGATTCTTTGTCCACAATCTTACAGGCCTCCTCATGTCCATTTATTATTTCTTGGTTTTTTTCTTATTCCTTGGTGTGTTAACACTTCCTTGACACTCGTAGCTGCTGTTTACCAAAAGTGACAAAACTTTCCTCCTGCTGCTATGCCACGTTCACCAATGATAACATACATATGGCCTAGAGTGTTCTTTACAACTTAGTTGGAAACTACAGTAAGTTTGTTACAGTAGAAATAGGTGAGAGAATATAACCGTAATGCACAACTAGCTATGTATGCAAATAACAGCTATAAATTGCAATAGAAGTGGCTGTCTCTGTCGCTCACAATGTTACGAGGCAATCCATGCAATCTGAAAATCTCCTGGAAGACCTGATATAGCTTGATCTAGTTTGATGATTTCCTAACTTGGAGTTAGTTTTCTTATATATTAATATAAATTTATCATCAAAGGTGCAACATCATATGATACCTTTTCAAAATAATATCTAAACTTAATTAGAATATGTTAGGCAACTTAATCAAATATGGTGTACTTGGTTCCCCACTATATTCTAGATGCACCCAAGTACCCCTTAAGCTGCCTACATATCCTGCTATAATGGATGTTTATAGACTACAGTTAATAAAATTAGGTCACGATTAGAAACAAATATCCCTTGCACTGAAGAGACCTTCTACATAGCCTTTAAAAAGCCACAATTTTTTCCAGAATAGACTGAAGGAGTGGATATCACTAGGTTAGAATTAAGGAACCAACTCCACTATAGTTAATGGCCACTTAGAATTTTGGTAATGCCATTCTGTCTCATAAATTCCCTTGCAGTCTTCATAAAAATGATGAATAACATCTTTCTCCCTTACAAGAGAAATCATGATTGTATTGTTAGACAACATCCAAATTTTTAGTAAGAATGAGGAAGAATACAAAAACCATTCTTACATAATAAATTGAAAGGTTTCAATTGTGAAAAATCATATTCATTACATATGCACAAATATTTACTCTACAAAAGATATATGCAATGAGATATAAAAAGAAGGCATATAATAACATTGAAGTAATGGTAATGTCTTCATCAAAGTAATATCCGAGGTCTCCAACATGTTGAAGCCTGAACATAGAAAAAAATCAAGCCTAATAGCATTTTATGAGGTGAGATAGGTATTTATAATACAATACATGGAATACCTGAAGCATTTTGTCACAGTCTCACATTTTCTCAGTCAAAAACTTGATAAAACTTCGTGCCTAATCAGTTCCCAGCCCGGGAAATTTGAGAAAATTATAGGTTTTCTATTCTCTAAACAGTTCTCAATCAAAGTTGTTGACAATCTTGTACAATCTTCTCTCCAACAATTTTGCAGGTATCCACCAGCTTCGGCATTGAAATAAAATTAAATAGATTCTTCTTGTGTGTGTTTTTCTTACATAAATATCCTGGTGGAGTCTTCATATATTACTCGCAGAGTTTTGATACTCGATGAGTAATTGTGATTTTCTCAAGGGGTTTGACATTTGGGTCTTGAGATCTTGTCAGACTCGTGAGTAGTTGATTACTTGGGGACAGTCATATATAAACAAGAGAAAGGGAGAGGGAGGGGGAGAAGGAAACAAGTCACACAATCAATGTCTTTCGACAAACAACATAGGGAACAGGTTGGTAAACGACCCTCCAGGTGAGGGTCATTTACTGAGAAAGAAAAACCTATAGCTAGAAGTGGCACACTAATTGAGTAAAAAGTGTACCACTTTTTCGAGCAGTAGGGTTTGCTTTCTTGGTAAATGACTTGGGAGGGTCATTGACCGCCTTGTTCCCTATGCCGTTTGTTGAACGACATTGATTGTGTGACATGTTTTTTGGTGAGCACAATGTGGAACTTGTGCGTATCATCATTGTGAGACCTCTTATATCTGGTTGTTCTCTTGCCTTGTGCCTTCTATACCAAAAATAAAATAAAATAAATTACCCTTTTTATGCTGTTTTTTGAGTGCTTAAATTTTGGGCGTGACAGAGAGGAAGGGAGAGGGAGAGGGAGGGGGGAGAGAGAGAGGGAGCAGGGGAGGGAGAGGGACCGGGAGAGAGACATACATAAGCATTATAGTCATATATACGTGTGTTGTGCATTTTGGAGATGCACGTGTGTGTACATAAATGACTATATTATCTAGAACTCATTTAATTTTCTAGGAACAAAGAATTGTGAGTAGTCTTTCTTATAGTATTTGCATCAAACCAAATTGTTGTTGTAATGTGTTAACATAACCAAATATATTTAAGTGTTAATTGACTCTTTATGCTTGCAGGGCCTAGCATACGATCCTAAGAAAAATGTGTTGTATGTTGCAGACACAGAAAACCATGCTTTGAGGTATATCTATTTCTTCAAGTTTTCTTAACTATTGTTGATTGGAGAAGCAATTCCTTTCCTCCTAAGTTGGTGATGTAAGATGAATTATTAAATGCATTATCTGTGGTCAAACTATTGGATACATTTATCCTTAACCCTCTGTGATAACATCTGTGAGCCTTTTATATCAAGCCCGGGAAATAAGAATGAGCTTTTCAATGTAAGTCACAGAATAAAATTCATAGATTTTGGGTTTAGTTTGACTTCTTATATGATCTTTGTTGTTGTATATAATGCATAGTGTCAATCAAATATTCATTTGTTAAAAAAGCTGTTTACTATTGTTTGTTTGTTGATAGAAAATAAAGTTACTATTAGACATTTTAGCAATTCCTTTCCTCCTAAGTTGGTGATGTAAGATGAATTATTAAAAGCATTATCTGTGGTCAAACTATTGGATGCATTTATCCTTAACCCTCTGTGATAACATCTGTGAGCCTTTTATATCAAGCCCGGGAAATAAGAATGAGCTTTTCAATGTAAGTCACAGAATAAAATTCATAGATTTTGGGTTTAGTTTGACTTCTTATATGATCTTTGTTGTTGTATATAATGCACAGTGTCAATCAAATATCCATTTGTTAAAAAAGCTGTTTACTATTGTTTGTTTGTTGATAGAAAATAAAGTTACTATTAGACATTTTAGCATTAGTACGTGACAGTAAGGTTCAGCAGATACTGTATCAACCCTTTTACGCTTTATAAATCTTCAAGTTTCATGCTCTTGTTCAAAGTTATTCAAGAAAGATCCTAGCGCTACAATAATTTTAGAAGTAAAATGAAATGAAAAGGAAGTATTTATCTAACTTTGGAGTCAGAATCAGAGGAACGTTTACTCTTGAAATGCCCTTCTAGTATGAGATTTCATGGTCCTGAACAATAAGAAATCTGATATCCTTATAGCCTCAATCCTAGGATATCAAGGGAAAATCCTCTTTGACCACGTGGTATATAAGATCATGGATGAGAGTTTAGAATTGAAAAAAGAGCCAACGTGGGCCTAATAAAATGGACTCTATCTCAAGTCTAATGAAGCCAATACAACAATATTTTCAAAGCTTGGTAAGCATAATAAAATAGGATGCCCCACATGAAGCAATTTTATTTTGGTTAGTAAATATTCATTATATTAATGTTTGAAAACTTACACATTCAGCAAGAAATGCTGGAAAAATGTGACTCGAAAAAGAAATACCATAGAGAGATACTATCCTAAGCCTAAAGTAACCCTTGACCATTGCGGCATTCAAAAGAAGCAATTACAAACATAACTAGCAGTAACTGTACAAGAGGAAAGAACAACAGAGTTGAAATCAGCCATTGTGGTGAATGGTAAAGTATGGGAGAGCATGCGTGCATTGTAATGTGCCCTTTTCAAAATAATTTTAGTAATTAATTAGATTGCCCGAATAGTGATTTTGATCATTCGAAAATATTAGTTAATTTAATTAATTATTAAAATAGGACTATGATGGATAATTATTCGAATTACGGAAAAAGTGGTTTTAACCATTTGGAAAATTAAGGTAATTTTAATAATTATTCTAAGGGGTTTTATAATTAATAATTTGATTGAAAAGTGATTTTTAACTCTTCAATTATTATGAACAATTTAATTAACTATTGAAACAAGGGCCTAATATAAAATAATTATTTAACTTGCCAAAAAATAATTTTAATTACTATTTTATTTAGGCGAATTATTTAATTAATTCAAAAAGGCAAAGTTCATGGGAATATGACCCTCAAGCTAAAAAGAATAATGACTTATAGTCATTTGGGCTTCCCAAGGTGGGACTCCACATATGGAGGGGTCAATGGAATTTTAAAAGAAGTTTTCCTTATAGACATGGGACACAACCCTTTTGGGTCCATTGGAGACTCATCCTTGAGCTATTTATGGTGTCTTGAGAGCTGATTGAAAAAAAAAGGAAAAATATTGATCAAAACAGGTTTTGGAGTGTAGCTTACCTACTTGGGGTTTGAGGGGGACGAAAACCTTCCTTGGCCAACGATTTGGTGGACGAAAACCCTTCAAATGCTTGCTAGTCCTATTCAAGGATTGGAGCTGTTTCAATTATGATTTGTTGTTGATTATTGTAGCTGATTTCCATTGGTTGAAGCTGAATTTGCTAGTTGAAAAAGACAAGAATTGTATTTGTAAGGCAGCTCCCTAGTTTCTGGTTTGGAGCTCACTTTTGGGCCACTGTCACTTAATAAAAAATTCTAAATTTGGTCTCATAAATTTGCAAATATTTTTATCTCCGTTTTGAGCCATCAAATGTATTCATATGTGGACTATACTAGGAGATATTGAATTTTCTTATTTATGTTGTATTTTCTAAAAATAAAATTTAAAAATTAATATTTTTTGCATCTGTTTGGATAAGAAGGTTTGAAAAATCAGTATTTATTTGTAAATAAAACTTCATAATTTTTGGAGTTTCAAGGCATAAATCACCAATTTATCCTAATCATAGGGTTTGGCAAGCCTAGTTTAATTGCTGATTTTAATTTGCTAAATTTGTTCAAGGGTTTCCATTGGGGTTTGCTGAAAATCCATTTGCAACTTATTTTGCCTCAAAAGGGACATTTCAGTGGTATTATGAGGTTTGAGGGTTTCATGTCAATTTGTGACATAGGAGATATGGACAATACAAGGTTTGAGAAATCCTCTCAATCTCATGAAAAGGAGTAGCCTTCCATTCGAATGGATTTGATGGAGATTTATGAGTATGTGACATACCCACCCCCTTTCAAGAAGGAGATTGACCTTGATGATTTTGTGTCATGGAAAAGAGGTAGGGGTGGTACTTGGCGTAGACGGGAGTTACATGATGCCTTGAGGAAGATTGCTCTTCCCACATTTGATGGTTCTACAAATATTTCAGCTAGGGCATGGATTGATAAGTTAGGTACATACATTACACTTTGCTCCATAGAAGTAGAGGAGGCGCTAAGATTCATCACAACACATTTAGAAGGGGCTGTCCATGATTGGTGGCACCAGGGGTTGATAACCCAAGGGTATCACCTCATAGACAACTATGAGGATTTCAACAGGGGGCTCATTGGAAGGTTTGATAGGGCTGATCCGGAACTTTAATTCTAAGAATTGACACACTTGTCACAAAAGAAGACTTTTCAGCTAAATAAGGGGCAGCCAAATAATGAAAATTCTGAGTTACAAAATTCAAAAATTATGGGGTAGCAGAGAGTTGTCCAACAAGTTCATGAGCAACAAAGAGAGCAAAAAGGGAAAGACAAGAATGGAGAAGAATAAAAAAAATCAGAATTCCAAAAGGAAAGGGAAGAACAAGCTTTACATAAGGGATGTCAAGCATCCAAGGTTGGAGTTGTTTTAGTCTTTAGAAGTAATGAACCCTCTTGCAAATATTACAAAGTTTGAGTCATCACATGTTGAGAGTAGTGTTATGAGTTCTTCCTTACGGGTGAAGAAAGAAGAAGAAATCTTGGAAGAAAGATTCGAATTGCAAAGTGATTGCAGGGTTGAGCTAGAAAGTTAAAAGAAGATTAATGGTGTATTGGATTATGGCAAGACTAATTTATTATTGCATACAATACCATTTCAGATTTGTTATCATCATGAGAAGCATGCAAAAGAGGTGGTTAGAATGACGGATACCATTGGCCATATGGGGCATGAAGACTCCTTGATTCAAGGTTGTGATTATTGGCGCCAAAGGATATGGGATCCCGGTAGTATTCTGAGTTTTACAAAAATTCACAATTCTGATTTTAAATTCTGTATGGCTGATTTCATAGGGATGAGGAACAATTCAGAATTGTATGTATTAAGATACGTGGTATGGAAAGTGAGTAAGCTAAGTGATCTCCATAAACTTGATGCCACGCAAGTAGTTTCAGTCATTAAGGTGAGTAATTTTCAGTTTAAGATTGCTTTTGAGGGAATTTCATTCACATGGTGCGAAGAGGAGTGCAAGGAGGATGTATTCCTTCAAAAAGGCTTTAATATTGCAAGTTGGAGAGCTATTGTTATCGTCAATTCCAAGCAACCCAACTGTTTATATGCTGCCCTCCAAGGAAGTGAACACTCAAAGGACAGCCAAAGGTACGAACATGTTGTGGGATTGTTGCTTCCTATTATGTCATTTCAGATTTGTTATTATCATGGACAACATAGTAAAAATGTGGATAGAAAAGAAGAAGAAGAAGAAGAAGAAGAAGAAGTAGTAGTAGAAGAAGTAGTAGTAGTAGTAGTAGTAGTAGTAGTAAGGGCGGCCAAAAATGAAGAAGAGCAAGAATGTGAAGAAAATTTGGTGGTGCAAGCCAAATTTCCAGATGATCTTGTTGATGTTCAGCTTGATGGAAAATTCAGAACAGCCAACTACATGAAGCAAATAGATGATGAAAGGGTTCCATGCATGCATCAAATGGATAAAATCAAGAGGGAAAAGACTTCATTTAGTTGCAGGTCTGAAGTTTTACAACAACAGTCACATAATGTGGGTATTCAACCCATGATGGATAGACAAAACGAATTTTCAATCCAAAGGGGCAGTTTTTGGTCCTAGTACAGCCACTAATATGCTGCCCAAAATAGTAAATCAGGGACAGCAAAGGCTGATTGGAAATTGCAGCCAAGGGCAGCCAATGGGCAGCTAAGAACAGCAGGCTTTGAGCCTCAAAAGAGGCCATTTCAGCCATTAAAACATGTGCAAAAGGATTTGCCAAACATAAGTAAAAAGATGGATCCAAGGAATGATCAAAGGTTATCATGGCCAAGTTGTGATCACCATAGTGTTAAGAGTGAATAACACCTTGAAGGGCAAGGGACACCTAGCTTCTTTCATACAAGTTTCAACATGTTTGTACATGAAAGTTTGGGATCCGGGGTATCTTAAGGGTATGTTGAAAGCTCAAAAAGTAATAGTGTGGTTTGATAATACATCTACATACCATTTTGTGGTTGAAGGTTGGGTTGATAGGTTGGGACTTGAAGCAGGAAAATTCAATGGCTCTATAATAATTGTTGACCATTTTTGGTCCTGCAGGCCAAAAATCGGTCTCCCTTTTTCCTTGCTGACCTGACTACTCAGTCTCTGATGTCTTCACCTTATTGCAATTATGGGTTTTCCCTTTGTAATAGCCCTATTTCTATAAAGAGCCAATTGACTTGAGTCTTGTAGATATTTCGAATTGATCTGGGGCTTATTTCACTTTAAACAATTACTTTGGACAAGCCTTTTGGCAAAGGAATGGGCCAGTTTCAAAGGAATACAAGTCTTTCACAAAGCTCCAAAGGTCAAGTGCCCTTGCGGAGGGTAGGGAGGTTACAAATGGGACCATTCAAGCAGGCTCCGAAGGGCAACTTTGGACCCACGGTTGCCTTGCGGAGGGCAGAGAGCACATTTGAAAGAGATCAAGGCCGAAAGCCGAAGGGGAAGTTTCCTTCGAAAAAGTGACAAGGCAAAAGACAAAGGATTTCTTCGGAGTTTTTGTCCGAAGAAAATCCAAGGAAGAAACCAAAGGTAAATTCCTTCAGACAAAATGCCCGAAGGAATTCCTTCAGACTTTTGTCCGAAGGAATTTACCAAGAGAAGGCCGAAGACATGGAAGACACATTTCCTTCGGGCAAAATTTTCGAAGGAATTTGAAAGACAAGGAAACCCGAAAGAACCCGAAAGGTAGGTGCCCTTGCAGAGGGCTCTCGGCTATCAAAAAGGGGCCTTTCCATTTTTTCGAAGGGGCACCTTCCCTTCGGGAAGGTTCATTTTGCAAAAGCCGAAGGAATTGCTGGAGTATGATGACGGGCCCGAGAACATCAACTTCGACATGGTGAACTAGCTGTTGGAGGTTCAAACATCTGGTGACGTCCCCGCGAATGTCAAATTCAAGACAGTGAAAGAGCCATTAAGTTTCAAATGGTGTCGGGTCTATAGACGTCAATTTTATGGTGATAAGATAGCCGTTGATTTTCAAATGTTTAAGGACGGGCCCGTGCATGAAATGTGTTAACAGTTGAAGAAAAGGCTAAAGGAGATTTCTTTAGGACAAGATGTTTGAGAGAATTCCAGAACGCCTAAGCATCACCGAAAGCGGATGGTCAAGCTCGAAGGAAGACATAATTCCTTTGGACTAGTGTTCGAAGGATTTCCTTCGGAATGTTTTGTCTGAGGAAATTCGAAGGCTCGGAGACCTGAGGATAAACTCAGTGACCTGCTAGAAAAGGAGCCAAGAGACAAACAATAGCCCCGAGGACTGAGTTGCCAGGAAAAGACAAAAGGTAGCGCAGGAAGAATAGAGCAGTCCAGGTAGCACAGAAGGCGTCGGCAGGAGAAGTTATTTTGCTGCGGATGAAATAGTCTCCACCAAGTGGTCATCAAAGGGAGCGCAAGCATTCAATAGCGCGGCCTATTTTTCTTCGTTTAGCATTGATAAGTAGACAGTTGCATAAGTTTCATAAAGAGGCGGCCTCCTCATTCAGAAAACAATGAGACCCATGCTTTAACAGGGACATTTAACACAGTTTGAGCAGCAAAGTCAATACCTGTGACATCTTCAACATGGTTCTTTCAGGGCATTTATCGAAGGATGACAACAGCATGAGCGGATTCCTTTTTCTTAAGTGTTTAATACAGTATGGGCCGCCTGTTCTTAGGCAAACCAAAAAGTCTTTCTCTTAATGCTATATATTCTAACCTCTCAGCTGAGAAATGCATCTCTCACTTGTGTAAGACGAAGCTCTGCCAAATTTTACTTTTGAATCAAAAGAATGCGTTTTACCTCTATCTGACTGGTTATACTTCTGAATGTCTGTGTATCAACTTTGTGTTTAGTCATTTCATTTTGATGCTTTCATAGGTTGACACCAACATATCTAGTATATCCAAGACCATTTCTGTAGATTAACAAGAAGTGCCCAAGTTGGAGCGTAGAGACAGAAGAACGATTATCTGATAGTGTGCTTCTGCCGCACCTATGGTAGGTTCTTTTTTTTTTGTATCCCCATTAAGCCCCTTGTTAAAGCGCCCATGCAGTCTGGTCTTTTGCTTAGATGAAGTGTTTGTCTGTTTCGCCTTTTTGGTGTAGAAGTGTTGATATTAGCTGAGTAGATTGGATCATTTGGTGCATCACCGTTTACATAGGTTATGCTTTTGTCATATCCTTCTCCCTTTTCACCCCCTCTATTATTAACAGTAGTAGTTAAAGACCTCAAAGATGCATCAAAGGGAGCTAGCCCTTATCTAGAGATTCTTTCCTCAGTTTTGCCAAGCCCACAGCGAGAGGAAAGTCTCCATTGTGCCATGTGGAAGATAAAAGCTGAGCCTTCTTCTCAAGGGTGCAATCCGTCATCGTCAACAGTTTTTGGCATGCCCAATGGGACCATTTTTGATGCTCAAAAAAGTTCTAGGATTGGTGTTGGTCCTGTTACTGCAAGAGTGAACAACTAACCCAGCATTTGACGACTCCATTTTCAAGAACTCAGTCTCTAGTCAGAGATCATCTTGACATCCCATGCCGAAGGTCACCACAAGCTCTTCTGCCAAGGGTGTCCCTTTTGAATTCGTTGAGCTGCCTTTAAACTTAGCAAAGCCGCTGAGGTTTGCAAGTACTCATCCCTATACAGCGAATCAATTTCCCAGACCTGCCATAAAATATACCTACACGAGAAGGCCCCGGTTAAACCTTGTCATCGCCATGGCTTTACCTTTTGTAGCCTTCCATGGTCAGAGCCCTTTAAACCTTCTGCATTATGACCCAATCCCAGGGACAGCCCTTAAGAGTGTTCCTCTTTTTAATAAAGAGAGGCCTATTACCGCTATTGAGTATATCAACAATATAGCCAACCTCTGTAACATTCATAATGTCATCGAAGAGAACATAGCCATCAAGTTACTGGCGTTGTCTTTTAAGGGTAAAGTTTTGGACTGGTATGCGACTTTGCCTATGGATTCAATTGGCTCATGGAACGAATTAGGCACTCTCTTGACAAACAGATTAGGGGAAAAGAATGACCATCTCTCTCTTGCTGAGCAGTTGACCACTATGAAAAGAGCTCCACATGAGTTTATGCAAGATTTTAATACCAGGTTCCAAAATACCTAGGATAGAATCTCCATTTTAGTGAGGCTGACCCCAAGCTATGCTTTCCTCTTCTACTTAAAGGTTTTGAACGACATTGCTGTCATGATACAGTCCATGGGAGGACAAGTGTTACCTGTTGTCTATGAAATAGCCATAGCCGTCGAGAATTGTCTGAAACAAGCAGAAAAGATAGCCCCTAGACCTCATATGCCGCTCTTTCCCGAATTGTCATCCCCAGTTCAGACTGCTGCACCCACTTTAGCTCCTCTGTCTAGGGTAGAAAAGCCAACTGCTACCTCGCCAAATGACCTCCATGAAGTTAAGAGCTTGTTACAAAGTGTAACGAATGAATTAGTGGCTCTCAAGAGGCAACAAGCTCAAAACTATCGGCTGAATCAGGGATACCAGCAGTTTGGACAAATAAATAGACCTTTCCAAAATTATAACCAAAGACAGGTCAGATTACCCAGGGCAAACCATATCAAGGTTACAATTCAGGTGCCCCTTCATTATCCAAAGCTCTTGTTTCCACTCAAAATAACTTGGTACAGGAACATACTAATTACCTACCCCTGGGATATGGTCAAAAACAGGGTGCGTATACTAATGAGTTGCCAAATCAAATTATGAACGCAAAAGACAATCAAGCAACCCAATTCTCAAGTTTTGAGGCGTCAGTACAACCTGTGATGGACAACAGACAGGCTCAGTCCGATTCCACTCTCATGAATCCCCTAGAAGGAGAATTCTATTCAGTCAATTATGTGGGGAGTATGAATAACTAGGGTGATTGTGTTGTAGCCAATATTAGGTCCAAAAAAGGAGCTATGGAGGAAGCACAAGTAGCTGCTCAAACGTCTGCACCATCTTCTTCATCACAAGTGAACCAGAAGTTCTCAAATTACAAGCCGCCGATTGCACCCTCAGCGCCTCGACTTGCACCTCAGGCTGCAAGTGCCCCCAAAGAAAATTCAAAAGGGAGCAACCCTCAGTCAATGCAGTGGACCAGAGAAGAAGCTGCACATGAATATCTCATTGTGGGATTCCTTAGCAATGCCAGAACAAAAGGACATACTCCAAAAAGAATTGCACGCGTTGAATGAACGAGCTGTCCCAGCAAAGGCCAATAATGTGTTGATTATGAATGGGCACCCTTCCATGGCAGGTGAAGCAAAGAAGGATGAAAAGGTTCCTCCTTTCTATCTATCCTTAGTCATCGGAGATTTCTTGGTTCACAATTGCATTATTGACAGTGGAACAAGCACCTCAGTAATGCCCAAATGCATAACAGATAAGCTGGGACTCAAATACGAGGAAATGACCAAGGGAGTCCTGCAGGTAGATGGATCAACAGCTAAGACCTTAGGAGTGGTAAGAGGCTTGAATTTGACACTGCACGCTTGTCCAACCTTCTCCGTTCTCCACGACGTGGTAGTGGTGGATGTTCCTCCCTACTTTGCTCTCTGCTTATCCAGGGATTTCACGTCTAAGATAGACGGGTACTTAGCAGCAAACTGGTCTTACATGGTTTTTAGAACCAAATATAGAACTAAAGTGAAGATTGAGTCGGAGCCAATCCACAAAGATCATCTGGAGTCGTACTCACTCAAGGCGGCAAATGTCAGCTACACCATCATTGATGAAGAAGAATTCCAAATAGACCAATTTCCACTCGCTTCCCTTGAAGGAGTTGACCTGCTCTTAGATGAATGGGGAAGTGACAATTTCGAACATAACCCATACAAGTTCATCTAGGAGGCAGGACTTAGAGTTTATTGCATGCATGAAGAAGGTACTGTTGACATAGTGGATTGCACCATTAACAGAACGCTGAGCTCCTGCCTTCCACATGTCAAAATGGAAACTCCCCTCTTGCCTGTGGGCAAGGCACAACTGGGGGGAGAGTCTTTAGATAAGGGCTAGCTCCCTTTGATGCTTCTGAGATATTCCAAAAAATGCTAAATACATATATACATATATAATGGGGGGGATGAAAAGGGAGAAAGATTACAGGAAAACAAAACCTAATCTAAGAGGGTGATGCACCAAATAATTTCGACCTACTCATACTCACACTCTGAACCATAAAAACACACACATACACTCTAACTGGTAAAAGGACCAGACTGCAGGAAGCTTGACAGGGAGGCTTTAATGAAACACAGAAAAAAGACTTACCATGGGCGCTATAGGAAAAACACACTTCTAGTAACCTCCTTCTGCCTCTGCGCTCCAGGTACAACTCTTCTTGTCACCTGTAAGAATGGCGCCTTGTAGAAACTAGGTGCGTTGGTGTCAACCCTGTGAAAGCATTAGAAAGCAATGACTGAACACAAGACTAACACTCAGACACACTCAGAGATATCTAACCATAATAGAGGTAAAAATGCGTTTTTATTGATTCCAGGTGAAAATTGCCAAGGCTTCGCCTTACAATGTGAAAGATATTTTTTTTTAAATGAGAAGTTACAATATATATATGGAGAAGAGAGAACAAAAGCGCCTCTTTTGAAAAAGACTTTTAGCGCCCTTTGACCAGTGGCCCATGTGCGTCCCGAGGGCGTTGGGAAGAGGAAGCCACTGAAATATAAATGCTGTGTTGGCTCTGATTCTGACTTCAGGCGTTTAAAAACATAGGCCGCGTCGTTTCTCCACAAACAAGACTGCTCCTTGAAGGCACCCACGCAATTTGTCTGCTCATAAATGCAAAATGGAGAAAAATGCGTTGCGTCGTTCACTGTTTGCGTCCCTTGATGACCACTTGGCAAGCACTGTTCCAATCGTTGGACTAACTCCTTGAGTCGATGCCTTCCTTCGCCACTTGGACTGTTTTGTCTGTTTCTGCACTTGGCTCTTTTGTCTTTTCCTTGCCTTGTCTTTTCTGGCTCCTTTGGCCCTTGGGGCTATCTTCTCGACCTTGCTGGCTTTTTGGGCTCTTCTATTAGCAGGTCGCTGAGTTCATTCTCAACTTTTGTCTTTTTCCAACATCGTCTTTTCCTGGTTTTGTCTTTTGCTGGCTTCTGTCTCTTTGTTCTCTGGGCTTTTTTCTGGTTGGCGCTCAAGAATTTAAAGATCAAACGGCTATTTCTCTGCTGTAAAATTGACGTCCACGGGCCCGTCATCGTTTGAAAACCAATGGCTAGTCTATTTCCCTGAAATTGACAGCTTTGGAGACGTCACCGTCTTTGGCAATTCCTTCAGTCTTTTCTCTTGATTCGGCCTTTTGTCGCTCCCTTACCTTCGGGATTTTGCTTTGGACCCTCCCGAAGGGAGGGTGTCCCTTTGGCTTTGGAGAAGTGCCCTTCTTTCGACAGCCGAGAGTCCCCTGCAAGGGCACCTGCCCTTCAGGGTCCTTCGGCGGCCTTTTCTCTTCTGCTATTTTCCCGTGGACAAAATGTCCGCAAGAATTATCTCGCCCGCTTCTTTTCTTTGGAGCTTTTCCTCGGGTTTTTTTTCCGCGGACTTTGTCTTGGCCACTTTTCCTGCGGATAAAAGTCTGCAAGAATTGTTTTGACCACTTTTCTTTACCCTTTGAAATTTCTTCGGGTTTTCCTCCCGCAGCGTTTTCCCGAATTTCTTCGGACTTTTTGTTTAAAGGAATTCCTTCGGGCAAAAAGTCCGAAAGAAATCAATTTATGCCTTTGCCTTTGCCTTAAGTCCTTTTTTGCGGGATTTTTGTTCGTAGCCCTTCTGAATTTCTTCGGACTTTTTGTCCAAAGGAATTCCTTCGGACAAAAGTCCGAAGGAATTATGTCCTTGTCTTTTCCTTCGATTGCCTTCGAAAAGTGCCCTTAGGGAAATCTACTTCGGTACTGTCGCCGACCAAGTGCCCTCCGCAAGGGCACTTGTCCTTTGGGAGACTCTAATGAACTTGTTGTCAACCTGGAGCTGTGCCCTGATTCGAGGACGTGCGCGAAACTGCCAATCCTCTATCTTGCTGAAACAATGGGATCTTCTCACGAGGGTGGATGTCTCAATAGTGAGAAGAACCTCCAGAGAAGGCTGGTTCCTGTATGATGTATCAATGAAGATTCCTACTCTACGCTGCTGACTGCCGTGAAAAAGGGAGAAAGAAAACTTAAAGGGGAAATCCTACCTAAAAGGGGTGATACACCAAGATTTTGATCCACTCAATTTGGGACTTTGAACACTGAACGAACAAGGGAGAAGGAAGACCTTAGACTTCAATTAATCACTTATGCATAAGTATTTCATGCAGAGGCTCGATCCAATAACTAAAACCTGAGGGAAAACGATGGAGAGAGGTCTGATACAAGACACTTTGCAGCCACCTAACATCCACTTACAATTTCAGCATAAGACAATAAAGAACACTTTAACATGACCCGCACAAGGATAATATAGCAACTAGGTATGAAACAGAATTTGGGAAGGGAGAGAACTCTACCACTTATGCAAATTGCTGAAAAAATATACACTATGCCAATGCTTGAAATCTGAAAGTACAGTCCTATTGATCGAAGAGGTTACACAACTCACCAATGGTAGAGTCTGGTCTAACCAAGAGAGATTGGATGATTTTATTCAAGGCTGAAATCCTTTATATAGAAAATTACAAAAAGCCAAAGATTGGCGTAGAAACTTGAAGGGAAGATTCACTTTAGTTAACTCAAGGCTTTACTTGGCCTTTCAATAAAATATATTTTTCCTTTTGTCCTTGCATGAAGCTTCTTCGTTTGATGAAGCGATCTTATCTTTGTTATGAACCGGCCACCTCTTTTTGCATGAAGATCCACGCAGATGTCAATTTTAGAACTCCACGTGAGTTGCTTGATATCGAGTTGTAGCGTTTGAAAACTGAGTTAGACAAAGAGATCATTCTCCTTCGCATGGAAAGCTTCTAGTGGATGCGGCGTTTTAACCAATTAGTTCACTCTAAATCTGAATAGTCAACTTGTCGTTCGAATTTGGAACACCTGTTGAAGCTGATTTAGACTTTTGGATGGATGAGCTGGCTGGAGATGAACATGACTTTAATAATCAGTCAACTGAAGCTTTGACTAATTGTTCGAAAATAGCTCCAATGTTTGCATGTATTTTGTTCTATTCTAGTCTTCCAGTTCGTATCTATTTCTGGCGAGATTCTGTATATTCGGATGGTGTTAGTCTAATTATACTCGATTTATATTTTCTCGCAGAATTCTGGCTTTATCTCTGTTCCAACGGTTACTTCTCGCGATCAAAATTTGATGGCCTGCAGGACGTCACCCTTAGTTTTCTTATTTCGGACTTCTCTGTATATATTTCCTGCTTCCTTCTGACTTTATTTCCTGCGTCTCTCTTCGGACTTCTGTCTCGCCTTAGTCTTTCGCTTTTCTTCGGACTTTGGTTTGTGGCCTTCAGAATTTCTTCAGACTTTTGTCCGAAGGAATTCCTTCGGACAAAAAGTCTGAAAGAATTCATTTCCTTAGTTTTTGCCTTTGTCTTTTGTCTTAGGACTTGTTTTCTTCGGATTTATGTCTGCTCCAAGCCTTTCCGAATTTCTTCGGACTTTTTGTCCGAAGGAATTCCTTCGGACAAAAAGTCCGAAAGAATTCATTTTCTCTTGACTTAGCTTTTTCTTGTCTTTTCTCGTCGGCTTTGTCTTCGGACTTGTCTCCTGCTCCTTCCGAATTCCTTCGGACTTTTTGTCTGAAGGAATTCCTTCGGACAAAAACTCTGAAGGATATGTCTTTGCCTTTGCTCTTATTTGTGCCCTTTGGGATTTAAAACATGACCTTCCGCCGACGAAGTCCTTCGGCACCGACCAAGTGTCCTCCGCCAGTGCCCTTCGGAAAAATTGGAGGGCACTTGGGCTTTCTGCAAGGTCCTCGAATTTTGTCTTCCTCCTGCCCGAAGGGTAGGTGCCCTTCGGGAATATTGAAAGAATCCCTCCAAAGGGTACCCTATCCTTCGGAATTCTTGAAATGGACTTTTCCTTGCTTTTTGCAACTTTTCCGAATTTTCTTCGGACTTTGTCATTGGCTCTTTGTCTTTTCTGCCCTCCACAAGGGTTGTTTGTCCTCTAAAAATTGCCTAAGTGTCGGGAGAGTCCGTAGAAATCCTGCAAAGTCCGTAGAAATTCCCTGATCGAGTCTGTAGAAAATTCCCTGCTTGAGTCCGTAGAAAATTTTCTGCTTGAGTCCGTAGAAAATTCTCTAGTGGCAAGAGAAAATCTGATTTGTGGAAGATTTGTCAATAGAACCTTCTCATTGAACCGTTCTTTTGAACCAAATTGTTGAACCGATTGTTGGACTTTGCCGATGAGCTTTGCCGTTGAACAAAAGCGATGAACCAAGCACTTGAACCAAACCGATTGAACCAAACTATTGAACCAAGCACTTGTCCATTTTGCGCCTAAGTGTTGGGAACCCATTTATTCTCTACAGAGTCCATAGAAAACATCTCTGCAGAGTCCGTAGAAATGGGCCTGCAGAGTCCATAGAAATGGGCTTGCAGAGTTCATAGAAATTCTCTGCAGAGTCCGTAGAAATGGGCCTGTAGAGTCCGTAGAAATTCTCTACAGAGTCCATAGAAATTCTCTGTAGAGTCCGTAGAAATGCCTGCAGAGTCCGTAGAAAACATCTAGACGTGTGCAAAATCAAAAAATGAATTGGCTCAGAACAGTACGGAGAGAAGGGGACCGCTTTTGGCCTATTGGACCAAAAATGGCCAACAAATTGGCGACTCCTAGGGGAAGCATGCCTGCTATGCTTAGAAACCAGTTGCCTTAAAGTCCATTGGGCACGAAGTCAGAATGTAACTTTGAAAAAATTAGCAACAGCCTTGAGATATCCAAGAATCAAACACGAAGGTTTACCCCAAAAAGAAACGAAAACACACACAACACTAAGAAAACTACTAACATGTGCAAAAGGCACTTAGGAAAAATAGGAAAAAAGCAAGAAAAATATATACATGATGGAAGAAGGGCTCAGTGGTAATGCTTAAGATGTATCCCATTAACTGGGATATACAGTTCTTCACCATCCAACCTGGAGAGTTGGAATGCATTATGCTTCTTGCATTGAGTGATGACATATGGACCACTCCATAGGGCATCGAACTTCACGTGCTTTCCAGGTTTAGCTTAGTCCTCATCCCATTTCAAGATGATGTCTCCTTCAGAGAAACCTTTTGATGAAGATTTCTTGTCAAAGTGTCTTTTTGTCTGCTATTGGCGGCTGGTCATAGAAGCCATAGCCTGGTCTCTTGTCTCTTGGAGCTCCATCAGCTCGCATAGCCTAACCTCCATGCTATTGCCTTTTTCTAATTGCCACTGGTGAGTGAGGTCCAAGGCTGGCAACTCAAGTGAAATGGGGAGCCTAGCTTCCCTTCCGTATACGAGTGTGTACGGCGAATTAGCAATTGCCCTCTTTGGGGTGACCCTATCTGCCCACAGGGTTGTTTTCAACTTGGCATGCCAAGTCCTCTGATTCTCCTTCATTGTTCGCTTGATGATCCTGATCAAATTCTTATTTGTAGATTTAGCCAACCCATTCCCCTGTGGGTAGTAGTTGGACGAAGTGCTAAGATAGATACCATATTTTAGTGCCCATTTACTTGTTTTAGTTCCCAGAAAAGCTAACGCGTTATCTGAGATTATGGTAGCTGGAACTCCGAACCTTACCACTAGGTCTTCATAAAAATCTAGGACTGCACTTTCGTTAGCTTCCTTCAAAGTGATAGCCTCTACCCATCTTGTGAAATAATCCGTGGCGGTCAAGACCCACTGTGTCCAGCACTGAAGGGAGGGTTAATCATCCCTATGAAGTCAAGGCCCCATTGCATGAATGGCTGCTCTACCTGAATAGGCTATAAAGGCATGGCAGCCAACCGTTGCTTCCCATCAAAGAGCACGCACTTCTGGCACTTTCGTACCCAAGCATGGGTGTTCCTGAATAGAGTAGGCCAGAAGTAACCAGCTCTCATTAGTCTTGTTGCTGTAGCCCTAGAAGCAAAATGACCGCCGGTTGGTCCATCATGGAACTCAGACAGCACCCTATTGGCTTGACTTGGGTCTAAGCATCTTAAAAGGACTCCTGAGAGATCCATTCTGAACAACACTCCAATCAGGACATAAGGGAGACACTGGAGTCTGAAATATCTCCTCTTGGTCCTATCAAGGCCCTGCGAGCACTCACCAGTGAGAAGGAAATGCCTCAAGTTTGATGTCCAATCCTTCATGACAGCTGGTTCTTCTGCTGTAGCTGCATCATGAATTAGCAGACTGTCCTCTTTTTGCTGCTTAAAGTCTGCAGCAAGGTGCTCACACAGGCCTCTCCTTCTCACTAGTTTGGTGATCTTGATATCCACGTCGTATTCCATCACCTTAGTGATCCACCCCGCTCTTTTTTCATTCAGGTCTCAGTTGATCAAGAAATCCTTGATGTCGAGATGTGGAACCATGTGAATTCTGCTATTGGACAGCATATGCCTGAATTTCTTCAGGCTCTATATGACCGCAAGGACTTGCTTCTCCACATATGTGTATCTGACCTCAAAACCCTCTAGGCCTTGGCTAAAAAATGCAATTGGTTGCTCAACGGTATCACCATTTGCTTGGGTAAGCATGGCGGAGATTACCTCTTCATTGCCGAAGGTGTAGAGGTTGAAATCTTTGGTGAAGTCAAGGCCGATCAAAGTAGGAGCTCAGGCTATGGCCTGCTTGATTTCTTCAAAACTGCCATTTCTTTGTGCTGTCCATGTGAACTCCTCACCCTTCCTCAGCATAGAGGTCAATGGCTTGACTACCTCCGCAAAATTCGGGATAAATCTCCGGATGAAATTTATCTTGCCGAAGAAGCTTTGCAGGCCCTTCTTGTGTTTAGGCAAGGACAGCTCCAAGATAGAGCGCACTCTCTCTGGATCAATGGTCAAGCCTTTCTTTGAACAACATGGCCAAGGAGTTTCCCCTCGTGGACAGCGAACACGCATTTCCTCGGGTTAAGAGAGATACCGAACTCTCTACACCTCTCAAAGATTTGTCTGAGGTGTTTCATGTGTTGGCTTGCCTCCTTGGAGAAAACTGTCACATCATCAAGATATACCAGCACATTGTTATTTATCAGGCCTCGAAAGGCCATGTCTATGGCTCATTGGAAGGTGGCACCAGCATTAGACAATCCGAATGGCATTTTTCTGTAAGCAAACGTCCCCCATTTGGTAGTGAAGGCTTCTTGTGTTGGTCACAGTCTTGCACCAAAATCTGATTGTATCCTGAATACCCATCCAGGAGGGAGAAATGCTCGTTGCTTGTCACCATTTGAAGGATCTACTCCATGCTTGGGAGAGGATAATGGTCTTTCAAAGAGACTCTGTTGAGGTCTCTGAAATCAACGCACAGTCTGATCTCCCCATTCTTTTTCCAGACAGGAACAAGATTGGCCAGCCAAGAAGAGTGTTTGATTGGAAATATTATCTTGGACTCAATCAACTTGGTGAGTTCCTTCTGCATGAGAGGCTCAATCATTGGGTTGACAGCCCTTTGCTTCTGCTTGATTGCCCTGGCGCTTTCTTCCAGCTCGATGGTATGTTGGACCAGACTTGGGTCAAAACCCCTCAAATCACTATAATCCCAGGCAAAGACATCAACAAATTCTTGGAACAAGATGAAGGCCTACCTTTCACAGTCCGTGCACACTTTCCCAAGTGCAAGCAACTTATCTTTGAATATTTCAACCTTCTCATGGTGCTCCTCCTTCGTTGCAATGCATGTCTTGTCGTTTTTCAATTGGTCATCTCCATTGAAGATACTCTCTAGAGTGACCAAACCTTTGGAGAGTTTATTGTTCTTCAGCTGAACAATTTGACTGCCATATTGCTATTGTAGCTTAACCTAGCTTTTTGTAACAAACTCAGCGTCTTCTTGCAATAAGAGTGCTATTTGTTGGTCGTTGTCAAAGACCTGCCAGTTGGTGACGTTGTCAGGTACAGAGGGCCGGATTACTACTTTCAAGTGGCGTGAGTTGTGGTCTCGGCCTATTTCCGTAGGGATATCAAACTGGGCACCAACTGCTGCCAGCCTATTTGCTTGCTTGTTCTACTCTCTAGGAATGGAGGTAATATTGAAAGCAAAGAAATTTTCTACTAAGTCCCATACCCTATGTTTGTAGGACTTCAGTAAAGAATTCTTTATCAAATTTTGGCCTCTTACCTGATTGACAATCAGCTCACTGTCACCAAAAACTTGCAGCTCTTTGATTCCTCTTTTTCTCGCCCACTCCAAACCATGGATGAGGGATTCATACTCCGCAACATTGCATGTATAGGAAAATTAGAACCGGAAAGCCGAAAAGTATTTTTCCTTTGAAGGAGAAACTAGCACCGCTCCACCACCAGCTCCCAACTTACTTCTTGAACCCTCAAAGAACAGCTGTCATAGCCCTGAGCTTTTTTGGCTTGTTTTCATTAGATTTGGTACAAAAGTACCCTCTTCATGAATGTAATAAATTCTAAGGCCTGCCTCTTTTATGAATTTGTAAGGATCATGCCGAAGTTGTCACTTCCCCATTCGTCTAAGAGCAGGTCTGCAACTCCTTCAAGGGTAGAGGATGGAGATTGATCTACTTGGAACTCTTCTTGGTCAATAATAGCGTCGCTAACATTTGTTGCCTTTAGCGAGTATGGTTCCAGATGATCTCTATGGAGTGGCTCGGATTCAATCTTAACTTTAGTCTCATATTTGGTACTAAAAACCAAATAAGACCAGTTCGCTGCTAGGTAGCCGCCTATTTTGAATGTGAAATCCCTGGATAAGCAGATAGCAAAGTAAGGAGGGACATCCGCCACTACCACATCATGAGGAACTGAGAAGGTCGGGCAAGCATGTAGCGTCAAGCTCAAACCTTTCACCACCCCAACTGTCTTCACTGGTGTTCCATCCAACTGCGGGACTCCCTTAGTCATTTCTTCCTATTTCAACCCCAGCTTGTCGGCTCTGCATTTGGGCATCACTAAGGTGCTTGCTCCACTGTCAATGATGCAATTGTGCACTAAGAAATCTCCTATGACCAAGGACAAATAAAAAGGGGGAACCTTTTCTTCTTTCTTGACCTAGCCTGAGGTGGAAGGTTGTCCATTCATCACCAAAACATTATCGGCTTTTGTTGGGACAGCTTGTTCATTCAACTCATGCAATTTCTTTTGCAGCATGTCCTTTTGCCTTGGTATTGACAATGAATCCCACAAGGAGATGTTCATGTGCAGCTTCTTCATCTGGTCTACTACATTGACTCGAGGGTTGCCTTCTTTCAGATTTTCTTTGAGATTCCTTACGGCCTGAGGTGCAGGCCAAGGTGCTGAAGGTACAACCGGCGGTCTGAAGTTTGAAATCCTTTGGTTTACATGCGGTGAAGAAGGTATTGCTGACATTTGGGCAGCAGCCTGAACTTCTTTCATTGCTCTCTTTTTGAATCTTGTGTTGGCTGCGACACAATCGCTCTAATTGTCTGCAATACCCACGTAATTGACTGCATAGAACTCTCCTTCTAGGTGATTCATGAGAGTAGAATCAGGCTGAGTTTGACTGCTACTCCTGTCGGGTTGCATGAAGCCTCAAAACCTTGGGATTGGGCAGCTGCCTAATTGTCTTGTACATTTGGATAGTGACCTGTTATTTCATTTGTATAAACAGCCTGCTCTTAACCATATCCCATGATTGAGCAATTGGGTTGTTCTTGTACCAGATTGTTTTGAGCGGGCACCATAGCCTTGGTTGATGAAGGGGCACCTGGATTGTAGCTTTGAAAAGCTCTGGTCTGTGCAAACTGACCCTGCTCTTGATTGTAATTTTGGAAATGGGGTCTATTTGTTTGACCATATTACTGATATCCTTGGTTTGGTCGGTTGTTTTGAGCTTGCTGCCTTTTAATAGCCACTAATTCATTTGTCATATTTTGCAACAAACTCTTGACTTCATGGAGTTCATTGGATGGGGTAGCAGTTGGCTTTTCTATGCTAGGCAGAAAAGCTAAGGTGGGGGAAGCGGTCTGAATTGGAGGCAGCATTTCAGGAAAAAGTGGCATATGGGGTCTAAGAGCTATTTTCCCAGCCTGCACTAGGCAATTTTCAGCTGCTATAGCTATGTCATAGGCGGCAGGCAGCACATGTCCTCCCATGGACTGTATCATAACAGCGATATCGCTGTTCAATGCTCTTAAGTAATATAGAAAAGCATAGCTAGGAGTCGGCTTTACTAGAATGGGGATTCTATCCCATGTCTTTTGAAAACGAGTGTTGAAATCCTGCATGTATTCGTGTGGAGCTCTTTTCATTGTAGTCAGCTGCTCGGCAAGTGAGAGGTGGTCGCTCTTCTCCCCAAAACGGTTCGTCAAGAGAGTGCCCAATTCATTCCAGGAACTTACTGAATTTATGGGTAAAGTCCCATACCAGTCCAAAGCTTTGCCTTTGAGAGACAATGCCTGCAATTTGATTGCAATATTTTTCTCAGTGACATTGTGAATATTGCAGAGGTTAGCAATATTTCTGATGTGTTCAATAACTGTAATGGGCCCCTCTCCATCAAAGGGAGGCACACTTTTGAGGACTGCTCCTGGAATTGGGTCATAACGTTGGAGATTCAAAGGACTCTGACCACGAAAAGTCACAAAGGGTAATGCCATGGCTATGACAGGATGTAACTGCAGCCTTCTTGCGTAGGTGTTCTTTATAACAGGTTTGGGAAAGTGGGTTGCTGAATAAGGATGGGTCCTCTCAAACCTCAGTCGCTTTGTTGAGTTTAAAGGCAATTCAACGAATTCGAAAGGGACACCCTTAGCAGCAGACCGTGTAGTGATTTTAAGCATAGCAGGTCAGACTAGTCTTTGATCAAAAAATGAAGCTCTTACCAGTAGAGTCGCCAGATGCTGAAAATGGCTGATTTTGCTGTAACAGGACCAACATCAATCCTGAAACTTTACTAAGTGTAAAAACTGAGTCCCATCGAGCGTGCCAAAAACTGTTGATGTAGTGGATTGCACCCTTGACAGGAGGCTGGCTCCTTCCTTCCACACGTCAAAATGGAAACTCCCCTCTTCCCTGTGGGCAAGGCACAACTGGGGGGAGAGTCTCTAGATAAGGGCTAGCTCCCTTTGATGCATCTGAGTTATTCCAAAAAGTGATAAATACATATATACATATATAATGGGGGGAGATGAAAAGGGAGAAGGATTACAGGAAAACAAAACCTAATCTAAGAGGGTGATGCACCAAATAATTTTGACCTACTCACACTCACACTCTAAACCATAAAAACACACATACACTTTAATTGGTAAAAGGACCGGACTACAGGAAGGCTTTAATGGAACACAGAAAAAGGACTTACCATAGGCGCTGTAAGAAAAACACACTGTCTAGTAACCTCCTTCTGCCTCTGCGCTCCAGGTACAGCTCTTCTTGTCACCTGTAAGAATGGCACCTTGTAGAAACTAGGTGCGTTGGTGTCAACCCTGTGAAAGCATTAGGAAGCAATGACTGAACACAAGACTAACACTCAGACACACTCAAAGATATCTAATCAGAATAGAGGTAAAAATGCATTTTTATTGATTCCAGGTGAAAATTGCCAGGGTTTCGCCTTACAATGTGAAAAATATCTTTTAAAATGAAAAGTTACAATATATATATGGAGAAGAGAGAACAAAAGCGCCTCTTTTGAAACAGACTTTTGGTGCCCTTTGACCAGTGGCCCATGTGTGTCTCGAGGGCGTTGGGAAGAGGAAGCCGCTAAAATATAAATGCTGTGTCGGCTCTGATTCTGACTTCAGGGATTTAAAAACATAGGCCGCGTCGTTTCTCCACAAACAAGACTGCTCCTTGAAGGCACCCACGCGGTTTGTCTGCTCATAAATGCAAAATGGAGAAAAATGGGTCGCGTCGTTCACTGTTTGTGTCCCTTGATGACCACTTGGCAAGCACTGTTCCAACCGCTGGAATAACTCCTTGAGTCGACGCCTTCCTTCACCACTTGGCCTGTTTTGTCTGTTTTTGCACTTGGCTCTTTTGTCTTTTCCTTGCCTTGTCTCTTCTGGCTCCTTTAGCCCTCGAGACTATCTTCTCGGCCTTGTTGGCTTCTTGGGCTCTTCTATTAGCAGGTCGCTGAGTTCATTCTCAACTTTTGTCTTTTGCCAGTGTCGTCTTTTCCTGGTTGTCTTTTGCTAGCTTCTGCCTCTTTGTTCTCTGGGCTCTTTTCTGGTTGGCGCTCAAGAATTTAAAGATCAAATGGCTATTTCTCCACTGTAAAATTGACGTCCGTGGGCCCGTCACCGTTTGAAAACCAACGGCTAGTCTATTTCCCTGAAATTAACAGCTTCGGAGACGTCACCGTCCTTGGCAATTCCTTCGATCTTTTCTCTTGATTCGGCCTTTTGTCGCTCCCTTACCTTCGGGCTTTTGCTTTGGACCCTCCTGAAGGGAGGGTGTCCCTTCGGCTTTGGAGAAGTGCCCTTCTTTCGGCAGCCGAGAGTCCCCCGCAAGGGCACCTGTCCTTCGGGGTCCTTTGGCGGCCTTTTCTCTTCTGCTATTTTCTCGCGGACAAAATGTCCGCAAGAATTATCTCGCCCGTTTCTTTTCTTCGGAGCTTTTCCTCGGGATTTTTTCCTGCGGCCATTTTTCCTGCGGACATTGTCTCGGCCACTTTATCCGCGGACAAAAGTCCGCAAGGATTGTTTCAACCACTTTTCTTTACCCTTTGAAATTTCTTCGGGTTTTTCTCCCGCGGCCTTTTCCCGAATTTCTTCGGACTTTTTGTTCGAAGGAATTTCTTCAGACAAAAAGTCCGAAAGAAATCCATTTATGCCTTTGCCTTTGCCTTAAGACCTTTTTTGCGGGATTTTTGTTCGTAGCCCTTCCGAATTTCTTCGGAATTTTTGTCCGATGGAATTATGTCCTTGTCTTTTTCTTCGATTGCCTTCAAAAAGTGCCCTTTGAGAAATCTGCTTCGGTACTGTCGCCAACCAAGTGCCCTCCGCAAGTGCACTTGTCCTTCCGGAGATTCTAATGAACCTTCTCATTGAACCGTTCTTGTGAACCAAACTGTTGAACCGACTGTTGGATTTGCCGATGAGCTTTGCCGTTGAACCAAAGCGATGAACCAAGCACTTGAACCAAACCGACTGAACCAAACTATTGAACCAAGCACTTGTCCATTTTGTGCCTAAGTGTTGGGAACCCATTTATTCTCTGCAGAATTCGTAGAAAACATCTCTGCATAGTCCGTAGAAATGGGCCTGCAGAGTCCGTAGAAATTCTCTGCAGAGTTCGTAGAAATGGGCCTGTAGAGTCCGTAGAAATTCTCTGCAGAGTCCGTAGAAATGGGCTTGCAGAGTCCGTAGAAATGCCTGCAGAGTCCGTAGAAAACATCTAGACTTGTGCAAAATCAAAAAATGAACTGGCTCAGAATAGCAGGGAGAGAAGGGGACCGATTTTGGCCTGTTGGACTAAAAATGGTCAACAGGTACTTTCTTGCCAAATTTGATGAAGGCAAACCAAGAGAGCTCTCGTTTATGGCAACTCTTCTTCGATGGCTCAAGAAGCGAATTGGGAGCTGGTGGTGTAGTGTTACTTTCACCCTCAAAGGAGAGATACTTCTCAACTTTTAGATTCCAATTCTCCTGCACTTGCAATGTTGCAAAATATGAGTCTCTCATTCATGGTTTAGAATGGGCAAAAAAAAGGGGAATAAAAGAGTTGCAGGTTTTCGGAGACACTGAGTTAATTGTGAACCAGGTGAGAGGCCAAAACTTGATCAAGAACTCCTTGCTTAAGTCTTACAAGCACATGGTGTGGGACCTAGTAGAGAGTTTCCTTGCTTTCAACATTATTTCCATTCCAAGGGAACAAAATAAATAAGCAGACAGACTAGTAGCAGTTGGTGCTCGATTTGACGTTCCCAAGGGAATAACTCGGGACAGCAGTCCGCGCCATTTAAAAGTAATAATAAGACCCTCCGTGCCTAATAATGTCACCAATTGGCAGGTGTTTGACAGTGATCAGCAGATAGCACTCTTCTTACAAGAGGAGGCTGAGTTTGCTTCTAAAAATCAAGCCAAGTTGCAGTAGTAGTACGGCGGCCAGATTGTTCCGCTGAAGAACAACAAACTTTCCAACGGCTTGGTCACTCTTGAAAGCATCTTCAACGAGGATGACCAACTAAAAAATGATAAAGCAAGCATCACGACCAAGAGAGAAGATTATGAAACAGTCAAAATATTCAAAGACAGGTTGCTTGCACTTGGGAAGGTATGTACAGATGATGAAAGACATTCTTTCATTTTGTTATGCCAAGAGTTTGCCGATGTTTTTGCTTGGGAGTATAGCAACCTGAAGGGTTTTGACTCAAGCTTGGCCCAATACACCATTGAACTGGAGGAAGGCACCAAACCCATCAAACAAAAACAAAGGCCTATCAATCCGAAGATTGAGCCTCTCATGCGGAAGGAACTCACCAAGCTGATTGAGTCCAAGATCATCTTTCCTATCAAACACTCTTCTTGGCTGGGTTAGAAAAAAGAATGGGGAGATCAGACTATGTGTGGATTTTAGAGACCTCAATAGAGTCTCGTTGAAAGATCACTATCCCCTCTTAAATATGGAGCAGATCCTCCAAATAGTGACAGGTAGTGAACGTTTCTCCCTCTTGGATGTGTATTCAAGGTACAATCAGATTCTAGTGCAAGATTGTGATTAGTATAAGACAACCTTCACTACCAAGTGGGGAACTTTTGCTTACAAGAAAATGCCATTCGGACTGTCAAATGCTAGAGCCTCCTTTCAGCGAGCCATGGACATGGCTTTTCAAGGCCTAATAAATAATATTGTACTGGTGTATCTTGACGATGTGACAGTTTTTTCTAAGGATGCAGGACAACATCTCAAACAACTGAGGCAAATCTTTGAGAGATATAGAGAGCTTGGTATCTCTCTCAACCCAAAGAAATGTGTGTTCGCTGTCCATGAAGGCAAACTCTTTGGTCATGTTGTTTCAAAAAGGGGCTTGACCATTGATATGGAAAGAGTACGCGCCATCCTAGCGTTGTCTTTACCTAAGCACAAGAAAGGTCTGCAAAACTTCTTTGACAGAATAAATTTTATTAGGAGATTTATCCCTAATTTTGCCGAGATAGTCAAGCCACTAACTTCCATGTTGAAGAAAGATGAGAAGTTTGTGTGGACATCACTAAAGAATGATAGTTTTGAAGGGATTAAGCAAGCTATTGCCCAAGCTCCCACTTTGATCAGTCCTGACTTCACCAAGGATTTCTACCTTTACACCTTCGAAAATGAAGAGGTAATCTCCGCCATGCTCACTCAAGCAAATGATGAAAACCTTAAACAACCTCTCGCATTCTTTAGCCAAGGTTTAGAAGGTTTCGAAATTAGGTACACATGTTGAAAAGCAAGTGCTTGCAGTCATACGAAGCCTGATCAAATTCAGACATAGGTTGTCAAACAACAAGGTTCATATCATGGTACCACATCCTAGTGTCAAGGATTTCTTGATTAGCCATGATTTAAATGAAAAAGAGCAGGATGGATCACCAAGGTAATAGAATTGATGTAGATATCAAAACCACCAAGCTGGTAAGGGGAAGAAAATTGTGTAAACACCTTGCTACAGACCTTAAACAACAAAAAAAAAGCATTTTGCTACTCCATGATGAAGCTGCAGCAGAGGAACCCGCAAGCATAGAGGACTTGGCACAAGACATGACACATTTCCTTCTCACTGATGAGTGCCCATAGGGCCTTGATAGGACTAAAAGGAGGTATTTCAGACTCCAATCTCTTCCTTATGTCCTAATTGATGGGGTGCTGTTTAGAAGGGATTTTTTAGGGGTACTCTTGAGATGCATAAACTCAAGTCAAGTCAACAGGGTACTATCCGAGTTTCATGACGGGTCAGTTGGTGGTCACTTTCCTCCTAAGCCTACAGCTACAAGAATTATGAAGGATGGTTATTTTTGGCCCACTTTATTCAGAGATACCCATGCCTGGGTACGAAAGTGCCAAAAATGTGCTCTCTTTGATGGAAAGCAACGACTGGCTAAAATGCCTCTGCAACCTATTCAAGTAGAACAACCGTTCATGCAAAGGGACCTGGACTTTATAGGAATGATCAACTCTCCTAGTGCTGGCCACAAGTGGGTCTTGACTGCTACAGACTACTTCACAAGATGGGTAGAAGCTGTTGCTTTGAAAGAAGCCAACGAAAGTGCAGTCCTAGACTTTTATGAAGCCTTGGTAACAAGGTTTGGAGTCTCAGCTACCATCATCTCAGATAACGCATTGGCTTTCTTGGGAACCAAAACAAGCGAGTGGGCATTAGGATACGACATCTACCTTAGCACTTCTTCCAATTACTATCCACAAGGAAATGCGCTGGCTGAGTCCACCAATAAGAATCTGATCAGAATTATTGAAGGACAATGGAGGAAAATCAGAGAACTTGGCACACCAAGCTGAAAACAGCCCTGTGGACAGACAGGTTTACTCCAAAAAGAGCGGTTGGCAATTCACCATACACGCTTGTGTATGGAAGGGAAGCTAAACTTCCTATTTCACTTGAATTGTCAGCCTTGGATCTAGCCCATCAACTGCAATTGGAGGAAAGCGACAGCATAGAGGTCAAACTTTGTGAATTAATGAAGCTTCAAGAGGCAAGAGACCAAGCCATGGTTTCCATGACTAGCCGTCAGCAGCAAACAAAGAAGCATTTTGATAAGAAATCTTCATCGAAAGGCTTCTCAGAAGGCGACATTGTCTTGAAATGGGATGAAGACCGAGCTAAACCTGAAAAGCACACAAAGTTCGATGCCTTATGGAGTGGTCCATATGTCATCACTCAATGCAAGCAGCATAACACATTCCAACTCTCCAGATTGGATGGTAGAGAACTGCATATCCCCATTAATGGGATATATCTTAAGCATTGTCACTGAGCCTTCTCTTGTTATGTACATATTTTTTCTGTTGTTTCCCTGTTTTCCCTAAGTGCTTTTGTGCATGTTTGTAGTTTTTTAGCCTCGTGTGTTTTGTTTATCATTTGGGGTGAAAGCTTCATGTTGATTATTAGGTTTCTCAAGGTTATTGTCAGCCTTTCAGACTATATTCTGACTCCGTGCCCAATGGACTTGTAAGCCACTAGTTTTCTTAAGCATAGCAGGAATGCTTCCCCTGTGAATCGCCAAATATGTTGACCATTTTTGGTCTTGCAGGTCAAAAATCGATCTCTCTTTTTCCTTGTTGCCCTGACTACTCAGTCTCTGATGTCTTCACCTTACTGCAATTATGGGTTTTCCCTTTGTAATAGCCCTGTTTCTATAAAGAGCCAAGTGACCTGAGTCTTGTACATATTTCGAATTGGTCTGGGGCTTATTTCACTTTAAGCAATTACTTTGGACAAGCCTTTTGGCAAAAGAATGGGCCAGTTTCAAAGGAATACAAGTCTTTCACAAAGCTCTGAAGGTCAAGTGCCCTTGCAGAGGGTAGGCAGGTTACAAATGGGACCGTTCAAGCAGGCTCCAAAGGGCAACTTTAGACCCACTGTGCCCTTACAAAGGGCAGAGAGCACATTTGAAAGAGATCAAGGCCGAAAGCTGAAGGGGAAGTTTCCTTTGAAAAAGTGACAAGGCAAAAGACAGGATTTCTTCGGGCTTTTTGTCTGAAGAAAATCCAAGGAAGAAACCAAAGGTAAATTCCTTTGGACAAAATGCCCAAAGGAATTCCTTCGGACTTTTGTCTGAAGGAATTTATCAAGAGAAGGCCGAAGACATGGGAGACACATTTCCTTCGGGCAAAATGTCCGAAGGAATTCCTTTGGACATTTTGTCTGAAGGAATTTGAAAGACAAGGGAACCCGAAGGAACCCGAAAGGCAGGTGCCCTTGCGGAGGGCTCTCAGCTATAAACAATGGGCCTTTTCCATTTTTTCGAAGGGGCACCTTCCCTTTGGGAAGGTTCATTTTGCAAAAGCCAAAGGAATTGCTGGAGGATGATGATGGGCCCGAGAATGTCAACTTCGACATGGTGAACTAGCCGTTGGAGGTTCAAACGTCTAGTGACATCCCTGCGAACATCAAATTCAAGACAGTGAAAGAGCCGTTAAGTTTCAAATGGTGACGGGCCTGTAGACATCAATTTTACAGTGATAAGATAGCCACTGATTTTCAAATGTTTAAGGACGGGCCTGCACATGAAATGGGTTAACAGTTGACGAAAAGGCTAAAGGAGATTTCTTTCGGACAAGATGTCCGAGAGAATTCCAGAACGCCTAAGCATCACCGAAAGTGGATGGTCAAGCTCGAAGGAAGACAAAATTCCTTCAGAGTAGTGTTCGAAGGATTTCCTTCGGATGTTTTGTTCGAGAAAATTTGAAGGCTTGGAGACCCGAGGATAAACTCAGCGACCCGCTAGAAAAGGAGCCAGGAGACAAACAATAGCCCCAAGGGCCGAGTTGCCAGGAAAAGACAAAAGGTAGCGCAGGAAGAATAGAGCAGTCCAAGTGGCACAAAAGGCGTCGGCAGGAGAAGTTATTGTTGCAGATGAAAGTCTCCACCAAGTGGTCATCAAAGGGAGCGCAAGCATTCAATAGCGTGGCTCATTTTTTTTCATTTAGCATTGATAAGCAGACAATTGCGTAAGTTTCATAAAGAGGTGGCCTTGTCATTCAGAAAACAAAGCGACCCATGCTTTAGCAGGAACATTTAACACGGCTTGAGCAACAAATTCAATACGTGTGACATCTTCAGCATGGTTCTTTCAAGCCATTTATGGAAGGATGACAGCAGCATGAGCGGATTCCTCTTTCTTAAGTGTTAAATACAGTATGGGCCCCCTGTTCTTAGGCAGACCAAAAAGTCTTTCTCTTAATGCTATATATTGTAACCTCTCAGCTGAGAAATGCATCTCACTTGTGTAAGGTGAAGCCCTACCAAATTTTACCTTTGAATCAAAAGAACGCATTTTACCTCTATCTGACTGGTTATACTTCTGAATATGTCTGTGTATCAACTTTGTGTTTAGTCATTTCATCTTGATGCTTTCATAGGTTGACACCAACATATCTAGTATATCCAAGACCATTTCTGCAGGTTAACAGAAAGTGCTCAAATTGAAGCATAGAGACAGAAGAACGATTATCTGACAGTGTGCTTCTGCAGCACCTATGGTAGGTTCTTTTTCTTTGTATCTCCATTAAGCCCCTTGTTAAAGCGCCCATGGAGTTTGGTCTTTTGCTCAGATGAAGTGTTTGTTTCGCCCTTTTGGTGTAGAAGTGTTGATATTAGTTGAGTAGATCGGATCATTTGATGCATCACCATTTTAGATAGGTTCTGTTTTTGTCATATCTTTCTCCCTTTTCACCCCCCTTATTATTAACAGTAGTAGTTAAAGACTTCAAAGATGTATCAAAGGGAGCTAGCCCTTATCTAGAGATTATTTCTTCAGTTTTGCCAAGCCCACAGCAAGAGGAAAGTCTCCATTGTGCCGCATGGAAGAAAGAAGCTGAGCCTTCTTCTCAAGGGTGCAATCCACAGCGTCAATAATAATAATAATAATAATAATAATAATAATAAAACTTGGCTTTGATACCAATGTCAGGGCAAGCATTAATAGAGTGACATTAACAATATTTGATGCAAGCCAAAATTGTGTTCATGTTCAATATGAAAAGAACATTACAATATATAAAGCCAATATTTGGCTGTTCATTTCAGCTTCTAAGGTGACTTTTTCTATTCTTATGGGAAACTCTTCATCTATAACACAAAAAGACAAAAGCTCTCCAATAACACCTAGAATTAATAACAAATATTGTACAATATTGTTACAATCACTCTGTATGTTTTCACTTGTATGCTTCTATGCACAAGTGGTTACCAAAACCTCCTTTTTGTCCTCATTGGTTTTCTCCAATTACTTGAGCATTTCATAACCATTACGTTGTTATAGATGTTTGTTTCGTCAGATCACCTTTGTTATTGTTGGAATCACAAGGTGAGTTTCCATAGGTGTTAATTTTGTCCTCACTCTCCAAGTTCATTGCCTAGTTGTGGTCATCACTATAGGTTATAGGTGGCACTATTCTCATATTGGTGCACTAATTTAGTTGGCAGGCCTTTCATAAATCATATCTTTTTAATATTTTGGTGGAGGGTAATTCAATGGAGTTCTTTCCTTGCTTTGTGTTATAAATCTTTGTGATATTGTCATTGTCATGCTTGGGCAACTTATGTTTTTTTTAATTTTGTTATAATCTTCTACAATTTTGATCACATACTCAATTTGTTGTGGTTTTATTCTATATACCAATTGTTTTCTGCCCTTCTTAGGGTCATTGGAAACAACTTGATTTAATAATTCTTGTCAGTTTGGCCATTGGCAGCTGAGATAGGTTCACATGTATTACAATGCCGAACAAGATCTTGATTATCATCCCTCATAAACTTAGCCATTTTTTGTCGATGTCCTGATGGCATCGGATGTCCCATGATGGTTTGTTTTTGGGTGCTATTCGCCTCCTCTAATTAAACAGTCACACATAGCTCCTTTTTCATTTTCCAGCTGCAATTCTCTCATATGGTAGAACAGGTTGGCCTATACATGTGCCAGAATCCCTTCCTTAACATTGTTGTTCACTGTGTCCACACTAGGTTTTGATCAGGAATTGCAACTTTCTCCGTTAAGCTGCAACTTGGTGTCACACCTTTTTTGGCATCATTTTTTAAATTTTTATCAGCGTTTCCTTCATTGCCAGTTGTGTCCTTGTTGCCCTTGTCTCTATCAGGTCCATCAATTTTATCTTTGCTATTGAAACTCTTGTTGTCAACAAGTTTTTTTAGCTATATCCATTGTGAGATCTGTTGGCCATTTTTGGCCCACATACTAAAGCTCTTGCATTTTTTCGAAGGGCACTTCCAAAGGGAAAATGGTTCTTTTCAAAGTTCTGAAAGACATCTTTTCTCAGGGAAAAGAGGACCCTTTTCAATTTTTCCGAAGGACTATTTCAAAGAGGCTGAAGGCATTTTCAAATTCCAACGGTCGATTCAAAGGAATCCGAAACGTACTTTTCTTTCGCAATGGAACTTTTCAACTTTTTCGAAAGGTACTTTTCCTTCGCAAAGGGCCAAAATATTTTTTTCGAAAGATCATTTTCACAAAGTTGGAGGGGTCTTTTCAAATTTATGAAGGGGCCTTCTTTTCGAAAGGTCCAAACAGATAAACCGAAGGGTGCTTTTCAATTCTTCCGAAGGGTACATCCCTTTCAGAAAGGGGCATTTTCATAAAGTCTGAAGAAATGAATTCCTTCAGACAAATTGTCCGTGGGAAGGGTCTAAGCAAATTGTTCGAAAAAAATGGCCAAAACAAGTTGTTCGAAGGAATTGATGAAGGGCCCACAAACGTCAAAATTTTAACCCCTACAAGTAGTCATTGGCATTTAAAAAGATCAAAAGAAGCTACGCAATCTATAGACTTGTATCGACATAAATGGATACAGGAAAACCAATGTCCTTAAATTGGTTTTCCATCTATAGAAAAGATTTGGCCTAGGTTTCAAACTAGGAGCTGGTGTATAAAATTAATAGAAAGGCTCTCATCTTTCGACATGGCCATCATATCTGACAAACAACTGCTCAATTCAGAGGCAACATGACTCAGTCTAGATTCAAAGTTATGGAGATTTTGTCGTTATACGTGTAAGACAAGTGAAAGATGGTGTAGAAGTGAAAAATGAAAATCAGGTGATTAGAAAAGGTAGCTTGAGCATTAAAGACGTTGCTGGACTTTTCCTTTTTAGTGGATCATGACATCATCATCCTCAACAAGTTCTTCTCTTCTAGTGTGTTTCTCAACCAATGAGAGGGCATGAATACTATTGGAGCTAATGGTGATTAATTTGTTGAAGAAGGATTAGTTCTAATTAACCCAAATGTGGGTGAGAATTCATGGAGGGTGGTTGGATCTCATTTATTGAATTTTGTTTGCTTGGCTCTTCTCTTTTTCTTCTTCTTTTTTTTCATATATCTCCGTTGGCTCCCTCATAAAAAAGATATCCTCATTTGAGAAGGAAAAACTTTGTCAAAATTTGTAAGAAAGACCTTTTGAAACAATAAAGATCAATTTTTACCTATCTCTTGCTTGAAAATTGTGTTTAGCAAGCTTGTGCATGATGGCCTCATGAAGAAGTGTTCTTCTATGTCTATTGTCTTTTTTTCTTGCCTTTTTAAGTTGTTTTCAAGTTAGTTGCAGGTCTGAAATTGAGCTCTTTCTGCCATTAATGGACGCTTGGTGTGGATTTTGAAATTCCTCTTTGCTTCATGTATGGTTTAGTGAGCCTAGTTTATGAAACACTTATGCAAATTAACTGGTTGTGAGGTTGTGTGAGAAAGAATTATCTTATGCTGAATTAGTGTTTATTTCATGTTTATGTGGATCACTCTCTATTTGGTGCATCACCTCCCTTAGCTCAGATTTCATTTTTATGTTATCCTTCTATCCCTTTTCCTTAGTCAGTATTAGATTTTAGCATGGGAAATAAGAGTTGAAGTAAAGCATCTGAGGAACTAGCCTCATAAAAAACCTAGAGGTTCAACCTCACTACAGGGTATCCACAGCATGAGGTTGCCCCAACTGTTGTAGCTAAGAGTGAGAGAACCTGAGAAACTCTCCCACAAGGGTGCAATTCTATGCTACAACAGTTTCTGGCACGCCCAATGGGACGACTTTCGAAGAAGATTGGTCAAGTTCGATGTTGGTTTGATCAATTCGCAATGGTTGTAGCTTTCATCTTTTAGTATCTAACGATTCCGAAGAACACTCAGCAATCTGGTGGCAGAACAGTAGCTATCTTTCATGCCAAAGGTGACTACAAGATCAGCTTCTGGAGGTTTTCCTTTTGAATTTGTTGAATCGCCTTTAAACTCAACAAGAAGATTAAGGTTCGCCCATACTCACCCATACATAGGAAACTATTTTTCTAAATCAGTTGTGAGGTATACCTACGCAAGAAGATCCTTGTTAGCCCCTCTTGCTACCATGATTCCCCAAAGAGCTTTTGTAGGTTTCAGCGGCCAAAGTCCTTTGAATTTTCCACAATATGATCTTATGCCAGTAGCAGCCCTCAAAAGCGTCCCATATTTCACATAAAACCAAGCTGTAACTCCTACTGAACACATCATAGATATAGCCAATTTTTGCAATATCCATAATGTCACAGTAAAAAATGTAGCTATCAGACTATTGGCTGTATTTTTTAAGGGAAAGACTTTAGATTGGTATAGAGGTTTAGCTCGTAACTCTATTCAATCATGGGATCAACTGGGAACAACCTTATGTAAGAGATTTGCAGACAAGAGTGATCATTTGTCACTAGCAGAACAGTTGACCACAATCAAGAGAGCTCCTTATGAAGTTATGCAAGACTTCAATACAAGATTTGAAAAAGCTTGGGACAGAATTCCAGCCGTTGTTAGACCGTCCCCTAACTTTGCATTCTTATACTATTTGAAAGCTCTAAACAATGACATAGCAGTAATGATTCAATCCATGGGAGGAGATATATTACCAGACGCTTATGAGGTGGCTATCAAAGCTGAAAAGTGTCTAGTTCAAGCCAACAAGCTTACTCTTAGGCCCCCAATGCCTCTTTTCCCTGAGATCAAACCACCTCTTGCAGTTGTTCCCCCCACTTGATGTTATTCTTCCAACTCCAACAATTGCTGCTATACCTTCGCCTAAGCAAGAAAAGGCCTTCACTAGCGGATCGAGTAATTCCCAAGAGCAAAAAAACTACCTAGAACTTAAAAGCATGTTCCAATCCTTGACAAATGATGTAGTAAATGTAAAAAGACAAGCTCAATTCAATAAACCTTATCAAGCTCCATATCAGCCTCAACAACAGTCTTATCAAGCAAATAGGCCACCTTATAAAAGAAATTTCCAAGGACAAGGTCAAAGATAGGGGCAGCCTAACTATGCTAGATAAAACAACTATAATCCAAATGCTGCAGGCTCTTCCAATTCCTTGGTTCATATTCAAAACAATATGGCTCAAGAGGTTGAAGGGACAATGCCTTGGAATCAGTCTTTTGGGCAATCCATTGTCCCAACTAATGGTTCTAACTAGGCATTCAATGACCAATGGCAGCAAGTTGTTGCTTATGGATACAATCAAGCTCTTATGGCTCAAAACACGGAGATCCCCACGATGACAAAGCTAGAGCAGTCTCCACAAGAACAAGGATCGGATTAGGTACCAAATTAGTCAAATTCTACAATGGTCATCAGTGAGCAAGAAAAGTGTTTTGCATCCAATCAGCAAGCCAGCTCCAGTCAAGCTCACGTCCCAGTGGCAGCAAATACAAGATTCAAAAGAAGGAATATGGGTGACAACAAGGGAGCATTCAAGGAACCTCCTGCCACTACTCCATTTTCTAAGCCTAACGACCCTGTTGTCACTCCAAAGGTCTCGACACCTCTACAAAGCTCACATATTCAACAAACAGTAGCAGTGGCTCCCAAAGCACAAGCAAAGGTTAGTAATACACCAATCAACATTGTTGAACAAATGAAGAAATCCAATGTGAGCATACCAATGTGGGACATGTTTTCCATACCCGGTCAAGTGGATATCCTTCAAGAAGGTTTGTCCAAGATAGGTTTTACAACAACTACAGGTAAACAACCAAGCAAAGAAGTTGAGGTTCTCACTAATCCAGCCAAGGGACCTTTGGGAGAAGGATCAAGTAAGTTGGTCAAACCTCTTCCATTCTACATTTCATTAATCATTGGTGATTCCTTGGTACATAATTGCTTGGTAGATAGTGGAGCTAGCATTTCAGTAATGCCAAAGTCTATAGTTGATCAGCTGAACCTCAAATATGAGCCGCATACCAAGGGTGTTTTGCAGCGTGACGGTTCTTCCACAAAGCCATCTGGTATCATCAAGGATATGAATATGACTCTGCATGCTTGTCCTAATGTTTCGGTGGTTCAGGATGTGTTGATCCTTGATGTAATTGCTTACTTTGTGCTATGCCTCTCTAGAGAATTCACAGCCAAAATTGGGGGTTATCTAGCAGCAAATTGGTCTTACATGGCATTCAGAACAAGGTATAGGACTAAGGTATCAATCAAGGCTGAGCCCATGGCATAATTCCACATTGAACCCCATCAGCCAGATAGCATAAACCTCAATTGTACTATCTTTGATGAGGATGAATTTACAATTGGTCAAGAACTGAATACTTATCTTGAGGAGATTTCAGACTTATTCTTGGATGAGGTCCTACAAAAATAGAGTGTGGGACCTAATTGAAGATTTTGAAGCCTTTAACATTCAAGCTGTGCCAAGAAACCAGAACCAACATGCTGACAGGGTGGCAGCTGTGGGAGCCCAGTTTGGTATTCTAAGTAATCTAAAAGAGGCCAAGGTTCAATCACATGTCAAGGTGGTGGTGAGGCCATCAGTACCAGATAATGAAGCCCATTGACAGGTCTTCGAAAATGACAAACAAATTGCTTGTTTCTTACAGCAGGTAGCAGAGTTCTCCTTCGCCAACCAAGGTAAATTTCAACACTAGTATGAGGATCAAATTGTTCAACTAAAATCTAACAAGCTTCCTAAAGGGCTGGTCACCCTTGAAAGTCTTTTCCATGAGGGAGACCATATGAAGAAAGACAAGGCAGTGATGTCAACTGATGAGAACTATGAAAGAGTCTTTATTTTCAAGGACAAGCTCCTCAATCTTGGAAAGGTAAGCAATGAGGCAGAAAGACATGCTTTCATTGAACTCTATAAGAAATATACAGACATCTTCACTTGGGAATACAGTAACCTAAAAGGTTTTGATCCAATGTTAGCCCATCATACCATAGAGTTGGAGGCTAATGCTAAGCTTGTGAGGCAAAAGCAAAGGCCCGTCAACCCCAAAATAGAAGAGCTTATGAAGAAAGAGCTAACCAAGTTGATTGAATCCAAGATTATCTTTCCCATCAAACACTCATCATGGGTAGCCAATTTGGTACCTGTAAGAAAGAAGAGTAGGGAGATTAGGTTGTGTGTTGACTTTGGAGATCTGGACAGGGTCTCCTTGAAGGACCATTACCCTCTACCATCCATGGAGCAGTTTCTTCAAATAGTTGCAGATTCAGAACGCTTTCCTCTTTTGGATGGGTACTCGGGATACAACCAGGTGCTGGTAAGGGAAGAAGATCAATACAAGACTGCCTTCACCACCAAATAGGGCACGTATGCGTACCAAAAGATGCATTTTGGCTTATCAAATGCTGGGGCCACTTTTCAAAGAACAATGGACATGACTTTCCAAGTGCTGTTGAATCAAATGGTGCTAGTATACTTGGATGACATCACAATTTTCTTCAAAGATGCCAACAAACACATGGACCACCTGAGATTGATCTTTGAGTGATGCAGAGAGTATGGAATCTCTTTGAATCCCAAGAAGTGTGAGTTTGTTGTTCATGAGGGCAAACTCTTGGGACACATTGTCTCAAAACAAGGATTAGCTATTGATATTGATAGAATAAGTGCCATCTTGGCCTTATCCTTACCCAAACATAAGGGACTCTAAAGTTTCCTTGGGAAAATAAATTTTGTGAGAAGGTTTATACCTGGTTTTGCAAACTTGGTCAAGCCCATCACTACTATGCTAAAGAAAAACCAAGTGTTCACTCGGTCAAATAAAGGTAAATCAACATTTGAGGCTATCAAGCAAGCCATTGCCCAAGCATCCACACTCATGAATCTTGATTTCTCAAGGGATTTCATATTGTATGCTTTTGCCAATATTGATAATATATCATCGATGTTGATGCAAAAGAATGGTGAAGGACTTGAACAACCAATAGCATTTTCCAGTCAGGGGCTTGAGGGGTATGAGGTGAGGTATACTTTTGTAGAAAAACAAGTCTTTGCAGTAGTAAGAAGCCTTAAAAAGTTCAGGTCAATGCTCTCCAATAGTAATATCTATCTTATAGTGTCTCATTCTGAAGTGAAAGACTTCCTTCTTAACAAAGACTTGAACGAAAAGAGAGCTGGTTGGATTACCAAGGTCATGGAGTATGACGTGGAGATCAAGGTCACTAAGCTAGTAAGAGGCAAAGGCTTGTGTGAGCATATGGTCGATGACCTTCATGAAGACAAAGAGGTCATCTTGGTAACACAAGATAACCCACAAACAGATGCACCTCCACCTCACACTAGTTGGCTCCAGGATATGACACATTTCTTGATAATAGGTGAGTGCCCTCAGGGTATGAACATGGCAAAAAGAAGGTATTTTAGACTTCAATCCCTACCTTATGCATTGGTTGATGGGGTTTTATTCAGAAAGGACCTCAATGGAGTGCTCATAAGGTGCATAGATAATGACCAAGTGACCAAGCTTTTGGAGCAATTCCATGATGGACCTACAAGAGGTCATTTTGCACCTAGAACCACAGCAACAAAGATAATGAGGGCTGGTAATTACTGGTCCAACTTTTTCAAAGATGTGTATGCATGGGTAAGAAAGTGTCAAAAGTGTCCTTTCTTTTTGGGTAAGCAAAGATTAGCAGCCGTCCCTCTCAACCCAATTCAGATAGAGCAACCCTTCATGTAATGGGGGCTAGATTTCATAGGAATGATCAACTTTCCATCAAGTGCAGGACATAAATGGGTGCTTACTGCAACCGACTACTTCACCAAATGGGTGACAGCCATTGCGTTGAAAGAAGCTAATGAAGGTGCGGCCCTAGACTTCTATGACAACATTGTGACTAGGTTTGGTGTTCCATCCACTATCATCTCTAATAATGCATTGGCATTCCTTGGTCTAAAAACAAGTGAATGGGCTCTCAAGATGGGCATCTACCTCAACACCTCTTCCAATTATTATCCTCAAGGAAATGGACTGGCTGCGTCCACAAATAAAAATTTGTTGAGAATCATTTGGTGAACTATGGAAGAGAATTAAAGGGCATGGCACACCAAACTAAAGACAGCCTTGTGGGCTGATAGGGTGACTTTTAAAGCTACCATTGGCAATTCTCCATGTCTTAGTATATAGAAGGGAGGCCAAGTTGCCCATTTCTCTGGAGCTGCCTACATTAGAACTACCCCATTAACTAGATTTAAAGGAAGATAAGCCCATAAATGTGAGACTGGCAGAACTCATGGAGCTTGAAAAAATGAGAGACCTTGAAATAAAATCACTAGAATTGCATCAAGCTCAAGGCAAGAAAGTCTTTGACAAGAGAGCCATAACAAGGGACTTCAAGGAATGGGACCTAGTCCTCAAGTGGGATTCAAATAAGGCCAAGCCAAACAACCATACCAAATTTGATAGCTTGTGGAGTGGTCCTTATTTGATCCAAGGATGCAAATGACAATGTTTTTTAGCTAGCCTAGCTAGATGGAGAGGTACTACCCATCCCAATCAATGGGATTCATCTAAAGCCTTGCTATTAGAAGAGTTTGCAGCCATTATATATATATTGTACATTCTGTATCGTTTTTCTTGTTTTCTCCTAAGTGCCTTGTGCACATCTTTTCAGCTGCGTGTTTCCCTTCCCTAAGTGCCTTGGGCACAGTGTCTGTTTTGTTCTTGTTGCTTCAAGAGGAAGTCCCAAAAAGGGTCAGCCTTGTACTCAATTTTAGACCAACTCAGTTGCAGAGGCTAATGACTCCATGCCCAATGGACTAGGCAAGGCAAGTGGTCTAGATTCTCAAGCATAGCAGGCATGCTTCCCTGCAAGTTGCCAGAAATGTTGGCCATTTTTGGCCCACATACTAAAGCTCTTGCATTTTTTCGAAGGGCACTTCCAAAGGGAAAATGGTTCTTTTCAAAGTTCCGAAAGATATCTTTTCTCAGGGAAAAGGGGACCCTTGTCAATTTTTTCGAAGGACTATTTCAAAGACGCTGAAGGCATTTTCAAATTCCAACGGTCCATTCAAAGGAATCCGAAAGGTACTTTTCCTTCGCAATGGACCTTTTCAACTTTTCCAAAAAGTATTTTTCCTTTGCAAAGGGCCAAAACATTTTTTCCAAAAGATCATTTTCACAAAGTTGGAGGGGTCTTTTCAAATTTCTGAAGGGGTCTTCTTTTCGAAAGGTCCAAACAGATAAGCCGAAGGGTGCTTTTCAATTCTTCCGAAGGGTACCTCCATTTCGGAAAGGCGCATTTTCATAAAGTCTGAAGACATCAATTCCTTCGGACAAATTGTCCGCGGGAAGGGTCTAAGCAAATTGTTCGAAAAAAATGGCCAAAACAAGTCCGAAAGAATTGATGACGGACCCACAAATGTCAAAATCTGACCCCTGCAAGTAGTCGTTGGCATTTAAAAAGATAAAAAAAAGCTACGCAATCTATAGACTTGTATCGACATAAATGGATACAGGAAAACCAATGTCCTTAGATTGGTTTTCCATCTATAGAAAAGATTTGGCACAGGTTTCAAAGCAGGAGCTAGTGTATACAATTAATGAAGAGGCTCTCATCCTTTGACATGGCCATCATCTCCGACAAATAGCCGTTCAATTCAGAGGCAACATGACTCTGTCTAGATTCAAAGTTAGCGGGATTTTGTCCTTATATGTGTAAGACAAGTGATGGCGTGGAAGTGAAAGATGAAGATCAAGTGATTAGAAAAGGTGGCTCGAGCATTAAAGACGTTCCTGGACTTTTCCTTTTTAGTGGATCATGACATCATCATCCTCAACAAGTTCTTCTCTTCTAGTGTGTTTCTCAACCAATGAGAGGGCTTGAATACTATTGGAGCTAATGGTGATTAATTTGTTGAAGAAGGATTAGTTTTACTTAACCCAAATGTGGGTGAGAATTCATGGAGGGTGGTTGAATTTTGTTTGCTTGCCTCTTCTCTTTTATTTCTTCCCCTTTTTCATATATCTCCGTTGGCTCCCCCATAAAAAAGATATCCTCATTTGACAAGGAGAAACCCTATCAAAATTTGTAAGAAAGACCTTTTGAAGCAATAAAGATCAATTTTTATCTATCTCTTGCCTGAAAATTGTGTTTAGCAAGCTTGTGCATGATGGCCTTGTAAAGAAGTGTTCTTTCATGTCTATTGTCCCTTCTTGCTTGCCTTTTTTAGGTGTTTTCAAGTTAGTTGTGGGTCTAAACTTGAGCTCTTTCTACCATTAATGGACGCTTGGTGTGGATTTTGAAATTCCTCTTTGCTTCAATATGGTTTAGTAAGCCAGTTTATGAAACACTTATGCAAATTAACTGGTTGTGAGGTTGTGTGAGCAAGAATTATCTTATGCTGAATTAGTGTTTATTTCATGCTTATGTGGATCACTCTCTATTTGGTGCATCACCTCCCTTAGCTCAGATTTCCTTTTTATGTTATCCTTCTATCCCTTTCCTTAGTCAGCAAGTAGATTTTAGCGTGAGAAATAAGAGCTGAAGTGAAGCATCTAAGGAAGTAGCTTCATAAAAAGCGTAGAGGTTCAACCTCACTACAAGATACCCACAGCCTGAGGTTATCCCAACGCTTGTAGCTAGGAGCGAGAGAGCCTAAGAAACTCTCCCACAAGGGTGCAATTCTATGCTACAACAAGATCCAATATTAGTGTCATGTCAACAAGGATAATCAACTTCTCTTCCCTCTCCACTATATCAACCACAAACTCTATCTCTATTGGCCCTAATTCCTTTGCCATCTTCATTAGTATCTCTTTTGTCATCTTTGACAATCTCTGTTTCCTTCTTTCTTTTTTTGTTAATCTCCTAAACCTTCTATGAATGACAATCCTCTTAGGACTCTTCACTATAGCTTAGTTGATTCTTGTAAGCTTTGAATCAAAAGTTATCAATTAGTATCTTTCAATGTCTTTTGTTGATTTCTTATAGGGTCTTCTTAGCATTGCCTTATATCTTAGTGCCTTGCTTCCTTGATCAATCCTATATGGTTCATTAGGTCCAGATATCGATGGGGAAAAAGCGAGGTAGATTAATTTTGAACCTCTAAACATACTTATTCCACACCAGGTTGTTGGCCCCCTTGTTGATTGGAACCTATGTTGTTGGACTCTTGGAGAATGTAGCTATTCACAGCTACATTCCAGTGAGGACCAAGTTTTTCCACTAACTCATCCCCTTGTCTCCGATTGGCTTCATGGAGGTCAACTTCATGTCCAATTAATATTTTTGATTCTCTTTTTCCATTTTATTTTCCTTTTGACGACAACTGCTACAGATGGAGAACTGCTGTGCTAATGTATGTGGACGATGACAATGGCTGACAATGGGAATGCATGTCTCACAGTGGATGATGACAGAACTAATGATTTGCACTGTCTATGAACTTGAAGCAGGAATTTCACCAGAAAATAGGTATGTAATACAAACAATTTTGAATTTGCGTACACCATATGAGAAAAACATAACAGCAATATGTATACAAAAACAACAAAGAACTATTTTGTAATATATCATGGTCATCATCGCAATATGTGACAGCAAATACAGTAATGAAATGGTATGTCCCTCCATTGACATATATGAACATGATGTACATGGTTTCAAATGCAGGCCCGACTCACATACGATTCGATAATAGACACTTAGTGGAGATCCTCGATCAATTCATGACAATGTGTACAAATAGGAAGAGAAAAGGGTGGGTGTGACAGTTGACCCCATTAATCATGATGTTGACCACCCACATAGTTTAAAATTAATTAAATCATAACCCAAGTACATAATAAATATATAATGAGATAGTTTATTCATATACTTTTTCCTTATTCTGGTAATTGCTATGATGCACAAATAATGCTCTACAGAACATGCCACGAGAATGGACAGACAACTCAATGTAGTGATGTTTTCAGCTGTACAAGCTGCAGGATGTGCAACAGAAGCTCTTGGAAATAGTTCCACCTTTTGCATCCAATACTGATCTGAAGGTATTGGAAGCTGGCATGATGAAGAAATTTTATCAACTTACAACTTAGCATGCATTTCTGCCTTCACAGGTGCTGCTGTGAATCCCCAATTTGCCTGCTTTATCACAGTCGCTATTTTGAGCAGCTTCTTTGAGTGTTTCAATGGAGATGGTAGCAGACAGTACCTCACAGCTCTCGGTCCTTAAATCTGACCTTGCCCAGGGGCTGAAGCATGAACAGCATCACAAAATGGTTCTTCTCCTTCAATTTCTTCAACAAAATGACCGCTTTGATCTAAATTAACAGATGTATCGGCACATATATGACCATATATCATGATTTTAGATGGCCATCTTTCATGATTTAGCTCTGCATCTATTATTCTACATTTGAACTAGTTATTTGCCAAACTGAATATCCACTCACAGGGGAATACCGGTTTTAACTTTTTGCATGATTCCTCTTTATCCTAGTTAGGGTTATATTAGACTTTACATATGTCTACAATTTCAGACAAGTTCCATATTTAAATATAATTATCTTTTTTGCATACTCAAAAACAAAAACATGAGTGTATCTATTAACATTTGACTCTAGACATGAAACTGTGAAAATATGGCTGTAAAGTACTGATATAAGTAGATATGCTTCTAAAATATCATGGTACTTTAGTTGGGTTCTAATCAATTCCAAGGCATCCATCTAAAATTACCAACTGCCATTTTCGACAATAAATGGGGACAGAACCTCACAGAAAACTGCCCTAAGAAATTCAGCAGGTTGAAAGCTGCCTACAATTTATTAGAAACTAATACTTGATGTATACAGGATTTTTGAGTAACGTAGACATTTTTTTTCCTCTACTTAACATTGAAGTCATTTCCTTTTCTCTTTTTTTGAACTTTGCATTATATAGAAAATGTGGCAATTTAGGTACATCTTAACCTATCTGCTTCAAATTGTCTTGACTGCAGGGAAATTAATTTTGTTAGTGAGACTGTTCGTACTCTTGCTGGAAACGGAGTGAAAGGTTATGACTATAAAGGAGGAAGAAAAGGAATGGCTCAGGCATGTACTGAAAGCTCCGAGACTTAGTGATGAGTAGTTTAGGGCCTCTCTCTTGCAATATGTGACTTGACATGTAAAGACAGCATACCATGTTCCAAGATTACTTTCTAGTGATTTTTATGGCAAAGTTCTAACGATTATCTCATAATTTGACAGGTTCTTAATTCTCCTTGGGATGTTTGTGTTGATTCTTCTTCTGGAATTATCTACATAGCAATGGCTGGGCAGCATCAAATCTGGAAGCATAATATTATGGATGGAGTTACAAGAGCTTTCAGTGGGGATGGTTACGAACGAAATTTAAATGGCTCAAAGTTAGCTTTCTTCTTTTCATTTTAAAATATATTGCATCTTAGAGATAGCAATGCAAGAAAAACTATGTTAAAGGTGCAATTATTGCGAAATCATATTGTCATTTTGTTAAAAGGTTTAACAAACTTTCTGTCTTGGCGTACAACTCGGAATTTAGTCTTTTCTGTTGCATGTCTGATAGTCACTCCAACATCAACTTTGTTAAATTCATGCTGTACCTAAAATATCCACAAGGTTTTATGGTCTTCCCAAAGTTCATAAAGACTGCATTCCCTTACATCCCATTGTTAATGTAATCATGCATTGGAGCTTCATTCTATTTTCGGTCACTCCTTTTCATTTATTCGTGGCTCAACTGATTTGGTCAAATAAATTTAAGACCTGTGAGTAACAGATAATAACCTTATAGTCAGCAACAATGTGGTCTTACTCTTCACCAAATTTCTGGTTGGAGCAGCAATAAATATAATTACTGTAAAGCTTTGACTTTGAGTGCAAGTAAAGTAACTTTGTCATTGAAGTTGTGATTGAGGATTTGCCCCTCCCACGGGGCTGCAAAAATTCTGAGAATTCTGGTCCGTTACATTTTGTTTCCGCATTCCTTTGTTCAGTCTTAGTACAGGAGGCAGTGGAATGTCTTGAATAAACTAAATATTACTGTTGTTATGTTTTTCTTTGTAGTTCTACAAACACATCTTTTTCTCAACCATCTGGGATTTCTCTATCTCGTGGTAAACCACTAGTCCCATCTGTAAACCTTATTAACAATTATCATTTTAAATTTTTACTTGTACTGGCTATGAAATCAGAAATTGTTTTTGGTAGACATGCAAGAGCTCTATGTAGCTGATAGCGAAAGCAGTTCCATCAGAACTGTAAATCTTAAGACAGGAGGATCAAGATTATTGGCTGGGGGTGATCCACTTTTTGCAGATAATCTCTTTCAGGTAATTAGAGAATGAATAGATTATTAGCATCTGAGGTGAAGGCTACATACTCAATAGTTGTTGTTGTTGAGCTCATGTTAATATGCTACAATCGAAAATGACATGATCTTTTATATAGAACCCTCTGAATCATTGAAAATATCAATAACAGAATGGTTTCTTGTACTTTTGTTATTATACAGTTTGGAGACCGCGATGGTACTGGCACAAAGGCACAGTTCCAACATCCTTTAGGTGTCCTTTGTGGGTCTGATGGACTAGTCTACATTGCAGATTCGTACAACCACAAGGTAATAAAATCAGTGCACTAAGATGCAATTGCATCTTGCACGATGAAATTTTTATTATGGTCTGGCAGGAGCGGAGGTTTCTTTCCCCAGTCCCTTTTAATATGAATGCAATAGCTATAAAATAGTTAGGAGTCAGGTGAATAGTCATGACCAATTTTAAATGGTCACATCACGTATTTTCTCTCTGAAGAGATTCAACTAGATGTAAAAATGATTTGTGTAATGATAAATCAACTAAATTATTATTCTATACAAATAAATAAGCATGGCCTGTTTTCCTTGAGTGTTATCCCAAGTTATCAGAACCTCATTGCACCTTTGACAGCTTCTACTATACACCAGTCCTTTGTTGTCTATTTTTGTGATTTCAGCCTTCAATGTCTTGTTACTCTGGTTGTCAAAACCACCTTTTTTCCTTTTCATCCACCATATTACCCTCCGCCTCACTGCATCCTTTTCCTACCACCGATATCTTGCAATTTACCTTGTTAATCTTCAAGTGCACATTTTGTGTATGCTCAAGCATATGCTCAAATTGAAAGAATTCTAATTTCTTCTCTATTTTTACTCTGATGCTTATTAACTCTTGTATAGGGCTTTTTTCTGCCCCTCTTACGTGCTTGCATGTCATTTTTGCTCCACTCATTCAATTACTTGCTAGTGGCTGCACATGAATCAATTTTGGAAACTAAGAAGAGTAATCATGAGCATCTACATAACTATAACTCAGAATATATTGCACCTTGTTACCGAACATGGAAGAGAAAAGATGAGCATGTTTTGATTATGGAGAATTGTGGAATGGAAATAGCTGGGGAAAATTCTATAGTTGTCAAGATCACCTGTTGAAATATTTTTCAAACAATTCTCGGTCAACGGAGGTTTAGCATTCCACACACTCAAAGCTTTGTGAATTTGTAAGCAAGCTTTGGGGTGCAAGTTCCCGTGTAGCCATCTTGGAAACCCCTTCTCTAGATGCAGCTTTCTTAATTACAAGTTATTGACCTATATGTCACATATCTCTATAGTGGGATTTTAATCCACATTAATACTTCTGTTTCTCTTCCGTTGTGTTTGTTTAAGAATCCCACCATGATAGCAATTCATAAACTATAAGCTTTTCCTATTCAAAAAAGGGCTTAGTGTGCAAGCCCCCAAGTTGTAGTATTAGTGATCTTCTCTTCTTTGGTACTAACATCACTTAGGTGGTGCCTATTGTGCTTTGGGGGTCCCCTGGTCTTGCGGTCTTTATCTTTATCGTTATGACTCTTTCTTAGTTACAATTACAAGTTGTTGGTCTAGACATGGCATATCTCTATGGTGGGATTTCATTACACATCAATACATTTTCCCTTTTGTTGTTTGCATCCCTGCAGTTTATGTGTTATTTTCTCTTTTGTTGTTTGCATCCCTGTGGTTTATGTGTTATTTTCTCTTTTGTTGTATGCTTCCCTGCGGTTTATGTGTTATAAACTCTCATTGATAACAAATTTGAGTCAAGGACTATCTTGCACAGTCTATGAGTAAATATTCTATGGATAGGAACTATATTGAGATACTCAATGCAAATTTCATGACATCCCACTCCAAACCTGCAAATTTCCCCTTATTAACAAAAACAGAAACCATCAAGCTACTGAATCCAACAGTTGAGAGGCCCTAAGGTCCTCCAACACATTGAGGAGGCCATGGCCTCACAAGGCAAAAAAAAGTACGGACCAAAACACAAATTTCAGATCTGCAATCACTCGAGAACAACCCAACCCAAGCAAAGAAAGATTTGCACAACTTCATTCGGTATCATTTCCAAAGGATTATCCAACATCCATCTTTCCCTGCACAAAAAGAAAATGGCTGCTATTTATGAATAACAAGTCTGCCCAGGCTCTCATTCACAATGGAAGAAATGAAGAACAAATTATCCTACCTCAAAGAAAAAGTGCTGATCTATAGGTTCATGGGAGCATATATGGGGCATTAAAGCCCAAAGATCAGGATTTAGGAAAATTCAAAACCAAACGGATCTGTTGAGGTCCTATGATAGCAAAAGGATATTTCAGGATTATCTTCTCCACTAAGCAAGAAAGAGAGCAAGATTTTCAAGGAGGACCTGTTGTCAACCTGGAGCTGCACCCTGAATCGAAGATGTGCTGAAATGGCCAATCCTCTCTCTAGTTGAAACAATGGGATCTTCTCACGAGGGTGGGTGCCTCAATGGTGAGAAGAACCTCCAGAGAACACTGGTTCCTATAAGATGTATCAATGAGGATATCTACTCTGTGCTGTGAATCTACCATGGAAAAGGGAGAAAGAAACTTGAAAGGGAAATCCTACCTAATGATGGTGATACACCAAAACATTGATCCACTCTACTTGAAACCTTGAACACTGAATCAAACAAGGGAAAAAGAAGACCTTTGATTTCAATTGATCAGTATGCATAAATATTTCATGAGAAGGTTTGATCGAATGACCAAAACGTGAGGGAAAATGATGGAGAGAGGTCTAATACAAACTACTTTGCAGCCACCTAACATCCACTTAAAGCTTCAACAAAAGACATATAGAACACTGAACATGACCTGCATAACATGATGAGCTAGCAACTAGGTACGAATCAAAATTTGGGAAGGGAGAGAAATCTACCACATATGCAAATTGTTGAATGAATATACACTATGCCAGCACTTGAAATCTGAAAGTATAGTCCTTCTATTGATTGAAGAGGTTACACAACTCACCAATGGCAAAGTCTGGTCTTATCAAGAAAATGATGGATTTTACAACGCTGAAAAGCCATTAATATAGAAATTTACAACAAGCCAAGAGATTGGCATTGAAAATAGAGAGGGAGTAAACTCAAACCAACTCAGCGTTTACAAAAAGTCTATTTTGTCTTCCTCTTTGCATGAAAGCTCCTTGTCGCTAGAATTTAGACGGTGAATTCATACGTTTGACTTTGCTTGTGCATGCTCAGCTAAGCCATGTCTAAAATTAGAAACTTCACTAGCTCTTTGGCGTTTGAGAATGGTCAGTGGGTCTGTTAAAATGTCCACCTCTCTTTGCATGGAAGATTACACCAAGTTTTCAAAATAGACTCCCCTTGAGCTGCTTGCGTTTGCATGAAGGACAAAGAAAATGTGTAATGAATGTGTCCAGTCAACTCTACTTGGACTGCCAAATCATTGAGAGCCTTGCAACGTGGAAGGAACACCCAAATTTAGAAGTCAAGCTTGAATTAAGCTCGAATGTTTGGATGCATGTGGTTGACTAGTCAAACTATAGAGAAGCTTAACTTTAACAGAGAGTCAACCCAAGATTTGACCAGTCAGCCAAAAAATAGTCTTTGCTCACATGTATTTTCTCTTATTTTGCCTTCCCTGTGTCTTGTCTATTTTTGGTGGGATTCTATTTTTGTCTTCAACTTCCCATCGGGTTATCTATTTTCAACCCTTTGGCATAGTCAGATTTCTCTTAGACTTTTCTCGGATATTATGTTTCAACTTAGTCCATCCCTTCCATTACTTGTATTTGATTCGAATTATTTCGCTTGTCCCTTTGTTTCATTTCCTATGGCTTTTTGTGGACTTTACTTATTCCTTCAGACTTTTTGTCCGAAGGAATTCATTTCCTTGTTAATTTCCCCAAATTAATTCTTTTTAGGCTCTAATGTCTTGCCTTTGTCTTGTCTATTTTCCCCGGGTTTATTTATTCTCCCGAATTTCTTCAGACTTTTTGTCTTAAGGAATTCCGGACAAAAAGTCCAAAGGAATTCGTCTCCTTTGGCTATCTTTTCATGCCCTTCGAGAACTTTTGAAGGGTCCACTGTTTATGTCTCTGCCCTCCACAAGGGCTTTTGTCTCTCCTATGTGCCCTTCAGAACTTTTGAAGGGTCCTGCCACCGACCAAGTGCCCTTCGCAAGGGCTTCTGTCTCTCCTCTGTGCCCTTTGGAACTTTTGAAAAGGTCCACTTCCCTGACCAAGTGCCCTTCAAAAAAATTGGAAAGGTCCACTTCACCGACCAAGTGCCCTCCGCAAGGGTAGGTGTCCTTCGGAACTGGCTTTTCGGAAGAATTGAAGGGCACTCGGGCTTTTTGTAGAGTACCCGGCTTTTTGTAAGGCACCCAGATTTTTTTTAAGTCCCTGGGGCTTTTTGTAACCGTCCTTATTCCTTCGGACTTTTGTCTTGTCTTCTCAACTGTGCTCTTCCTCTTTTCTTTCGGACAAAAAAACCTGAAGAAAAAGCCTTGAACGACTGCCACTTAGTCATTTTTTCAGACTTTTGTCAGTGCTTTGAGAGTTCTTTCTCTCAGACAAAATGTCCGAAGAAATAGTCCACGTCTTATACCCAAAAAATTCCTTGGGAAGACAAAACAAATAAACTTACAGCTTGAATATCTTGGCTGTATTTGCACGTTTGGCTGCAATCAAGCAAGCTCCTTGGAAACCTCTGCATGACTAAACTTCCCCTGGCTGTAAATGCTCATTTAAGGACCCCAAAACTGATTCACAAGACAAACTTGGCACCATAGCAAAGTTTCAAAGTGTAGGGGTGACAATTTTGCCCTTTGGGGGCAAAAATGTCAACAAGACCTTGGTTGATGAATAAAGTTGGCCTATTCATGAAACATCAGTAACTTGCATTCAATCCTACCAAAGATCTACCCAGTAATGTCCCAATGTGGGTAAGACTCCCTCTATTACTCAATGAATACCGGCAAGAATTAGGACTATGAAATATTGAAGGGCCACTAGGAGAATATATAACAACATCAGGATTCACAAAAAGGTCTCATGTCATCATCTATGCAATGATCTGTGTCAATATAGATTTGGAACGGCCCTTTCCAGACATAATAGTGCTGGATCTGGAGGGAATGGAATGGGAACAACCAATTGACTATGAAAATATATCCTTTTGGTGCATAACCTGTCATGAGCATGGACATATGGCAAGAGTTTTCTCACAAAATAACTGTTGTCAACCTGGAGCTGCGCCCTGAATCGAAGACGTGCATGAAATGGTCAGTCCTCTATCTGGCTGAAACAATGAGATCTTCTCATGAGGGTGGGTGCCTCAACGGTGAGAAGAACCTCCAGAGAAGGCTGGTCCGTTTTCTCTTTGTCTTTGCATGAAGCTTCTTGCGCTTGAAGAAGTGAACTTGTCTTTGTTCTGAACCATCCACCTTTCTTTGCATGAAAATCTATGCCAATGTCAATTTTAGAACTCTACGTGAGCTGCTTGATGTCAAGTTGGAACATTTGAAAGTTGAGTTAACCGTTTGGTAAGCTGAGTTGGACGAAGAGATCATTCTCCTTTGCATGGGAAACTCCTGGTAGATGTGGCATTTAACAACTAGTCAACTCTAAATCTCGAACAATCAACTCGACGTTCGAATTTAGAACTCTGGTTGAAGCTGAGTTAGACCTTCGGATGAGTTGATCCGGAGATGAGCAGGACTTCAACAACCAGTCAATTGAGCCGATCTCTTCATCCAACTCAGCTTACCAAACAGTCAACTCAGCCAATCTCTTCATCCAACTCAGCTTACCAAACGGTTAACTCAGCTTTCAAACGTTCCAACTCGGCATCAAGCAGCTCATGTAGAGTTCTAAAATTGACATTGGCGTAGATTTCCATGCAAAGAAAGGTGGATGGTTCAGAACAAAGACAAGTTCACTTCCTCAAGCGCAAGAAGCTTCATGCAAAGACAAAGAGAAAACATATTTTATTGAAAGGCCAAGTCAGCCTTGAGTTAATCTAAGTTAATCCTTCTCTTCAAAATTTTCAACTCCAATCTTTGGCTCTTGTAATTCTCTATAAATTGGCTTTCAGCCTTGAAAATAATCCATGCCTCTCTTGGCTAGACCAGACTCTGTCATTGGTGAGTTGTGTAACCTCTTCGATCAATAGAAGGACTGTACTTTCAGATTTCAAGTGTTGGCCTAGTGTATATTCATTCAACAATTTGCATAAGTGGTAGATTTCTCTCCCTTCCCAAATTCTAATTCGTACCTAGTTGCTAGCTTATCGTATTATGTAGGTCATGTTCAGTGTTCTTTTATGTCTTTTGTTGAAGCTGTAAATGGATGTTAGGTGGTTGCAAAGTGTCTTGTATCAGACCTCTCTCCATCGCTTTCCTTCATGTTTTGGTCATTGAATCGAACCTCTTCATGAAATATTTATGCATAAGTGATTGATTGAAATCAAAAGTCTTCCTTTTCCCTTGTTTGTTCAGTGTTTAAGGTTCCAAGTTGAGTGGATCAATCTTTTGGTGTATCACCTTTATTAGGTAGGATTTCTCCTTAAAGTTTTCTTCTCCCTTTTCCATGGTAGTCCGTAGCATAGAGTAGAGATCCTCATTGATACATCTTACAAGGACCAACCTTCTCTGGAGGTTCTTCTCACCGTTGAGGCACCCACCCTCGTGAGAAGATCCCATTGTTTCAGCCAGATAGAGGACTGGCCATTTCATGCACGTCTTCGGTTCAGGGCGTAGCTCCACGCTGACAATAGTTTTTGGCACGCTCGGTGGGACCTATTTTAGCTGGTCTTGATGAAATTGCAGTTGTAGCAGTGTTTTTCAAGAAGCATTTGGTGATTCCAAGCTCAAGCAATTGCTTCTAACAGTTCAGGGACAACTTCCATGTAAGTATATTTTTATTGCATTATCGTGAATGAATTTTGATGGCTGTGTATGAAGAGAATTCCTATGCTATATTTCTTTATCAGCGCAATGATGGATCATACCAGCCTTGGCATGATACCTATGAGCCTCTTTATGAGCCTAATCAGCCTTATCAAAAGCATGAAGCTTACCTTCCTTGTAAGCCATATCAGTCTCAAGACCGGATTTCATCTTTCCCATATGGCTATGATGTTGCATATGAGCAGTATTGCCTTCAAGAAAAAATGAATGAAATAGAGCTCAGAATACTAGCATATGCAAGAAAGGTTTGTTTTAACTCTCAGTATGAGGAAGTGAATGGTCTATTTCGAAATGTGTCCAATGATCCAGAAGAGATAAATGGACTATGTATTCTTGTATTGAAAAAGATGGAGGCTTGGGAAAGGCAGAAAATCGAGTTAAACCAATTGTCTACAAAGGGCTATTGTGCTTTTTATTCTCATGAAGTTCTTAACCATGCCCAATGTGTGCCAAGGGAGCTTCCTAGTTGGAGTCAAGAGCATATTCAAGAGCCTGTTCAAGTGACTATTCATGAGACTAAACATTCCTATATTTTTCTTTCCTCACCAATCATCCCTCAAGCTCAGGTTGTCCACAAAGACAAGCAAGTTCCAGACTTTGATGAGGTAATGGCCAAGTGGAAGGAACAAAATACAGATGTCTTTAAGAGTTTCTCTTTCCCTCCTCTCCAAAACTCCCTAGATAATTCCTTTTCCCTCAAGATTCCAAAATCTGATCATGATCGACCTCCCATACTTCATTTTTCCTCTCAAACAAATGAATTTTATCACCCTCCCGCCATCCCCCTTCCTCAGGAGAATCCTGTTCTTTGGAGTATTGAGAAAGAGGTTGCAGCTACAAGACAAGTTCTTGCAAAGTGTGTAGAGAATGTTTCAGGAGGGTTTGAGGAAGAATTTCCTATTGATACTTCACTTGAGGTTGTAATTGAGCATCCAATTATAGCTGAGAGTGGGAAGATTGATCTTGATGTAGAGGAACTTCAAGAGGAGCTGATACAGATTGAAGTTATAAATGAGTTACAGGTATCTCTTATTGAGAAGGATCCAGATAGCCTTACAGCTAATTCAGTTCAAATAGATCAAAATGAGGAACAAAAAGATGATTGGCAGTTGTCTTTACAAGAGATTGAAGAGCTTTGTATGGATATGTTGGCTATTGAAGAGCATGTTTATGAGAAATTTGATCAAGAATCACCTATTCAAGGTCACAGTACAGATTGGGTTGCCTACTCAAAGCTCCTTGAAGAGCTGGACGAACTTGCAGTAGTCAATAAGAAGGATGTGGTCACTCAAAAACCATGCATAGATGAGGTATCACTTGACATGGTGGTAGATGACAAGCAATCTGAAAAAGATCAAGAGGTACTTGCTGAGTTTGTCTTTGTTGCGGTTGATGACTCATTTGAGAAAATGCTAATACAGTTTGTAGACAAGGAAAATACCTCATCAAAAGTTATGATTAAAAAACATCCTGCTTTGCAACTTGTACCATCTCTTGGAAGGAGTGAGTTCAAGAATTTCCCATTTGATCCAGGCGGATCATGCTTTATCATGGTTAGCTAGGTTTCTTATTTGTTTTGCTTTCCTCCAAGTGATGTTCAAGCACAGTAGTTTGCTTCAATTTTGTCCAATAAGTGCTCGTTTGCACATTTGTTTCTTAGTTTTTTGCTTTCGTGTGTTTCCCTTCTTATTTTGAAGGAGGTTGCTTCAGCGATGATTAGAGGAGAGTTTCATTCAGAAATCAGGTTCACAATTGGGGAATTCAAATAGCATCTATATATGATCTGAGTTCTCAAGCATAGCAGGCATGCTAAGCCAGCTGAGTCGCCTGAAATGTTGACAATTCTTCCACAAGTCAGATTGTCTCTTGCCATTTAGAAAGTTCACGTCTCTAGCCAAGGAAGAAAGAATACATTGTTTTTTTCTTTAGTAAGGGCCTTTGCTACAAAAGGATGAATTCCTTCGGACTTTTGTCCAAAGGAATGGTTCATCAAAGAAGGCTTCTGCTAAGGACACAACCTCAGAGAAGTGCTAAGGACAAAAGTCCGCAGGGAATAACGAAGGAAAGAGCCTAAGATAAAGGAAGTAATTCCTTCGGACTTTTTGTCCGAAGGAATACTTCGGAGAATCCAAACATCCACCCAAAAAAGCAAGGAAAAGCCAAGGTACCCTTCGGAAGGGTCATTTTCAAGAAACTCGAAGGGCAGAGTACCCTTCGAAAGGGTCATTTTCAACAATCTCAAAGGGCACCTACCCTTCGAGAAGGTACAGGAACAAATTCGGGACCCCTGCAAAAAACCAGGGTGCCCTACAATATTTTCGACAAAGGCGTAGATGCAAGGCAGAAGCCCTTGCGGAGGGCACTTGGTCGGTGACAGGTGCCCTACAATTTTTTTGAAGGGCATAGAGGGAGAGCCACGAGCCCTTGCGGAGGGCACTTGGTCGGTGCCTGGACCTTTGTACAAGTTCGAAGGGCATTTTTAGTGGAGTTGAAAAAAGGAAGGATTAATTCCTTCGGGCTTTTTGTCTGAAGGAATTCCTTCGGACAAAAAGTCCGAAGAAATTCGGAGAGGCTCGTGCCAAAAAATCCGACAGCAAAGTCCGAAACAACAAAGAGCAAAGGCAAAGGACAAAGGGTTAAGTCCTTCGGGCTTTTTGTCCGAAGGAATTCGAAAAAATTACAAGGAAGACAAATCCGTGGGAAAAATCCCGAAACAGGTGAAGACAAAGACAAAAACCTGACAGAATAAAGCCAACATAAAAGGGACTAGAACATTGGAAACTTTTTGTCCGAAGGTTTAATTCGGAAAATAAGCCCGAGGCAGAGAAGAAGAAAATTCCAAAGGAAAGGTTATAAGCCATAAGCCCAAAGGATTCCTTCAGAAAAGTTGCAAACAAAAAATTTCGAAGAAAATATGGAGCCATAATGCGAAACAAAGTCCGCAAGAACAAATCCGGCAAAATTGGCAAGCATAAAGCCGAAGGAAATCAAAGGTAAAGTCAACTGGAATTCCGAAGGAAATAGCAAGACTAAGGGTGACGTCCCGCAAGACGTCAAATTTTGACCGCAGGAAGTAACCGTTGAAACAAAAGTAAAGCTAGAATTCCAAAAGAATTAAAACACGAGAAGTTGACTTCAGATTAAGCGACAGGAAGTTGAAAAAAGGCCAAATGGAGGAAATATAGACTAATACATCCAAATATAGAATCCCCCCAGAAATAGACATGAACAGGTAGAGCAGAATAGGATAAAATCCATGCAAGCAAGGGTTATTTTCGATCGACCGATCAAAGCTTCAGTTCACTAGTTGTTGAAGTCCTGCTCATCTCCAAATCAACTCATTTGAAGGTCCAACTCAGCTTCAACCAGAGTTTTAAATTCGAACGTCGAGTTGACTGCCCTAGATTTAGAGTTGACTAATTGTTAAATGCCACATCTACTAGGAGTTTTCCATGCAAAGGAGAATGATCTCTTCGTCCAACTCAGCTTTTCAAACGTTCCAACTCGGCATCAAGCAGCTCACGTAGAGTTCTAAAATTGACATTGGCGTGGATTTCCATGCAAAGAGACGTGGGCGGTTCAGAACAAAGACAAGTTCACTTCTTCAAGCACAAGAAGCGTCATGCAAAGACAAAAAGAAAACATATTTTATTGAAAGGCCAAGTCAGCCTTGAGTTAATCTAAGTTAATCCTTCTCTTCAATTTTTCAACGCCAATCTTTGGCTTTTGTAATTCTCTATGAATTGGCTTTCAGCCTTGATTAAAATGATCCCTCTCTTGGCTAGACCAGACTCTGCCATTGGTGAGTTGTGTAACCTCTTCGATCAATAGAAGGACTGTACTTTCAGATTTCAAGTGTTGGCATAGTGTATATTCATTTAGCAATTTGCAAAAGTGGTAGATTTCATGCACGTCTTCGATTCAGGGGGCAGCTCCAAGTTGACAACAATAACCACACTCAATAGGAGATCCAGGAGTTTGCAAAAACTGCTCAACAAGCTAGAACCGTTGGAGCAAAAGATTTAAGTGACTCCGATCATAAAATTAAATCATGTTTATGATCAAAATCATTTGGTCAAGATACTTGACTGACAAAAGGGTTTAAGAAGTATCCACAACATGCCAAGTCCTGAGAATAGATAGTTTATGGTGTAGAAGCTGAAACAACATATGGTTTTCTTCAAAGTACTTTTAGAGTACATATTTGGGTTCCTCCCAAAAAGTTATTCAAGTTAAAAACAAAAGGCATTTGATATCAAATTTGCATGCAAAATTCATGCCTTCCGGAAGTTAGAGGACCGCCAATTAATATAGGTGGTGGTTACATAACCACCCCAACAGTTTCATAACCGTTGCAGTGGTTTTCCAACCTTAAGTGACAGTTACGCACTACACTTAGCGGAAATTTTTGAAGGGCCCTGCCACCGACCAAGTGCCCTCCGCAAGGGCTTCTGTCTCTCCTCTATACCCTCAGCAAGGGCTTCTGTCTCTCCTCTGTGCCCTACGGGAAAATTGGAAAGGTCCACTTCACCGACCAAGTGCCCTCTGCAAGGGCAATTGTCCTTCGAGACTGGCTTTTTGGAAGAATTGAAGGGCACCCGGGTTTTTGTAGGGCACCCAGGCTTTTTGTAAGTCACCCGGACTTTTTGTAAGCCACCCGGGTTTTTTGTAAGTGTCCTTATTCCTTCGGAATTTTGTCTTGCCTTCTCAACTATGCTCTTCCTCTTTTCTTTCGAACAAAAAACCCGAAGAAAAAAGCCTCGAACGACTGCCACTTAGTCATTTTTTTGGACTTTTTGTCAGTCCTTTGAGAGCTCTTTCTCCCGGACAAAATGTCCAAAGAAATAATCCACCTCTTATAACCGAAAAAGTAATTGGGAAGACAAACAAATGAACTTTTACAGCTTGAATATCTTGGTTGTATTTGCACGTTTGGTTGTAATCAAGCAAGCTCCTTGGAAACCTCTACATGACTAAACTTCATCTGGCTGTAGATGGCCACTTGGGTGGCTGTAAACGCTCATTTGAGGACCCCAAAACTGATTCACAAGACCAACTTGGCACCATAGCAAAGTTCCGAAATGTAGGGGTGACAATTTTGCACTGTGGGGGCTTCTCATACTTGGGCAAAATTTTATATGGGGGCCAAAAATTGGCCAACATGTCCACCTCCTCATACTTGGGCAAAATTTTATATGGGGGCCAAAAAAGGGCCAACATAACTCTTAGCTTGGTTTTGTTCCCACAAGGCTAAGGGAAAGAAAGAGAAGGGAACTATGAGTTGGCTATTCAAAGAGTAAAAAGGTGAAAAATACTTAAGTATTCTAATTTTCAATTGAGTTATGTAAAAAATATTTTTTATCTAATTTTCACTTAAGTAGGGGACCTTTAAGGGCCATAAGAGCCTAACCCCTCAATATGGAAATTTAAAAAGTTAAAATTGTTTATGATTCAAAAGACACATTCTCCCAACTTGGGTGCCACCCTTGGGGATGATTATAAAAAACAATTGAGGATTCATTTTGAAAGGTTATGCTAATTTAGAATATTGAATTACTGATCAAGTATGTCAAGCTTTTTCATCACAACTTGTGGACGAAAATTTTCAAAGTGACAAGGGTTTGGAGATGAAAACCTCCATTTCTACATCCAAGGTAGCTCTATTCAAGAATTGTAATTGCATTTCAATTTTGCATAGTTGTATGCAAGTGGATCTACAAAGGTGTTTTTGGACACCACTTTTATCAAAAAATTATTGCAAACCCTTCGGAGAGCTGAAAATTCATGATTTACAAGTCAAAGAGGTGGGTGAACTTGGTTTGAAGAGTTTTGTTGATTTTGGAAGAATCTAGGGTTGTAACTTGGGTTTTTGTAACTTCAAAACTTTTTTGAGGGATTTCTCATGGAAGAAAAATTCTGATTCTAATTGTTTAAAAGCTACTATTTTTGTGATCATTTTGAACTAGCATTTGCATTAAAATTCCAAATATTTTGGAAGATATGAATTTTTTAAGTTTCAACTGATTAAGGCAAATAATAAGTTATTGAGGGCTGAAAATAAAATAATTTAAATTCTGAAAAATATTTTAATATTCTTCCAAGTGGAGTGATTTTATTTGGGGAACTTGGAGACCTTGTGAAAGTGTTAAAACAAGGGTTTGAATTTCATATTTGTTTCTCCTATTTTTTTTAAGTGTGACAATTTGTTTGAAGGGGCTAAATTGCCTATTGGCAGCCCTAATTTGTTCTTTGAAAATCCTAATAAATTGCAAGGATTTTTGGTATATTTTTCATGAGTTTGTGCAAGGGATTCAAGGCTATTTGGAAAGAAAACGCAGCTGTAACAAGATCTAAAAAATCATAATTATTACAAAAATTTTTAGCCGCATCGTCATTCCATATTGCCACAAAAAGAGGTATTTTATTGTATTTGCATATTCAATAATTATTAGAGTTATTGTGGAGTGTTATTGTTTGGTAATTGAGACATCTATTTCTGTTAAGATTTGTTGTTTTGAGGGCAACATTCATATTATTTCAGTTGTGCATCAGGGTTTGTTGGAAAACCCCAATTTGTCCTAATTGTGTAATGTCCCCATTTTTTATTAAGATCCTTATAGGACCCTTAGCCCATTCCTATTTTCAATGGCTAAGGGTAGAAGGTTATGGGACATGGTGAACCACTTGTGAAGAGTTACTAATGAAAAAGGTACTTTATATTTCTAATTTTAAGTTATGTTTTAAAGAAAAGTATTTTATGGTTATTTCATTTAAGTGAGAGAATTTGAGTCTTAGCTTGTAAGACTTAAGTTGCTTTTAAAGATTAACTCTTTTATTTTTATTTTGGAGCGCTACACTCAGAAGAGGTTATTTAAAATGAATGAGGGCTCATTTGAAGGTTATGTGAATTTGGATATTTGGAAAAAAGGTCAAGTAGGTCAAGTTTAATTGTCTTCAGCATAGTTTCTTGGAGAATGTTACCCTCCAAGAGCTATGATGCTCTATAAATGATGTTTATTAACACCACCTATTTATCGAAAATTGTGCTACGTCTTTGAGGAATTATTGGAAGATTTTATCTAACAAAATTTGCAGGTCTAGAAGGTGGACAACCCACTTGAAGAGATTGGTGATTTGTCTTGTGGATTGGCAAAGTGATTTATATGCTTGGCGATTTGCTTGTGGAGTGATAGTTGTTGGTTTCTCCTTTAGGCGATTTGCTTGAGGGCTTTGGGAACCTTTTTCAGAGGGTCTATGGTGGATAAAACCCTCTCCTAGGGTTTGGTATTTTTTATGTATTTTTCCCAAGGCAAATTGGTCTGAAGGCTTGGGAAGCTTTGTTGAGGGTTTGTTTTAAGGGTTTGCTATTTATAAAAATATCTGCAAAATTTTTGGGTAAAAAATTAGGGTTTTCAGATCTTCGAGACTATTTTTGAGGAACCTCCCGTGGGTGGAAAATTCTAAAATTTTTGTTTGATAGCTGCTAATTTTGTGGTTATTTTGAGCTATCATTTGCACTCAAATTCTGAGTATTTCAGAAGTTATAATTTTTTTAAGTTTCAACTGTTTTGAGAAAAAATAATAATTTATTAAGGACAGATTTGAAAAGAGTAAAGTTCAAAAAATATTTATATATTTTTCTGTGAGTTGGACGACTTGTGTGGAGGGTTTGAAGTGCTCTTTGTTAGCTGAATATTGCTCTTTGGAAGCTTTGACAAATTGTAGGGTTTTTGGCCTATTTTTTGGAAGGTCATCTAGGGGTTTCAAGGTTGTTTTGCAAAGTATTTGACTGTTGTACCAACGCTTAAATATCAAATTTATTGCATACGTTTTCAACAGTTACATCATTCATGCTACAAGGTACTATTGACGATGTGGATTGCACCCTTGAAAGAAAGCTCGGCTTCTCTCTTCCACGCGGCACAATGGAGACTTCCATCTTGCTGTGGACTTGGCAAAACTGAAAGAAGAATCTCTAGATAAGGGCGAGCTCCCTTTGATGCATCTTTGAGGTCTTTCACTACTACTGCTAATAATGGGGGGGTGAAAAGAGAGAAGGATATAACCAGAATAGAACTTATCTAAACGGTGATTCACCAAATGATTTTTGATCTACTTAGCCATATCGACACTTTAGACCAAAAGGGGGCGAACAGACACTTTATCTGACAAAAAGACTAGACTGTAGGGCGCTTTATCAGATGGCTTAATGAAGACACAAGAAAAGGAAACTTACCACAGGCGCTGTAAAAAACACAATGTCAGATAACTCCTCTTCTGTCTCTATGCTCTAGATGAAGCACTTCCTGTTTACCTGTAGAAATGGTCTTGGCTACACTAGGTATGTTGGTGTTAATCTATGAAAGCATCAAGCTAAACTGTCTAAACACAGAGTTGATACATAGACATACTCAAAAGTATAACCAGTCAGCTAGAGGTAAAACACATTCTTATTGATTCAAAGGTAAAATTTGGCAGGGCTTCGCCTTACACAAGTGAGCGATATCCTTCTCCACTGAGAGGTTACAATATATATCATGAAAAGAAAGACTTTTGGTGCCTTCTAGAACAAGCGGCCCATGCTGCATTGAACACCTAGAAAAGAGGAAACTACTCATGCTGGTGTCATCCTTCTAGAAACGGTCTGAAAGATCCATGCTGTCGCTTGTCTCAGGTATTGACTTTGCAGCCTAAATCGTCTTAAATGTTCTTGTAAAAGCATGGGTTGCTTTGTCTATTTGAATAACAAGGCCGCTTCTCAATGAAGTTCACGCGACTGTCTGCTCATTAATGTAAAATGAGAAAAAAAAGGCCACTCTATTGAATGCCCGCGCTCCCTTTGGTGGCCACTTGGTGAAGACTGTTTCATCTGCAGCAATAACTTCTTGTGCCGACACTTTCTGTGCCACCTGGACCATTCTATCCGCTCTTGCGCTTGGCTTTTGTCTTTTTCTAGCTCTTAGGCCCTCGGGGCTATCCTTCGTCTCCTCCTGGCTCTTCGGGCTCCTTTCTCGACGGGTCGCTGAGTTTCCTTGCGGCCTTGTGCCTTTGAATTCCTTCGGGTCCACGCTATTGAGTTCTTTCGGGCACTTGCTCGAAGGAATTGTCTCCTTAGTCTCTCTTCAACGGCCGACGCATCCCATTGAAATTGACGTCTGCAGGCCTATCACTATTCAAAAATCAACAGCTACTTCAGCACTGTAAAATTGACATCCACAGGCCTGTCATCATTTGAAAACCAACGGCTATTTTGCTGCCTTGAATTTTGACATTCTCGCGCCCGTCACCAGATGTTTGAACTCCAATGACTAGTTCACTATGTTAAGGTTGACGTGTTTGAGCCTGTCATCCCTCTGGTAATTCCTTCGGCCTTTTGCAAAACAAACCCTCCTGAAGGGAAGGTATCTTTCGAAAAAGAGGAGAGGGTCCCTTTTCAACAGTCAAGAGACCCCCGCAAGGGCACTTGCCCTTTAGGCTCCTTCGGGCTCAATTCCTTCGACATTTTGCCCGAAGGAAACCCTTCCTTCAAAGTCTCAATCTTTTCTTTGTAAATTCCTTCGGATAAAAGTCCGAAGGAATTTGCTTTGGTTTCTTCCTTTGTGAATTTCTTCGGACAAAATGTCCGAAGGAATCCCTTCGAGCACTTTGTCCGAAGGAATTCACCCTTTGGTTCTACATGGATTTCCTTCGGACGAAAGTCCGAAGAAATCTTGTCCCTTTCCTTGGATTTCCTTTAGATAAAAAGTCTGAATGAATCCTTTATCTTTTGCCTTGTTCTCTTTTTCAAAGGAAAAATTTACTTTCGGCCCTATGGCTTGCTCCTTTTCAAAGGTGTTCTTTGCCCTCCGCAAGGGCATTTGTCCTTCGAATCCTGCTGAAAGACTTGTATCCTTTGAAACTGGCTTGTTCCTTTGCCGAAAGACTTGTGCAAACCAACTGCCCAAAGCCAAATAAGCCTTCGGATCAACCCAAAACATCTACAAGACTCGAATCACTTGGCTCTTTATAGAAACAGGTCTATTATAAAAGGGGAGGACACAATTGTAGTAAGGTAAATACATCAAAGACTGACTGCTCAGGACAGCAGGGAAGGAAGGGAGACCGATTTTGGTTTGCAGGACCAAAAATGGTCAACAAATTTGGCGATTCCTAGGGGAAGCATGCCTGCCATGCTTAAGAAACCAATGGCTTACAAGTCCGTTGGGCACGGAGTCAGAACACGGCCCGAAAAGTTGACAATAACCTTGAGAGACTAAAGAATCAATCTTGAAGCTTTTACCCCCGAACGGGAAACAAAACACACACAAGGCTAAAAAACTATGAACATGCGCCAAAACACTTAGGAGAAACAGGGAAAAATAGGAAAAATATGTACATAATGAAAGGAGGCTCAGTGACAGTGCTTAAGATATATCCCATTAACTGGGATATGTAGTTCCCCACCATCCAACTTGGAGAGTTGGAATGCATTATGCTGCTTGCACTGAGTGATGACATACGGACCACTCCATAAGGCATCGAACTTCGTGTGTTTTTCAGGCTTAGCTCGGTCTTTATCCCATTTTAAGACAATGTCGCCTTCTGAAAAGCCCTTTGATGAAGATTTCTTATCAAAATGTTTCTTCGTTTGCTGCTGACAATTGGTCATAGAAACCATGGCTTGGTCTCTTGCCTCCTGAAGCTCCACCAATTCACAAAGCCGGACCTCCATGCTGTCACTTTCTTCCAAATGCAGCTGGTGAGCAAGATCCAAGGCTGGCAATTCAAGCGAAATAAGAAGTCTAGCTTCCCTTCCATACACAAGCATGTATGGTGAATTGCCAACTACCCTCTTTGGAGTAACCCTGTCTGCCCACAGAGCTATTTTCAACTTGGCATGCCAAGTTCTCTGATTTTTCTCTATTGTCTTTCTGATAATTTTGATCAGATTCTTGTTGGTGGACTCAGCGAACCCATTCCCTTGTAGGTAGTAGTTGGAAGAAGTGCTAAGGTAGATGTCGTATCCAAACGCCCACTCGCTTGTTTTGGTTCTCAAGAAAGCCAATGCATTGTCTGAGATGATGGTAGCTGGGACTCCAAACCTTGTCACCAAGCCTTCGTAAAAATCCAGGACTGCACCTTCGTTGGCCTCCTTCAAAGCAACAACTTTTATCCATCTCGTGAAGTAGCTTATAGCAGTCAAGGCCTATTTGTGGCAAGCACTGGAAGGAGGGTTGATCATCCCTATGAAGTCTAGGCCCCATTGCATGAATGATTGTTCTCTCTGAATAGGCTGTAGAGGCATTGCAATCAACCATTGCTTTCCATCAAAGAGGGCACACTTCTGGCACTTTCGTATCCAGGCATGGGTGTCTCTGAATAAGGTGGGCTAGAAGTAACCAGCCCTCATAATCCTTGCAGTTGTAGGCTTAGAAGCAAAGTGACCACCAGCTAGCCCATCATAGAACTCGGACAGCACCCTGTCGCTCTGACCTGGGTCTATGCACCTCAAGAGGACCCCTGAAAAATTCTTTATGAATAGCACCCTATCAATCAGGACATAAAAGAGAGATTGGAGTCTGAAATATCTCCTCTTGGTCATATCAAGGCCCTGCGGACACTCCCCGATGAGAAGGAAACATATAATGTCTGATGCCCAATCCTTCATGACTGTTGGTTTTTCTGTTGTAGCTTCATCATGGATTAGCAAAATGTCCACTTTCTGTTGTTTAAGGTCTGTAGCAAGGTGTTCACATAGGGCTTTTCCCCTTACCAGCTTGGTGGTTTTGATGTCCATGTCATATTCCATTACTTTGGTGATCCATCCAGCGCTCTTTTTATTTAGATCACGGCTGATCAAAAAATCTTTGACGCTGGGATGTGGCACCATGAGATGAACCTTGCTATTGGACAGCATATGTCTGAATTTCTTCAGGCTTCGTATGACCGCAAGGACTTGCTTTTCAACATATGTATACCTAATATCAAAACCTTCCAGACCTTGGCTAAAAAATGCAAGCGGTTGTTCAAGGTTTTCGTCATTTGCTTGGGTAAGCATGGCGGAGATTACCTCTTCATTTCCGAAGGTGTAGAGGTTGAAATCCTTGGTGAAGTCAGGACTGATCAATGTAGGAGCCTAGGTGATAGCCTGCTTGATCCCTTCAAAACTATCCTTCTTTTGCGCTGTCCATGCGAATTTCTCATCTTTCTTCAGCATGGAGGTCAATGGCTTGACTATCTCGACAAAATTTGAGATAAATCTCCTGATGAAATTTATTTTGTTGAAGAAGCTTTGTAGACCTTTCTTATGCTTCGACAAGGACAACGCTAAGATGGCGTAGACTCTTTCTGGATCAATGGTCAAACCCCCTTTCGAAACAACATGGCCAAGGAGTTTACCTTCATGGACAACGAACACCCATTTTTTTGGGTTGAGAGAGATACCAAACTCTCTACACCTCTCAAAGATTTGTTTAAGGTGTTTTAGATGTTGATTTGCTTCTTTCGAAAATACTATTACATCATCAAGATAGACCAGTACAACATTATTTATCAGGCCTTAGAAAGCCATGTCCATGGCTCGTTGAAAAGTGGCTCCAGCATTGGACAGTCCAAATGGCATTTCCCGGTAAGCAAACATCCCCCACTTGGTAGTGAAGATTGTCTTGTATTGATCACAATCTTGCACTAAAATCTGATTGTACCCTGAATACCCATCCAAGAGGGAGAAACATTCGCTACCTGTCACCATTTGGAGGATCTGCTCCATACTTGGGAGAGGATAGTGATCTTTCAATGAGACTCTATTGAGGTCTCTGAAATTCACACATAGTCTGATCTCCCCATTTTTTTCCTAACAGGGACTAGATTGGCCAACCAAAAAGAGTGTTTGATAGAAAATATGATCCTGAACTCAATCAGCTTGGTGAGTTCCTTCCGCATGAGAGGCTCAATCTTTGGGTTGATAGGCCTTTGTTTTTGTTTGATGGGCTTGGCACCTTCCTCCAGCTCAATGGTATGTTGGGCCAAACTTGGGTCAAAACCCTTCAAGTCGCTATACTCCCAAGCAAAGATATCGGCAAATTCTTGGCACAACAAGATGAAAACCTGTCTGTCATGATCTGTACATACCTTCCCAAGTGCAAGCAACCTGTTCTTGAATATTTCAACTTCTTCGTAGTTTTCTTTCTTTGTTGTGATGCTTGCTTTGTCATTTTTCAGTTGGTCATCTTCATTGAAAATGCTCTCGAAAGTGACTAAGCCTTTGGGAAGTTTGTTGTTCTTTCGCTAAACAATATGGCCGCCATACTGTTGTTGTAGCTTGGCTTGATTTCTAGAGGCAAACTCAACCTCCTCTTGCAAGAAGAGCGCTATCTGCTAATCGCTGTCAAACACCTGCCAATTGATAACGTTATCAGGAATGGAGGGTCTGATTACCACTTTTAAATGGCGTGGACTACTGTCTCGGCGTATCTCCTTGGGGACGTCAAATTGGGCACCAACTGTTGCTAGTTTGTCCACTTGCTTATTCTGCTCTCTTGGAATGGAAATAACATTAAAAGCAAAGAAACTCTCCACTAAGTCCCATACCATGTCCTTGTAAGACTTAAGCAAGAAATTCTTGATCAGATTTTGGCCTCTCACCTGATTTACGATCAACTCGCTGGCCCCAAAAACCTGCAGCTCTTTAATTCCTCTTTTCCTTTCCCACTCCAAACCATGGATGAGAGACTTATATTCTGCAACATTGCAAGTGCAAGAAAACTGGAACATGAAAGTTGAGAAGTATTTCTCCTTGGAGGGGAAAATTAACACCACTCCACCACCGGCTCCCAATTTGCTACTTGAGCCATTAAAGAAGAGTTTCCATAAACTCGAGCTCTCTTGGTTTGCTTTCATCAAATTTGGCACAAGGGTGCCTTCTTCATGCATGCAATAAATTCCAAGCCCTACCTCTTCTATAAACTTGTATGGGTCGTGTTCGAAGTTGTCACTTTCCCATTCGTCTAAGAGCAGGTCAGCAACTCCTTCAAGGGCAGAGGGCGGAGATTGATCCACTTGGAATTCTTCTTCATCAATAATGGCGTAGCTGACATTTGCCGCTTTGAGTGAGTACGGCTCCAAATGATCTCTATGGATTGGCTCCAACTCAATCTTGATCTTAGTCCCATATTTGGTTCTAAAAACCATGTAAGACTAGTTTGTTGCTAGGTACCCACCTATTTTGGATGTGAAATCTCTGGACAAGCAGATAGTAAAGTAGGGAGGAACATCTGCCACTACCACATCGTGGGGAACTGAGAAAGTGGGACAGGCATGCAGCATTAGATTCAAGCCTTGTACCACTCCTAGTGTCTTGGCTGGTGATCCATCTAGCTGCAAGACTCCTTTGGTCATCTCCTCGTATTTGAGTCCCAGCTTATCCTCTATGCATTTGGGCATTATCGAGGTGCTTGCCTCACTGTCAATAATGCAGTTGTGTACCAAAAAATCTCCTATGACTAAGGATAGATAGAAAGGAAGAACATTTTCGTCTTTCTTTGCTTGGCCCACTGTGGAAGGGTGCCCATTCATGATCAAAACGTTATCAGCTTTTGTTGGGACAGTTAGTTCATTTAACTCGTGCAACTCCTAGAGTATGTCCTTTTGTCCTGGCATTGCTAATGAATCCCACAAAAAGATATTCATGTGCAGCGTCTTCATCTGGTCTACCACGTGTTGCTGCCTTTTAAATTTTCTTTAAGGGCGCTTGCAGCCTGAGGCATAGGCCAAGGAGCTAACGGTGTAACTAGCGCCCTGTAATTTGAAATTTTTTGGTTCAAATGTGATGAAGAAGATGCTGCAAACATTTGGGCAGCTACCTGAGCTTCCTCCAAAGCTCTCTTTTTGGACCTTGTGTTGGCTGCAACATAATCACCTTGGTTGTTCATATTATCCACATAGTTGACTGTACAAAATTCACCTTCCATGTGATTCATGAGAGTGGAATCAGATTGAGCCTGCCTGTTGTCCATACTAGGTTGTACTGATGCCTCAAAGTTTGGGAATTGGGCAGCTGCCTGATTGTCGTGTGCATTCATATATTGACTCGGCGTGTCATTTGTATAAGCAACCTGTTTTTGACTATATCCCAAGGGTGAGAGTTTGACTGTTCCTGTACCAGATTATTTTGAGCAAGAACAAGAGCTTTGGATGATGGAGCGTCTGGATTATACCCTTGATAAGGTATGACTTGTGCAAACTGACCCTGTCCTTGATTATAATTTTCAAAAGGGGGTCTACTTGCTTGTTCAAACTGCTGATATCCCTGATTTGGCCAATAGTTTTGAGCTTGTTGCCTTTTAAGAGCCACTAATTCGTTGGTCACGCTTTGCAACAAGCTCTTAACTTCATGAAGGTCATTGGGCGAGATAGCAGTCTGTTTTTCTATGCCAGACAGAAGAGTTAAGGTGGGTGCAGCAGTTTGGATTGGAGGTGGCAATTCAGGAAAGAGCGGCATATGAGGTCTAAGGGCTATCTTTTTCGCTTGCACCAGGCAATTTTCAGCGGCTATAGTTATTTCATAGGCAGCTAGCAGTGCTTGTCCTCCCATGGACTGTATTATGACAACAATGTCACTGTTCAAAGCTTTTAAATAATAGAGGAAGGCATAGCTTGGGGTCGGCCTTACCAAAATGGGGATTCTGTCCCAGGTCTTTTGAAACTTGGTATTGAAATCCTGCATGAATTCATGTGGAGCTCTTTTTATGGTAGTTAGTTGCTCAACAAGAGAAAGGTAATCACTCTTCTCCTCGAATCTGTTTCTTAAGAGAGTGCCTAATTCGTTCTATGTGCCGACTGAATTCATAAGCAAAGTCCCATACCAGTCCAGAACCTTACCTTAAAAGACAATGACAACAACCTGATAGCAATGTTCTCTTCAGTGACTGTGAATATTGCAGAGATTGGCAATATTTATGATATGCTCAATAGCAGTAATAGGCCCCTCTCCATTAAAGGGAGGAACACTCTTAAGGGTTGTCCCTGGGATTGAGTCATAATGTAGAAGATTTAAAGGGCTTTGACCATGAAAGGCCACAAAAGGTAAAGCCATGGTGATAACAGGGCTCTGTTGGGGTTTTCTTGTGTAAGTATATTTTATAGCAGGTCTGAAAAAATGACTTGTTGTATAGGAATGGATCCTTGCAAATCTCAATTGTCTTACGGAGGTTAATGTTAGTTCAACGAATTCAAAAGGGACACCCTTGACAGAAGATCTTGTGGTGACTTTAGGCATGGGATGTCAGACTAATTTTTGACCAAAGACTGATGTTCTTGAAAATGGAGTCACCAGATGTTGGATTAGTGGTTCATTCTTGCTGTAACAGGACCAGCATCAATCCTGAAACTTTTTTGAGCATTAAAATTTGTTCCACCGAGCATGCTAAAAACTATTGACGCTGTGGATTGCACCCTTGAAAGAAGGCTGAGCTTCTCTCTTCCACGTGGCACAATGGAGACTCCCCTCTTGCTGTGGGTTTGGCAAAATTGAGGGAAAAATCTCTAAATAAGGGCTAGCTCCCTTTGATGCATATCTGAGGTCTTTCACTATTGCTGCTAACAATGGGGGGGTGAAAAGGGAGAAGGATATAACCAAAACAGAAAATATCTAAAAGGTGATGCACCAAATAATTTTGATCTACTCAGCTATATTAACACTTCAGACCAGAAGAGGGCGAATAGACACTTTATTTGACAAAAAGACCAGACTGTAGGGAGCTTTAACAGGGGCTTAATGAAGACACACAGAAAATGAACTTACCACAGGCGCTACAAAACACACTGTCTGATAACTCCTTTTCTATCTCTGCGCTCCAGATGCAGCACTTCCTGTTAACCTGTAGAAATGGTGCTTTGGCTACACTAGGTATGTTGGTGTCAATCTTTGAAAGCATCAAGTTAAAAATATTGAGCATAGAATTGATACACAGACACACTCAAAAGTATAACCAGTCAAATAAAGGTAAAACGCATTCTTATTGATCAAAGGTAAAAGTTTGGTAGGGCTTCACCTTACATAATGAGAGATATCTTCCTCAACTGAGAGGTTACAATATATAGCATGAAGGAAAAGACTTTGGCGCTTTCTAGAATAAGCGGCCCATGCTACGTTGAATACATTGGAAAGAGGAAAATGCTGAAGGGACCATGCTATAGGTGTCGTCAATCTTGACTTTGATGCTTAACCCGTATTAAATATCACTGCAAGAGCATGGGTCACTTTGTCTGTTTGAATGACAAGGCCGCTTCTTAGTGAAGTTCACGCGATTGTCTGCTCATTAATGTAAAGTGAGGAAAAAATGGGCCATTCTATTGAATGCCCATGCTCCCCTTGGTGGCCACTTGGCGGAGACTGTTTCATCTGCAGCAATAACTTTTTGTGCCGACGCTTTCTGTGCCACCTAGACTGTTTTGTCTACTCTTGCACTTGGCTTTTGTCTTTTGCAGCTTTGAGGCCCTCGGGGCTATCTTTCGTCATTTCTTGGCTCCTCGAGCTCCTTTCTTGGCAGTCTTTTCCTTTTGGCCTTAAGGCATTTGAATTCCTTTGGGTTCGTGCTTATGAATTCTTTCGGCTTCTCTTATAACCCATTTCCATGCGCGGGCCCATCTTTAAACATTTGAGAATCAATGGCTATTTCATTGTCCTGAATTTGACGTCTGCGGGGACATCACCAGACGTTTGAACCTCCAATGGCTAGTTTGCTATGCTGAAGTTGACGTTCTCGGGTCCGTCACCCCTTTGGTAATTTCTTCGGCCTTTTGCAATGAAACCTTCCCGAAGGGAAGGTGTCCCTTCGGAGCTTGGAAAAAATTCCTTTTTGGTCGCTGAGAGCCCTCCGCAAGGGCACTTGCCCTTCAGGCTCGCTTGTCTTCTCAATTCCTTCGGACAAAATGTCCGAAGGAAAATCTGCGTTCATGTCTTGGTCTTTTTCTTTCGGTCTTTTCTTTTGACAAATTCCTTCGTTGAGGCTTTTGTCCGAAGGAATTTGCCTTTGTTCCTTGTATTTTCCTTCTTTGCCTTTTGCCATGGATTTCCTTCGGACAAAAGTCCGAAGGAATCCTTTGCCTTGCTCACTTTCTCGAATGTGTTTACTGATCTCCACAAGAGTATCTTGGGTCGAGAATTGTCCTTCGGATCCTACTTGAACGGTCCAGTTTGCGACCTGACTGCCCTCCGCAAGGGCACTTTGTCTTTGGAGTTTTGTAAAAGACTTGCATTCTTTGAACTGGTCCATCCCTTTGCCAAAAAGCTTGTCCAAGGCAATTGCCCAAAGCGAAATAAGCCCCATATCAAGCCGAGAACCTACAGGTCTTAGATATTTCAACTTTTTATAAGAACGGGGCTATTGCAAAGGGAAATGGAGCATTTGTAGTAAGGTGGATGCATCCAAGACTGACGCACAGGACAACAAGGAAAGAAAAGAGAGCGATTTTTTGGCCCGCAGGACCAAAATGTCAACACTAACATGGCACTAACAACACTTGGGGGCAGCCTTCAAATCACAGGTATAGCAGTATAAAGAAGCCAATTACAGATTCTTTTTATTGAAAAACAGGTAAAGGTGAACATTGTTTGATAAGGTGTGTTGGGACACCCATTTGGATTTTGCAATTGCTTGAGGACAAACAATTTTGGGCAGAGAGGATTGTAATGTCCCCATTTTTTATTAAGATCCTTATGAGACTCTTAGCCCATTCCTATTTCCAATGGCTAAGGGTAGAAAAAGGTTATGGGACATGGTGAACCACTTGTGAAAAGTTACTAATGAAAAAGGTACTTTATATTTCTAATTTTAAGTTGTGTTTTGGAGAAAAGTACTTTATGTTTATTTCACTTAAGTGGGGGAATTTATGAGTCTTAGCTTATAAGACTTAAGTTTCTTTTAAAGATTAACCCTCTCTTTCTATTTTGGAGTGCTACACTTGGAAGAAGTTATTTAATAGGCATGAGGGCTCATTTGAAGATTATGTGAATTTGGATATTTGGAAAAGAGGTCAAGTATGTCAAGCTTGATTGTCTTCAGCATGGTTTCTTGGAGAATGTTATCCTCTAAGAGTTATGATATTCTATAAACGGTGTCTATTAAGACCACCTATCTATCAAAAATTGTGCTACGCCTTTGAAGAATAATTAGAGGATTTTATCTAACAAAATTTGCAGGACTAGAAGGTGGACGAACCACTTGAAGAGATTCGCGATTTGTCTTGTGGATTGGTAAAGTGATTTAGATGCTTGGCGATTTGCTTGTGGAGTGATAGTTATTGGTTTCTCCCTTGGGCGATTTGCTTGAGGGCTTTGGGAACCTTCTTCAAAGGGTCTATGGTGGATAAAACCCTCTCCTAGGGTTTGGTATTTTTTATGTATTTTTTTCAAGTAGAGCGAATTGGTCCAAAGGTTTGAGAAGCTTTGTTGAGGGTTTGTTTTAAGGGTTTGATATTTAGAAAATTATCTACATAATTTTTGGGTGAAAAATTAGGATTTTCAGAACTTTAGGACTACTTTTGAGGGACCTCCAGTGAGTGGAAAGTTCTGAAAATATTTTTGTTTGATAGCTACTAATTTTGTGATTATTTTGAGCTATCATTTGCATTAAAATTCCGAGTATTTCAGAAGTTATAAATTTTCTAAGTTTCAACTGTTTTGAGGAAAAATAATAATTTATTAAGGGCAAATTCGAAAAGAGTAAAGTTCGGAAAATATTTATATATTTTTCCGTGAGTTGGACAACTTATATGGAGGGTTTGAAGTGCTCTTTGTTAGCTGAATTCTGCTCTTTGGAAGCTTTGACAAATTGTAGGGTTTTTGGCCTATTTTTTGGAAGGTCATCTAGGGTTTCAAGGCTGTTTTGCAAAGTATATGACTATTGTACCAGTGCTTAAATATCAGATTTATTGCATATATTTCTAGCAATTACATCCTTTATTCATGCTACAACAAGGGACACAAGTATAGTTTTTCATTTGCTAGTTATTAAGGCATTTGTGGAGTAATTTTGTAAGGGTTTGGGAAGATTATTGGGGATAACGTTTGCTGAGTTTGTGGACAGCATTCAATTATTTTTCAGTTTGGCTTGAGACTCTAAAAAAAATCATTTATTTTTGCTTGAGATCCTATTTGGGTCATTACAAATTGCCCCATTTGGGGACAGTACATACTAGATGTAATCTATATATTTGATATTTCAAAATTCATGACTCTATGAGCATTGTAGTAATAGTTTTCAAGGAATTTTTAGCCACATCGCCATTTCATATTGCCATAAAAAGAGGTATTTTATTGTATTTGCATATTCAATAATTATTAGAGTTATTGTGGAGTGTTATTGCTTGAAAATTGGGACATCTATTGTTGCTAGGGTTTATTGGTTTTAAGGGTAACATTCATATTATTTTCAGTTGTACATAAGAGTTTGTTGGAAAACCTCAATTTGTCCTATTTGTCTCATTTGGAGACATTACATACTAGATGTAATCTATATATTTGATATTTCAAAATTCATGACTTTATGAGCATTGTAGTAATAGTTTGTCGCTTTATACTTTATATTTTTTTTTTTTGTCAAAAATTAATAGAAAATATACTTATGCATTCTCTACATTCATTCCTCATGTCATTAACAATGTTTTACACTTTATTTAAGTTTAGTTTATGAATCTATATGTTTTTTAAAATAGCAATAAAGTTGTGGAGAAACTCCCAAGTCCTGAGTATGAGTCAAAATTTTGGGCTGCCAAGTAATTGCCAAGAACAAGTTTTTAAACTATGGAATAGAGTATGAGGAGACTTTTTGGTTGGTTATCTACATAGCTGCCCAGTTTGGTTGGAAGGTGTATCAAATGGTTGTGAAGACCACCTTGTTGAATGGGGATTTGGATGAGAAAGTTTACATGGTACAATTGGAAGGATACCAAGAACTAGGCAAAGACCATCAAGTTCGTAAGCTCGTTATGTCCTTGTATGGACTTAAGCAACCTACGAGCCTGGAACATCAAAATTGAACAGAATCTTCGAGATTTTGGATTCAAAAAAAGTCTTTATGATCCTAAGTTTTGTGTCAAGTGTGAAGGTGATGACATAGTGATACTCATTGTCTATTTTCATATCTTTTCATCACTGGGAGTTGGGCCACTACATTCAGCAAGTGAAATCTGATATATGTTCAGTTTTTGACATGACTGATTTAGGCCTACGATATTATTGTTTAGGTGTAGATTTATGGAAATTTGATCATACCATGTTTATGACACAGATAAAGTATGACAAAAGACTCTTGGAGAACTCAAGATGACGGAGAGAAATCCATCCACTATAGCCATGGAGGCTGAGTTGTCAATCTATGGTGAGTCACCACCAAACAATGAATCACTGTATAGACAGGTGGTGGGCAGTTATATCTAGCTTACATCCACTCAACCGGATCTATGTTTTAATATTAGCTACCTTTTGCAGTTCTTGTCACAACCGAAACTAGTTCACTGGAGAGCAGCAAAATGTGTTTTACAATGTGTGAAAGAAACACTTCATTTTGGCTTATGGTATGAGATATCAGCATATTTCAAGCTGTATCTACAGACTTTGATTGGGCAGGTTCAGTTGATACTCAAAGATCAACTACCGGTTACACTTCTTCCTTGAATTCAGGAGTTGTTTCATGGAAAAGCAAACTTTAACATATTGTTGTTTTGTCTTCCATTGAAACAAAATACAAGGCAACTAACATTGCAGGTTTTGAGGCAGTGTGGCTGCGCAAAGTTTTGCTTGATTTATAGATAGTCCTGACTGTACATACTCCACCCTACTATGACTCACATTGCAGGTTGCGAGGTAGTGTGGTTGCATAATAGTTTGTTTGATTTATAGATAGTCCAGAATGTACCTACCACTCTACTGTAATAATCAAGGTGTCTTGAAGTTAGTGAACAACTAGTATACGATGCTAAAACAAAACACATTAAGGTTCATCATCACTACATTCGGCAGTTGGTTGATAATGAAAACATGTGTCTTCATTACTGTGCCACTCAAGAGCAGATCATTGCCATAATGACTAAACATCTTGGTCCTACTCCCTTTATATAATATCGATACTAATATGACATTGTCTTTGGTTTAGTTATTAAGGGATATTGAATATATAATATATTGAGATGGTTTTAACCACTTGTAAATTCCCTTACTACCTAGACATTAATAAAATAGAAGGCACATATGAATCTACGTGCACTTCATCTTCCCCCCAAACTCTCTCTCTCTCTCTTTCTCTCTCTCACACACACTCATTTAATAACAATTAATTCCTTGTCCTTTAATTTTTGAATTTTATTTCCTTTGTTATAATTTTCCCCATTATTTCCTTACTAAACGTATGATAGTTTATAATACAAGTTTATTTCAAAATTTTGCACTTTTTAAATGTATATTGCCAACTCTTCTCGTTCTTTCCTCACTTCTTTTGTATATCATCTATTGATCATAATTTGGACCTGAACATGTTTTCTTCACACACTTTGTAACCATGGTTCATATTAACATGAATACGTAATTTTAAGTTCAAGTTCTATTCCATACAAGGAGAACTTTCAATTCAATCCATCTTTGGCATCTGTAAGTTTATAACAGACAAGAAACATATTCTTATAAAAGTTTTAAATACTGAGCTGTTGTACTCTTACTGAGTCTCTTATTAGAGAATGGAGCACTATTACGTTGCATATTGACAATGGCAAGACTATTATATTAGTCTTGTGTCTGTTGTCTGCCAATGATTTCTCCTGCATTGTTGCCACACAAATATCTAGGGCAGTATTGCTTCATAAATATTGGACATGGACTTAAATGTTAGATGAATAATGATAATCTTCATCTTGATAGATCAAAGTGCTGAATCCAGTTGCCAGAAAAGTAAGCACTCTTGCGGGGACAGGAAATGCTGGATTTAAAGATGGTGTTGCTCAATTGGCTCAGGTAAGGGAATTTTTAAAGGACAACTGGTATTAATATCTTTTTGCAAGAAGGAAATAGTGAATATTCCTTGTTGAATCTCATTTTTTTTTGCTCTTCCAAGTAAAATAAGATTACATCAATTTGTAAGGAACAGAAATGAGTCATTTTTTAAATAGAGAAGAGTAAATTGTAGTATTTAAGCTTGCAATTTGTGAATTTAAATTTTTAGATTTTGGACAACAAGAGAGACCTAGAAATCCTTGTCATCCTTATGTTTTATAGTTTTGATCTAAAGTTTCTTCTAAAAGGTTTTTTTAAACAGATTAATATATCTTAAGCCACTTAAATATTCATAATGGCATCTTCTAAAGCCATGATTTTCGATGAATCTTCGTGGAAGATTCTTATTGAGAAAATTAAAAAATAGCCTAAATAATATTCTGTCATTTGCACAAACTTTCTTATGTTACTTTATCCCCAAAGATAAACTTTTTCTATGTCATTTCCGATGACTTAATATGATGTGCTACCATATTTTTTTCAACCTGTGCTATTAAAGGTTATTAAATTGTATTCAAATTGTTAATTTATTTAGAAATTTACAAGTGTTGTAAGTGCTTTGTGCTTTTCAGATTTGAATACTGATTGCTGATCTCTTCAATGAGGTGCTTTGCTCTAGTTTCTCAGCTTCTTGGTCCGAAGAAATATTCATCTTATTTATAAAGGGGATGACATGTTTGATCCAAAAAGCTTTGAGATCTATTGGGATTGGGCACACATTTTTCAAATTCCATGCTACTGTTCTGGAGTGTACATATCTTATTTAATGGAGAGAAGTAATTTCCATGACAAAGGCCAAGCTTGTTATAAAAAAGGCCACCATACCATTGACCATCTATTCATGCTCTGGGATATTATTCAAGAAGCTAAAATGAAGTCATCAAAGTTATGTTGCTGCTTTGGATTTCAGAAAAGCTTTCAACTCAGTTTCCAAACACTGCCTCTTCAAAAGGATATATGATATTGGATTTCCAGATGTGCAAATGGTTGCTGTCATGAGACCCTATGAGAATGTGGTAGGCCACTTCAGAACTGTGGATGGCCATTCTGATTTTATCAAGGACACTATTGGGGTTAAGGAGGGGTGCTCACTTGCTCTGACCTTTTTTGAGTTCCTTGGAACAATTCTTGATGGAAACCACACAGCAGGTGAGTGTTGCCGTATACATCATGCTTTAAGCCTCTGAATGAGAGGGTTTGCAATGACAGCTACACCCTGAAATGGCAATGGAGCATGAAAAAAATGTTCGCCACATAAGATAGATATTAATTTGTCTTACTCTTTGTTTCTTCCTAGTTTGAGAAGAAGACGTTAGTCATGCTTTTTAAAAGAACCAAAGGAGATGGCTAACTAAAATGGTCCTTTCCAAGAGGACCAAGGGCTTAAGAGGCACAAAGACATCACACCAATGTGTTATAATAAAGCTTGGTAGATAAGGGATAAACAAAAATCTTGGACCAAAAGGAAGGGGGTGGAACCCAAAGTTACCTTAAGCTGTGTGATAAGAGGTCATTGACGATACCCCAAGAAAACTATGTCTAAACCCTTTTGCAAGTTATATGAAGCTAAGTTTTCTTTATTAGAGGATTAATGGAGTGGAAGCAAAAATTGCATTTAATTCAGGGTGCACTTAAGATTTTCTGGTTGAAGAATTTCTAAGGCAAAAAGTCTATTTCAAGAAGCCCCATGATATGATAAAATGGAGATGGCATATTACTTGGATACTAGTACCAGATTGCACATCTATCCTCTCAACTCAAAGTGCATTGACCATCAAGAGAGAATCTTGTAAGGAGGAAGCGAATCAAACTATTCGAGACAAAGATAATTTGTAGATTCCTCTAGTTCTTCCCCTACAAGTTAATAGGAAAGATTATAAATTCTACAAAGATCAAGTGGCTTTGCAGGTTGATGTTTTGGTTCAAAAGTTTCAAAAAACTCAATCGGATTTCCAAAGGACAAATTAGTTAGGCTGTCTCTTCATGTAAAAATGTTGATCTTCCAATTGAAATAGAGATTAGGATACAAAGTAAGTGGGTTCTGTATGGAGACTATCTGTGAGTGATAACTTTATGCAGATGTAGTATATCATGGCTGCTTTGCACTTCTGAGATCAACTAGAGACAACAAAAACAATTATTGGTAGTGTTGACAATTCTTCCACAAGTCAGATTGTCTCTTGCCATTCAGAAAATTCACGTCTCTAGCCAAGGAAGAAATAATAGATTGGGTAAGAGGTAGACCAATTGAAATAACTCATTTGCAAAGGACTTAAGTCCGCGGGAAATTAGACAAGGTTAAAGGACCAAGGAGGAGCCAGAAAATCAAAAGGGCAGGGTTAGAAATGGCACAAAGCAATGAAAAAACAAAGGAAAGAGCCTACAGCAAAGGAAGAAATTCCTTCGGACTTTTTGTCCAAAGGAATACTTCGGAGAATTACAAAAGGAAAGACCCTTAGCCTCCCAAAGGTCCGCCAAAAACAAAAAAGGACTAAGGAATAATTCCTTCGGACAAAAGTCCGAAGAAATCCGAGAGAGAAGTCAGAAAATTCGAAATAATAGGACCCCTGCAAAAAGCCCGAGTGCCCTACAAAAAGCCCGAGTGCCCTACAATTTTTTCGAAAAAGGCGTAGATGAAGGACAGAAGCCCTTGCGGAGGGCACTTGGTCAGTGACAGGACCATTGCAATTTTTTCAAAGGGCACAGAGAAAGGACATGAGCCCTTGCGGAGGGCACATGGTCGATGGAAATACCTTTGAGATTTTTCCGAAGGGCTTTCCGCCGGTGGTAAAGGCAAAAAAGACAAAGCAAATACCTTCGGACAAAAAGTCCAAAGAAATTCGGAGGGTAGGCCGTGCAAAAAGCCCAAGAAAATAAACCCGACAAAATAAAGTCCGAAGCCAACATAAGAGAAGAAACAAAGGAAAGATATCCTTCGAACTTTTTGTCCGAAGGGTTAATTCGGGAAGAAAAAGGCGAGGGAAATCAAGCCCGCAAAGCAAAAGTCTGTGTGAAAGTGACAGGGTCAGGACAAAAATCTGAAGGCATTCATTTGGACATTTTTGTCCAAAGAATTCCTTCAGAAGATAAGACCAGGGAGAATTCCGAAGAGAGGAAAGTCCACAAAAAAAAACAAGACTCGGCAATTGTTTCCGAAAGGTAAAGCCAAGAAATAAAGTCCGCAGGAAATGATAAACCAAAGGTAAAGCCAAAAAAGTCTGCAGGAAATGAAGCCAAAGGAAATAAGCCAAGGGCAAGGAAGAGAAGCCAAAGGAAATAAATTCGCAAACAAAAAAGTCCACAGCCAGAAATCCGAAAGAATTATGCCAAGGAGACAACAAGAAATTTGAAAGAAATGTAGGTTTGACTGTGCAAAAAGGATAGAAAATAGATAAACCGACGGGAAAGTGGACTAACAAGATAAACCAAAGGAGACAGCCAAACAAGAAAGTCCGCGGGAATAAAAACGCAAGAGCAACGCATGCACAGAAATAGGAAGCAGAAAATAGACAGCCAGGAAATAAATTCAAACTATCTCTCACTCGGCAAGGAGTTTTCCATGCAAGCACTTTCGTCCGTCTCAAGCTCGTAATGTTCCAACAGCTCAATCGGAGTTCTAAATTCGGACGTCGAGTTGACTATTCTAGATTTAGAGTTGACTAATTGTTAAACGCCACATTTACTAGGAGTTTTCCATGCAAAGGAGAATAATCTCTTCATCCAACTCAGCGTTTCAAAGGTTCCAACTCGGCTTCCAACGAATCAAGTCAATGTTCTAAAATTGACATTGGCGTTGAATTTCATGCACAATATTATCATCTCAAGCTTGTAACGTTCCAACAGCTCACGAAGAAGCTAAAATTGACATTGGCATGGATTTCCATGCAAAGAGAGGTGGACGTTTCAATAAACAAAAGACAAATCCACTTCCTTAAGTGCAAGGAGCTTCATGCAAAGACAAAGGGAAAACATATTTTATTGAAAGGCCAAGTCAGCCTTGAGTTAATATAAGTTGATCCTTCTCTTCAAATTTTCAACGCCAATCTTTGGCTTTTGTAATTCTCTATAAAATGACTTTTCGGCCTTGAAAAAATCATCCGTATTGGCAAGACCAGACTCTACCATTGGTGAGTTGTGTAACCTTTTTGATCAATAGAAGGATTGTACTTTCAGATTTCAAGTGTTGGCATAGTGTATATTCATTCAGCAATTTGCATATGTGATAGATTTTTCTCCCTTCCCAAATTTTGATTTGTACCTAGTTGCTAGCTTATCGTATTATGCAGATCATAGTCAGTGTTCTTTATGTCTTTTGTTGAAGCTATAAGTGGATGTTAGGTGGCTGCAAAGTGTCTTGTATCAGACCTCTCTCCATTGTTTTCCCTCATGTTTTGGTCATTGGATCGAACATTTTCATGAAATATTTATGCATAAGTGATTGATTGAAATCAAAGGTCTTCCTTTTCCCTTGTTTGTTTAGTGTTCAAGGTTCCAAGTTGAGTGGATCAATTTTTTGGTGTATCGCCTTTATTAGGTAGGATTTCCCCTTAAAGTTTCCTTCTCCCTTTTCCATGGTAGTCCGCAGCATAGAGTAGAGATCCTCATTGATACATCTTACAGGAACCAGCCTTCTCTGGAGGTTCTTCTCACCATTGAGGCACCCACCCTCGTGAGAACATCTCATTGTTTCAACCAGATAGAGGACTGGCCATTTCATGCACGTCTTCGATTCAGGGCACAGCTCCAGGTTGACAACAGTTTTTGGCACACCCGGTGGGACCTATTTTAGCTGGTCTTAATGAAATTGCAGTTGTAGCAGTGTTCTTCAAAAAGTAGTTGGTGATTCCAAGCTCAAGCAATTGCTTCTAATCGTTCAGGATAGTTTCCATGTGAGTCTATTTTTATTGCATTATCGTGAATGAATTTTGATAGCTGTGTATGAAGAGAATCCCTATGCTATGTTCCCTTATCAGCCCAATGATGGATCATACCAGCCTAGTCATGATACCTACGAGCCTCTTTATGAGCCTAAGCAGCCTTATCAAAAGTATTTTCAAAGCTACGTTGAGCCTTATCAAGTTTCTCATAATCAGCCTTATCAAGAGCATGAATCTTACCTTGTAAGCCATATCAATCTCAGGACCGGATTTCATCTTTCCCATATGGCTATGATGTTGCATATGAGCAGTCTTGCCTTCAAGAAAGAATGAATGAAATAGAGCTCAAAATACTAGCATATGCAAGAAAGGTTTGTTCTAACTCTCAGTATGAGGAAGTGAATGATCTATTTCAAAATGTGTCCAATGATCCAGAAGAGATAAACGGACTATGTATTCTTGTATTGGAAAAGATGGAGGCTTGGGAAAGGCAGAAAATCGAGTTAAACCAATTGTCTACAAAGGGCTATTGTGCTTCTTATTCTCATGAAGTTCTTAACCATGCCCAGTGTGTGCCAAGAGAGCTTCCTAGTTGGAGTCAAGAGCCTATTCAAGTGACTATTCATGAGACTAAACCTTCCTATAGTCCCCTTTCCTCACGAATCATCCCTCAAGCTCAAGTTGTCCAGGTAGACAAGCAGGTTTCAGACTTTGATGAGGTAATGGCCAAGTGGAAGGAACAGAATACAGAGGGCTTTAAGAGTTTCTCTTTCCCTCCTCTCCAAAACTCCCTGGATAATTCCATTGCCCTCAAGATTCCAAAATCTGATCATGATCAACCTCCCATGCTTCATTTTCCCTCTCAAACAAATGAATTTCATCACCCTCCCACCATCTCCCTTCCTTAGGAGGACCCTGTTCTTTGGAGGATTGAGAAAGAGGTTGCAGCTACAGGTCAAGTTTTTGTAGAGTGTGTAGAGGATGCTTCAGGTGTGTTTGAGGAAGAATTTTCTATTGATACTTCACTTGAGGTTGTAGTTGCGCATCCAATTATAGTTGAGAGTGAGAAGACTGATTTTGATGTAGAGGAACTTCAAGAGGAGCTAGTAAAAATTGAAGTCATACGTGAGTTACAGGTATCTTATATTGAAAAAGATCCAGATAGCTTTCAAGCTAATTCTATAGATCAAAATGAGGAACAAAAAGAGGATTGGCAGCTGTACCTTGAATCTCTTCAGGAGATTGAGAAACTTTGTATGGATATGTTGTCTATTGAAGAACACGTTTACGAAAAAGTTGATCAAGAATCACCTATTCAAGATCACAGTACAGATTGGGTTTCCTACTCAAAGCTCCTTGAAGAGCTGGATGAACTTGTAGCAATCAGTAAGAAGGATGTGGTCACTCAAAAACCATGCATAGATGAGGTATCACTTGACAAGGTGGTAGATGACAAGCAATCTAAAAAAGATCAAGAGGTATTTTTGATGAATTTGTCTTTGTTGTTGTTGATGACTCATTTGAGAAGACGCTAGTACAGTTCATAGACAAGGAAAATACTTCATTAAAAGTTATGATTAAAAAACATCCTGCTTTGCAACTTTTACTGTTGACGATGTGGATTGCACCCTTGACAAGACGCTGAGCCCCTGTCTTCCACGCGGCACAATGGAAACTCCTCTCTTGCTAGCTCCCTTTGATGCATCTCTGATTTATTCCAGTACATTTGCTAATATATATATAATGGGGGGGATTGAAAAGAGAGAAAGATACTAAAACAGAACCTAAACTAAGAGGGTGATGCACCAAAAAAGTTTGATCTACTCATACTCACACTTTGAAACATAAGAACACATACATACACTTTATCTGGTAAAAGGACCAGACTGCAGAGAACTTAACAGAAAAGCTTAATGAAGACATAGAAGATGAACTTACCACAGGTGATGTAGGAAGGCACACTGTCTGATAACCCTCTTCTATCTCTGCGTTCCAGATACAACGCTTTTTGCTATCTGCAAGAATGGCGCTGTCTATACCAGGTGTGCTGGTATCAAGCCTGTGAAAGCATCATGGAACAATGACTGAACACAAAATTAACACTCAAACACACTCAGAGATATATCCAACCAAAATAGAGGTAAAAATGCGTATTCTATTGATTCCAGGTGAAAATTGGTAGGGCTTCGCCTTACAACATGAGAGATCCTTCTCAAAATGAGAGATTACAATATATATAGAGAAAGAGAAAGCAAAAGGCGCCCCTTTTTGGAAAAGACTTTGGCGCCCTTTTACAAGTGGCCCATGTGCGTTGAGAGCATTGGGAAGAGGAAGCCACTTGATAGATAATGCTGTGTCGGCTCCAGTTTTGACTTAGGCGTTTAAAATATATTAAACGCCATATGTGAAATCATGGGCCGCACCATTTGTCTGTAAACAAAACCGCTCCTTCAAGACATTCACGCGGTTTGTCTGCTTATCAATGCAAAGTGGAGAAAAATTGATCGTGCCGTTCATGTTTGCGCCCCTTGATGACCACTTGGCGGAGACTGTTTCAACTGCAGGAATAACTCGCCTCCCCTTTGCCACCTGGGTTGTTTTGTCCATATTCATAATTTTGTCTCTTCCTAGCTTTGTCTTTTCCTCGAATTTGAACTCTCGGGGCTATCTTAACGTCCTTTGCTGGCTCCTTGGGCTCTTTCATCAGCAGGTTGTTGAGTTCATTCTTAACTTTTGTCTTTTTCCAGCGTTGTCTTTTCCTGGTTTTGTCTTTTTCTCTCTTGACTCTTTCTAGCAATTTGAGCCCTCGGAGCTATCTTCTATCAATCTTTGGCTCTTTAGGCTCCCTTCTCGGCGGTCTCTAACTTTTGGCCTTAAGGCCTTTGAATTCCTTTGGGTTGGCGCTCAAGCATTTAAAGATCAACGGCTATTTCATTGGCCTGAATTTGAAGTCTTTGGGGATGTTATTTGACATCCGAATTTCAACGACTAATTCATGATGTCCAATTTGACATCTGCGGGCCCGTCAACCCTTTGAATTCCTTCGGCCTTTCTCCCGAAGTGTTCCCTCGGACTTTCTCCCGAAGGATATCTCTCCTTTTCTTTTGTCCGGGCCTTTGTCGTTGAAACCTCCCGAAGCGAAGGTGTCCCTTCGGGGCTTGGGGAAGGTCCTCCTTTCGGCAGCCGAGAGTCCCCTGCAAGGGCACCTGCCCTTCAGGGTCCTGTGGGTTGCCTTGGTCTTCAAATCCTTCGGACAAAATGTTTGAAGGAATGTTCCCTTCAATATTTTAACGCTTGCTTTCTTCGGTCGGCTTTTTTCTTTCGAAAAAATTCCCCGACAAATGCCTTTGGACAAAATGTCCGAAGGAATTCCTTCGGGCATTTTATCCGAAGGAATTGATCCTTTGATTTTCTGTGTCTTTTCCTTCGGACAAAATGTCCGAAGGACTTTTGAACTTTACCTTGGATTCTTTCGGATTTATTCCTCGAACAAAAGTCCAAAGGAAATCCTCCCTTTTGCCTTAGTCTTTTTAGAAGGAAAACTCTGCCTTGTTTCGGCCTTTTGACCAGCTGCCTTCCGCAAGGGCACCTTTGGGTCCAGAACTGCCCTCCGCAGCCTGCTGGAATGGTTCTTTTTGTGCCTGACTGCCCTTTGCAAGGGTATCTGCCCTTCAGAGATTTGTAAGAGACTCATATTTGTCTAAGGCCTTTGTTCAAAGCGAAAAGCTCCATGCTGAACCGAAACCTGCAAGCACTTAGATCTTTCAACGTTCTATAAGAACATGGCTTATTGCAAAGAAAAGGGGATTTTGCAGAAGGTGGGTACATGACTTAGACTGAGGGTTAAGAGTGGTAGGAAAGGAAGGAGACTGATTTTGGCCTACAGGGCCAAAATGGTCAACAAATTGGCGATTCCCAGAGGAAGCATGCCTGCTATGCTTAAGAAACCAGTAGCCTCAAAGTCCATTGGGCATGGATTCAGAACGCAGCTTGAAAAAGTTAGCAACAGCCTTGAGATATCCAAGAATCAATCATGAAAGTCTTACCCCAAAAGGAAATGAAACACACACAAGATTAAAAAAACTACTAACATGTGCAAAAGCACTTAGAGAAAACAGGGAAAAACAAGAAAAATATATACATGATGGGAGAAGGGCTTAGTGATAATGCTTAAGATGTATCCCATTAACTAGGATATACAGTTCTTCACCATCCAACTTGGAGAGTTGAAACGCATTGTGCGGCTTGCACTGAGTGATGACGTATGGACCACTCCATAGGGCGTCAAACTTCGTGTGTTTTTCAGGCTTAGCTCGGTCTTCATCCCATTTCAAGACGATGTCTCCTTCAGAGAAACTTTTTGATGAAGATCTCTTGTCGAAGTGCTTCTTCGTCTGCTATTGGCGGCTGGTCATAGAAGCCATAGCTTAGTCCCTTGTCTCTTGAAGTTCCATCAGCTCACGTAGCCTAACCTTCATGTTGTTGCCTTCTTCTAACTGCAGCTAGTGAGCAAGGTCCAAGGCTGGCAATTCAAGTGAAATAGGAAGCCTAGCTTCCCTTCTATACATGAGCGTGTATGGTGAATTACCAATTGTCCTCTTTGGAGTGACCCTGTCTGCCCACAGGGTTGTTTTCAACTTGGCATGCCAAGTTCTCTGATTCTCCTCCATTGTTCTTTTGATAATCCTGATCAAATTTTTGTTGGTGGATTCAGCCAGCCCATTCCCTTGTGGGTAGTAGTTGGAAGAAGTGCTACGATAGATGTCGTATCTCAATGCCCATTCACTCGTTCTGGTTTCTAAGAAGGCCAATGCGTTGTTTGATATGATGGTTGCTGGGACTCCGAACCTTGTCACCAGTCTTCATAAAAGCCCAAAAAGCGACAGCGTCTACCCATCTCATGAAGTAGTCTGTGGCGGTCAAAACCCATTTGTGGCTAGCACTGAAGGGAGGATTGATCATCCCTATGAAGTCTAGGCCCCATTGCATAAATGGTTGCTCCACCTGAATAGGCTGTAAAGGCATGGCAACGAGCCGTTGCTTTCCATCAAAAAGCGCACACTTTTGGCACTTTCGTACCCAAGCAAGGGTGTCTTTGAATAGAGTGGGTCAGAAGTAACCAGCTCTCATTATTCTTTCAATTGTAGGCCTAGAAGCAAAGTGACCACCAGCTGGGCCATCATGGAACTCGGACAACACCCGGTCGGCCTGACCTGGGTCTATGCACCTTAAAAGTACTCTTGAGAGATCCTTTCTGAACAACACTCCATCAATCAGGACATAAGAGAGATTGGAGTCAGAAATATCTCCTCTTGGTCCTATCAAGGCCCTGCGGGCACTCACCAGTGAGAAGAAAACGCTTCAAGTCTGATGTCCAATCTTTCATAATAGTTGGTTCTTCTGTTGTGGCTACATCGTGAATTAGCAAACTATCTTTTTTTTGTTGTTTAAGGTTTGCAGCAAGGTGTTCACACAGGCCTTTTCCTCTCACCAGCTTGGTGATCTTGACATCCACATCATACTCCATTACTTTAGTGATCCATCCCGCTCTCTTTCATTCAGATCACGGTTGGTCAAGAAATCTTTGATGTTGGGATGTGGAACCATGAGGTGAATTTTGCTGTTGGACAGCATATGTATGAATTTTTTCAAGGTCCGTATGACTGCAAGGACTTGCTTCTCCACATATGTATACCTGACCTGAAAACCCTCTAAACCTTGGCTAAAAAATGCAAGCGGTTGTTCAAGGTCATCACCATTCGCTTGGGTAAGCACAGCGGAGATTACCTCTTCATTTTCGAAAGTGTAGAGGTTGAAATCCTTGGTGAAGTCAAGACTGATCAAGGTAGGAGCTTGGGCGATACCCTGCTTGATCTCTTCAAAACTATCTTTCCTTTGCGCTGTCCACGCGAACTTCTCATCTTTCTTCAGCATAGAGGCCAATGTCTTGACTACCTCCGCAAATTTTAGAATAAATCTCTGGATGAAATTTATTTTGCCGAAGAAGCTCTGCAGACCTTTCTTATGTTTAGGCAAGGACAACTCTAAAATGGAACGAACTCTATCCGAATCAATGGTCAAGCCTTCTTTGAAAACAACGTGGCCAAGGAGTTTACCCTCATGGACAGCGAACACGCATTTCTTTGGGTTGAGAGAAATACCGAACTCTCTACACCTCTCAAAGATTTGTCTGAGGTGTTTCATGTGTTGGCCTGCCTCCTTAGAGAAAACTGTCACGTCATCAAAATACACCAGCACGATGTTATTTATCAAGCCCTAAAAGGCCATGTCCATGCCTCCCTGAAAAGTGGCACCAGCGTTGGATAGTCCAAATGACATTTTTCGATAAGCAGATGTCCCCCATTTGGTAGTGAAGGCTGTCTTGTACTGGTCATAGTCTTGTACCAAAATCTGATTGTATCCTGAATACCCATCCAGGAGGGAGAAATGCTCGCTGCCTGTCACCATTTGGAGGATCTACTCCATAATTGGGAGAGGATAATGGTCTTTCAAAGAGACTCTATTGAGGTCTCTGAAATCTACACATAATCTGATCTCCCCATTCTTTTTTCGGACAGGGACAAGATTGGCCAGCCAAGAAGAGTGTTTGATTGGAAATATTATCCTGGACTCAATCAACTTGGTGAGTTCCTTTCACATGAGAGGCTCAATCTTTGGGTTGACAAGTCTTTGCTTCTGCTTGATCGGTGTGGCGCCTTCCTCCAGCTCAATGGTATGTTGGGCCAAACTTGGGTCGAAACCCTTCAAATTGCTATACTCCCAGGGGAAGACATCAGCAAACCCCTGGCACAACAAGGTGAAGGCCTGTTTTTCATGGTCCGTGCACACCTTCCTAAGTGCAAGCAGCTTATTCTTGAATATTTCAACCTTCTCATAGTTTTCCTTCTTCGTGGTGATGCTTGTTTTATTGCTTTTTAATTGGTCATCTTCGTTGAAGATACTTTCAAGAGTGACCAAGCCTTTGGAAAGTTTATTGTTCTTCAATTGAACAATTCGCTATCATACTGTTGCTGTAGCTTAGCCTAGTTTCTAACAGCAAACTCAGCGTCTTCTTGCAAGAAGAGTGCTATCTATTGATCGCTGTCAAACACCTGTCAATTGGTGATATTGTCAGGTACAAAGGGCCTGATTACCACTTTCAAATGGCGTGGACTGTTGTTTCGGCCTATCTCCTTAGAGACATCAAATTGGGCGCCAACTGTTGTTAGTCTGTCTGCTTGCTTATTCTGCTCCCTTGGAATGGAAGTAATATTGAAGGCAAGAAAACTCTCTACTAAGTCCCATACCCTGTGCTTGTAAGACTTAAGCAAAGAATTTTTTGTCAGATTTTGGCCTCTCACCTGATTCACAATCAGCTCACTGTCACCAAAACCCTGCAGCTCTTTAATTCCTCTTTTTCTCGCCCACTCCAAACTATGGATGAAGGATTCGTACTCTGCAACATTGCATGTGCAAGAAAATTGAAACCTGAAAGCCGAAAAGTACTTCTCTTGTGAAAGAGAAACTAACACCACTCCACCAACTCTCAACCTACTTTTTGAGCCATCAAAGAACAACTGCCATAAACCTGAGCTTTCTTGGCTTGCGTTCATCAGATTTGGTACAAAAATACCCTCTTCGTGCATGCAATAAATCCCAAGCCTGTCTCTTCTATGAACTTGTAAGGGTCGTGCTCAAAGTTGTCACTTTCCCATTCGTCTAAGAGCAGGTCAGCAACTCCTTTAAGGGCAGAGAATGGAGATTGATCCACTTGAAATTTTTTTTGATTAATAATGGCGTAGCTGACATTTGCCGCCTTGAGTGAGTATGGTTCCAGATGATTTCTGTGGAGTGGCTCCGATTCAATCTTGACCTTAGTCCCATACTTGGTTCTAAAAACCAGATAGGACCAGTTTGCTACTAGGTAGCCGTCTATTTTGGATGTGAAATCTCTAGATAAGCAAATGGCAAAGTAAAGAGGAACATTCGCCACCACCACGTCATGAGGGACCGAGAAGGTTGGACAGGTGTGGAGTGTCAAGTTCAAGCCTCTCACCACCCCTACTGTCTTTGCTGGTGTCCCATCTAGTTGCAGGACTCCCTTAGTCATCTCTTCATATTTGAACCCCAGTTTATCTGCTATGCATTTAGGCATTACCAAGGTGCTTGCTCCACTGTCAATGATACAATTGTGCACCAGGCAGTCTCCTATGACTAGAGACAAAAAGAAAGGGGAACCTTTTCTTCTTTCTTAACTTGGCTTGATGTGGAAGGCTGCCCATTTGTGATCAGAACATTATCAGCTTTTGCTGAGACTTGTTCATTCAGCCCGTGTAATTGTTTTTGCAGCATGTCTTTTTGTCTCGGTATTGATAATGAATCCCACAAGGAAATTCATGTGCAGCTTCTTCATCTGGTCTACCACATTGACCCGAGGGTTGCCTTCTTTCAAATTTTATTTAGGGTTACTTACAGCCTGAGGCGCAGGCCGAGGTGCTGAGGGTGTAACCGGCGGTCTGAAGTTTGGAATTTTCTGGTTTAATTTTGATGAAGGCGGTGTTGATGCTTGAGCAGCTGCTTGAGCTTCTTCCATAGCTCTCCTCTTGGACCTTGTGTTGGCTGCGACACAATCACCTTGATTGTCTGTACTGCCCACATAATTGACTGTATAAAATTTACCTTCCAGATGATTCATGAGAGTGGAATCAGGCTAAGCTGGCCTGCTGTCCATGTCATGTTGTAATGATGCCTCAAAGCTAGAGAATTGGGCAGCTGCTTGATTGTCCTATGCATTTGTGTACTGACTCAACATTTTATTTGTGTAAACAGTCTGATCTTGACCATATCCCATGGGTGAGTAACTGGGTTGTTCTTGTCCCAGATTGTTTTGAGCGGGGGCTAGAGCCTTGGATGATGAATGGGCACCTGAATTATAGCCTTGAAAAGGTCTGGCCTGTGCAAACTGACCCTGTCCTTAATTGTAATTCTGGAAAGGGGGTCTATTTGCTTGCCCATACTGCTGGTATCTTTGATTTGGTCGATTACTCTGAGCCTGCTGCCTTTTGAGAGCCACTAGTTCATTTGTTACGCTTTGCAACAAGCTTTTGACTTCATGGGGGTCATTGGACGAAGTAGCAGTCGACTTTTTTATGCCAGGCAGAAGAGCCAAAGTGGGTGCAACAGTCTGAATTGGAGGTAGCAATTCAAGAAAGAGCGGCATATGAGGCCTAGGGCCTATCTTTCCTGCTTGCACTAGGCAATTCTCAGCTGCTATGGCTATATCATAGGCAATGGGCAGCACATGTCCTCCCATGGATTGTATCATAACAGCAATGTCGTTGTTCAACGCTTTCAAATAATAGAGGAAAGCATAGCTTGGAGTCGGCCTTACCAAAATGGGGATTCTATCCCATGTCTTCTAAAATCGAGTATTGAAATTCTGCATGAATTTGTGTGGAGCTCTTTTTATAGTGGTCAACTGCTCGACAAGTGAGAGGTGGTCGCTCTTTTCCCCAAATCTGTTTGTTAAGAGGGTGCCCAACTCGTTCCAAGAATCGGCTGAATTCATGGGCAAAGTCCCATACCAATCCAGAACCTTGCCCTTGAAAGACAATGCCAGCAATCTAATCGCAATGTTTTCCTCAGTGACATTGTGGATGTTGCAGAGGTTAGCAATATTTCTGATGTGTTCAATGGCAGTAATAGGCCCTTCTCCATTAAAGGGAGGCACACTTTTAAAGACTGTCCCTGAAATTGGGTCATAATGCAGGAGATTCAAAGGACTTGACTATGAAAGCCCACAAAAGGTAAAGCCATAGCTATAGCAGGATTCAACCGAGGCCTTCTTGTCCTTGCAAACCTCAGTCGTCTTGCTGAATTTAAAGGTAGTTCAACAAATTTAAAAGGGACACTCTTAGCAGCAAATCGTGTGGTGATTTTAGGCATAGGAGGTCAGACTGGTCTTTGGTTAGAGACTGATGTTCTTAATAGTGGAGTCGCCAGATGCTGAAAAATGGTTAATTTTGCTGTAACAAGACCAACATCAATTCTGAAACTTTGCTGAGTGTTAAAAATGGTGTTACAAAATGGTCCCACCAGGCGTGCCAAAAACTGTTGACGCTGTGGATTGCACCCTTGACAGGACGCTGAGCTCCTGTCTTCCACGCGGCACAATGAAAACTCCTCTCTTGCCTATGGGTCTGGCAAAACTGAGGGGAGAGTCTCTAGATAAGAGCTAGCTCCCTTTGATGCATCTCTGATTTATTCTAGTAAATTTGCTAATATATATATAATGGGGGGGTTGAAAAGAGAGAAAGATACTGAAACAGAACCTAAACTAAGAGGGTGATGCACCAAAAAAGTTCGATCTACTCATACTCACACTTTGAAACATAAGAACACATACATACACTTTATCTGGTAAAAAGACCAGACTGCAGAGAACTTAACAGAAAGGCTTAATGAAGACACAGAAGATGAACTTACCATAGGTGTTGTAGAAAGGCACACTATTTGATAACCCTCTCCTATCTTTGCGCTCTAGATACAGCTCTTTTTGCTATCTGCAAGAATGGCGCTTTGTCTATACCAGGTGTGCTAGTATCAAGCCTGTGAAAGCATCAAAACAATGACTGAACACAAGATTAACACTCAGACACACTCAGAGATATATCCAACCAAAATAGAGGTAAAAATGCATATTTTATTGATTCCAAGTGAAAATTGGCAGGGTTTTGCCTTACAACATGAGAGATCCTTCTCAAAATGAGAGATTACAATATATATAGAGAAAGAGAAAGCAAAAGGCGCCCCTTTTTGGAAAAGACTTTGGCGCCCTTTTACAATTAGCCCATGTGTATTGAGAGCATTGGAAAGAGGAAGCCGCTTGATAGATAATGTTGTGTCAGCCCCAGTTTTGACTTTAGGCGTTTAAAATATATTAAACGCCATATGTGAAATCATGGGCCGCGTTGTTTGTCTATAAACAAGACCGTTCCTTCAAGACATTCACGCGGTTTGTCTGCGTATCAATGCAAAGTGAAAAAAAACAGGTCGCGCCGTTCACTGTTTGCGCCCCTTGATGACTACTTGGCGGAGACTGTTTCAACTACAGGAATAACTCGCCTCCTCTTTGCCACTTGGGTTGTTTTGTCCATATTCATAATTTTGTCTCTTCCTAGCTTTGTCTTTTCCTCGAATTTGAGCTCTCGGGGCTATCTTAACGTCCTTTGCTGGCTCTTTGGGCTCTTTCATCAGCAGAGTTCATTCTTAACTTTTGTCTTTTCCCAGCTTTGTCTTTTCCTCTCGACTCTTTCCGGCAATCTGAGCCCTCGGAGCTATCTTCTATCAATTTTGGCGCTTTGGACTCCCTTCTCGGCGATCTCTTCCTTTTGGCCTTAAGGCCTTTGAATTCCTTCGGGTTGGCGCTCAAGCATTTAAAGATCAACGGCTATTTCATTGGCCTGAATTTGATGTCTTTGGGGACGTTATTTGACGTCCGGACTCCAACGGCTAGTTCATGATGTCCAATTTGATGTCTGTGGGCCTGTCACCCCTTTGAATTCCTTTGGCTTTCTTTTCTTCGGCCTTTCTCCCGAAGTGTTCCCTCGGACTTTCTCCCGAAGGATATCTCTCTCTTTTTTTCTTCTGTTAGGGCCTTTGTCATTGAAACCTCCCGAAGGGAAGGTGTCCTTTCGGGGCTTGGGGAAGGTCCTCCTTTCAACAACCGAGAGTCCCCCGCAAAGGCACCTGCCCTTCGGGGTCCTTCGGGCTTCCTTTGTAATGACCCTCACTAGTAGGATCATAAAAAACACTGATCTTGCACTATGGAATTTTGTCAAACAGTTGGTTGGATTACAAAAATATACTAATATTGCATTATGGATTTTTGTTAAACAATTAAACTACACTGCTGCAAGTGTAAACAAATTTATTCAGCTCAATAATTCAAAATATTTAGTACCAATATACTTATTCATGGAAATGCAGTTCCTTTTACAATAGATGGCGACTTTCAGATTTCAAAACATGGACAGAATTAATATCCTTTAGAATACAAAAGCTTGGCACATAAATATAGGTATGCAAATGTAAATAGAACCTGCTGATGACAAAAAAGCCCTGGTCCGTAAGTGGCGCCCTGACTGTTGTCCGTAGATTGTCCAGCAAGTTGTCCGTACACTACTGCAAGTACAGGCCGTACAGTACGTACTGGTACGATTTTAATTTTTGTCTTCACTAACAAGCGCCGATAATGCCCTGAACATGGACGCCCACGCTGGGGTGAGTGCCTCCCAAAAAAAAAATAATAATAATAATCTCCCAGCCAAGTAGGAGTTATGAGCAAAATAGAGTTTCAACTGTGGATCGCAGTCTGCTGGGAGCGCCAAACCCTGTTGTACTGTTTTGCAGGTACAGGCCGTACCTGTATGGACTGTAAATAAAAATATATATATAATATATCCTTGGGAATCCTTCAAATTGGTCAATGATGCAATCACCTCACCAAGGGACTCCACATTTGTTCAACTCTCGAACTAAGCCTGAATACTCAATGAAGCTCAACATGAAATCGCTGAATACCACTTCCAATGTGCAACCCTTCAGAAGATCTTCCACTTCTTCAGTGATGCAATCTCTTGAGAGGTATCGTTCTCAAGGATTTTTTTGCTGAATATTTGCAGACTATCAAGCCTCACAAATGCTCAAGAAGACTAGGATGAGAAAATAGACTTGGATGCCAAATGAGAGACCCATGGGGTCTATTTATGCACTTTTTGGGAACTTCTAGAAGTATCCGTAATACATCTTGTAAAACCTCATTGTACTTTTTAAATAAAAAGTAAATAAAATAAAAGTGCACCTTAATTTAAAATATAACATTTTGGCCCCAAATAAAAAGTAATAAATAAATATAAAGTCTTAAAGAGCATAATGGGCCATCTAATCACCAAATAAACGCAAAAATGACTCTCATCACCACCATCTGCCTACGAGAGTCTGGAATAGGCAAATCTACGTAAAGTGTCATGTCGTACTAGAGAGGGGACATGACAGCCTTGGTCTTCAAATCCTTCGGACATTTTGTCCGAAGGAATGTTCCCTTCAATGTTCCTTCGGGCATTTTGTCCGAAGGAATTGATCCTTTGATTTTCTGTGTCTTTTCCTTCGGACAAAATGTCCGAAGGACTTTTGAACTTTACCTTGGATTCTTTCGGATTTATTCCTCGGACAAAAGTCCGAAGGAAATCCTCCCTTTTGCCTTAGTCTTTTCCGAAGGAAAACTCTGCCTTGTTTCAGCCTTTTGACCAGCTGCCCTCAGCAAGGGCACCTTTGGGTCCGGAACTGCCCTCCGTAGCCTGCTGGAATGGTCATGTTTGTCCCTGACTGCCCTCCGCAAGGGTACCTGCCCTTCGGAGCTTTGTAAGAGACTCGTATTTGTCTAAGGCATTTGTTCAAAGCGAAAAGCTCCATGATGAACCGAAACCTACAAGTACTTAGATCTTTCAACGTTCTATAAGAACAGGGCTTATTGCAAAGAAAAGGGGATTTTGCAGAAGGTGGGTACATGACTTAGACTGAGGGTTAAGAGTGGTAGGGAAGGAAGGAGACTGATTTTGGCCTGCAGGGCCAAAATGGTCAACATGTACCATCTCTTGGAAGGAGTGAGTTCAAGAATTTCCCATTTGATCCAGGCGGATCCTGCTTTATCATGGTTAGCTAGGTTCCTTATTTGTTTTGCTTTCCTCCAAGTGTTGTTCAAGCACAGTTGTTCCTTTTAGTTTTGTTCCAATAAGTGCTTGTTTGCACATTTACTTCTTAGTTAGTTTTCTGCTTTCGTGTGTTTCCCTTCTCATTTTGAAAGGTGGTTACTTCAACCATGGTCAATGGAGATTTTCAGTCAGAAATCAGGTTTATCATTGTTTTGGGAGTTCGAATAGCGTCTATATGCTCTGAGTTCTCAAGCATAGCAGGCATGCTGCGCCAGCTGAGTCGCCAGAAATGTTGACAATTCTTCCACAGGTCAAATTGTCTCTTGCCATTCGGAAAATTCACATCTCTAGCCAAGGAAGAAATAATACATTGGGTAAGAGGTAGACCAATTGAAATAACTCATTTGCAAAGGACTTAAGTCTGCGGGAAATTAGACGAGGATAAAGGACCAAGGAGGAGCAAGAAAATGAAAAGGGCAGGGTTAGAAATGGCACAAAGCAATGAAAAAACAAAGGAAAGAGCCTACAACAAAGGAAGTAATTCCTTCAGACTTTTTGTCTGAAGGAATACTTTGGAGAATTACAAAAGGAAAGACCCGCAGCGTCCCAAAGGTCCCCCAATAACAAAAAAGGACTAAGGAATAATTCCTTCAAACTTTTTGTCCGAAGGAATTCCTTTAGACAAAAAGTCCGAAGAAATCCGAGAGAGAAGTCAGAAAATTCGAAGTAATAGGACCCCTACAAAAAGCCCGGGTGCCCTACAATTTTTCCGAAAAGGGCGCAGATGAAGGACAGAAGCCCTTGCGGAGGGCACTTGGTCGGCGACAAGACCATTGCAATTTTTTTGAAGGGCACAGAGAAAGGACACGAACCCTTGTGGAGGGCACCTAGTTGGTGGCAATACCTTTGAGATTTTTCCGAAGGGCTTTCCCCCGGTGGTAAAGGCAAAAAAGACAAAGCAAATACCTTCGGACTTTTTGTCTGAAGAAATTCGGAGGGTAGGCCGCGCAAAAAGCCCGAGAAAATAAACCCGACAAAATAAAGTCCGAAGCCAACATAAGAAGAGAAGAAACAAAGGAAAGATATACTTCGGACTTTTTGTCCAAAGGATTTATTCGGGAAGAAAAAGGCGAGGGAAATCAAGCCCGCAAAGCAAAAGTCTGCGTGAAAGTGATAGGGTCATGACAAAAATCCAAAGGCATTCCTTTGGACATTTTGTCCGAAGAATTCCTTCAGAAGATAAGACCAAGGAGAATTCCAAAGAGAGGAAAGTCCACAAAAAAAAACAAGACTCGGCCATTTTTACTTGCTCCCTAATGTGATATATGTATCGTTTATATATTTCACTTGGGTATGAATTTTTAATAGACTTTCCTCCAAAAGTCATGAAAGACTCAATCTAGGATGGGTTTTAATGGAGGCATTCATGAATTGGATGGAATAGATTGGTAAAGAAATTGTACCTCCATATCAACATTATTGATGAAGTTTTGCTTCTCAAGCCTAGTTTGAGGACTTGAGTAGGAATAAATGTACAATTGATCTAATTCACCTTAACTGTACAAAATATTATCTTATTATGTGTTCTCTCATTGCCTTAAACTTTGTTTAAATTATGACAAGTACACAACTAATAGACGTTGCGAGATGGTGTGAGGAACCTACCTTATAAACAAAATTTAATTTTTCTTTGTATTTGCTGTAGATTTTGTTTGCAACATTCAAACTTCCTTTATGTTGGCAGCTAAATAAGAGTTAATCTGGATGCAACTAAAATCTTTCCTCGAGCAATACATGCTTTCTTGAAGCAACCCGTGTCTTCATAGGAAATGATTAATCTTCATAGTAATCCTCAAAATCCCAAGGAATTATCTGTCCAAGAAGTACCATGTTTATTTTTTTCCAAAATTTTAAGCACAATAGCTAAAAACGATCCTTTAAGGGGTATTTATAGCCTTTTTCCAGTATAACCTCTCTTTATCCGTGATGCTCACCATGATAGCCATCATGGTGCTCAACCATAAGTGCAAAATCCAAAGGGCCACCTAGATCCCAAAAGGGTTTGTTGTATATACTTGTCTTAACTGTGGCATTTCTACCTCTAACTATGATTTCATTGAATCCTTAAGGGGCTTAAACATACTAGACACTTGTGACTCCTTTATTTTAGACAAAACTTAGTTGAAATACTATCAGTCAATAATGTTTCACTGCCCAATTAGTCTCGAAACTAAGGGGCTGAATCATACTAGACACTTGTTAGTGGCATTGTGTGGGTGATTCCTTAATTCTTGTGTTATCAGATCTTTCACCCCAGACCCGTGGATCTTGGTATGAAATGTTTCTCAACCTGGTAAATCCAAGATCCTGCCTAGATACGGCCAAGATCCTGCGGGAGGACTGTGGATCCTCCCGAATACATCTTGGACACTTGTTAGTGGCATTGTGTGGGTGATTCCTTAATTCTTGTGTTATCAGATCTTTCACCCCAGACCCGTGGATCTTGGTATGAAATGTTTCTCAACCTGGTACATCAAGATCCTGCCTAGATACGGCCAAGATCCTGCGGGAGGACTGTGGATCCTCCCGAATACATCTTGGGATGTATTTGGGAGGATCCACAGTCCTCCCTTAAGATCCTAGCCGTTTCCAGGCAAGATCCACATCACAAGATGTTTTTTTTTAATTTCACTTTAAAAAAACTTAAAAGATGAATTCATGGCATTTAGGAAGGCCTTATCTTTGTTGAATGACATGCGTATAGTATTAGTATACTTGTCCTTCTCATCAAGAATATGTTGAACAAAGTCCACTGGATCTTTCAATCTCTCTAGACCATTTACCAATTGCTTCCCTATTTCACACAATCATTACTGTATGATGACAAATCCTATGGGAACTCAGCAAAACAAGTTGTACATGCGACGTAAATCATCATACTTGTCATCCACCAGCATGCTAACTAGTACTGAATTCTCCATATGCATCAGTATCTGAATATGATTTGCTATTATTTCTCTACAACATTCATAATATTAACCTCACTCTTTACATCTAGATAGTGTGAAACGCTCTTTGTCTCTTCATTTAACATTCTCTCGGCTTTCTGGAGATAGTCCCCTCAATCAAAGCATTCAATAAACTATTGGGATTCAATAGAATAGAACTTTGAAGCCTCATCCAAGAATTTTTTCACAAAATCATCTTGGTAAACAGAAGAACCTAGCTCTATAAGCATTTCGATAATATTGCACATTAAACCACAATTAATAATTTCCCATGTTCATTCACAATATACAAGTTCAAGTCAGCAACCCACAACCTATCCTTTATTTTTGTACCATGAATTATGTAGTCCTTCCACAAGTTTAGTCCAAGTTCATCTATGGGGATTTTGTGAGAACTGGTTACATAGGTTCTATCCATGTACATCAAAATATCTTGAATCGTTTGCAATGCTTTATTATGGTCCACCCATTTTCTATTTTGTTGAACACAATTATCTACTGAGAGGGGGGGTGAATCAGTAGATGAGCTAAAACTAGTTGATTTAAACTTTAAGAGGAGATACAAATTCATATGCAAATCAAAGAACAAATGCAAAGATCACATACACACAAACATATTACACCAGATTTATACATGAAAAACCCAAAGGGAAAAACCACGTTGAAAATAGTTGCTAGAATCTACCGTTCTAATCCAGCGTTTCAGTAAAACATATCACTAGCAAAACCTCATAGGTTACATTTAAGGACACCCATCCTAAGGAGACACCAATCCCCTAACTGAGCACCAACTCAGTTTTTCTGATGGCACCAACCAATCAGAACTTATGAAGCTACAACTCCAATATACAAGATAGATTCACAAATGAATCCAATTCAGTTTTTTTGTTACAAGTCTAGTCTGTAACTGCTCACTCTTTGCTCAATCTTTGTCCCTCTAACTCTCACTTTGTGTCTGCACACGTCTAGATATATTATGTTCATACACTCTTCATTCCCTGTGGTTTTTCTCTGCCTTTTACTATGTCTGCATACGTCTTCAATAGACAACCTTTGAGTCACTCTCAAATTTGCAACGGCCGCAGCGGCAACCCACACGCAAGGTTCTAGATGATGCATATATGGACAAATGAGTCTAGGTTTTCATATCTACAACGTGTTCACACTTCAACTCCCCTTTTCTAGTTCTCATTCAATGCGACTTTGACTTATACGCTTTCCCGTGTCTTGGTTCATGCATCACATTGCAATGGTCAAGTCTCTTTACTATGTCTGGCAACTGTCGGATTCAGGTCATTACTGCGCCGTTTCCTTAATTGATGATTGATCAGTTGGATTGATCAATCTCGAGCTCCGAGTAAACCTTTCGAGCTAATCGTTTGTCTGGTCATGTCTTTAAATGAGGATTATTCATCTTATCATTGGCGTTGTTCACTGTCAATCTTGAACCATTAGATATTTCCACTTTTGAAATAGAACCATCAATCTCTCTTGCATTAATCATCGATCTCTTTCTCGCATCTCAATATTTCCTATATGATTGGTTCGCTTTCGCTCCTTTCGATTGTCTTAGATATGCTCGAACTTTATCTTTGTCTATATGCCCTTCAAGACTTTGTCATGGAAACCTCTCGGCTTTTTTGAACTGGCCTTGTGTCCTCTGCAATTGTCCTTCGGCACTTTCAAGTGTCCTTTAACTTCAATTGAACTACCATTCGGGAATTTGTAAATTGTCCTTCAGAACTTTGCAAGTGTCCTTCGAAAACTCTGCAAGTGTCCCTTCTTCATTCGGACTACCCTTCGGACAAATTGTTGCGGGCTTTTTGTCAAGGTGCTTCTTCCGGATAATTTCCGCGGGATTTTTGTCAAGGTGCCCTTTGGGACAATTTCCATGGGCTTTTTGTCAAGGTGCCCTTCGGGACAACTTCCGTGGGCTTTTTGTCAAGGTGCCCTTAGGGAAAAAATCCACAGGCGTTTTGCCAACGTGCCTTTCGGGACAATTTGCCCGACAAAATGTCTAAGTGCCTTTCGAGAGTTTCAAAATGCCCTTCATTTCTTTGCTTTTTTCTTTTGGAACTTCTGTGTAGGACACATATCCTTCAGGACTTTGCAAATGTACCCTTCGCCTTTTTTGTAAAGGTCCACTTACCCTTCGGCTTGTTTGTAAAGGTCCACATACCCTTCGGACTTTTGCAAAATACCCTTCAACATTTTTGTAAAGGTCCACTTACCCTTCGGCTTTTTTGTAAAGGTCCACATACCCTTTGGACTTTTTGCAAAGTGTCCTTCGTGTTTTTGTTCGGGACAATTTTTTCGAAAGAATTCCAAGTGGCACTCTTTTCCTTCGGAAACTTTGTGGCGAACAATTTGTCCGACAAAGACTTAGCCAATTTTTCCAAAATAATTCCCCGAGTCAATTCCCCCGAAATAATTCCCAAGCAGTTTCTCGAAAGAATACCCAAGCTTGTAAAATCAACTAAGTGTTCGGATACCGTTCAACTGCCTGGGAGTCCTACTTTGCAACTGCATAACTTTTGCTCCTTCCATCCGCATGACTTAGAACTTGGACCACAAGGAATAGGCACAAACCTAAGTACCCTGGTGTGATTGTTTCCTCTAGATGCTGCCATAAATGCAAATGTAGTCACCAAAAAATTGTGTACTAAGCCATACTCAACAAACTGACAGAGGCATTCATATGACTATTCTGGGAATTCAAGATGCACATACAATCTTCATGAGGACTCTACAACTGGTCTATTCAACTCAACACCTTTGTCATTAATGCTTGATAGAACATTCATCATTTGACATCAATGACAATATTACAGACAACAATCTCCTTGTACACCATGACACTCAAGTTGCCAACATGTTTAACTCTTCCAAAAACAAACTTCTGTGTGCTCCTTCAAATACTTTGGCAATTGTCTTTAAATGAACTGTAAAGAGAGGTCTTTATTTTGGCTATCCTAATCATGGTTACCAAATCCGGCCAGATCTGCACAAAATCCTGCCAAATCCAAATTTTTTGGCTGGCCTAGATAAGTTTGTCCGGGTCGGCCATGTTTTTTTCCAAAATTTTATTTTTATATGATTAAGGTATTTTGCGGAAAAAAAAATCCCAAAAGCCGTAGTTATTATATAATCCTAACATTTTTATATTAATTTATTAATGTTTTTCATTGTATTTGTCAATTTTGCATATTTATAAAACTATGCTCACACACACACACACATGTATATATTCTGAATTGTATTTTTCTGAACTTTTTCAAGAATTCCAAATTTTCTGATTTTTTTGCCCTCCCAAATGGATCCAAATTTCCAAACTTGGTAACTATGATCCTAATAGTGATTTGTCTTTTTTTCCCCATACATTGTAACATTTGCACTATGTACTTGTTCTAAGACTAATCTAAGTTCGACCATTGAATATCATGACATTTGGTATTGAATTATCAGTATGTTTTGTGGTTATTCAACTTATTTTGTTTATTCTATGCATATTATGTGGTTAATTTTGCCTATATGGCTATATTTTTATTATTTTTGATTATATTTTTGTACAGCCGTATCCAAAAACATATCCAGAGCCAAAAGAAATCATCGTATCCTTGTACCTGAGTCTCGTATCCGTACCAAGACCAAGATCGGCTACCTAGCTTAATTCTATAGACAAAAGTTAGCTTGAAATCCCGTCATTTACTCTATATTGTTTTTCTCCATAAACTGCAACATTTATTTTCCTATAATATATAGACAATTTTCAACTTTTTTGCACTTTTATGACTTATATAAAGGATGATCTTGATTATCATTATTGATGAAATCTGACACAAAATCTTAAAATTCACCAAGGATGCACAATCTTACCAAGAAAACCTTTCACACTCACTTTAACATAAATTCAATAGAAACATAAGATTGACACTAAAGACAAATTGACAAACACTATGCTAAATTTTTCATCAAATCCACTTGAAAAATGTATGATAATCTCCTCTATTTATAAGAATGAAGAGAAAGAGGAGAGGATAAGATTCTCCAAGAACAACTTAGAAGAAATCAGCAAAATACATGCAAGTAAAACAAAGAAGGCTTGCATGCAAAAACAGAATAGGGTGACAACTAAGACTTAACTCTCGTCTAACATGGGCTGTGTATATTTAATGATGCATGCAAAAAGAGAATAGGGTGACAACTAAGATAACTCTCGTCTAACATGGGTTGTGGATATTTAATGAATTATCTATTTAGATTAGTCTTTGCATGTGCATGGAAAATAAACTAACCCAAGAAAATGAACAAAATCTAAGCCTAAAGTGTGTGCGTCCTAGAATGATCTCTACCCCAACATTCCCCCTTAGGATTAGCTTGGGGAAGTGGGTAAGGAAGGAGGAATATACAACTATCCCCAATGAAGAACAACTTCATGAAGCCTTAATATGCCATGTGTTGAATAAACTTCCAGCCTATGTAAGTGGTTTGGTGAAGATGTATGCCACTTGTTGCTCTATTCGACAAAACTATAAGTCAATGACTCCGTCATAGATCAAATTCCTAATTCCACTGGATTCTTGGAGAAGTGGGTTGCACTTTGACTGTTGCACCAAATAGTTGTGGGCTGCTCAAATTGAATGCCAATCTATGATAGAATCTAATGAAACCAAATGAACTCGGTTGCACCATTAATTGCTCCTTTGAATTCAGCTTTTTTGGAGAAAAAGGAAATGTCTAACTACTTCTTGCTCATCAACCAAAACAAAAAGATCAAGCCAAGGTGAAAAACATAGTCTGAGATGGACTTGTGATCATCAATGTTGCTAGCACAATTGGAGTCTGTGAACCCCACTAGTTATGCATCCCCCATTGTCGAGTACCAAATCCTAAATTGATGGATGCCCTTGATGTAGCTAAGAATATGCTTCATAGATTTCCAATGGCTTTCATGGGGCTCATGCATGAACTGAGAGAGAAGGCCAATTGTAACAGAGATATAGGGTGTTGAAAGAGGGGGGATGAATCAGTAGATCAGCTAAAAACTAGTTCATTAAACCTTTTAGAGAAGATACAAATGTATATGCATATTAAAGAATAGATGCAGAGATTACACACACAACACAAAACTCCTTGGGAGCTGCTTGAAATCTTGCAACCATGCATACTGCTTGCATGATGTCTGGTCTTGATGCAGTTAGGTACAGTAGGCTACTTATCATTGATCTGTACATGGTATTATTTGCATTAGAGGACTCATCTTCTTTGCTCAACTTGCATCCAGTTATCATGGGAGTACTAACTGGTTTGTTGTCTTCCATTCCAAATTTCTTGAGCATCTCCTTTGCATACTTGGTTTGAGATATGAATAACCCTTCATCAGATTGTGCAATTTGTAGACCAAGAAAGGAGAGTTCTCCCAGCAGAGACATTTCCAATTCACTTTGCATTTGTGTAGCAAATCTTTGCGCATTTCACTATTGCTACCACCAAAGATGATGTCATCCACATAGACAACAATAATCAAGATATGCTCACCTTCTGATCTAAAGTACAAATTGTTATATGCACATCTTTTGTTAAAACCTTGTTGCAAGTATTGATCCAATCTTGAATACCATGCTCTAGCTACCTGTTTCAGACCATACAGTGCCTTTTTCAATTTGCACACATAATCTTCTTCATCTACTAGTTGAAAACCTTTTGGTTGTTCAATGTAGACTTCCTCTTTCAAATTTCCATTCAAGAAGGCTGACTTTACATCCATTTGATATACTTTGAACCTCTTAAGCACAGAAAATGGCAAAAACAATCTTATAGCTTCCAGTCTTGCCACTGGAGCAAATGTCTCTTTAAAGTCTATGCCTTCTACTTGTGCATATCCCTTGCACACCAATTTTGCTTTGTTTCTTATAACAACTCCATCTTCATTGAGTTTGTTTCTATAAACCCATTTTGTTCCTATCACATTCTTGTTTGAGGGTCTAGGAACTAATTCCCAAGTTTTGTTCTTTTCTATTTGGCTCAGTTCTTCTTCCATGGCTTTTAACCAGTTTTCATCCTTCTTTTCTTAAAATAGAGTAAAACTCACTTGCTTTTTGTTCATTGCAGCTCTTCTTCTAGTCTGAACTCCTTCATTTTTGTTGCCAATTATCTGCTCCTTGGGATGTTCTTTTTGAACAAACCTTAGGGGTGCCTTTTCAGTCTTTTCTTCCTCTTCACTATCTTGTTCATTTTTTGCTCCTAATTCTTCAATTCTAATCTCCTCATCAGGTTCAATATGCTTAATTCCTTCTTCGACCTTGACATTGATGCGCTCAACTATTTTATGCAGCCTCTTATTGTAACATACATAGGCTTTGCTATGAGTGGAGTATCCAAGAAAAATTCCCTCATCACATCTTGGCTCAAAACTTCTTAGTTTGTCTTCCTTTCTTTTGATGTAGCATTTGCTTCCAAACACTTTGAAGTACTTAACAGATGCAAGCTTTCCATACCACAGTTCACATGGGGTTTTATCAGTCTTCACCCTCAGTTGAACTATGTTCAAGATGTACACTGTTGTTTGGACTGCTTCTCTCCAATATCCATCAAATAGTTTGGCCTCTTTCAACATTGTTCTGGCCATCTCCTTAACTGTCCTATTCTTCCTCTCAACAACTCCATTTTGCTATGGAGTTCTTGCAGCAGAGTAGTGCCTTTTAATCCCATGCTTCTCACAATATTCTATGAATTCATTGGAGGTGAATTCTCCACCTTTATTAGATCTTAAACACATGATCTTTCTTTCCATTTCATTTTCAACCATGGCTCTAAAGATCTTAAATCTTTCAAAGGCTTGAGATTTGTCCTTCAAAAAGGTTACCCATGTCATCCTTGAGTAATCATCTACAAACATGAAGTAATGAACTGCTTTAGATCCTTGTCTTAGTAGGACCACAAAGATCAATATTAACTAATTGTAGAGGCTTTGTAGTTGCATATTCTTTTGTTTGAAACTTGACCCTTGTTTGCTTGCCTAATGACATCATCTGCATGTAATATCAGTGGGTTTGATTATCTTGGGCATATGTCTTACACATTTATTCGAACTCACTTTGACTAAATTATCAAAATTGGCATGACCCATTCTCTTATGCCACAACCAACTTTCATCAACCTTTCTTATGAGGCAACTATTGCCATTTACCTCAACAAGATTGTAGATATTACTCTCAGTCCGTCTCCCTTCTGCGACTGTTTTGCCAGATCTCTTTAGCTTACAGCGTTCGGCATCAAATATGACCTTGTATCCATTGTCACACATTTCGCTGACACTCAGTAGATTATGTTTCAATCCTTCAACATAAAGGACATCACATGTAGGAAGCTTACCATCTAGATGCAAGGTTCCTTTGCCTTTGATTTTAACTGTTGTATTGTCTCCCAAACTGACAGTTCCTTCCTTGCACTTACTCAACTTGGTAAACTTGCTCTTGTCACCAATCATATGCTTTGAGCACCCACTATCTATCACCCACGAATTCTGCTCTTTGGCGTGGAGTGTTGTTTGAGCAATCAAGGATTGATATTTCACTTTTCATATTTCCTTAGGTCTCTTAAATGTCTTTTTTTTCTTTATTAATGACTCGTGAACTTTTGTTCTCATTAGGAGACTTGCCTTTCTTTACATTGTTTATTTTTGACATTGCCTAGATATGTGACCAAAATTATTGCAATTGTAGCATATTGTACTTGAATCTAAGAGAGGAGCAAATGAGTTTCTACTTACAAAATTAGTTCTCCTTGTAGGTACAACTCTACATTCAATAGCCCTATGACCAAACTGATTACCGCTGTAACAATAACCATAAAAAGATGAATAATACCTGGTCATAACATTTTTTGGTGCAGTATATTGAACTTTCATATGCTTTTGTTTTTTCAAGTCTGCGACTTTAGTATATCTTTCTGCATCTCCTCTTATCTTGAAATTATCATATAGGTTTGTTGACATACTAGTTGAGGAACCTTTTCCTTTCTCATATCTAAGCCCTGATTTTTCATTTGAGGGCTTTTGAGCACTCATTAGTTCACTAAGAATGTCTGATCTTTTTGTCAACTTTAGATTTTTATCTAATTGGCCTTTTGCCTTCTCAAGTTCTTTCCTCAAGGCTACTATTTCTGCCTCAAGCTTCATGAATTCTTCAGATTTGGACTGTAGATCCATCTTGACTACTTCTCTTATTCTTTTAGCCTCCTCAAATTGAATTTTTAGAGTCACTATCATTTGTTCAGATTTTTTAAGTTCTTTTTGCCCAAGCTTCTTTTGTTTTGAGTTCTCTTTTCTTAGTTTTTCAATCTCTTCTAGAGCACAAACAAGTTCACCTTCTAGATCAATTTCACCTTCCTCTTCTTCATCCCAATCTTCATCTCCGTCTTGTTCTTGATTTATGAAAGTGGATTCTTCTGTCATGAACATGAATTCATTTTCCTTAGCTACAAAAGCACAGTCATGATCATCACCAGAGCTATCACTATCACTATCTTTCACTAAGTCACTGTTTTCTTTTGTGTATAACCCTTTCTTACTCTTGAAAATGTTCTTCCTTTTTACATGTGGGGTTTTACCTTTTTACTACTCTCTACTTGCTTAGAATTGTCCTTTTTATTATAAGGACATTTGGCAGCAAAGTGTCCTACCTTACCACAGTTAAAGCATTTGAACGGTGGCTTGCCTTTATATGTCTTTGATCCTCTTTTTAGTTTTCTAACAAAGTTAGCTTCTTTTCCATCAGTCTCCTCAGATTTAGACAGATATTTCTTCTTTTACCTGCTTTGCTACTTTGAATGCAGCTTCTCTTTTAAAAGTGTCAGTCTCTCCCATTCTCATCTCATAGGCTGTGAATAGGACATGCAACTCATCAACAGTGAGTTTGTCAAAATCTCTTGCTTCCTCCATTGCAGAGAATTTCGAACCATATCTTGATGGCACAGATCTTAAGATCTTGACTATGGTTGACTCTTCCATTTCTTCACCAAGACCTCTAATTGCATTCAAGATTTCATCTACCCTAAGGAGGTAGTTGGCAATTTTTTCCTCTTCATTCATCTTAAGACTCTCAAACTGCCCTTTGTATATTTCTAGCTTGGCTTGTTTCACCTTGTCATCTCCTTCATAGAAGCTTTTTAACTTGTTCCAGATGTCTCTTGCACTCTGACAGTGCATAACTTTGACGAACTTTGAATTTGACAGATTCTTTGCCTTGGCATTGTTCTCATATGCCTTCTTGGTAGCCTAATCAGTAGAAGGTATAGCAGGAGCTATATATCCATTTATCACAGACATCCATACATCAAACCCTAATGAGGATAGATATATTTCCATTCGTATACTCCAAAAAGCATAGTTGGATCCATCAAAGAGAGGTGCTTTGTTTGAAGATCTTTCTTAACTAGCCATTGTGTTCACTATTCCAAGGTCTACCTGAGTTGATTAAGCTTCTTTCTAAGAACCCTTGGCTCTGATACCAATTGTTGATCACAACTTTCTACTGAGGGGGGGTGAATCAATAGATCAGCTAAAAACTATTCATTCAACCTTTAGAGAAGATACAAAGGCATATGCATATTAAAAAATAGATGCAGATATTACACACACAAAACACATTACACCAGATTTATACGTGAAAAACCACGGTGAAAATAGCTGCTAGAATCTACTATTCTAATCCAGCCTCACAGTTAAACGCCTCACTGGCAAAATCACACTGGTTACATTTAAGGACAACCATCTTAAAGAGACATCCATCCCCTGACTGAGCACCAACTCAGTTTGTCCAATGGCACCAACCAATTAGAATTATGGAGCTACAACTCTAGTATACAAAACAGATTCATAAATGAATCCATTTATATTTTTCTGTTACAAGTCTAGTCTGTAACTGCTCAATCTCTACACATTCTCTGTGTGCCCTGTAATGTCCCCATCTTAGCGGCTGGGCTTACTCAGTCTCCAACACGTTTACTATTTGTAGTAAGCTATTATGATGCAACGGAGGTCAGTTTTGATGTTTGGATTTGATGCTCCTTGTTGTGAGCTTTTCGGCAAGCTATCACTCGCACCATTCGGACTCCGGTTGCTAGTTTTTTGGGGGCCTGAAGTGCTGCAAAAAGGGTAACTTTTAACCCAGCTGTAAGTCATTGAGTGTCACCTTAAACATTTACTTTATGAGGGACTGTTGCACATCCTTTATCCCACATTGCTCAAATGAGTTGAGTTGCCCCTTGGAGAAAAGGATAAAGGGGAGTGCTTGTGGCCTCTTTAGGCATGTTGGATAAGAAGAAAATAATTGTTGCAATTACAGCTTATTTGGGCATTTGAGAACGTCCTCATTTGTAGCACTCTAGACATCAATCATTGGGATTGGTCTTTGGAGTTTTGTGCTCTCAGCAATTGTAGCAGCAGCCGTACTACTGTAGCAGCCGTGCACTTAACAGCCGTACTACTGTAGCAGCCGTGCATTGTAGCAGCCGTACTACTGTACCAACTCGTCACTGTAGCATCTGTATGCAACCAGGTGAGTCCGTAGTTTTGCCTGCAGAGTCCGTAGATTTCTGCCTGCAGAGTCCGTAGTTTTCTGCATAGTCCGTAGCTTTCTGCATAGTCTGTAGTTCTTGCCTCCAGAGTCCGTAGTTCCTTGCCTGCAGAGTCCGTAGTTTTCTTCCTGCTGAGTCTGTAGTTCCTGCAGAGTCCGTAGTTCTTGCCTGTAGAGTCCGTAGTTTTTAGCCTGCAGAGTCCGTAGATTCCAGCCTGCAGAGTCCGTAGATTCCAGCCTGCAGAGTCCATAGATCTAAGCCTGCAGAGTCCGTAGTTTTGGCTGCAAAGTCTTTAGAAGCTCCTGCAGAGTCCGCAGATCTAGCAGGTGGAGCCAATAGAGAGAACAAATGAAGCACCTTCGGCACATGCTGGAAAATCCACTTGAAATAATGTTCATACGATTCCGTGACAGGATCCAGTAAGTCACCACGTGACTGGCATTGTACTAGTTTACTCATTTGCAAATCAATACAAATACAGTGTATGGGCTAATTCAGCCGTGTGTATCTATGCTTGCAATTCTATATTTATGTTACATGTATTGGTCTTTGTAAAACAAAAAAAAAGAGAAATTCCAGCAAAACTACCGAAGTCATAAAGAGTCCCTACTGGGTTAGTTTTGGGTGCAACTGGGGTGCCCATTACAGTGGTATCAGAGCCTGTTATTCTTGCCATCCTGTGAGGTTTCATGCATCCCACACATCAGTACTACTTGAGGAGAAACCGGACAAACCCAGACTTACAAGTTTTTTCAAAAATTGAGGAGGGTGAGCCCTTTGCAGCACCAGCGATGGGTGACAGAGATGAGGAAAGGGGAGAACCCAGCACCAGGATGATGCTTAGTGATTTTGCCCGGGGGCAAAGGGAGCTACAGACCACATTGCAGCAGATGGCCCTAGCAATTACCCAACACCTGACTAGAGCAGATCAAGGCAACAATGCCAACCAGGGTAATAATGCTAACCAGGTAGGTGGACTGGGTAAGGGAGGTAATGGAGATGCATCGATTAATAGGGGAGCCCGGACATACGCTAGAGCAGGTTCTTCTACAAGGCCACTCATGCCACAATTCCCTCCAAGACAGAATGACAAGGATAACGCTGGTCCTACACAACAAGAGATACAAGACCAAATATTGGAGGATTGGAGAAATGCTGGACCAGATTTCCAGGGTGAAATGTCCTTCAGAGAGTGGGCACTTCCATCCAAGTGCAATGTAGCATACTTAATCGCGTCCTCCTCAGGCATGGGATTAAGCTAGAAATAAGTGTCTAATTTCTGAACCCATGTTCGCGCTGAAGTCTTTCCTGTTCCGTCATAGTATATAATGGACAATTTTCTCAACTTTTTCCTCATCTCATAATTTTGTTGCTTGTTCCCTCTCATTGGCATATGCTTGAGTTTAACATCCATATACTCTCTGAAGGACATTTCACCCTAGAAATCTGGTCCAGCATTTCTCCAATCAGTACTACTTGAGGAGAAACCGGACAAACCCAGACTTACAAGTTTTTTCAAAAATTGAGGGTGAGCCCTTTGCAACACCAGCGATGGGTGACAGAGATGAGGAAAGGGGAGAACCCAGCACCAGGATGATGCTTAGTGATCTTGCCCGGGGGCAAAGGGAGCTACAGACCACATTGCAGCAGATGGCCCTAGCAATTACCCAACACCTGACTAGAGTAGATCAAGGCAACAATGCCAACCAGGGTAATAATGCTAACCAGGTAGGTGGACCGGGTAAGGGAGGTAATGGAGATGCATCGATTAATAGGGGAGCCCGGACATACGCTAGAGCAGGTTCTTCTACAAGGCCGCTCATGCCACAATTCCCTCCAAGACAGAATGACCAGGATAACGCTGGTCCTACACAACAAGAGATACAAGACCAAATATTGGAGGATTGGAGAAATGCTGGCCCAGATTTCCAGGGTGAAATGTCCTTCAGAGAGTATATGGATGTTAAACTCAAGCATATGCCAATGAGAGGGAACAGGCAACAAAATTATGAGATGAGGAAAAAGTTGAGAAAATTGTCCATTCCATACTATGACGGAACAAAAAAGACTTCAGCGCGAACATGGGTTCAGAAATTAGACACTTATTTCCAGCTTAATCCCATGCCTAAGGAGGACGCGATTAAGTATGCTACATTGCACTTGGATGGAAGTGCCCACGAGTGGTGGCACCACGGTATGGTCACGCTTGGCCATAACGAGATAGATACTTATGCAGAGTTTACTGAGAGACTCATTGACAGATTTGACACGAAGGATCCTGAACTTCATTTTAAGGAGATAGCGCAGCTTAGACAGTGGGGCCCTGTAGATGGCTACATTTTAGATTTTCAGAGACTTTCAGTGTTGGTGACAGACATTTCAGAGAGGAGGTTGATAGTGTTGTTCATGGATGGACTGTCAGACCCCCTTCATGGTTGGGTGAAGGGACATGATCCTCCCACTCTGCAGGATGCTATCAAGAAGGCTAGAGACTTAGCGCCTTCTGCTTATAGGAGCAAGTTCACTTCAAAGGACTCTCATTTTAAAAGGGATAAGGACAAGAAGCCAATGCATAAAGACGTACAACATGAAAGGAAGACGTTTCAGAAGGACCCTCAGAGGCCTAAGGGGGAAACAAAAGGGTTGGACAGCGAGACTCTCAACGAACTCAGGAAGAAAAAACTATGTTTTAATTGTAGGGAGCCATGGACCCTTTCCCATGAATGTCCGCTTAAAGCGAAGGCTAAGCCCATGGAGTATTTCTCAGCAGACGAATCCCCTTCCGAAGACAAGGGGCAGCAATCAGACTCGGATTCTAGTCGGGGCGATAGCGTGGCTGAGGAGAGTTCCGATGATGAGAAGTCTCTTGCTCGGCTGACAGGCGTCCAAAAGGCCATGACCTTTAAGGTAAGAGGGCTGATTCAGGGGCAGTGCGTGGTTTCCTTGATCGATACAGGGGCAACGCATAATTTCATCGACGCAAAACTGGTGGCCAAAAGGGGTCTTCAGACCGAAGCGCACGCAGGGTTCAAAGTCATGGTGGCCAAAAGGGGTCTTCAGACCGAAGCACACGCAGGGTTCAAAGTCATGGTGGCCAATGGCCACAAGTTATTATGCACCGGAAAGATTTCAAAACTTTGCATCAGATTGGGAGGAGATTATGAGTTGGAGGACGATTTCTATGTAGTTGACATGGGCGATTATGATGTCATCTTGGGAATGGTGTGGATGACTTCTCTGGTAGAGTTCACCTTCAACTTGGCTAAGCTGGAGATGAGGTTTCAGCATCAGGGCAGAAAGGTGGTGCTCCGTGGCTTACCAAATGGGGGGCTTAGGGTGGTATCCTTGAAAAGGATGGAACGGTTGTTCAAACATGACGATGTCGAGTGGGCAGCTGAATGTTTGATCATGCCTACACCTCCAGAGCAGCAAGTAAAGAGATATCACCCAAATATCCAGGAGATCATTTCTAGGCATGATAAGGTGTTTGGTAGCGTCCCACATGGGGTCCCTCCCGAGAGGGGTGTTGAGCATGTTATCGAGCTAGAGGAGGGGGCTAAACCAGTCATCATCACCCCCTACCGCCATCCAAAAAGGCATAAGGATGAAAAAGAGAAATCAATAAAGGAGCTATTGGAGATGGGGCATATTAGGCCCAACAAAAGCCCTTTTGCTTCAGCGGTGGTTTTGGTGAAGAAGGATGGGACAATGCGTATGTGCATTGACTATAGAGCTCTCAATAAGAAGACAATTAAGAACAGGTACCCCATCCCCAGGATTGATGAGCTGATTGATGAGCTGCATGGAGCACGGTTTTTCTCTAAGATAGACCTACATTCAGGATACCATTAGATCAGGATGCGAGCGGAGGACATAGAAAAAACTGCCTTCCGATGTCACTACGGGCATTTCGAGTTTCTGGTTATGCCGTTTGGGCTAACCAACGCTCCAGCTACCTTCCAGAGTTGCATGAATCAAGTGTTTAGAGGGCAGCTCCGAAGATTTGTATTAATCTTCTTTGATGACATCCTAGTTTTCAATAGGACGTGGGATGAGCACCTACAGCAATTAGAGGAGGTGCTAGTCATATTGGAAAAGGAGTCACTGTATGCCAAGGAATCAAAGTGTGAGTTCGGCATGACCAAATTGCTCTACCTCGGCCATATTATCAGTGCTGAAGGAGTTCTGGTGGATCCAGAAAAGATCAAGGCGGTGGTTGATTGGCCCACTCCAACTAGCCTTACACAACTCAAAGGATTTTTTGGATTATGTGGTTTTTATAGGAGATTTGTGAAGGGTTTTTCACAGACTGCAGCACCATTGACAGACCTCACCAAGAAGGGCGCTTTTGTATGGATAGTGGCAGCACAACAATGTTTTGAACATTTCAAGCGGGTGATGTCTTCATGTCCGGTTCTAGCTCTACCCAACTTCACAAAGCCTTTTGAGCTTCATTGTGATGCATCAGGTGACGGGGTTGGAGCAGTATTGATGCAAGAGAAGCACCCCATTGCTTTTGAGAGTAGGAAGCTCCAAGGGGTGGAGAAGAGCTATTCTATTTATGATCGGGAGATGTTAGCCGTTATGCATGCCTTGGCCAAATTCCGATCCTACTTGGTTGGAGGAAAGTTTGTGATCAAGACTGATCACAACAGCATAAAGTATTTTATGGGTCAGCGAGACTTGAATGACAGGCAGCAGAAGTGGGTCACTAAATTGCAAGCCTACGACTTTGACATTGAGTTTGTCCAAGGGAAGAAGAATGTAGTAGCTGATGCCTTATCCAGAAGACCCCACATTTGTGCTCTTGCAGAGATTTCAGGAGACTGGAGGGCTAAGATTATAGCAGAATATGCTGGGGACACTTGGGCTTTGGGACTGGTTTCTGGCACCATACAGGATGGTCGCTATGAGTTGATTGATGGGTTGATCAGGTTTCAGGACAGAATTTACTTAATTCCATCATTGCCCTTAAGAGAGACGATACTGAGGGCATTTCATGATGCACCTACGTCTGGGCATCCGGGGGTCTTCAAGACCTACAGGGAGATCTGAGAGCGGTTCTCATGGAGAGGGCTCAAGGACGATGTTCAGAGGCATGTTAGCGAGTGTGCAGTTTGTCAACAGAATAAGGAAGAGCACACATTTCCTGCTGGTTTACTATTGTCGTTACCCATTCCAGACCGGAAGTGGGAAAGCATTGCTATGGACTTCATCACTGGCCTACCTCGAGTGCAGGGAAGAGATTGCATTTATGTGGTGGTGGTGGACAGACTGACGAAGTTTGCTCACTTCTTTGCTATTCCCTCGACTTATACAACAACTCAGGTGGCAGATGTGTTCTTCAGGGAGGTCTTTAGGCTACATGGGTTACCCAAATTTATTGTCAGTGACAGGGATAGCAAGTTCATGAGCGCTTTTTGGCAAGAGTTGTTCAGGCTGTGCAGTACAGACCTTACACTTAGTACGAGCTACCATCCCCAGACTGATGGGCAGACGGAGATAGTAAATAAGTGGATGGAGGGTTATTTGCGGAACTATGTGACCACACAACAGAGAGCCTGGGTAAAATGGTTACACATGGGGGAATATTGTTACAATACCACGCATCACATGACCATCATGATGACTCCATTTATGGCATTGTACGGGTATGAAGCTCCAAGCTTCATGGATATCGCTTTGGGGGACAGCAGAGTACCCAAAGCTAAAGACCTGTTGAAGGATAGCCAAGATATCTTGAGAACGCTCAAAGAGAATATACGGCAGGCCCAAAATCAGCAGAAGTTGTATGCTGATCACCATAGGGTAGAGCGCAGTTTCGAGGTAGGGGACATGGTGTATTTGAGGCTACAGCCTTATAGGCAGTCATCGCTCAAGAAGAGCGGAGCAGAGAAGCTTAAGCCTAGATTTTACGGCCCCTACAGGATGATTCGAAGAATGGGTGAAGTCGCCTATGAACTTGAGCTTCCAGAGGGCAGTCGAGTGCACAATGTATTCCATGTGTCTAGGCTTAAGAGGGCCATTGGTCAGGGGGTAGTGCCTACTGCAGATTTACCCCCTTTGGATGAGGAAGGGAGGCTCGTGTTAGAACCTGAGGCTATTCTGGACACTAGAGAGGAAACTCAGAAACAGGATAGTGAAGGAGTACTTGGTCAGATGGAAAGCCCTGCCGGAGGAGGATGCTACATGGGAAAGTGAGCAAGTAATCCAGCAGGCTGGGCTAAGATTGCTTGAGGACAAGCAAATTCGAGGGGGGCAAACTGTAATGTCCCCATCTTAGCGGCTAGGCTTACTCAGTCTCCAACACGTTTACTATTTGTAGTAAGCTATTATGACGCAACGGAGATCAGTTTTGATGTTTGGATTTGATGCTCCTTGTGAGCTTTCCGGCAAGCTATCACTCGCACCATTCGGAGTGCGGTTGCTAGTTTTTTGGGGGCCTGAAGTGCTACAAAAAGGGTAACTTTTAACCCAGTTGTAAGTCATTGAGTGTCACCTTAAACATTTACTTTATGAGGGACTGTTGCACATCCTTTATCCCACATTGCTCAAATGAGTTGAGTTGCCCCTTGGAGAAAAGGATAAAGGGGAGTGCTTGTGGCCTCTTTAGGCATGTTGGATAAGAAGAAAATAATTGTTGCAATTACAGCTTATTTGGGCATTTGAGAACGTCCTTCTCATTTGTAGCACTCTAGACATCAATCATTGGGATTGGTCTTTGGAGTTTTGTGCTCTCAGCCATTGTAGCAGCCGCGCGCACTGCAGCCGCTGTACTACTGTAGCAGCCGTGCACTGTAGCAGCGGTACTACTGTAGCAACTCATCACTGTAGCAGCTCCATCACTGTAGCATCTGTATGCAACCAGGTGAGTCTGTAGTTTTGCCTGCAGAGTCCGTAGTTTTCTGCCTGCAGAGTCCGTAGATTTCTACCTGCAGAGTCCGTAGTTTTCTGCATAGTTCGTAGCTTTATGCATAGTCTGTAGTTCTTGCCTGCAGAGTCCGTAGTTCCTTGCCTGCAGAGTCCGTAGTTTTCTTCCTGCTGAGTCCGTAGTTCCTGCAGAGTCCGTAGTTCTTGCCTGCAAAGTCCGTAGTTTTCAGCCTGCAAAGTCCGTAGATTCCAGCCTGCAGAGTCCGTAGATTCCAGCCTGCAAAGTCTGTAGTTTTGGCTGCAGAGTCCTTAGAAGCTCCTGCAGAGTCCGTAGATTCGACTGCAGAGTCCGTAGATTCGACTACAGAGTCCATAGATCCAGCAGGCAGAGCCAATAGAGAGAACAAATGAAGCACCTTCGGCACATGCTGGAAAATCCACTTGAAATAATGTTCATATGATTCCGTGACAGGATTCAGTAAGTCACCACGTGACTGGCATTGTAGTAGTTTACTCATTTGCAAATCAATACAAATACAGTGTATGGGCTAATTCAGCCGTGTGTATTTATGCTTGCAATTCTATATTTATGTTACATGTATTGGTCTTTGTAAAACAAAAAAAAAAGAAATTCTAGCAAAACTACCGGAGTCATAAAGAGTCCCTACTGGGTTAGTTTTGGGTGCAACTGGGGTGCCCATTACATGCCCTTTCTTACTCTCTACCTCACTCTTTGTGTCTGGATATACCTTTTTAGACACACTTCATCTCTCTGTCCCTCTAACTTTTACTGTCTGCATACGTCTCCAATCGACACACTTCGAGTCGCTCTAGTAGCACCTTTGGCAATTGCAACAACATATGACAATGTTCTAGATGTCGTATATATGGACAATGAATCTAGGGTTTCATGTCTTCAATGTGTTCACACTTCGATTACACTCATTTATCTCCATAACTTGACTTGTTGATTTCCCACGTCTTGGTTCATGCTTCACACCGTAATGTTCAGGGTTCTTTACTATCTATGGCAACTGTTGGATTCAAGTCATAAATGTGCATCCTCCTTAATCGTAGATTGATCGGTTGGATCGATCAATCTCAAGCTCCGTGTAGACATATCGAGTTCATTCACAAGTTTTCTCTGTTCCTCCACTTGATCGTTAGAACATATTAAATGCAGGCCTTTGATTTCTTTCTTTGCACCACCTCTAAGCTCTTTTGCTCCGTCAGATGTTTGTGTTTTCATTCCAACTTTGAAACGTGTCCGTCGATCTTTCCATTCAAGCTTCACATGTTGTTAGATCTTCAAGCTTGCATAGACTTTACTATTGCCGTTAACCATCACACTTTTTCATTCATCTCACTACTCCCTATATTTTGGTTCGCTTTTGCTCCTTTCGATATACTCTAATATGCTCGATCCATAATCTTGTCTTGATCCTTCAGCACTTGTGAAAGTGCCCTATACTTCTTTTGAATTATCCTTCGGAGAGTTTGTAATGGTCCTTCAGAGTTTCTCAAGGTGCCCTTCGGAACCTTTTGTTGCAGCCTTTTTGTCTAAGGGACTTTAGGACAATTTCCCCGACAAAATGTCTAAGTGCCCTTCAGAACTTTTGGCATGTACCTGTTGACCATTTTGGTCCTGCAGGCCAAAATCGGTCCCCCTTTTTTTCCCTGTTGTTCTGAACCAGTGCAAAATTTGAATTTTTGCACAAGTCTTGTTTCTACAGACTCTGCAGGGTGAGAACTACGGACTCTGCAGGCAAGTCTTTCCGCAGATGAAGAACCAGTTCAAAGAGTGCAAGGTTTTACAAAGCTTCTTCGGACTCTTGTTCGAAGAAATTCACAAGGAAAGAGAGCTAAAATGGTTCAAAGACACTTTTCCTTAAGGTTGGAAAAGTGGTTCAACGTCGGGGTTCAACGACATGATCTTTCCAAGACTTAGCAACTTTGAACCATTGAACCATTGAACCGGTTCAATCGATTGGTTCATCGCTTTGGTTCAAAGGTTAAGTTCGTCGCTTTGGTTCATCGGCAAAGTTCAACGGCGAGGTTCAATCAAATGGTTAATCGGCTTGGTTCAATGCTTTGGTTCAATCACTTGGTTCACTCAGTCGGTTCAATGACTTGGTTCAGTCGGCTTGGTTCAAAGTGTTGGTTCAACGTTCGGTTCAACGGGTTGGTTCAAAGGAATGGTTCAATAAGAAGGTTCAAGAGAGTCTCCTGAAGGACAAGTGCCCTTGTGGAGGGCAGTTCTGGACTCAAGTGCCCTTGCGGAGGGCAGGGAACACTTGAAAAAAGGATCAAAAAGTGAACAAGGCCGAAAAGGTAAGTTTCCTTCGGAAATTTGTTTAAGGCGAAAGATGAGAATTTCTTCGAACAAAATGTCTGAAGGAATTCCTTCGGACATTTTTTTCGAAGAAATCCTTCGGAAGAAAATTCCGCAGAAAAGACGAGGCAAAGGCAAGAAATATTTCTTTCGGACAAATAGTCCGAAGAAATTCAGGAAAAGCCGCGGGAAAAACCCGAGAAAAAACTCCGAAGGAAAGGAAACGAGCGAGACAATTCTTGCGGACATTTTGTCCGTGGGAAAAATGGTCGAGACAAAAGCCCAACCAAAGAGAAAAGACCCGAGGAAATAAGTAAAAAGCCGAAGGAAAGGAAAAGCCAAAGGAATTGCCAAGGAGGGTGACGGGCCCGAAGATGTCACAATCGAGCACGGTAAACTAGCTGTTGGAAGTTCAAACACCTAGTGACGGGTGCGCAACTGTCAAATTTATGATAAGAAAATAGCCGTTTGATCTTTAAATACTTGAGCGCCAACCAGAAGGGAGCCCAAAGAGCCAAAGAAGTAGCAGAAGATAACCCCCGAGGGCCGAAGGAGCCAGAAAAGACAAAGCCAAGAAGAGACAAAAGAGCCAAGTGCAGAAATGGACAAAACAAGCCCAAGTGGCAAAGGGGAAAAGAGTTATTCCAGCGGTTGGAACAGTGCCCGCCAAGTGGTCATCAAGGGGCGCAAACAATGAACAGTGCGACCCATTTTTCTTCACTTTGCATTAAATTGGCAGACAAACCGTGGGAGTGCCTTGAAGGAACGGTCTTGTTTACAGACAAACGGCGCGGCCCATAATTTCACATATGACGTTTAATATATCTTAAATGCCAAAAGTCAAAACAGGAGCCGACACAACATTATCTATCAAGCGGCTTCCTCTTCCCGATGCTGAAAACGCACATATGCCAACTTGTAAAAGGGCACCAAAAGGCCTCTTTCTTCCTCTATATATATTGTAACTTCTCATTTGAGAAATATCTCTCACATTGTAAGGCGAAGCCCTAGCAATTTTCACCTGAAATCAATAAAATACGTATTTTACCTCTATTCTGGTTGGATATATCTCTGAGTGTTAGTCTTGTGTTCAATCATTGCTTCCTAATGCTTTCATAGGGTTGACACCAACACACTTGGTATCTACAAGGCGCCATTCCTGCAGGTGACAAGAAGAAATGTACCTAGAGCGCAGAGGCAAAAGGAGGTTACTAGATAGTGTGCTTTTCTTACAGCGCCTATTGTAAGTCCTTTTTCTGTGTTTTCATTAAGGCCTCCCTGTCAAGCTTCCTGCAGTCTGGTCCTTTTACCAGTTAAAGTGTATGTATGTGTTCTTATGGTTCAGAGTGTGAGTGTGAGTAGGTCAAACTTATGTGTGTGTGTGTTAGCAACTTACTGGAATAACTCAGATGCATCAAAGGGAGCTAGCCCTTATCTAGAGACTCTCCCCTCAGTTTTGCCAGACCCACAAGCAAGAGGGGAGTTTCCATTGTGACGTGTGGAAGGCAGGAGCTCAGCCTCCTGCCAAGGGTGCAATCCACTGCGTCAATAGTACCCTTCGAGGCTTTTCAAAAAAGCCTTTCGAAAACTTTGCAAGTGTCCTCTGCTCCATTCAAACTGTCCTTTGGAACAATTGCAAGTGTCCCTTTGGAAATTTTGCAAAAGACCCTTCGGAACTTGTGTAAAAGTCCACATACCCTTCGGAAACTTTGTTCGGGTTACTTACCCTTCGGCACTTTAACAAAGCTCCCATCGGAATTTTTGTTTGGGATCCATTTCCTTCGGGACTTTTGTTCAAGACAATTTTTCCGACAAAGACTTAACCATTTTTCCCAAAAGAATTCATCGAACCATTTTTCCCAAAAGAATTCATCGAACCACTTTCTCCAAAAGAATTCCAAATTGCACCCATTTCCTTCGAAAACTTTGTTGCAAACATTTTGTCCGACAAAGTCTAAACCATTTTCCCGAAAGAATTCACCAAACCACTTTCTCCGAAAGAATTCCAAATTGCAAAAATGACTAAGTGTGAAGACCAAACATTTTCCTGAAGCACTCTTTCCGAACAAATGCAAATTTGTAAAAACGACTAAGTGTTCAAACACTATTCAAATGCCTGGGAGCCCTACTTTGCACCTGCATAACTTTTGCTTCTCTCATTCACAAGACATGAAACTTGGTCCACCAAGACTAGGCACAAACTTGAGTAGCCTGGTGTGATTGTTTCCTTTAGATGCTGCCATGTATGCAAATGTTGTCACCAACAACCTGTGTGCTCAGCCATATCCAAACAAAATCGAAAAGGCATTCATATGACTGTTCTTGGAATTCAAGGTACACACAATTCCATGAAGTCTTGATAACTTGACCATTCAGTTCAACACCTTTGTCATTAATGCATAATAGCACAAGCTACCTTTGACATCAATGGCAATCCTTCATACATCAATGACTATGTCCAACAATAGGGCTGGTTGTGTGTCAAGTAAATGAGACAACCAACCAATTTCTTATACAATGGAACATTTGCTAGAGGCATGGAACAATTGTTTGACAACTTGACATAGAAGAGAAATGGTGTAGGTGAGGACTTGCAATCAAGCATGTGAAACTTGTCTAGAATGTCTAAGACATACTTGGGTTGTGAGACACCTCTAGGAACTCGATCTAAGTGATCTAGAACATAGTGTTGGACACAACTGTCTACTGAGAGGGGGGTGAATCAGTAGATGTTCTAAAACTAGGTATCCCAAACTTTTAAAGGAAATACAAATTCATATGGAAGGAACAGATACAGAAATCACACACACAAAAACACGACACCAGATTTTTACGTGAAAATCCAAAGGGAAAAACCATGGTGAGAAACAGCTGCTAAAAACTACTATTCTAATCCAACCTCACACAACACTACCTTACTGGCAAACCTCACTGGTTACATTCAAGGACACCAATCCTTAGGAGACACCAATCCCCTAGCTGAGCACCAACTCAGTTTAACCTTACTGGTTACAAGATTTAAGGGTACCAACCCTAAGGAGACTCTAATCCCCTAATCTGAGCACCAACTCAATTTGTTAGATGGCACCAACTGATTATAACTATGGAGTTACAACTCCAATATACAAGAAGGATTCACAAATGAATCCAGTTCAGCTTCTTTGTTACAAGTCTCATTTGTAACTGCTCACTCACAGAGCAATCTCTGTGTTCTTTCTCTCCCTGCTTGCTCAATGTCTGTCTGCATATACCTTTACACTGTATCTGCATACATCTGGTTATGCTTTGTTCAGCCACACTTCATCCCCTTTCTTCTTCTATGGGTTTTACTCTATCTTCATGTCTTTTTCTTGACAGTGCTTTTCCTCTCTGGAAAATGCAATAGCAACAGCAACAACCGCTACTTGATTATCCTCTTGAAGTCATGTATATTCAACTATCTTTTAGGATTTTTCATCTTCTCCTTGCGTTCACACCCAGCGGCACTGAACCGGTTCTCATTAAAGATGACTTTTACTTGCACGTTTCTCGTGTTTCCGTTTATGCGTCACCTTACAATGGTCAAATCTCTTTTCTTCATTTGACGACTGCTTAGTTTATCTCATAAATGCACAGCTTCCCAAATCGAAGATTGATTGGTTGAATCAATCAGTCTCGAGCCTCGTGCAAACCTTTTCAAGCTCACCGTTTGCCTGGTCCTATCTTTAATCGAGGATTTACTCATTTTGTCTTTGGTGCTAGTCACCATCTATTTTGAGTCGTCCATTGTTTTCCCTATTCTAGAATCATCGATCTTCTTTTGCACTATCCATCGACTTTTATCTCATGTCTCGATATTCTCTTGGTTCACTTTCGCTCCTTTCTATTACTTGAATATGTTTGACCTTTAGTCTTTATTTTGAAACTTTGGCTATGTTGCAAGTGTCTCATGCTTTAGCAATTTTGGACGTGACTTATACTCCAGTCGAAGTGTCTTTCCTTTACTATCCCCGGGCGCCTATTCACAATTTTGCCCCCACAGGGCAAATTGTTACCCCTACTATTCAAACTTTGCTATAGTGCCAAGTTTGTCTTGTGAATCAGTTTGGGGGTCCTTAAATGTGCAATTACAGCCACCCAAGTGGCCATCTACAGCTAGGTGAAGTTTAGTCATTCAGAGGGTTCTGTTGACAATTCTTCCATAGGTCAGATTGTCTCTTGCCATTCGGAAAGTTCACGTCTCTAGCCAAGGAAGAAATAATACATTGGGTAGATGTAGACCAATTGAAATAACTCATTTGCAAAGGCCTTGGCAACAACAGGATTTCCTTCGGACAAAGAAGGCTTGATTTCACATAGCTTCGGAAAAGTTCAAAGGACATAAGTCCGCGGGAAATTAGCCAAGAATAAAGGACCAAGGAGGAGCCAGAAAATCAAAAGGGCAAGGTTAGAAATTGCAGAAAGCAAAGAGAAAAAAACAAAGGAAGATATCCTTTGGACTTTTTGTCCGAAAGAATACTTCGGAGGATTTGTAAACAAAGAAATCCGCAGCCTCCCAAAAAGTTCGTGGGAATAAACCCAAAAGCAACACATGGACAGAAACAGAAACATAACATAGATAGCCAGGAAATAAATTCAACCTGAATTTATCTTTCACTTAGCAAGGAGTTTTCCATGCAAGCACTTTCGTCCGTCTCAAGCTTGTAACGTTCCAACAGCTCAACCGGAGTTCCAAATTCGGACGTCAAGTTGACTGTTCTAGATTTAGAATTGACTAATTGTTAAATGCCCACATCTACTAGGAGTTTTTCATGCAAAGGAGAATAATATCTTCGTCCAACTCAGCGTATCAAACATTCCAACTCAGCGTTTCAAACGTTCCAACTCGGCTTCCAACGATTCAAGTTAGAGTTCTAAAATTGACATTGGCATTGGATTTCATGCATGATATTATCATCTCATACTTTCAACCATTCCAACAGCGCACGAAGAAGCTAAAATTGACATTGGCGTGGATTTCCATGCAAAGAGAGGTGGGCGTTTCAATAAACAAAGACAAGTCCACTTCCTCTAACGCCAAGGAGTTCCATGCAAAGACAAGTCCACTTCCTCTAACACCAAGGAGCTTCATGCAAAGACAAGTCCACTTCCTCTAGCGCCAAGGAGCTTCATGCAAAGACAAAGGGAAAACATATTTTATTGAAAGACAAAGTCAGTCTTGAGTTAATCTAAGTTGATCTTCCTCTTCTATTTTTCAACGCCAATCTCTTGGCTTTTGTAATTTTCTATATTAATGGCTTTTCAGCCTTCGATTTTATCATCCCTCTCTTGGCAAGACCAGACTCTACCATTGGTGAGTTGTGTAACCTCTTCAATCAATAGAAAGACTGTACTTTCAGATTTGAAGCGCTGGCATAGTGTATATTTATTCAAGAATTTGCATATGTGGTAGATTTCTCTCCCTTCCCAAATTCTAATTCGTACCTAGTTGCTAACTTATCGTATTATGTAGGTCATGTTAAGTGTTTTTTATGTCTTTTGTTGAAGCTGTAAGTGGATGTTAGATGGCTGCAAAGTGTCTTGTATTAGACCTCTCTCCATCGTTTTCCCTCATGTTTTGGTCATTGGATCGAACCTTCTAACGAAATACTTATGCATAGTGATCGATTGAAATCAAAGGTCTTCCTTTTCCCTTGTTTGTTCAGTGTTCAAGATTCCAAGTAGAGTGGATCAATCTTTTGGTGTATCACCATTATAAGGTAGGATTTCCCCTTCAAGTTTCCTTCTCCCTTTTCCATGGTAGTTTGCAGCACAGAGTAGAGATCCTCATTGATACATCTTACATGAACCAGCCTTCTCTGGAGGTTCTTCTCACCATTGAGGCACCCACCCTCGTGAGAAGATCTCATTGTTTCAACCGGATAGAGGATTGGTCATTTCATGCACATCTTCGATTCAGGGCACAGCCCCAGGTTGACAATAGGTTCCAAGGAGCTTTCTTGATTACAACCAACGCAATGTACAAATACAGCCATGCAAATGATGACGAAAAGGTCTCCTACGGCCATGTAATTTCTGATGGACTCCTACAGTGATCATATAGAGCATACAGTTCGTTCAAAAGGACACATGCAACAGTTTTTAAGTGGGTTTTTATTTCCTAAAAACATCATCTACAGCAGTTTGAAAGGGTTTTTCTCCTCTTCTAAGCATCACATACAGCCAAAAGCCAAGACATACAAACTGTAAGTTCATTTATTTTGTCTAAGCAAAGATTTTTTTTGGGGTTGTAAGAAGAAGAGTATTTCTTCGAACTTTTGTCCGAAAGAAAGAGCTCTCTGAGGACAATTGCAAAAGTCCCGAAGGGTACATACCCTTCAGGAAGGTTCACTTAGAAGAGCCGCGGGAGATTCACTTTGCAGAAAAGAATCAAGGCAAAAATCCCGAAGGGCACCTACCCTTCGGGAAGATTTCAGAAGGTGCCCTTCAAAAAGCCGAAGGAAATATAAACAAAGAAAAAGAGAAAAATTGAAGGAAGGATTAATTCGGGAAAAATGCAAACAAAAAAGTTCGAGAGAAATGGAAGGCAGGGGCAGACATTTTTTCCACAGGAAATGAGACAAGATAAAAGTTTGAAAGAATTCAAGGAGATGACAGCAGAATGAGCCAACAGAAATCTGAAAGAATAAAGTTCGATAAAATTGCATACACAAAAGTCCGCAGAAAAAAGATGAGTCAACAGGAGATAGTCTGAAGGAAAAACAAAGAGAAAAGCATAAAGTCAATGAAAAAGCCATAAATAAAGGCTGAGATAGCCAAGAAATCCAAGGAAATATAGACTAATATAGACAAACTAAATCCAAATATAGAATCCTGCCAAAAATAGACACGACACGAACAGGGAAACCAAAACAAGAGACGGAGTCAACATGAAAATCCATGCAAGCAAAAGCTATTTTTGGTTGACTGGTCAAAGCTTCAGTTGATTGGTTGTGAAGTCAAGCTCATCTTCGGGTCAAACTCATGCTTTCAAACAGCTCGAGGAAGTCCATATTTGGAAGTGGGCGTAGCATTTTGCATGATAAGAGTTTGATTTGTCAAAATTAGCCTACCGTCCATAACGTTCCATGCATGATGCCTAAATAAAGAATAGCCTAAGCTTAGCCACCGTCCATTTCAACGCCAAAGAGCTTGTTTCTAATTTTAGACACATTTTAGCTGAACATGCACAAGAAAAGTCAAACGTATGATTCCACCATCCAATTCTAGTGCCTAGGAGCTTTTATGCAAAGAGGAAGAAGACAAAATAGATTTTTGTAAACGCTGAGTTGGACTGATTTAGCTCTTCTATTTTCAAACGCCAATCTCTTCGCTTTTTTATAATTTTTTTATATTAATGGCTTGTCAGCCTTGTAAAATCCATCCCTCTCTTGGCAAGACCCGACTCTACCATTGGTGAGTTGTGTAACCTCTTCAATCAATAGAAAAAATATACTTTCAGAATTCAAGTGCTGGCATAGTGTATATTCATTCAGCAATTTGCATATGTGGTAGATTTCTCTCCCTTCCCAAATTCTGATTCGTACCTAGTTGCTAGCTTATCATATTATGCAGGTCATGTTCAATGTTCTATATGTCTTTTGTTGAAGCTGTAAGTGGATGTTAGGTGGCTGCAAAGTGTCTTGTATCAGACCTCTCTCCATCGTTTTCCCTCATGTTTTGGTCATTGGATCAAACATTCTCATGAAATATTTATGCATAGTGATCAATTGAAATCAAAGGTTTTCTTTTCCCTTGTTTGATTAAGTGTTCAAGGTTCCAAGTAGAGTGGATCAACATTTTGGTGTATCACCGTCACTAGGTAAGATTTTCCTTTCAATGTTTCTTTCTCCCTTTTCCATGGTAGATTCGCAGCTCAGAGTAGAGATCCATTGATACATCTTACAGGAACCAGCCTTCTCTGGAGGTTCTTCTCACCATTGAGGCACCCACCCTCGTGAGAAGATCCCATTGTTTCAACCGGAGAGAGGATTGGCCATTTCAGCACGTCTTCGATTCAAGGTGCAACTCTAGGTTGACAACAGCTACTTTAAAAGCTATTCTTCTAATTCGGGCTCTTTTCTATTCAGGTTCTCTCTCCTTCTGGCTCTTCCTATTTAGGCTCTTTCTATCGAGCTCATCTTCTTCATATTCTTTCTCGGGCTCATCTTCTCCTTCTCCTTTGCTCGGGCTCCTTTTCTCCTTTTCCTTTTCTCAAGCTCCTTTCTTCCCTAGGCTTATCTCTCTCCTTTGGACTTTCTTTTCTTTGGACTTTTTGTCCGTCTCTCCTTTTTGGTCTTCGGGCTCTTTTTCAGAATTTTTTCGGACTTTTTGTCCGAGACATTTCTTCGGACTTTTAGTCCGAGTCTTTTCTCTCGGGACCTTTCTCCGAAGTTACCCTCCGGGTTTTTACAATGGTGCACTTGCCCAGCGGGCTCTTTCGAAACTACCCTTCGGCTTTTCTTCCGAAGGTCCTCTTGCCCTTAGGGCTTTTGCAACATGCCCTTTGGCTTTCTGAAAGGTGCCCTTCGGCGTCTTTGGAAGGGTTCATATACCCTTCAAACTTTTCGACTTACCCTTCGACTTTCTTCAAAGTGTCCTTCAACCTTATGTAAATTGCCCTTCGGGTTTTTTGGAAGGGTCCACATACCCTTCAGGTTTTTGCAAAGTGTCCTTTGGCTTTTTGAATGTTACCTTCGTATTTTTGTTAAGTGTCCTTCGGCTTTTTGAATGTACCCTTCGGATTTTTGTTTCAAGACAATTTTCCAAAAAGGACTTGACAATTTTTCTGAAAGAATTGTCCTTGCCACTTTTTTCAAAAGAATTCCTCCGAAGGAATTCTTCAATACTATTTCGGGTTTTCCATCCTTCCTAACTTATGTACGTAAGAGAAATAAATCCACTCAGAAATCCCGATTGCTTCTTCTAGACCCTTTCGGGTTTTTGACATTACTTGACATATCAACTTGAGAGAAGCAGTCCCTCTTCAAAATCCCGATTACTTCATCTAGACCCTTTTGGGTTTTCACCTTTACTTAGCTTATCAGCATAATGAAGTAACGTGCTTGCAAATCCCTCGTCACCTCTTCGTTGGACGCTTTCAGGTTTCCCACATTGCTTAGCTTATAATCATAAGAGAAGTAAGATGTTCCCGAAACCCCGATTACTTCTTCTCTAGACCATTTCGGACTTTTCACTTTGCTTAGCTTATAATCAGTTTAGAAGTAAAGCACTTGCGAATCCCCGATCACTTCTTCGCTAGACCAATTCGAACTTTTCCCATTGCTTGACTTGAGAAATAAAGGGAAGTTATGTCATGCCGAAACTCCGATTTGCATTGCTTGGCTTGACTCGTTCGGACTTTTCATCCAACTTGACTTGACAAGATTGTGAAGTAAAGGCATTGGAGAAATCCGATTAACACTACAAGTCTGTTCAACTCTTGCTTTGGCATTAATGTAGAATAGCACCTACTTCCTTTGACATCAATGACAATATCACAGACATCAATGACTATTTACAACACATAGCTCAAAAACCAACACTCAGCCATTACTTGTCCCCCCAAAATTTTGAATCGTACTTAGGACTCTAGAGCTTCTCGACAATTACTCAACGACTTTATTAGTACTTTAAAAAACATATAAAATAAACTTAAATAAGATGTAAAACATTGTTAAATGACATGAGAAATGAATATAGAAAATGTATAAATATAATTTCTATTAATTTTTTACCAAAAAAGAGTACAAACTACAAAGATAATAAATATAAATTAAAATACTTGTAGGTTGTGCCACCATAGGTTTTATCAATATGTATTCCTTGAGGCTTGAAAATGCATAAAACCCTAGTTAATCCTATGTGTATTCCTTGAGACTTGAACAATGAAAACGCTCACCTTGTACCATTGTCAATCACAACTCCCAAATTTGCATAGATTTAAAAATCGCCAAATATCATTGATTGTATTCACTCAGAAAAAATACAAAAATAGGAATGAAATCAATTTTTTTCATTCTTGGCTTTTTATTCTTTTACTGGCTGAATCACAGTATTTTAGTTGGCGATTTTTTGCCGAGTAATCGGAAATATTACTCAGAAAAAATCATTGGTTAATTGTTTGTGTTTTTCAAAATTTTCATGAAGATTTATCATTTCTCTGTCAACTCACGATTAATCATGATTAATCGGTGATTTTTGGTGATTTTGAAATCTATGATCTAGAGCCCAAGGAAATAGTACAAAAGACCCAAGTCTAACGTTTCAAACTCTTTATGGAGTGAAGTCTTTACTTCATGAATCCATAACAATGAGATTCTTGTGAGAAGTAAATCGTCAACATGGAGGTCTAATATAAGAAATTCATCTTTCATCTTAGTGTAGGCAATAGGGTCAAAGAGGCATCTGTAAAATTCTCGGTCAAGCAAGAATTGATTGATTCTTTCATACAAAGCCTTGGGGGCCTTTTTCAAACCATATAAGGACTTCCCTATCCTACACACAAGTCAAGAATCCTCAACAAATCCTTGAGGTTGCTCCATGTAAATCTCTTCTTGCAAGTCCTAATGAAGAAATGCGCTCTTCATGCTCATTTGATGTATTTGTAGATACTAAAATTTGGTCTTCGGTACTTGACAATGACAAGCTTGACACACATTTACCACACATGACTTGAGCACATAAACAAAGTCCTAATCCACCAGTCTCTCACACTTGTATGTTATCTTATGGGTCAACCCTTTCATTCTATTGTTACACACCTACAAGAACCTCATTGTTTGTTTCAAACCTATCAAATATCCTACACATACATCTCCAAACTCTCAATTCAATCCACTTGTACACAACTCAGTTCTGCCGGATTTGGTGAGTATCGCTAGTCGATATTGACCTAATCTAGTTGGTACTAACTCTCTCCAAGCAATGGCTATTTTTAAAATCAAATCTCTACTTAGGGTCGACCCATTTGCCTAGTGTGTCGGTGGCCCAATTGGACTCATTTATAAACAAATCAAAGTCTCATTCAAAAGGGCCTTGGCACTTATCCGAAACACATCTATACATTATTGCATATTGAATAAATTTTCCCTATTATTCCCAAAGTGCAAACCTATCACTAGGAGTAGTCACAAGCTAAGTTTGAAGTACTCTAAAACCAATTCAAAATAAGCATTGTCAAATATCAAAGTTGAAACATTTGTTGCATAGATAAACCGAAGGAGCACAATTGCACAATTACACTAGGTGGGATAACTATGTGTGGCTTGATTTCCCTCAAAATATCAAACATGTAGGCAATGGTCAATTATCAAATGGGGGTGATTGGGGTCAGCTCAGACCATTACACTTCACCAGTTTTGCAGGTTCTACCCCTCACAAGCACTCGTAGGGTTTCAAGGCAAAGGAGACTAATTTTTGGAGTTGCATGCATCATCAGGGTCCAGAATCTTGAATATAGAGCAAACAGAGATAGGCACAAGTGATCGTACAATTACTATTCCTCATTTCCTATTAAATTAGTACCAACTAGTGCAGGGCAGTATTGACTGGCTATACTAACACAATCTAGTGGAACTGACCTTGCGCGGACAGAGAATCATTTCTAGAATTGAACTAACCACTGTCCTGCTTTACCCTTATTTTAAATTCTAGAATACAGTCACAATTAGACAATCACCCAAAAAAACTAAGTATTCACCCCTTTGTTGTACTTACTACGTTTAGCAGATGCCACCTATCAAATCAATACAATCAATCACAATCTTTTATATTCAAATGCATGTTTGAATTTCATATCTTAATATCTGAATTACATTTCAAGTTTCTATCTTAATTAGACTAAGTAACCCATCTTAATCAAATTTAGGGTAAATGTATTGTCCAACCCTAAGTTGTGAGAAGGACAAGCCTTAATGACTTCATCTTGGCTACAAGAGCAAAAGTTTTTGAATAGTTGATTCCTTAGACTCCAAAGAAACCCTTGCCAACCAAGTGAGCTTTGTACTTGTCAATGATTCTATTTGCAGCATCCTTGGTCCGGTAAACCCATTAACATTGAACCATATTTGTGCCTTATAGAAGAGGGACCAAGTGCCAAGTGTTGTTTTTCATCAAAAAAGAATACTCATCCTGCATTGTTGGATTCCACTTTGTTTTCCCACTATCTTTTTTAACGGTGCTTGTATCTAAACTTATAGAAAAATACATGTTGTCACCATGAAAGCGTGGCCATGTTTGGCAAGTCTCATTCGGATCACCTAAAGAAGACTCAACATTGTCTTATGTTTTGGACCCATTTTGGAAGCCCCTAAGGCGTTAGTTTGGGGATGATGGTATTGGAGGAGAATCACCATCTTCTTCTTCCTTAGCATCAAAATCATCATAATTGGCAAAGTCATCAAATGCATTGGATGAAGCATGTTGGCTAGGAGGAGGGTTAGCAACCAAATGTTGGTTAAGAAATTGTTCTTCAAATTAAACACTTATAGCAATAACCAACTTGTGTGGGTTAGGCTTAAATAACCTATACCCATTGACACGTTCCAGGGGACCAACAAAAATGTAAGGATTTATTTGCTTTTGAATTTCCTTGCATTTGTCCATGGGCATGTGCATTCAAGCATTACACCCAAACACTCTGAGATTATCTACTAAAATTTTCCTCCCACTCCAAGCTTCCTCAAGAGTCTTCCCTTGTTCTGCTTGCTCAAGTGCGTGGTTTTGAATGTAGCAAGTGCAGTTTGTGGCTTTTCCCCCAAGTTGTGGAGGCAAGTCCCTAGACTAATTCATGCACTTTTCCATCTCCTTCAGAGTGCGATTTTTACTTTCAAAAACTCCATTCTATTGTGGGGTATAGGACATTTTGTGTTGCATCTATATTCCATATTTGGCATAAAAGCCTTCAAACTCACCATTGAGATATTCTCTCCTATCATTAGCCCTAGGTAATATGATAGAGTTTTCAAATTTATTTTCAACTAAGGCTTTGAATTCCAAAAATCTATAAAAAGCCCCATTCTTATGCCTTAGGAAGTAAACCCACATTTTGTTGCAAAAATCATCAATAAATGTAATCAAGTATTTGAACCTCTCAAAGGACAAGAATGGTTGAGGTCCAAACATGTCACTATGAAGAATTTATAGAACATTTGATGCTCGCCATGCTTTCCCATGTCACACTGCTCATGATGCTTTCCAAGTAAACAGCTTGGGCAAACGCTATCTATGAAAGAGACATGTGGGAATCCAGTGACCATATTATGCTTACTAAGCTACTAAATATAGCAATAGTTCAAATGTCTAAAAAAACTTTGAGTCAGTGAGAAGTGCATTAGTATATGATTCAGACTCAAAATTTGAAAAGTTATACAATCAAGCACTCTTGATTCTTTCCAAGTACATAGCCTAGGTAAACACCATACCTGAAAGAGATGTGGAAGTTCAGTCACCGTATTATGCTTAATGAGTTGTTAAATATAGTGATAGTTCAAATGGCCAAAAAACTCATGGCAAAGTTTGCTTAGCTTATTTGAGTTAGAGAGACATGCATTAGTAGAAGATTCAAAATATGATTCAATTGAGCACTTCAGTTTTTACATTATTAGAAGATTTAGGCTTGAAATTTGAAAACTGAGAGCTTGACAATGATTTTGAAGTGTTGGAAAAGTTGGATTGTTACTTGTGTTGTTCTTTCTTACCCTTTCGCTTCTGATTCTTGGATTGTTTTGCCATAATTGCACATGTCTTTCACTCATTTAGTGCCCCCATGTGTATGAGTTCTTCTTGCTCTCCGACTAGGTGTTGTTAAACTTTGAAAATGTAGGAATTTTGAAAGTTTTGGCCCGTGCATCTTGAGTAGAGTGAAAGGTTGAGACAAATAAAAAGTAAGGATTTCCTAGGTTGGATAAGACTAAGAGAATCAATTGCTCGTCCTTCTCCATCAACAATCTTTGGGTTGAGTCTTGAGAGACTGAAACTTAGAGAGAAAATCTTGAATTGTGTGGAAGTCTTGTGGAGATAGACTAATCAATTCATTTTATAGTTGGTGGCCCCTTATGGCGTTTGCTTTGCCAAAGAGTTGATCAATCAAACCAAGCTTCACTAGCAGTGCCCATCTCCTTTGTGTGAAAAAGGTGGTTAGGTGCCACATTCAGACTAATAACACCTAGGGCTTCATCACCCCTATTAAACAATCTGATCTTATCAAAACATTGTTGGGCTCTATTTCTACAGCAGTTGTCAATATCCATAGTCTTTTGCTCCTAAGAAAGATAATCATGGCCTCCTTCCAAATGAAGGCATTGTGGGGAGTCAATGGGACAATACAATCTTGCATTGAGTCGGACATCTTGAAACTAAAAGAAAAGCAAGGGTAAAAAGAGAAATCCAATGGTAAATGGAAGTAGTACAAATCAAAGTACTAAAAGTCAATGCAAATCCATGCAGATAAACTATGCCTAGATTTGCGCATATGTAGTGTCCCTTGTAGATTCTGATCCAAATATTCTGAATTTTACCCTTGGTAATTTTGTCAAATGGTTGGCATGTAAACTATCCTCAAGCTGATATAGGTTTCTACTTTCGTTTTGCTTCTTGTTATGATGCTATTTGGATGCAAAAGAATTACTATATGATGTCCAATGCTTGCAAATGAATTCAAGGATGGAATGCAAGTGTTTTTGCCTTTTTCTAATGCAATATTTATGACTGAAAACTAAACGAATATGCTTCTACAGCAAACTGACATTTTGACAAACAATTCATATGCAACCCCCGAATGTTAGAGATGACTGGAAATGCATGTAGATGTCTCCTACAGAAACTAAACGATTTGACAAGCACTTTGCATACTAATCTAGGACTGAAATCGTGCATCTATAGTTATAGGCATTATGACAAACACTTGTCATGCATACTCAGATTTTAACACCAACTTAACTAATTGCTTCAGCATAGAACGATAGTTATAAGCAGATGCAACACTTCTCTTATTTTTTGATGCAAAGCTGAATACAAACTATTTAGATGAATTTGCCAAGTCTCTTGGCTTACAAAATTCTCATAAGCCACTATAATGCCTGAGATGGCAACGCCATATACATATACTGAAAATGCAATGCAAACTTCATAAAAAAACGACAAAGAACCTGGAAAAATAATCGCTCCTTTATTGATGAAGAAGTAGCATTCCAAAATACAAGAGTGAGCTTCTTGATAGACACCAATCGATCCTAGCTTGCAGCGGCCCTTGTTCCGATATGGAACCGCAATATAAAATAAATGCAGCTACAATACTCCTCCAATCAACATCAAATATCATTGCCATGCTCTCTAGAATGGAACGCTCCAATACCCAGATGAAATCGATGCCATTTATGGATGGAGTGAGCAAAAACCCTGAGTATACCTTGTGCAGTCGACCTTTATCAACAGCATCCAAACTGGGAGTTATAAGCATGAATAAGTCTCCAAATCAATGCTCACAAATTTGTATAGTCTTTCACCATTAAGCACTATTTTGATCTCTGAATGAAGCCGAATTTCACATGTAATCTTCAGTTGGTCTTTCACAACCTTAGAATGCACAAACTTCGAAGTAGCTATGCTCTCCAAAGTTGATAATTGCAAAAAACGCTGAAACCCTAGGTTTCTTCTTCTCCACAATGAAACTCTTCAAACCAAATATCAAAATCCTGAATGAATCCATAATAGCTTTGGTTGATCCCTTTCATAATTTCTCCAAGAAGAGGTCAATTCTCTAGAAGCCTCTTTTAATCATTTAAAATATATTAAATGTGCACTTTATAACATAATAAAATATTTCCTCAAAGTAGGTGCCCATTTAATTAATCATTTAATGTACTTTAAGTGATCTTTTTGAGGGTCATGGCTCCATTGGACATAAAGTTATAATATAACTTTTATAATTGCATTTTATAAATAATTATTAATAAAGTAATCATTTTATTGATAATTAAAATAACATAACTCTCACAAATAATCATTATTTCTCAATTCCGTCTGAACGTGGGAGTTAACCATTGTATTCACTGTGCATCCAACTGCCTTACTAAAAATAGTAAGGGTCCCTCTCTAACATCCACTGATTTACTATAAATAGTAAGTCCCTCAAACGAAACCGGAAACCCTTGAATATCAATGCCTCAAAACAAATGAAGGATTTGGGGAGATAAACACTTACAACTACCACTTGAAGAGCTCCATAACACCCAACTGGACCCTCTAATCCACCACACTAACCTACAAGGGTCAAATAATAGGCTAATCTACCAAAACCGAGAACAAGCCAAAAAGGGGACATTACAGTATACTATAGAGAAGAAGGCAAAAAATAGAGCCTCTCAGTTCCCCCTTGGATTTTATTGTGGCACTTTAGAATGATGCAAAAATATTTCCCCTATATAACTTCTCTGAATTGTGCAGCTTTAGCTTTTATTTCGTTACAATTTCCCAAACATGGGTCTTATGATCTGTTTTAAATACAACAGAATTACAATGCTTTAGATACAAATTAAGCTAAAACTAATTACACTGGTTCATAGAGCATGAAAAAATATGTAGTTTCAAAAAAATACCTCGAAATGCTTTTGTATGAGGAAGTTATGGCCTCTGGAAGATTAGAAAACGGGAATTGTTGAGGTGCCTTCTGGAAAACTCTTTAAAAAAACAGTAGAAAACTTATCAAAATCCAGAAAACAATAGTACCACTGTGTAGCCTAGGAAAAAAAAGTCACTGGAAAATGGCTCCAAATGACCAATGTATAGCAGTTTGAAGTTGAAATGCAAAAGTGAAATGCTTGCAGCGTAACCATGAAGGAAAACATGGACTTTGGGGAATTGTAACCCTTAACCTCTTCCTTCGAATGTCTTAGAGAAATTACAATTACTATGAGAACACAAAGACCATTCAAGTTTATATTGGAAAAAGAACAATGTTATTATTAAAAATACTCAATTTACATTTTTTGTAAATGGAAAGGGCCCAGTACTCTTCCCGGCTGCGAATTGCAGACTTGAAGGTAGATGTGTGGATGTGGGTGCTGGCTAAGGGATGCCACTACCAAAGTAGAGAGTAGGGAGCGACATTCAAACAAAGGAGTTGTTGCCATTGGGTTGTGGAAGACTCAGTGAGGGTGGCGTTTTGAAGACCAGCCATGGAGGAGGCAATGGCCTCTACACAAAAAAGAATTGTTCTTGCTTGGGTTGGGTCTTCTTGCCCTAAAAAGAGCTTCCAAAACAAAACATTGCAAACAAAATTTGTTTTTCTCTGCTTTTTTTTTTTTCTTTGCTTTTTTCCTACAATATTAGGAGACCAAAAAAATAAAAAAAACACATCTTTTTTTTCAATAAAATAACATAAAAACAAGCTGCCAAATCCAATCTAAACCTTGCAATGATGTTTTATCCACAACTGTGACACCTTTTGAGGTGAAATAAATCCTAATCCATGTTTCTCTATCCTTTTAGACATATTGGTGTGGTCACATTTGACCCAACATGCTCAAAAACGGCTAACCTGAAGATGCCCTGTTAAATAATGTAATTAGATTTAACTAAAATTAGTTAAGGCCTAAATAGTAACCTCCATAACTGCGATAACCAATTGGTTGTAACCAGTTTTGGAATGCATAAATAAGATTGATGCACTGATCATATCATCCAGTGCTTTCACATTCATCTCTTCATTTGCTAACAGTGGTATCAGAGCCACCACTCGAGGAAGCCAACAGATGGTACGAGTGATTCGTCGTTCAAGGAAACCCTGGTGTTAGTGTACGAACGAGAGGAGAAAGAGAAATCTGTGGAAAAAAAATCGCGAGTTGTAGACATCAGACAAATCGCAAAAGGTTTTAATGAAGGATCATGGATACACACAGTCGAGGGCACACACGTCATCGAGGGTTTGTCACAGTCCCGTGGAGGTGGCATGCAAGGCACGTGAGCACAAGAAGGGCACGGAAATGCCAATCACGTTCGTGGCAAAAAAATGACACAGTCAAAAACGCAGTCGCTAGGGTTTGCTATAAGGTCGTGGGTTGTAGAGACTCGCAAAAAGGGACACGGGAACATTTGCATAGTCATGCAAGGGTCTTAGACGAAAAACGCCAAGAAAAAGAGACACAACAAGGGGAAAAATCGATGCCAGGAAGAAAAGTTGACGTTGCTGCCATTAAAAAAAACGTTGACGTTGCAGGAAGGGCACGTCAGTCGAAGGGCACGTGCAGAATATTTGTGAAGACACAAGTATGCAGCGAACGAGTTTGAGGAAGATCGCTAGGGCACAAGAGAAAAACATTGAAACTGCAACGGAAAAGTACAGCATACACGATCAAAAAATTTCTGGCACACCAATAGTCGAGGAAGGCTAAAATTCCTGAGTTCATTTAATAATTTTTCGTATTTTTTAAAAACAAATATTTATTCTGAATGGTTGATAGTTAAATTGAACGGCATCATTAAAAAAAAATTAGTTCAATTTTTTGCAGAATTTTGCGAAATTTCATTTTATTGGTTGAAAATTATTTTTCAGAGTGAAAAATGGCCGATATTCAAAGCCTTGTCCTCCCTGAGACCCAAAAATTAACTAGGCAAAATCATAATGCATGGAGTCGTAAAATCTTGACGATTGCGAAATTCCGTGATTGCAACAAGATCATACTTGACACAGAACACCGGTCAATAACGAATTTTGTCGATTATGACAAACGTCATAAAAAAGCCCTTCTATTATTGAATTTTTTTGTGTCAGATGACATGATTTTGGAGGTCCGCAATGCCACATAAGCAAGTGCACTATGGACCAGTGTCAAGAATAAGTATCAGACTTTGGAAAAGAGTCGAGTACTTTATTTGAAGAATCTGCTATTTTTCACACAAATGTCAGAAAGTGGGTCTCTGTCAGAGCACTTATTACGGATGAAAGATCTCCGTGACCAATTGTCAGCGATCAACAAAAATGTGGATAACAATGATATGGTAGCTCTTATTCTGAATTACCTGACACCTTTGTATGAATCGTTTGTGGAAGCTTTGCACCTAATGACAAAGAGTAACACTCTCACTTTTGATCAGGGGAGTTCATATTGGCTGCAAAAAGAACACAGGGAGACACACTTCAGTGATTCCAATTTTGGCCAAACGGAAAGCGTATTTGCTACCCAATCCAAAGGGAAATGAAAAAGACATTCAAATACATCTTCATCTTCCTCAAAATTCAAGGTAAAATATTATTATTGTCAAAAATTTGGTCATATTAAGAAAGAATGCAGAAAATGACAATATGATTTAACACATAACAAGAAGGCAAAAGGGCATGCAAATGTAGCGGTAGTTGAAGTTGAATCTGAGGAGGAATATGCTCTCATGGCATCATGCTTTGATGAGAGGACTACCAGTGAATGGTTTTTTTATTCCAGTGCATCACGGCATTTTACATGTCAAAAAGACTGGTTTGTAACTTTCACTACAAAAGAAAGTTTTTCATATTCAGTTTCCTTGGGTGATGATACATGCTATAGAAGGGATAGGAGATATATGCATTGTATTGAATAATGCTGCAAAGTTCATAGTTAAGAATGTTAGGTATGTACCTAAGATGAGCAAAAATCTTCTATCAATCACTCAGTGAACTGAAAATCCTCACATTATAGTCAATTTCGCATGAAATAAATGTATTGTGTCTAATATCAAAAATGATAAAGTCATAGCCCTAGGCATTGGGCAAAATGGCTTGTATAGACTTATTGATCCTACCACTGTCAGTTTGAATGCATTAATTGTGGAGGATAATACCAGTGTTGTATGGCATGAGAGATTTGGATATCTCAATCTTTAATATTTGGCCAAACTCCAAAAATTAAATATAGTTCTTGGATTGCCTACTATTTAGGTCAAGCAAGTTATATGTGCAGGTTGTTTGGCTGACAAAAAGAAGCAAAAGCCTTTTCCCACTGAAGGTGCTTGGAGAGCAAAGGGGCTCCTTGATCTTGCTCATGCAAATCTATGCGAGCCATCTACCATTCTTGGTGCAAGGTATTTCTTGTTGTTCGTAGATGATTTTTCTAGAAAAATGTGGGTCTCTACTTCTTGAAAAAGAACTCTGACTGTTTTGCTGAGTTTGTAAAATTCAAAGCACTGGTAGAAAATGAGACAAGTCAGTGGATCAAAGCCTTAAGATCCGACAATGGGGGAGAATTCACTTCAAAGCAATTTCAGAACTATTGCGGCAAGGAAAGAATTCATCGGCAGTTAACAACCCCATACACTCCTCAACAGAATGGAGTGGTTGAAAGGCGGAATCACACAATCATGGAGATGGCTCGATCCATGATGCATAGCAGAGGTGTGCCAAATAAATACTGGGGAGAAGCAGTAAACACCGCAGTCCACATCTGAACAGAAGTCCCTGCAAGGCTTTGGAGAACATCAAACCAAAGGTAACACATTTTCGTGTTTTTGGTTCTGCTGCATATGCTCTCATTCTTAAGAAACAAAGTACACTAGATTCTAAATGTGCACGATATTTCTTTGCCAGTTATAGTACTCAATCCAAGGCATATAGACTAATAGATGTTTCTACTAACAAGATCATTAGTCGGGATGTTGATGTAAAAGAAACAGAAGCATTCTCTGTTTGTAATCAACAAGTTGTCTCTACTAATCCAGAGGTTTCTAGCATTGTACTTCCTTTGAAAGATGAGGAACCACATGTTTTGAAGACACCCTCAGTCTTCAGTGCAACAATCTACAGCTAACACTCTGTTAGTGTATCAGCGTCGTCGACTTGAGTCGACCACTCCTCCATCTGATGATTAGCAGGTACAGGGATCATTGGTACAGAAGAGACCCAAGTGGTATTACACCACTCTCCAGGATGTGCGAGAGGGGGATCTTCCTCAATCTTATACACGGTCTCAACAGCCAGGAAAGTCAGTTGTGGATTCAACTAATGATAAAGAGCTTATGTATTTTGCTCTTGCTTATGATCTTTTCAGTATTTCAGAGCCCCAATGATATTATGATGCACAGGGCAAACCGGAGTGGGAGAAAGCGATGCAATCAAAATATGATGCCTTGATGAGAAACAATTCCTGGGCGATGGTGGATTTACCTCCAAGGAAGCAAACCATTGGCTACAAATGGATGTACAAAGTCAAATGTAAGGCTGATGGTACTTTGGACAAGTACAAACTCTGTCTTGTTGTGAAAGGATTTTCACAATAGGAGGGAATAGACTACGAGGAGACTTTTGCTCCTACAAAAATGGTCACATTTTGGTTACTTCTTTCTATCGCATCTCAATTTGGTTGGAAAGTATTTCAAATGGATGTCAAAAGTGCTTTCCTTAACGGCGATCTGGATGAAGAAGTATACATGATGCAGCCTGAAGGTTTTCAAGAACTTGGTCGTGATCATTTGGTTTGCAAGTTGAAGAAGTCTCTGTATGGGTTGAAGCAGGCTCCTCAACCCTGGTACATCAAGATTGATCAACATCTACGAGATTTTGGATTTAAATGGAATCCATCTGATCCAAATCTCTATATCAAAAGCACTGATGATGACATTGTGATATTCATCGTGTATGTTGATGACCTTGCCATCACAGGTAGTGGAGACACAGCGATTCAGAAAGTCAAATCAGATTTGTGCACTGCTTTTGATATGACTGATTTAGGCCTCCTACATTATTATTTGGGTGTAGAGTTCTGGGAACATGACCACTCCATTTCATTGCTCAGGTCAAGTATGCCACTACTCTTTTGAAGAAGTGTGGAATGATGGATTGTAATTTTGCTTCTACACCTATGGAGGTCGGACTGAAATTGTCAACTCATGATGATTCATCACTGGTCAATGAATCATTATATGGACAGTTGGTGTGCCGTTTGATATATTGTACCACCACCCGATCAGATTTAAGTTTTGCTATTAGCTATCTTTCTCCGTTTTTGTCTCAATCGAAGCTAGTACACTAGATAGTAGCAAAACATGTTTTGTGATATGTCAAAGGTATTCTTGATTTTGGCATTCTCTATCAGAGGAAAGTAGATTTCAAATTGATTGGTTATACAGACTCTGATTGAGGAGGATCAGTTTTTTTTTGGTTCAGGAGTTGTTTCATGGCAGAGCAAGCTTCAACATACCATTGCTCTCTTTCACTCAAGCAGAATACAAAACAGTAGTCAATGTCAGTTGTGAAGCAGTTTGGCTACATCAGATTCTTGCTGATTTGCAACTTCCTTTATAGACACCTACTCCACTATTTTATGACAATCAAAGTGTATTGAAGTTAAAAAAGAATCATGTTTTTCATGCTCGGACCAAACACATTGAGATACATCATCACTACATTCGACAATTGGTTGATTCTAGTGACGTTTCTCTTCACTTATGTGCTTCTATAGAGCAGCCTACAGATCTAATAACTAAACCTCTTGGTTCTATTCTTTTTATAAAGTTTCGAGACAAACTTGGAGTTGTTTCTAGTTTAATCATTAAGTGGGGGTGTTAAATAATGTAATTAGACTTAACTAAAATTAGTTAAGGTCTAACTAGTAACTGTTGTCAACCTGGAGTTGCACCCTGAATTAAAGACATGTTGAAATGGTCAATCCTCTCTCCAGTTGAAACAATGGGATCTTCTCACGAGGGTGGGTGCCTCAATGGTGAAAAGAACCTCCAGAGAACACTGGTTCCTGTAAGATGTATCAATGGATCTCTACTCTGTGTTGCGAATCTACCATAGAAAAGGGAGAAAGAAACTTGAAAGGGAAATCCTATCTAATGACAGTGATACACCAAAATGTTGATCCACTCTACTTGGAACCTTGAACACTGAATCAAATAAGGGAAAAAAAAGACCTTTGATTTCAATTGATCAGTATGCATAAGTATTTCATGAGAATGTTCGATCCAATGACCAAAACATGAGGGAAAACGATGGAGAGAGATCTGATACAAAACACTTTGCAGCGACCTAACATCCACTTACTGCTTCAGGAAAAGACATATAGAACACTGAAAATACCCTGCATAACATGATGAGCTAGCAACTAGGTACAAATCAGAATTTGGAAAGGGAGAGAAATCTACGACGTATGCAAATTGCTAAATGAATGTACACTATGCCAACACTTGAAATCTGAAAGTACAATCCTTCTATTGATTGAAGAGGTTACACAACTCACCAATGGCAGAGTCTGGTCTTACGAAGAAAGGGATACAATTCAAGGCTGAAAAGCCAACTTATATAGAAAATTACAATAGCCAAGAGTTGGCATTGGAAAAATAGGAGGCTAAATCCATCCAACTCAGCCTTTACAAAAAGTCTATTTGTCTTGCATGAAGCTCTTTGAGTTGAAAAGTGGACGGTGGCTCAAATGTTTGACTTTGTTTGTGCATGTTCAACTGAACCGTGTCTAAAATTAGAAACCGGCTCTTTGGCGTTTGAGAATGGACGGTGTGTTTGTTGAAAGTCAAACTCTTATCATGCAAAAATGCTACGCCCACCCCCAAATATGGACTTCCTCTTGAGCCGTTTAATCGTTTGAAAGCACGAGATAAACAAGAGCATGCATGAAATCCACGCCATGCTAAAATTAGACATCGAATTGAAACATTGGAAGCTGAGTTGGAACGTTTGAAAGCACAAGTTTGACCCGGAGATGAGCTTGACTTCAACAACCAGTCAACTGAAACTTTGACCAATCAACCGAAAATAGCCTTTGCTTGCATGTATTTTCTCTTATTTTGGTCTGGCTTGTTCGTGGCTTGTAATGTCCCCTTTCTAACATTCATAGCATGATGTTGTCATTAGCCTATTTCCCTATGGTCTCGTAGGCTAACCAGGGCATTAAAAGGACTTAGAGGCCATTTGGCCGAGACAGTTTCAGTTGCATATCTTTTTGAGGGGTTTGAGGCAGTTTTGGGCATACTTACTATTTATAGTAAGCCCTGAATGGACATGGCTGGACTTCTAGGGGCAGTGACATGTCGATGGTAATTGTTTAAAATCAACAGAGAGATTTATTTATTATTGATATGATTTATTGGGCATTAATGAAGTTATTCTATAAAGTTAAATTTAAATATTTAACTTTATTAATGCATATTCTATAGTTTGTGAAAATTATTTAAATAAAAGAATCTCCTTTATTTTATAATTCATCGGATACATAAGTTACATAAAGGGAGTTATGTTTTATCCCACATTGACAAAACGAAGGAATGGACTCTTGTGAGAACTCTATAAAAGAAATAGAAGAGCTTCCATTTAGGGGGTTTTTGGAGGAGATTAATGTTATGCTACTGGATTTCTTGGAAATCTGATTTTCGAGCTTGGAGGACGAAATCCCTCTTTGCTAGTATTCTCTGCGCTGTTGAAAGACACAGTCAAGAGGATTGATGGTGTTTTCATTCAGGAAACACATTGGGCTTATTGGATTTACAACAAAGAAGGGCAATATAATGATTTGCTATAGGAGCCGTGAATAGTGTTTTGCTACAGTGTGCATGAATAGTGTTTTTGCTACAATGCATGTGAATAGTGATTTTGCTACAGCACCCATGAATAGTAAAATTGCTACAGTGCTGTGAATAGTGCTGCTATAGTGCATGAACAGTGTTTGCATCAAGTTTACTTATTTATTCTCGCTGATTAGAGGTCTGGAAGGCTGCCATTTCCTCTGTGGGTCACTACAGCACTAATTTCCAGGTTTCTTCTATCAAATTTTCATATCTAAGCATTGCAATTTTTGAATACAAATTTTAATATTTGTTGCAGCGCATAAGGCAATTGTAAGTGCACATTTATATTGCAAATTAGTGTTTAACAGCGAATAAGGAGTTTCAAGTTTTGCATGTATAGTTGTATGTTTGTCAAGTGTTTTGACAAAATGCCTTGTTGATCATTAAGCAATTTAATTGATATGACATAGTAGTTCGCAAGTTTCTTTCATTGGAAAAATAGGGGTGGTTATTACAGTGGTATCAGAGCAGAAAACCCTGCCATCCTGAAGGATTAAAGAATGTATAAACGGGGACATGTCTGATTTTGATCAGCAACCTTTCACTCACCATTACAACACAAGAAGGAACAAAGCAGTAATAAATACAGGTCCAGAGGAACAAGGGGTTCTAGAAGAACATAGAACTACAGGGGAACAAAACATTAACAATATGGGTGAGAGAAGAGACCCAGGGGAGGAAAGATTTCTATAGTTATTGGACACACTAGTTCAGGGACAACAGTTAGCAAAGCAAAGAGCACAACAACAAAATCAACGATTGGACCTATTGACACAGATGATGGCACGCTAGTTGGGTATTGACATGAACAACTTAGGAGGTGGAAATAATGGTGGCATTAATCAGAATGAAGGTAATAATGGTGGACAAAATGGAAATGGAGGTAATGGAGGGGGAAATGTAAGCGACAACTTGGGCCATGTAGCTCAAACCACTCGAACGGTGAGCTCTAGACCGCTTCTACCTACCTTCCCACCTAGGGCACCGACACAACCTGCCAATGAACCTCAAATCACAGATTTGCAGAATCAGTTCAGAAGAGATTGGGAGAGTGGAGGACCTGAATTTCAGGCAGCTATATCTTTATGAGACTATATTGATGTAAGGATGAGACACATGCCTCGTGCAGGAAACAGGGACCAAAACTTTGAGTTACAGAAGAAAGTAGGGAAATTGTCTCTACCTTATTTTGATGCTTCTACAAAGACTACGGCACGAGCTTAGGTGCAAAAGGTGGATACCTATCTTCAGCTTAATCCTATGCCCAAAGAAGAAGCCATTAAATATGCCGCTATACACCTTGATGGAGTTGCACATGAGTGGTGGCACCATGGCATGGTGACTATGGGACATGATCAAATCACTTCTTATGTTGAGTTTACAAAACGATTGATAGAGTGGTTTGATAGGAAGGATCCAGAACTGCATTTTAAGGAGTTGGCACAGTTGAAACAATGGGGACCATTGGAGAACTATATCTCTAAGTTCCAGAGACTTTCAGTATTAGTCACGGATATATCACTGAGGAGACTTATGGTGCTTTTCATGGATGGATTCGCTGATCCATTGAGAGGGTGGATTAAGGCCCTCAACCCACCTACTACACTATAGGAGGCTATTAAGAAGGCTAGGGACATGGAGGCTTCTAGTTCAAAAAGCCGATTTCAGTCTAAGAGTTTCCCACAGAAAAAAAAAAAAAAAGGATAAGAGACAAAATGAATAACATCCACCACGAGCAGATTCAAGAAGACTTGACAGTGATCAGTTGAATGAGCTCAGAAGGAAAAAACTTTGTTTTCATTGCAGAGAGCCATGGGACCCTTCGCATAAGTGTACGGTTAAGGCAAAAGCAAAATAGTTAGAGTATTTTTCCGCTGAAGAATCAGCTTCAGAAGAGTCAGAGCAACAGTCAGATTCAGAAAGCAGTGATGAAGAAGAGACTATGGCAGAGGAGGTTAGAGAAGTTAAGACCATTGCCCAACTTACCAGCACTGAACCGTCAATAACCTTCAAAGTAAGAGGTGTGATTCAGGGGCAATGAGTTGTTTCATTGATAGACACAGGGGCCAACGACAATTTCATTGATGCAAGCTTTGTGAAGAAGCGAGGACTTCAGACTGAGGAACATGAGGGATTCAGAGTGATGGTAGCTAGTGGAGACAAGCTTCTTAGTGCTCGGATGATTCCTGATCTCCATATGCAGATTGGAGACTATGACATGGTAGGCAAGTTCTATGTTGTTGACATGGGAGATTATGATGTCATCCTAGGCATGACATGGATGAGATCTCTAGTGGAGTTCACCTTCAATTTGGAGAAATTGGAAACGAGATTTGAGCACCAGGGTCGGAAAGTGGTTCTCAGAGGGTTATCAAATGGGGGACTTAGAGTAGTCTCACTTAGGAGGATGGAACGTTTGTTTAGACATGACCAGATAGAGTGGGCAGCAGAATGTATGATCATGCCTACAGCTACAAAGCAACAAGTGAAGGAGTACCATCCAGACATTCATGAGGTCATATCCAAACATACAAAGGTGTTTGGAAGCATTCCACCAGGTGTTCCACCAGAGAGAGGAATAGAGCATGTGATTGAACTGGACGGGGCCTGAAGCCTATGATTACCACCCCCTATCATCATCCTAAGGTGCATAAGGATGAGATCGAGAAGGCAATAAAGGAGTTGCTGGAGATGGGACACATTAGGCCTAGCAAAAGTCCATTTGCCTCAGGAGTGGTCCCAATAAAGAAAAAAGATGGGACAATGCGTATGTGCATAGATTACAGGGCTCTCAACAAAAAGACAATCAAGAACAGGTACCCCGTTCCGAGAATAGATGAGCTAATAGATGAGTTACACATGTTGTTTCTCGAAGATAGACTTGCACTCTAGGTACCATCAGATTAGAATGAGAGCAGAGGATGTAGAGAAGACAGCCTTCAGGTGCCATTATGGCCACTTTGAGTTTTTGGTCATGCCATTCGGGTTAACCAATGCTCCAGCGACTTTTCAGAGTTGTATGAACCAGGTGTTCAGGAGTCAGTTAAGGAAATTTGTGCTTATATTTTTTGATGATATCCTGATATATAGTAGGGCATGGGAGGACCACTTGCAACACTTGGAGGAGGTATTGAGCATACTTGAGAATGAGTCCCTTCATGCCAAAGAATCTAAATGTGAATTCGGCATGACAAAATTATTGTACCTTGGGCACATCATTACTGTGGATGGAGTGAGGGTGGACCCAGAAAAAATTAGAGCTATAGTTGAGTGGCCTACTACTAATCTTACCCAACTCAAGGGGTTCTTTGGTCTATGTGGTTTCTACAGAGGGTTTGTGAAGGGGTTCTCACAGACAACAGCTCCACTTATGGATTTGACCAAGAAGGGAGCCTTTGTATGGACAGCGGCAGCTCAGAAGTGCTTCGAGCACTTCAAACAGTTGATGACATCTTGTCGGGTATTAGCACTTCCAAACTTCTCCAAACCATTCGAGCTTCAGTGTGATGCATCTAGGGATGGGGTGGGTGCAGTCTTAATGCAGGAAAGACATCCTATTGCTTTTGAGAGCATGAAGCTAAAGGGAGTGGAGAAGAGCTACTCTATATATGATCGGGAAATGTTGGCCATAATGCATGCATTGGCCAAATTTAGGTCTTATCTGGTTGGAGGTAAATTTGTGATTAAAACAGATCATAACAATATAAAATATTTCATGAGCCAGAGAGATCTTAATGATAGGCAACAGAAGTGGATCACCAAACTACAGGCATATGATTTTGACATTGAGTATGTCAAAGGGAAGAAGAATGTAGTGGCCGATGCACTTTCTAGGAGACCACATGTATGTTCCCTAGTTGAGATTTCAGCAGACTCGAAGGAGAAAATAATCGCTGAATATGCTAAGGATCAGTGGGCAGCTGATTTGATAGACGGATCTCTACAGGACAATAGATATGTGGTGGTTAATGACCTTATCCTATACAAGGATAGGATTTATTTGGTACCTTCTTCGCACATCAAAGTTACTATCTTAAGGACATTCCATGATGCGCCTATGGCTGGACACCCCGAGTTCTTCAAAACATACCGACAGATTCGTGAGAGGTTTACTTGGAGAGAACTCAAGGATGATGTGCAGAGATATGTTAGAGAATGTCCAAGTTTGCTAGCAGAACAAAGATGAGCATACTCCTCCAACTGGATTACTATAGCCTTTACACATTCCTGACAGGAAATGGGAAAGCATTTCAATGAATTTTATCACAGGCCTACCCAAGGTGCAAAGTCGAGATTGTATTTATGTGGTGGTGGATAGGGTAACTAAATATGCTCATTTCTTTGCTATTACATCTACCAGCACAGCAGCACAGGTGGCAGACTTGTTTTTTCGGGAGGTGTTTAGGCTTCATGGGATGCCTAAGAACATAGTCAGCGACAGGGATAGTAAGTTTTTGAGCTTATTTTGGTAGGAACTTTTCAGATTGAGTGGCACTGAGCTCACTCATAGCACTAGCTATCACCAACAAATATATGGGCAAACGGAGATTGTTAATAAGCGGGTTGAGGGGTACTTGCGAAACTATGTATCAGGGCAGCAGAAGGCTTGGATCAGATGGCTTTATTTAGGTGAGTATTGTTATAATACTACCTATCACATGACGATCATGATGTCTCCGTTCATGGCGTTATATGGGTATGAAGCTCCTCGCTTCACTGATCTTCTTTTTGGAGATAGCAGGGTACCGAGTGCATGGAATTGGTTACAGGACAGCCAAGATATTTTGAGATCACTTAAGGAGAATATTCAACAGGCTCAGAATCAACATAAATTATATGCTGACCAACACAAGATGGAACGTAGTTTTGAGGTTGGGGATATGGTATACTTGAGACTTCAACCCTATAAGCAGTCTACACTTAAGAAGAGTGGAGTAGAGAAGTTGAAACCAAGATTTTATGGGCCATTCAGAGTTGCTTGCTGCATTGGCGAGGTGGCATATGAACTGGAGTTACCAGCAGATAGCAGGGTGCATAATGTGTTCCATGTCTCCAGGCTTAAGAAAGCGCTTGGTCATAGTGTTGTTCCATCTGCAGATTTGCCCCCTCTAGATGAAGAGGGTAAGTTGATATTGATACCTGAAGCCATCATTGATACCAGGAACAGAACACGCAGGAGGAGAGTCATCAAGGAGTACCTAGTCAAGTGGAGGAACCTACCAGTGGAGGATGCTACTTGGGAAAATGAGCAGATATTACAACATTTAGAGTTGAAATCTCTTGAGGACAAGTAATTTTGGGAAGGGCAGACTGTAATGTCCCCTTTCTAACATTCATAGCATGATGTTATCGTTAGCCTATTTCCCTATGATCCCGTAGGCTAACCAGGACATTAAAGGGACTTAGAGGCCATTTGGCCTAGACAGTTTCAATTGCATATCTTTTTGAGGGGTTTGAGGCAGTTTTGGGCATACTATTTATAGTAAGTTTTGAATGGACATGGCTGGACTTCTAGGGGCAATGACATGTCGATGGTAATTGTTTAAAATCGACAGGAAGATTTATTTATTATTGATATGATTTATTGGGCATTAATGAAGTTATTTTATAAAGTTAAATTTAAATATTTAACTTTATTAATGCAAATTCTATAGTTTGTGGGCATTATTTAAATAAAAGAATCCCCTTTATTTTATAATTCATCGGATACATAAGTTACATAAAGGGAGTTATGTTTTATCCCACATTGACAAAACGAAGGAATCAACTCTTGTGAGAACTCTATAAAAGAAATAGAAGAGCTTCCATTTAGGGGGTTTTTGGAGGAGATTAATGTTATGCTGCTAAATTTCTTGGAAATCTGATTTTTTAGCTTGGAGGACGAAATCCTTCTTTGCTAGCATTCTCTTCTAGAAACACAATCAGGAGGATTGATGGTGTTTTCATTCAGGAAACACATTGGGCTTATTGGATTTACAACAAAGAAGGGCAGAATAATGATTTGCTACAGGAGCCATGAATAGTGTTTTGCTACAGTGTGCATGAATAGTGTTTTTGCTATAGTGCACGTGAATAGTGATTTTGCTATAGTAACCTATGAATAGTAAAATTGCTACAGTGCCATGAATAGTGCTGCTATAGTGCATGAACAGTGTTTGCATCAAGTTTACTTGTTTATTCTCGCTAATTAGAGGTTTGGAACGCTGCCATTTCCCCTGTGGGTCACTACAGCACTAATTCCCAAGGTTTTTTTATCAAATTTTCATATCTAAGCATTGCAATTTTGAATACAAATTTGAATATTTGTTGCAGCCCATAAGGCAATTGTATGTGCACATTTATATTGCAAATTAGTGTTTAACAACAAATAAGGAGTTTCAGGTTTTGCATGTATAGTTGTATGTTTGTCAAGTGTTTGACAAAATGCCTTGTTGATCATTAAGCAATTTAATTGATATGACATAGTAGTTCACAAGTTTCTTTCATTGGAAAAATAGGGGTGGTTATTACATGGCTTGTCTATTTTTGGCGAGATTCTATTTTATGATAATCATATCTATATTTGGTCTATTATCCTGTTTTAACCACTTAGCCTAATTCTTTCGGATATTCTTTTGTTATCTGGGGATTTCCTTTGGTCTCGGATTTTCGGTTATCTCCTTTTAATTTCTGTGGACTTTATTCTTTTTTGTGCACTTTTTTTTTTTTGCTGTATTTCTTGCTTGCAATTTTCCCGAAGTTTTCCTTCAGACAAAAAGTCCGAAGGAATTCCTTCGGACTTTTTGTTTGAAGGAATATCTTCCCTTTTCTTTCTTTGCTTTGTTTCTCATTTCTTCGGGTTTTTTGCAATTTGCAAATTCCCTCAGATTTCTACCTGCCAATTTTTTCGAATTTATTCCTTCTATATGCCTCAGGGTTTCTGGTTTTCAAATTCCCGCAGTCTTTATGTTTACTCTCATTTCCTTCAGACTTTATTTTATCTCCCTTGAATTCTTTCGGAATTCTTTGTTTCCTGCACTTCTTAAATTCTTTCGGAATTCTTTTTTCCTGCACTTCTTGAATTCTTTCGAAATTCTTCCATTGTTTCTATTTCCCTGGGACTTTATGTTTTCCACACCTTTGGATTTTCTGCGGACTTTTTGGAGGCTGCATTTTTGTTGGTCTCTCCTTAGCTTTTATTATTTCCTTGTTGACTACGGGTTTTTGTTTGCAAATTCTCCAAAGTATTCCTTGGGAGTCTCTCCTTAGCTTTTATTATTTCCTTGCAAACAAAAACCCGTAGTCAACAAGGAAATAATAAAAACCCGTAGTCAACAAGGAAATAATAAAAGCTAAGCAGAGACTCTGAAGGAATACTTTGGAGAATTTGCAAACAAAAACCCATAGTCAATAAGGAAATAATAAAAGCTAAGGAGAGACCAACAAAAATGCAGCCTCCAAAAAGTCCGCAGGGGTGGAAAACATAAAGTCCGAGGGAAATAGAAGAATTCCTTCGGACTTTTTGTCTGAAGGATATCTTCCTTCAATTTAATTTCCTTTCCTTTGTGCATATTTCTAACCTTGCCTAAGGCATTAATTAATGTATTGTATGCAGTAACCCTATAAGAAAAACCATGTTTGCGCATCGCATGCAAAACAACCTCCGCATTTTCAAACAGTCTAGATATGCAGTATGTCTCAGCAAGTAGAATATATGTATCTTCAGTCGCAACCTAGGGCACCTGTAACATCCTCAAGTAGATCATCCCATTTTTTATGTGAAGGTTGTAGAGAATCAAGAGCACGGTAAATAGTATTTTTATTAAAAACTTTCAACATGTATCGAGCCAATTTATGAGCCTTGGGGCTAAGTATTGGAACTACTCCAACAAAGCTTGTACCATAAATCCACCCACATCCTTTTGTTGAACCACCTGGGAAAAAATCCAAGAAACTAAACCTGCATGATGTTGCCTTTGATCCCGTGCTTTCATTGAAAGTGAACCTACAAGCCTGTAGGTTAACTTCAAGGATGGTTATAGCTATTAATTCTTCATTGGCTCCTATACACCTCACAAAGTCGTTCTTTCTACAGGCCTGGAGTTTTAAGACTGTATGTGACATTTTGAATAAGGGATATGGCCTTTGAACGTGCTGTAGGTGTTGTTGACCATTTTTGGCCCAACAGGGCAAAATCGGTCCCCTTCTTTCCCTGTTGTTCTGAGCCAGTTCATTTTTTTGATTTTGCACAAGTCTGGAAATTTCTACGGACTCTGCAGAGCATGGATTTCTACGGACTCTGCAGGAATGGATTTCTACGGACTCAGCAGTGAAGTTTTCTACGGACTCAGCAGGAAGAAGGCAAGTTCCGACACTTAGACGCAAAATGGATCATTCTAAGTGCCCTTGCAGAGGGCAGGGAACACTTTCAAAAGAGGCCACAGAGAAAAGCCGAAAAGGTAAGTGTCCTTCGGAAAGTTGTCTAAGGCAAAGGAAATACCCTTCGGAAGGGTCGTTTCCAATTTTCCCGAAGGGCACTTTTCAAAGGCAGTTTGAAGAGGCAAAGGAAGAAATCTTTCAAACTTTTTGTTTGAAGGAATTCCTTCGGATAAAAAGTCCGAAGAAATTTGGAAGGGCAACAAAGCTGAAGAAAAGCAAGAAAAGACTAAGACATTGAATGAATTCTTTCAAACTTTTTGTTCGAAGGAATTCCTTCGGACAAAAAGTCCAAAGAAATTCAAAAGGAAGATAGCCGCGTGAAAAGTGGCTGGGAAGAAAACCCAAAAGAAATCAAAGCAGCGGAAACAATTCTTGCGGACTTTTTGTCCGTGGGAAAAAGTCCGCGGGAAAAAGCCCGAAGGAGAAACCTGCCGAGGAGATAGAAGACCGCCCGAAGGGTACGTGCCCTTGCGGGGGGATCTTGCCGAAAAGACACTTTTCCAAAAGCCGAAGGGTCACTTTCCCTTCGGAAGGATGCAAAACAAGAAGCTGAAAGAAAGAGAAAGGCCGAAGAAAGTCCAAGGGGTGACGTGCCCGAAGATGTCAAAGTCAAGCACGGCAAACTAGCCATTGGAAATTCAAACGCAGTGACGGGTGCGCGAATGTCAATTTCAAGGCTCGTGAAGTAGCCATTGATTTTGAAAAGCCTAAGGAACTCAGCGACCCGCCAAGAAAAGATAGCCCGAGGGCCGAAGGAGCCAGAAAGAGACAAAACCATGAAGAAGACAAAGTGCAAAAAAGACAAAACAATCCAAGTGGCGAGGGGAGGTGAGTTATTGCCAGGTGGTCATCAAATGGCGCAAACAGTAAGCCGCGTGGCCTGTCTCCTCCACCTTGCATTTATAAGCAGACAAACCGCGTGAATATTTGGAAGGAGCAGTCTTGTCTGTGAAAAAGAGGCGCGGCCCGTGCTTTCACATTAATGTTTGGACGCCAAAGTCAAGATCGGCGATCACACAACATGGTTCCAGCAGGCCTTTTCTAGAAGAATGACATCAGCAACAGTGACTTCCTCTTCTTGATGCTCTCAACGCACATGGGCCAACTTGTCAAAGAGCGCCAAAGTCTTTTTCAAAAGAAGCGCCAAGTTCTCTTCTCCTCTTTCTATATACTGTAAAACTTCTCATTTGAGGGATCCATGCTCTTAGCCCGTAAGGCAAAGCTTTGCCCAAAAATCTCTCGGGCTTGTAAGGCAGAACTCTGCCAGATTTTTACCTTGAATCAAGACTTAGCATTTTTGCCTCTATCTGGACTTGCACTCAAGCATATGTCTATGTTCTTCTTTTGTGTTAAGTCATTGTCTTTCATGCTTTTCACAGATCGATTACAGCATGTCTAGTGCATTGTGAAGTTTCTTTTCTGCAGGTCTGCCAGAAGTGTCTACAGCAGGAATATAGGCGCATGTGAATACGCTGCCAAAGTGTGTCTCAGAACACCCTTGATAGTTCCTTCCTCCCTGTATCTCTACGGACCCCTGACTCACTGATACAGAGGAATTTCCCACATCAGATGAAGTGTATGGGTGCTTCTTCTTGGTGAAAAGTGTATGATCACGCTGAGTGGGTCATCATTTCTGGTGTATCACCTTTTTATTTTTAGGCTTAGGTTCTGTTTTCAGCATCCTTCTCCCTTTTCATCCCCCCCCCTTTTTCATTTATTTGTTAGCAGTAGGAATCCAGGACCTAAAAGATACATCAGAGGGAGCTAGCCCTATCTAGAGACTCTCCCCTCCAGCTTCGCCGGTCCCACAGGCGAGAGGGGAGTTTCCATTTTGACGTGTGGAAGGCAGGTGTTAGGTGCCCTACCAAGGTGCAATCCACTGCGTCAACAGGTGTCTTTCCCTCAAACAGACTGCATGCTTTATATGATGGTTGTAGATGGCTCCTTGGGATTTGCAAGGTTGTAGGTGTCTTTACCAATTTACATGGCTGTAGGTGTCTATTTAAGGACCCCAAAAAAATGATTTACAAGACAAACTGGTACCATAAGACCATCTTCCGAATAGTAAGGTTGACAATTTTGGCCTGGGGAAGATTTGTCAATAGTAACCCCCATAACTGCTATAACCAGTTGCTTGTAACCAATTTTGGACTGCATAGATAAGATTGATGCACTGATCATATCATCCAGTGCTTTCACATTCATCCCTTCGTTTGCTAACAGACCTCCTCCTTGAATGCTCCCACATTTGGGAAACCCAAAGACTCAATGGAGGAAAAAAGAGTAAAAGAGGGCAAAGGCTATAGCTCTGATACCATGATGAAATTTGACACAAAATCATGGAATTCATGCAGTATGCACAGCCTTGCCAAAAACGCCTTTCACACTTTACTAAAAATTCAACAGAAAAAATTGGCAAACATTGTGCTATATTTTTCATAAAATCAACTTGAGGAATGTACGATATCCTCCTTTATTTATAAAAATGAAGAAATGGATAGGATAAGATTCTCTAAGATAAAGTTAGAAGAAATTAACAAAATACATGCAAGTAACAAAAATAAGCCATGCATGTAAAAGGATGAATGCAAAAAGAGACTCGGGTGACAACTAAAACTAAAACTTGTCTAACATGGTTTGTAATTTGTGGATATTTAATGAATTATCCATTTACAATATTATTTGCATGTGCATGGAAAACAAACTAACGTACGAAAATAAACTGATCCTAAGTCTAAACTGTATGGGTCCTAGAATGACCTCTACACCAACAATTATATGGAAAGGGAACAATGCATTCCAATATCTCATTAATTTATTTATACAAAAGTCAAGATTCTATATTGTGACATGTTTCTCCCTTAGTGTTCAATGAAAAATTTTAATGGATCTCCAACAAACAAGAAGATTTCAAGATGCGTTCCCATGCACGACAATTAATTATGTTTCTATTTCTGACTAGTGTATTCTTAAGCGGTGTTTTGGAATCATAATTAGCATTTACTTAGTATTCTTACATTGGTTCAATCTAATATTATATTGCACATTGGTTTTTTTTCATTTTAGGCCACCTGTTTTGTTTTGGTTCTAAATACATGTTTACATGTATACAGCTTTCTGAGCCAGCTGGAATTTGTGAAGGAGAAAAAGGTTAAAAAATGTGTTTTTTTCACTCCTTGTTCCCTTTTTCTGTTGTTTGTTTAATTTTTTGCGTGGGATAAACTAGAAACTATAATAAAGTCGTCTAATATATGCAAGTACCAAGTAAACAAATTTATAGAATATATAAAGTATAGCAGAGCATCATTAACATGCATGCATGTAGGCTGCAAGATCACCTTTATTTCATTTTGCATGTTGATTGGTATTTAATCATACAGAATTTAAATACAGTGTAGATAAAGTATTAAGTTATCTCTTGAATAATTTTGAAGAACTGCATGTATGGATGTTATGGAAAGATGTGACTAATAGCTCGAGTTGGATAAATGAACTTTTATTATCAATGAAATCATCACTTGCAAATGCTCTTTTATGCTTATAACTGCGGTATATTTGGTGTTGAATTTCTTCTGTACTGTGTGTATACTGAAGATATCTCATTGTTTTTAAAGAAAACATTTAGACTTGATTCATGTCAACATTGGTGAGCCTTGAGACTGATATAGATCAGTATATGTGAGCAAGATTTTCAGGAAAGTGATTCAACGCCAGCAAGTAAAATGCAGCAATCAAGGCAACAAAAATCCAGAGAAGCTTGCAGATCAATACGGTTGTGAAAGAAGAACCATGCTGATGATGTGTTATCTACTCAACTAGGACAGCTTGAAGTGTCCAACTAACAACTGTGAGTATGATCATGGGAACCTTCATCTTCCATGAAGGATACAGAGGTATAAGTTTATGCATGACAAGCGAAGAGCGATACACTTGACCAAGTAGGGTTTCATCAAAAGAGAGTGTAGAATTCAGTCACTGGCCTCTTAAAAAGTGAAAAATGAACCCAAAGCATTTTATGATTTCTAAACCAGCATTGTTCAGAGGTGAGAAGAATGAAGTTCCAACAAATCAGTGCTTAAGTTGGGATCATAACTAGAAAACAAATGGTGTCACCGATAACAAAACTCAGTTGGAGTATTTTTCCAGGCACTGCTATTAAATGTTATGAACAACTATATGTGGATCAAAAGAAAACATGGGGAGAATTCAAAACAAAATTCAATAAAGAATTTAAGTGGCACACTAATGCCCAAATATTGAATGAAATCTAACTAGACTAGAGCAAGGTGAGGACGAATCAATAAAAAATAGAATTCATGAATGTTAGACCTGGTTCAAATGCTGGTTCACATATTAGAAAACTGACTGGGTAAATATTTTAGACAACAATATTTCATAAATGGGTTACAGATTGTATTCGATTGTACCAACATTGAATTATCGAGAGGCCTAGAAAAGGATGTTGGATGTTAAGCACCAACATTATTACAAAAACAAAATGTATATGAGGAAGAGGAGGACGGGTCTTAGTTGCAAGAGATTATGAAGCTCCTTTACAAATGAGATGAGAAGAAAAAAATCAGAAAGTTTTGGCACGTGGTGTTTAAAATATCAAACAGAAGGACACAAGGAGGAGGAATGTCCAGTAAAGAATTGCGCTATTTGTAAGGTAAGAAGGCATGGCTAACAAAATGTTCATTTAACTTGAAAACTAAATCCAAGGACAATAAGTAGCATATTTTGTAAAAAAAAAACCTCAAGTGGGTGGTATTTTTTGAAAAAATGTATTTATATGTAATGAAAACTTTAGAAAAACCAATATATGAGGACAAGTCTATGCTGGAAAGCAGAATACTCCATCAGAGATTTTTAGAATCTCTTATTGCACTTTAGCATTTTTCACTAGCATTAGGTCTTTCTCCCAGGTTTGGTCTTTTAGATTATTAGACATGGCTGTAAACAATATTTTACATTATAAGTAGCCCATAGTCCTACATCTAATGGTTGACTTACAAACTCTGCAAAGTACCATGGCAAAGTTAGATTTAGACTAGTGGCAAACACAAAATGGGAAGTCTTCACTTAGTTTTAGTTTATTATATCTGTTATAAGATTCTTGAGGCTTACCATTAAACTTTGTGCCTTGCTATCGATGATATTTTTGGTTATAGGTTACTCACGAAAACTAATTAATTTTATTAATCTTGCTGAGATATTCTTTTACATGTTTGATCTCCTACAAATCAGGGGTCGAGCAATATCTCAATCCTTACTTTCACTAAATTGAACCTCATCTCAATTGAGTTGTTTGTAACAACTCACGTATATAAAAACACTCACACTAAATAATATTCTAACTAATAACATCACTATGTACTAACCTATTATTTCCAATATTCTCCCCTTAATACAAACATAGGGAAAGGAACACTCCACATGCACAATAAACAAACATGTAATTTGACATATATTTTTATGGATGGGGACACATCAACAATCCACGGATGGTACACATTAACAATTCATGGATGGGAACACATCAACCAACCGAAGTATGAACTAGAGCACACCTTAGTTCATATTTCATGTGTGAACATACACATTTGTTTAAAAACACACCAAAGTATACATGAATAAAGATGCATACATTTATTCATGATAACCTACATACATAAACAAGAACTAACACCTTTGTTTACAATTTAGTCTCAGTGAGAATATATCATCACTGATCTTAACACATGTAAACAAGGACACACACATTTACAATTCAATAAGAACATATCATCATTGAACAAGCACACAAATTAAGGACTAGATCCTCACTGTCTTCACTAGGTGTTGTCTACCTCACTATCTTCGGTGTGTGCTGCCCACTTGACTGAACTTGCGTTTACAGCTAATGTACTTGATCATTTCCATCTAATCACAAATAGCATAAATGGTAGCCACTGCCACTAGATATCATTCTCAGCATTAGTCAGTTTGGCACATGTTTTTTATCGTCTATAGCTGGAGTACACCATCAACAACGGTAATGACTAACAACTCTTCAGCTCTTTTGTCTTTTGGACTCATTTTGTTTTGTCACTATTGTAGTTTACAACCCTTGAAATAGCAGCGAACTTGAGGTTTAATTGGGCCTCTTTCCTCTGTTTCCTCTGACCTCCAGCTTGCTCAACTGACTAAGTTAAACTACATGGTGCTTCTATTAGACGTCGCATATTGAATAAAATCCCTTCCCCTCACTGATCCTAACACATGTAAACAAGGACACACACATTTACAATTCAATAAGAACATATCTTCATTGAACAAGCACACAAATTAAGGACTAGGTCCTCACTGTCTTCACTAGGTGTTGTCTACCTCACTATCTTCGGTGTGTGCTGCCCACTTGACTGAACTTGCGTTTATAGCTAATGTACTTGATCATTTCCATCTAATCACAAATAGCATATATGGTAGCCACTGCCACTAGATATCATTCTCAGCATTAGTCAGTTTGGCACATGTTTTTTATCGCCTATAGCTGGAGTACACCATCAACAACGGTAATGACTAACAACTCTTCAGCTCTTTTGTCTTTTGGACTCATTTTGTTTTGTCACTATTGTAGTCTACAAACCTTGAATTAACAGCGAACTTGAGGTTGAATTGGGCCTCTTTCCTCTGTTTCCTCTGACCTCCAACTTGCTCAACTGACTAAGTTAAACTACATGGTGCTTCTATCAGACATCGCACATTGAATAAAATCCCTTGCCCCTCTCTACTCCCCCCACAGAATGGAAATACTTATTCTCAAGGGCGTCGGATTTGCCTGATAATGCGTCCTATATAAAGAGTGCTAATTTGAGTTTGATGATGCCTTTGACTTTAGATGACCCATGTGCTTTATTCAAACTATTGACACACATCCTAGACTGTTGTCTTAAATTATATTGCTAAATTTTAAACTATATCCTATACACTTCAAAAACTATGACATTACTAAAAAAAATAACACTAATCAAAACAAATTACTAAACCTACAACAAACCATTTACCAAAAATTTAGACTAAAAACTTAATAAATAAAACAGAAAACACACAACCTAAACTAGAGGTTACAAACGCTATACTGACCTTGACGTCATATGGACAGAGCACATGGTTGGAAGATATGCACAAGGTTCAGAAGCAGGCATTTATAGCACCCCATTGATCATTTTGATGCACAATATGAGTCAATAATGCACAACTCATATGGGCAATGGCAGATGTAAGTGCTAACAAAATAAAATACTAGAGACATCAAAACTGCAGATGGAAGGATCACACATGGAGATAGGATAAGTCTGCACACGTGGAGATGTGATAGAAGAAGCCATAAACTCGTCAAACAAACGGGGAGTAGTCACACAAAGAGGAATCTGCATATGGTGAGATTAGAGCTGACAGTGACACAGACTGCATAGATATGCGCACATGGGTTCGAATGCAAGGCAGCCAGTTTGCACGTGGACAAAGATAAATGCAAAGTACTATGGTAGAGAAGAATATGTTGGCATGGATTGACGACGAAGGATTGTCAGAGTCCATCTAACTACAGATTTGGTAGAGTTGACAGAGCACTGGATTACGATTTGAACTGCACGTGGACTTCACCGCATGGGCATCGAAGCATGAGTGCATGCGAATTGACCAGGGCATTGAACATGTATGAAGGAAGCACGTAGCACTGGGAGAAATACGGATGCATGGTGCAGAATTGACAAGATTTTCTGGTCTGGCAGATGGCAGAATGTTACACACACATCGGCCCAAACATTTTTAACTCCAAAAATAATCTTAAATTCATAAAAAAATTATCTTAACTATTGCTAATAAAACCTTAACTTCTACAGACAAAGCTTACATGGCCAAAAAATATTCTCTTTCAAATATGTATTGCCGTTGCTCAGGGCAATGGATCACAGGCCGCCCCTTCAATTTTTATCATTTTTTTCATTACCATAAACCTAATCTGATACCAATGATATTTTTGGTCAGAGGTTACTCATGAAAACCAATTAATTTTATTAATCTAACCAAGACATTCCTATACATGTTTGAAATCCTACAAATTAGGAGTCATACAATATCTCAATCCCTACATTCATTTAATTGAACCTAATATAGAGTTAGTTTTTTTGTAACAAATCATGTACATAAAAACACTCACACTAAATAATATTCTAACTAATAACATCACTATGTGATGTACTAACTGTTGTCAACCTAGAGTTGCACCCTGAATCGAAGACGTGCTGAAATGGTTAATCCTCTCTCCGGTTGAAACAATGGGATCTTCTCATAAGGGTGGGTGCCTCAATGGTGAGAAGAACCTCCAGAGAAGGCTGGTTCCTGTAAGATGTATCAATGAGGATCTCTACTCTGCGCTGCAGACTACCATGGAAAAGTGAGAAAGAAACTTGAAGGGAAAATCCTACCTAATGACGGTGATACACCAGAATGTTGATCCACCCTACTTGGAACCTTGAACACTGAACAAACAAGGGAAAAGGAAGACCTTTGATTTCAATTGATCACTATGCATAAGTATTTCATGAGAAGGTTCGATCCAATGACAAAACGTGAGGGAAAACGATGGAGAGAGGTCTAATACAAGACACTATGCAGCCATCTAACATCCACTTACAGCTTCAACAAAAGACATATAAAACACTGAACATGACTTGCATAACATGATGAGCTAGCAACTAAATACGAATCAAAATTTGGGAAGGGAGAGAATCTACCACTTATGCAAATTGTTGAATGAATGTACACTATGCCAGCACTTGAAATCTGAAAGTATAGTCCTATTAATTAAAGATGTTACACAACTCACCAATGGCAGAGTCTGGTCTTATCAAGAGGGATCATTTTTATGAGGCTGAAAAGCCATTAATATATAAAATTACAAAAAGCCAAAATATTGGCGTTGGAAAATGGATAGGGAGTAAACTCAAACTAACTCAGCGTTTACAAAAGTCTATTTTGTCTTGCATGAAAATTTCTTACATTGAAAAAGAAGAAGACAAACTTTGGATGAATGAAATCAATGCATAGATGTCTTGGCTTGAAGACCAATCAACTTCAAAACAAGAGTAGTCAAATCCACTCGAACCGTCGGAACGTTTCACTCTGTGAGACAAACGAGAGTGCATGCATGGAATTTCTCGTTGTTTGAGACGTTCAACACTTTGCCCGTTCATCATGCAAAACAACTCTATTTTCAGAACTGAAGCATGCTTGTTTTCTTAAACGTGTTCACTTCAGTGAAGTCATTCACGTTAGTCTGTGCATGATCTTTCTTCATCCTACCTTTTCCTTTATTCTACGTTTGTCTTACTATTCATGCTTATGTCCATGCTCAGTTCTGCTTCAGTCTTGTTTGGCTTTTCCCGTGTTCATGCTATTGATCATGCTCAGTTCACTTCGTGTTTTCTCTGGCTTTTCCCGTGTTCTGCTTTAATTTGGGATTCGGGCTTTATTTTGGTCGGGCCTCTGTGCTTTTATTTTCCTATGCTTGGCATTTTCCTTTTTCTTTTTTGGCCTTTGCTTACGCTTTAGTCTTCGGGCTTTTTGATCCATCTAAATTCCTTCGGACTTTTTGTCCGAATGAATTCCTTCAAACAAAAAGTCCGAAGGAATTTGTTTCTTTCTATGCCTTTGCTTTTATTTCTATCGCGCTTTTGTCCTCCCGAATTCCTTCGGACTTTTTGTCCCAAGGAATTCCTTCAGACAAAAAGTCTGAAGGAATTCGTCTCCTTTGGCTATCTTTCCCTGAAGGGCAAGTGCCCTTCAAGAACTTTGTTTTTGTCCTTCGCTTTATGAAGGTGCCCTCCGCAAGGTCTCTGCTTCCCAAAAATGTCGTTCGGGCTTTTTGATTTGGTCTTGTCTTTGGCTTTGGTGCCCCCCACAAGGGTATGTTCTTCCAGGAGTGCTCTTCGAAAGAATTGTAAAGGTCCACTTCGCTGCAAAGTGTCCTCCACAAGGGCTATTCGTCCTCAAAAGTGCCTTTGGGAACTTTTGAAAGGATCCTACCACCGACCAAGTGCCCTCCGCAAGGGCACTTCTCCTTTGAAAAAATTGATTTTGTCCTTCAAAACCTTTTCCAAGTTCTTCGTGCTTGAAGTGTCCCCCGCAAGGGCACATACCCTTAGGGGAAATTGTAAACGTCCCTAGGCAACGCCCAGATGCCCTCCACAAGGGAACTTCTTCTTAAAACATACCTTTCAGGGTTTTTGAAAATGACCCTTCGGAAAAAATGAAAGGTCCTCTCGCCGTCTGAGTGCCCTCTGCAAGGGCAGTTTCCCTTCAGGCTTTTTGAAAGGCACCCAGGGTTTTTGAAAGGCACCTGGGCTTTTTGGAGGGCACTCGGGCTTTTTGAAATTGTCCTTCGAATGAATTGTCTGTCTTTAGAAACATAAAGTGAACCAACCCGAAGGGTACATACCCTTCGGGACTTTTAAATTGGACCTTCCCAAAGGGCAGGTGCCCTTCGGGTCTTTTCAACTATGTTTTTTCCCTTTCCTTCGGACAAAAGTCCGAAGAAAATAAACTTTGAACGACTACCACTTAGTCATTTTTTTGGACTTTTACAGTCCTTTTGAGAGCTCTTTCTCTCGGACAAAATGTCTGAAGAAATAGTCCACCTCTTATAGCCCGAAAAAAACCTTGGGCAGGCAAAATAAATAAACTTACAGCTTGTATGTCTTGGCTGTATTTGCACATTTGGCTGTAATCAAGAAAGCTCCTTGGAAACCTCTGAATGACTAAAATTCACCTGGCTGTAGATGGCCACTTGGGTGGCTGTAAATGCACATTTAAGGACCCCAAAACTGATTCACAAGACGAACTTGGCACCATAGCAAAGTTCCTAATAGTAGGGTTGACAATTTGCCCTGTGGGGGCAAAATTGTCAACACTAACCTAATATTCCCAACAATCAGTGGAGATTTCGAGCACTGCAAATACTAGAAGTATTATAAGACCCAATAGCTTCCTTATGTGCCAACAGATTTCTCTTCTGCTTCCATCCAAGATTCCAAAGTATATTTTGAGTGGCATTGCAGCATGGCAGGCCACGGCTGCTACGGTATAATGTGACAGGCCACGACTGCTGTGATAGAGAGGGAGAAGAGTCTGAGCAGCCATCCTGTTCTGCGGCACTATTTTCTGGGGATTTCAATTATGCTACAACAGTATGATATTTTTTACAAATTTAGTTCTATATCTCTAACAGAAATTCAAAAACAGAGTTAAGTGTAGGTGTGTAGGCTAAATTTGATAACATTATGACTCTAATTACACATGTTTGCTGTAAAATACAATCAAAATGTTTTGTAGACTGTATAGGATGCAATGCGAAATTTTGGGTAGACTGTAAAAAAGTGTAAAGGTTTATAAAAATATATATTCATTTTATTTAATGGTTCATCCTACTATGAACTGTACGGGAAATGTTGAATAGATGATAGTCTTAAGTATATGTTACGGTGCTTGAATAAAAGGTAGCAAGCCAGTAATAATCATAGGTAATTGTAAAGATGGATTTAATGTTATGCGTGCAATAAGATTTGTTCAAGTTATATAGCGTAGTTAACTATAATTTAAAAACGTTATTGAAAATCTTATAATAGTATTAGGCCATCCTTGAATATTTTGTTGATGGGCTAGGCTGAAAATCAAATCTCATCCATGCACCCACTCAATTTTATAAGATTTGCATGACAATAGAGCCATAACTATTTCTTTGTTGTTACCCTTGAAATTCACCAAGTCGCCTCCTTAATGGCATTCGTAGTAAGTTATGATCAGGTAGGTGAAATTTGAAGCGGTCCTTGTGTGTTGGAGTCTTAATAGTACTTTGCAAGGAATGTTGTGGCAGAAAATTGCATGGCTGTAGGCTGTACACAGCAGGGGTTGGAAGGAAGTAAAGCAAGTGTGAAGTGTGGGGTTATGTGTCAAATAGTATGATGGTTTGAAATTTCCTAGTAAAATAGATAGTCAATCAAGGCAAAGGGGTCGTGGGCAAAACATTCTTAAGGGGACCATATGCCTAGTTTTCACAAGTTTAAAATATGACCGTTAATATTAAAATCAACACCTTTATCTTGAAAAAGGCAAAGCAGTCTAATAGGAGACATGTCTCCAACCCCCTGAGTGGCATCTCGGAGACATAGATGCATCTCTGGTATGGGAGACGGGTACAAAGACATTTCCCATATCCAAAGATGCCTTTGAATTCGTGCCAAAAAAATTAATAAAAATTAAAAAGCATGGCCTCATCCTAACCCTAAATGCAAACAAACAACATTAAACAGATTTAAACATTTGACGAGACAAAAAAGAACACGAGGAGCGATCAACAATGCAATTTTAGGGCTTTGAGTCTTCAACTACAGGCTACAGCTATGAGTACCAGGGTTTTGAGTTTCTCCAAGTTTTGAGAATACTAGGCACCCTCATTTCCATCCACTGCTAAAGAAAACATTATTGGTCGGGTAAATTTTTAAGGGCGGGTTTCTATTCAACATTGGCCTTCAAATAATAGGGCAATTCATGGTTAAAGAAGGAAACATCAAAACTAAATATACATTGATTATAATGCTTTTGAATTTGTGATAGTCCGCCCAATATTTCCCCTCGCATGCAATATAATCTTCAAAAGTAGGAAGCATCAAAGACCTTTTATATTTTTGATGGTCCACAGAATGTTTTTTTGTTTGTTTGAAGGATAAACATCCCGATCTAGAACCATGCAGCCCATAGGAATTGGGTGTATGACTAATTGGCCTTCTTTAGCTTAGTGCCAAGGAATGAGGGATATCCATTCTGCGAACTTCCCCTAGGACTCGAACCCAACCTCATTTCTTTTTATATCTATTGAGATTTGTGCCTTAGTGGATGGCATGCAAACACACTTTACCATTGTCCATACCATTTGAATGATCCACTTAAACTTAAACTTGTAACTCTGGTTTTTTTTAAATTTCCCTTGCATCTGATATAATCTTCAAATTTATAAATAAAATATTAAATAATTTTACTTTATTATTATATTTGGCGAAGGCAAGGCATATAGCTTTCACTTTAGGTCAAAGTGTACAATAATCCTTGGTCAATCCACCAATAAGATGTCAATGTTTCTTCCCTTTAGTTGAAATTCTAATGTTTAAAAATATTAATTCTTAATTTCAACCATTTAAATTAAACAAAAAGATATTTCAATGTGGATTAGTAGTTTAGGTATGATGTGACTTATTTAGGTCTTATTCCCATTTTATTTTTTCATGTAGATTTTTCTAATACTTACACTTATACCTAGGTGATGCCATAAATGTCTTTTCAATGATTATTCTATCAGGCTTATTAAAGGGACAACTCCCCAACATAACATAAATCAACTAATTAATGAAATTAATTTTTGCTACAATCCTCTATTTATAAAGTTTGTAATTATGGGGGGATAATGTCGAGGATGCCCCTATGTGGTGGTAATTCTTAAAATCATTTTGAGGAGCAAGGTGATGATTGTGGTAGGCCACGGGCCGGGGTGCAATGGTAAGGCCAAGGGCCTACCACCCCGGGTTCAATCCTTGATCCCTGTCGGCCGCCTCCCGGATGTGTAATCAATATTGAAAAAAAAAAGGTGATGATTGAGGTGGTGTGAAGCATGCAAGGCTTTGCATTGAGTTGGGGAATTGAATGATGATTGAGGCTTTAAGCCAGATGATAACCTTTTCATTTTTTAATATTCGTTGCCAACACATCCTCCCCCCAACCTCCTTGTTGCCATTTCTGAAACTTATGGTAGGAGTTGGGGCTGAGAACAATAGGAAGGAAAATGAAAAGGGTGTGCAGAGGAGGAAGAAGCAAGTGGTTGTGGATGTGCATAAGACCTTTGTGGATTTTGTGAATGAATAAATTAGAAACCCTCATATGAGGATTTGGTTAGCAAGGGTGTGGGTTGTGGCATAGGAAATGGACAAGGGTGGCGTGGATGATATTAACCAGTTGCTCAAGGACCTAATGGTTGATCCTAAACAATCCATAGGGCGCAGTAATGTCTTCGACATGGCATAGGCGTTGAGTAGGGAAAACACCCTGTCAACTGCAGCAAGACACTTCTTGCTCCATGAGGACCACAACGTTGTAGATCGAACCCTAAGGTATGTTAGCTCAAAGGCAACCTACCTATTGACCATTTTGTGAATCCTGCATGCCAAAATGGGCAACCCCCCTTCTTTTGCCTTGAAGCTTTGTTCTTCATGCCCTTTTGCCCTGAAACCAGGTCTTAACCCTTTAAAAATCAAGGAAAAAGTTGTTTTTGTGCAGGTGCAGGTGTTGTCTCATCAAGCATTGGTCTTTTCCAGCACTCACAAAGCAAATTGGGTTCTCAGAACAACATTACTTGTAGGCTTTACAAGTAATAAGCAGGAGCACTTGACATACCTGAAGGGGTCTATGGCCAGTTCTAGTGCAAGTCGGGTTTTGCAAGGTCCTTTACTTGCCAATTTTCATGAGTTGGAGTCATTCACAAAACCGAAAGGGTAAAGAAGAAGCAATCAAGTTTTGAGACGTCTTTACTTCAAAGCTTTTTGAGTAAGTCCTTCAGAAGAGCCCAAATTGGTCTTAAACGCTTCTTAAGGCAAGTGTTTTTCCACGGAAGGCACCTGGGCATTCTGTAGGGTCATTTGCAATTTCTCCGAAGGGTATGTGCCCTTGCGAGAGGCACTTCAAAGATAAAACGGACCTTTACAAAACTTCTGAAGGGTATGTTGGAAGGCAGAATGGACCTTGCGGAGGGCTTTTCGTCGGCGTGAGGACCATTACAAAAGTTCCAAAGGGCACTTTTGGCTCAAAATGCCCTTGCGGAGGGCAGCTGGTTGAAGCAAAGGGGCAAAGACAAGAAGCCTGAAGGGAACTTCCCCTTCAGAAAAAAGTGACAAGCAGAAAGAATTCCTTCAGATAAAATGTCCGAAGAACTTCCTTTGGACATTTTGTCTGAAGGAAAACCGAAGAAGAAAAGCCAAGGTCGAATTCCTTCGGACAAAATGTTCGATGGAATTCCTTCGAACATTTTGTTCGAAGAAATTCGATGGTCACAAACAGTCTGAAGGGTAGGTGTCTTTGCGAGGGGCACTTGGTCAAGAAAGAGGACTCTTCACTTTTTCGAAGGGTCATTTCAGAGTAACCGAAGGGTCACTTTCTTTTCAAAGTGGACCATTGCAGCTTTTCTGAAGGTATTTTTCTAAAGGCAAAGGTCATTTTCGAATGTCGAAGGACCATTTCAATCTTTTCGAAGGGTCACTTTCCCTTTGGAAAGTTTGTTTGCAAAAATGCTGAAGGATTATTTCAGAATTTTCGAAGGGCTCTTTCCCTTCGGGAAAGTTCATTGTCAAAATTCTAAAGAGACACTTTAAAAACCCGAAGGGTACCTTCCCTTCGAAAAAAAGTGTCCGCGGGGAAATTGTTCGGGATAAGTGCCAAGCAAAGACCCGAAGCAATAAGGGACTCGAAGGAATTGTCCTAGTGAGTGACGACTGTATGGACATCAATTACATGATGGAGGACTAGCCGTTGGGATTCAAATGTCCAATGACAGGCCCGTGAACGTCAACTTCGGGGTGACAAACTAGTCATTGGGAAGTAATCAAACTGGAAGAACCTGAAGACATCAAGCTGGAAAAGCCCGAAGGCCCACCAAAAGAAAGCCAAAGAGTGCAAGCCCAAAAGAGAATTCCTTCGGACAAAATGTCCGAAGGAATTCGCATTACCAAAATCCGAAGGCCCAAGAAATAACAAGCGCTCGAGAGCCTGAATGGTTAAAGACAAAAGGTGTCCGAAGGAATTCACATTACCAAAACCCGAAGGCCCAAGAAATAACAAGTGCTCGAGAGCCCGAATGGTTAAAGACAAAAGGGAAAAGGCCAAGGCAAAGGGAAATAACAAAGCAAAAGAAAACAAGGCGGGTACCCCAGAACGCGGCCATGCATCACAATAAAGTAAAAGCTCAAAACATTATAAGTGGCGTGACAAGTCAAAGTGCGGACCCAAGGATGAACAAGACCAAGGCAGGTGGCACAGGGGTCATCAGCAGGAAGAGTAAATGCACTCAAGTGAAATAGTCTCTACCGAAAACCAATAAAAGGATTGGTTTTCGAACTACAGAGGGGAGCAGCCTGTGTTTTCACACTTCGCCATTAATACACAGCGAGTTGTGCTCAGCATTGAAGAGAGCATGGCCCAGTCAACACAACTTGGGGATGGCCTTATCAGTTACTAGGAGTATCCCATGCTTTTGCAAGCCCAAGATAGCAAGGGCAGCGGCTTGGAGTTAAATTTTAAACAACTACTACTGAGAGTTTGAACAAACTTTCCTCGCATATGCTAGTATTTTGAACTCTATCTCATCCTTTCTTTTTTGGAGCCAAGGCTACTCATATGACTGATATGGCTCAACATAGCTTTGATAATACTCCTAATAAGGCTGATTAGGTTCATAAAAAGGCTCATAGGCATCATGATAAGGCTGCTATGATCCATCATTGGGATGATAAAGAAACACAGCATAGGAATTCTCTTCATATACAGCCATCAAAACTCATTCATGACAATACAATACTTACATGGAAAGTGTGATTGGATTATTAGAAGCAACCACCTGAGCTTGGAATCGCCAAATACTTCTTGAAGAACGTTGTTGTAACTAAGATTTCATTAAGACCAGCTCCAAACGAGTCCCACCGAGCGTGCCAAAAATTGTTGTCAATCTGGAGTTGCACCCTGATTGAAGACGTGCTGAAATGGCTAATCCTCGTTCCAATTGAAACAATGGGATTATATCACGAGGGTGGGTGCCTCAATGATGAAAAGAACAACCAGAGAAAGTTGGTTCCTGTAAGATGTATCTATGAGGATCTCAACTTCTACGCTACAAACTGCCTGGGGAAAAGGGAAGGAAGAGCTTGAAAGGAAATCCTAGTTAAAATGGGGATACACCTAATTTGTTTGATACACTCAAATCAAGCTTATGAGAACACTAATTCAGACAAGGAAGAGGCAGAACTTCAACTCCAATTGGTCATTACACAAGTATTTCACAAAAAGGTTCTGTCTAATGATCTAAGCTTGAGGGAAAAGTAGAAATAGGCCTGACGAAAGGCACTAAACAGCCACTAATATCCATTGTAAACTCAGCAAAAGACATTCAAACACAGAACGTGACCTGCATAAATGACCAACTAGTAACTAGGTACGAATCCAGATTTGACAAGGAAGAAAGAAAATCTATCACTTAGATAAATCTATAACAATAGTACACTATACCGGCTGCTGAAAATTGAAAAAACACAATTATCTTCTTATTGATTCTGAAAAAACGTTACAGCACGAACTTTGGTAGAAGATTGCTTGCCAAAAGAGAGATCCTTTTTACAAGGTTGAAAAGCCATAATATAAAAAATTACAAAAAACCAAAAGATTGGTGTTTGAAAATAAAGAGTAAACTCAAAGCAACTCAACGTTTACAAAAGTCTATTTTGTCTTGCATGAAAATTCCTTGCGTTGAAAAGAAGACAAGCTTTGATGCATGAAATCTACGAATAGATGTCTTGACTTGAAAACCAGTCAACTCTAAAACAAGAGTCGTCAAATCCACTCGAACTGCTAGAACGTTTGAAAGTCTCCCCTTTGCATGAAATCAACGCAAATGCCAAATTAAGAATTACATTTGAACTACCAGAACGTTTCAAGCTTTGAGACAAACGAGAGTGCATGCATGGAATTTTTTTTGTTTAAGCCTTCCACCGTTCCACTACTCAAGTCCTTATGCAAAGCGAGCCTCTGTTTAAGACTTGAAGGTGAGGTGTTAGAACGGTCAAATCTGGACGTGTCTATTCCTGTTCATGGCTATTGCATGCTCTTGTATTCTCGGACTATTTAGGCATGTTCACCATCTGTATTTGTCTTTTCCACGAATCTTCCCTTATGCCATTGTTCATGCGCATGTTCATCTTGTATTTCCGTCGGGTTTCTGTGTCTAACATTTGTGTTTTGTTTCTCCGGGTCATCTTTTCTCGTGGATTATGTTCTCTGCGTTTGTCTGTCTTTACTGTATCTATCTTTTATGCGTTAGTCTTTTCTTTCAAGCGGCTTTTCTGTTCATGGACTCTTCTATGTATTCCGTCTGGGTTTCTGCTTCCTTTGTTATGTGTTCTATCTGTTTATGGCTTTTGCAGTCAGGGTCAAGCTTTTTGTATATGTCCTTCGAACAAATTGTCCGAAGGACTCTGTTCTTTCTTCCACAGCTTGTTCTTTGTCTTGGCTTTGTTCATGCTTTAGCCCTCAAGCATTTGTTCCTTGCTCATGGCCTTGTCTTTTCCATCAATCTTTTTGTCCCTCTCGAATTCCTTCGGACAAAAAGTCCGAAGGAATTCTTGTCTTTGTGCCTCGTGTATTCGTTGCTTCGTTTTGTCCCGAGCTCGGGCTTCGGGCTTTTTGAAAACCCGAATTCCTTCGGACAAAAAGTCCGAAGGAAATTCTTTTTCATTTGTGCCTTTCGCTTTTGGTCATCGGCCTTTTGTCCTCCCGAATTCCTTTGGACTTCCGTCTTTGGGCTGTCTTTCCCCGAAGGGCAAGTGCCCTTTGGGAACTTTGTTTTTTTCCTTCGCTTTATGAAGGTGCCCTCTACAAGGGCTTCTGCTTCCCAAAAGTGCCCTTCGGGCTTTTACAAAAGAACCTGTCTTTGGCTTTGGTGCCCCCCACAAGGGTATGTTGCTTCCAGAAGTGCCCTTCAAAAGAATGGAAAAGGTCCTCTCGCCACCTGAGTGCCCTCCGCAAGGGTATGTCTGGCTCCAAAAGTGCCCTTCGGGCTTTTCCAAATGGTCCTGCCACCAACCAAGTTGCCCTCCACAAGGGTAGGTGCCCTTCGGAGAAACTATAAATGACCCCTCAAAAGTCTTGCAAAGGTCCTCTTCGTGCTTTAAGTGTCCCCTACAAGGGCAGTTGCCCTTCGGGCTTTTTGTAAATGACCCTTCGAGAAAAATGAAAGGTCCACTTTGTTCATGAAGTTCCCCGCTAGGGCAGTTGCCCTTCGGGATTTTTGTAAATAACCCTTCGAAACTTTTGTAAAGTCCACCTCGTCGATGAAAAAGCCCTCCGAAAGAAATCACCTGCCCTTCGCAATGTCCAAGACCTTTTCGGGCTTTACAAGTGCGATTACTTGTAAAAACATTATAAGACAAGTCGATGCACAAACCCGCTTCCCTCTTAAAACTCTTGCATGTGTCCTCCTTTTGAACGAACTGTATGCTCTATATGAGGGTTGTAGGAGTCCATCAGAATTTACATGGTCGTAGGAGACCTTTTCGTCATCATTTGCATGGCTGCATTTGTAGATTGCGTTGGCTGTAATCAAGAAAGCTCCTTGGAAATCTTTGAATGACTAAACTTCACCTAGCTGTAGATGGCCTCTTGGGTGGCTGTAAATGCACATTTAAGGACCCCAAAACTGATACACAAGACAAACTTGGCACCATAGCAAAGTTCTGAATAGTAGGGGTGACAATTTGCCCTATGAGGGCAAAATTGTCAACATTTTTGGCGACTCAACTGGGAAGCATGCCTGCTAAGCTAGAGAACTCAAACCATATAGATGCTATTCGAACTCCCAAATGGTTAACCTTATTTCTGACTGAAAATCTTCTCTGATCATCGCTGAAGTAACCTTTCTCCTTCAAAATAAGAAGGGAAACACACGAAAGCAAGGAACTAAGAAGCAAATGTGCAAACAAGCACTTTTTGGAACAAAACTAAACGAAACTAATGTGCTAGAACAACACTTGGAGGAAAACAAACTAACAAAGAACCTAGCTAACCATGATAAAGCATTATCCGCCTGGATCAAATGAGAAATTCTCGAACTCACTCCTTCCAAGAGATGGTACAAGTTGCAAAGCAGGATGTTTATTAATCATAACCTTTGATGAGGCATTTTCCTTGTCCACCAACTGTATTAGCATCTTCTCAAATGAGTCATCAACAGCAAACCAGTCACCAACAAAGACAAACTCATCAAGTATCTCCTGATCTTTTTCATATTGCTTGTCATCTACCACCTTGTCAAGTGATACCTCATCTATGCATGGTTCTTGAGTGACCACATCCTTCTTATCGACTGCTGCAAGTTCATCCAGCTCCTCAAGGAGCTTTGAGTAGGCAACCCAATATGTACTGTGACCTTGAATAGGTGATTCTTGATCAACTTTTTTGTAAACGTGTCCTTCAATAGACAACATATCCATACAAAGTTTTTCAATCTCCTAAAGAGATTCAAGGTACAACTACCAATCATCTTTTTGTTCCTCATTTTGATCTATAGAATCAGCTTGAAAGCTATCTAGATCCTTCTCAATAGGAGATACCTGTAACTCACGTATGACTTCAATTTGTACCAGCTCCTCTTGAATTTCCTTTACATCAAAATTAGTCTTCTCACTCTCAACTATAATTGGATGCGCAACTACAACCTCAAGTGAAGTATCAATAGGAAATTCTTCCTGAAACACACGTGAAGCATCCTCTACACACTCTGCAAGAACTTGACCTGTAGCTGCAACCTCTTTCTCAATCCTCCAAAGAACAGGTTCCTCTTGAGGAAGGGAGATGGTGGGAGGGTGATGAAATTCATTTGTTTGAGAGGAAAAATGAAGCATGGGAGGTTGATCATGATCAGATTTTGGAATCTTGAGGGCAATGGAATTATCTAGGGAGTTTTGGAGAGAAGCGAAAGAAAAACTCTGAAAAACCTCTGTATTCTGTTCCTTCCACTTGGCCATCACCTCTTCAAAGTCTGAAATCTCCTTATCCTCATGGACAACTTGTGCTTGAGAGATGAGTGGTGAAGAAATGGGACTATAAGAAGGCTTAGTCTTATGAATAATCACTTGAATAGGCTCTTGAATAGGCTCTTGACTCCAACTAGGAAGCTCCCTCGGCACACACTGGGCATAGTTAAGAACCTCATGAGAATAAGGAGTACAAGAACCCTTTGTAGACAAGTGACAACTCAATTTTCGCCTATCCCAAGCCTCCATCTTCTCTAATACAAAAATACACAGCTCATTTATCTCTTTTAGATCATTGGACACATTTTGGAATAGACCATTCACTTCTTCATACTGAGAGTTTGAACAAACTTTCCTCGCATATGCTAGTATTTTGAGCTCTATCTCATCCATTCTTTCTTGGAGCCAAGGCTGCTCATATGACTGATATGGCTCAACATAGCTTTGATAATACTTCTGATAAGGTTGATTAGGTTCATAAAAAGGCTCATAGGCATCATGATAAGGCTGGTATGATCCATTATTGGGCTGATAAGGAAACATAGCATAGAAATTCTCTTGATATACAGCCATCAAAACTCATTCATGATAATGCAATACTTACATGTAAAGTGTGACTAGATTATTAGAAGCAACCCCCTGAGCTTGAAATCGCCAAATACTTCTTGAAGAACGCTGCTGCAACTGCGATTTCATTAAGACCGGCTCCAAATGAGTTCCACTGGTTGTGCCAAAAACTGTTGTCAACTTGGAGTTGCACCCTGATCGAAGACGTGTTCAAATGGCTAATCCTCGCTCCAGTTGAAACAATGGGATCTTCTCACGAGGGTGGGTGCCTCAATGATGAGAACCTCTAGAAAAGGTTGGTTCCTATAAGATGTATCTATGAGGATCTCAACTTCTACGCTACAAACTATTTGAGAAAAAGGGAAGAGCTTGAAAGGAAATCTTAGCTAAAATGGTGATACAACTAATTTGCTTGATCCACTCAAATCAAGATTTTGAGAACATTGATTTAGAAAGGAAGAGGCAGAACTTCAACTCCAATTGGTCAATACATATAAGTATTTCATGAAAAGGTTCTGTCTAATGATCTAAGCTTGAGAGAAAAGTAGAAATAGGCCTGACGAAAGGCACTAAACAGCCACTAATATCCACTGTAATTTCAACAAAAGACATTCAAACACAAAACGTGACCTGCATAGATGACCAGCTAGTAACTAGGTACAAATCCAAATTTGACAAGGAAGAAAGAAAATTTATTACTTAGGCAAATCTATAACAATAATACATTATACCGGCTGCTGGAAATTGAAAAAACACAATCTTCTTATTGATTCTGAAAAAAGGTTACAACACGAACTTGTTGAACACACTATCTACTGAGAGGGAGGTGAATCAGTAGATGAGCTAAAATCTGGTTCTTAGAATTTTTAAATAAAATACTCAAAGTATATGCAAACTAAAGAACAAAACAGAGATCACACACAAAAGAATGTTCAACACCAGATTTTAACGTGGAAATCCAAAAGAAAAAACCACGGTGAGAAAAGATGCTAGAAGCTACTGTTCTAATCCAGCCTCATTGAAAAGAAGTTTTACAGACAAACCTCACTGGTTACATTCAAGAGCACCCACTCTAAGGAAGCATCAACTTCCTAACTGAGCACCAACTCAGTTTTTCTAATGGCAACAACCTATTAAGGAAATGAATCTGCAACTTCAAAATACATAAGAGATTCAGAATGAATCTTGTATATATTTCTGTTACAAGTCTATTCTGTAACTGCGTCTTAGTTGTGTGTCTTCTCGGCTTCTCTGCCTTTATCTCTGTGTCTGGATATCTTCTACTTTGACACATCTTATTTTCTTTGCCCCTTCATGCTGTCTTCATATGCCTCTCTCGACAATTTTGAGTTAACGCTCTAATTATTATTGCAGCAGCAGTAGAAAGACAGCACTGTTCAAATGATTTGTTCGTAGCATATATAGACAGATGTATATTAGGGTTCTCTCTGTAAAGTGTTCACATTTCAACTAAACTTAACTAGTTCAAGCTTTTTATCTGTATTCAATGCAACTTTGACTTTGTGTCTCGATTCATGCTTCACTCGACAACGTTCAAAATTTTCTTTGTTGTCTTTGGCATCTACACTTTTACTGCACTTAACTACGTTGCTTCCTCGATCACTTCTGGTTTGCATTCAATGTGACTCTGACCTCATGTCTCGATTCATGCTTCAAACGGCAATGTTCAAATGCCTTTACTATCGTTGGCATCTGCACTTCTACTTAACTGCACCGCTTCCTTGATCACTTCGATTGAAATATCTCGAGCTCCATGAAAATATATCGAGTTCATCACCAATTTTAGTTGTTCCTCTACAGACAGTTGGAAGACATTGATTGTGGGCTTTTTCAAATTCTTTTGTCGCGCCAAGTTCACGTTCTTTTCTTTGTCGGATCTTTCCTTATGACCTTTTGACACTTGTTAAATGCACGTGCTCTCAAAGGATCATCTGAGTTTGCTTTGCCATTAACCATCGAGATTTTTTTCTTCTCTTTTTGCATCTCGTTGCTTTTTATACCATGGGTTTGTTTCCGCTCCTTTAGATTATCCTCGATATGCTCGATCTTTATCCTTTGTATTTAGCATTAAACTTCGGCATGTTGGTGTGATCTCATTTTCTTTGGCATTCTTGTAATGCTTTTGCACCGTTGATCCTTGTAGACTTGCTCAATCTTTAACATGCCTTGTCCCTTTGAGAATGCCCTATAAAACTTCCACACTTTATCTTCGACAAAGTTGCAAGTGATCTTTCTCTTCGGACAATTTGTTGCAGGGTTTTTGTCAAGGGCATTTCGAGACAATTTCCGCGGACTTTTTGTCTGGGTTTATTTCATCCTGAAGTGTCCTCCAATTTCTCCGAAAGAAATTGTCATTGGCTTCTAATTGGAGATGCCCTTTGGAAATCTTTTCTTCGGACTTTTTGTCCGCGTCATTTCCTTGAACTTTTTGTTCGCGAGGCATTCCTTCAAACTTTTTGTCCACAAGGCATTTCTTCGGACTTTTTGTCCGCAGGCCATTACTTTGGGCTTTTTGTCCGCAGGCCATTACTTCAGAGTTTTTGCAATCTACCCTTCGGCTTTTCTGCAAGTGTCCACATGCCCTTTGGAACATTCAAAAGATACCCTTCAGACTTTTTGCAATCTACCCTTCAGCGTTTCTGCAAGTGTCCACATGCGCTTTGCAACGTTCAAAAGATACCCTTTGGAATTTTTGCAATGGTCCACTTGCCCTTCGAAACTTTTGCAATGGTCCACATACCCTTTGGCATTTTTGAAAAGATCCCTTCGGAAGCTTTGAACAGTCCACTTACCCTTCGGACTTTTTGCAATGGTCCACTTGCCCTTCAGACTTTCTAAAAAGATCTCTTCAAAACTTTTGTTCAGGACAATTTTTCCGAACGAATTCTCCAAGACACTTTCTCCGAAAGAATTCCAAGTGGCACTCATTTCCTTAGGAAACTTTGTTGCAGACAATTTGTCCGACAATGACTTAGTCAATTTTTCTGAAAGAATTGCCTTTAACATTTTCCCGAAATAATTCCCTTATTAGCTACGGGCAGTTTGTCCGAGAAAATTGTCTTTACCAATATTTCCGAAAGAATTCCCTCAATCAAATCTGCTCAACTCAAGTCTTCTTGACTTATCCCGATTGCCCCTTATGAGTAAGAGCACTTCACAAACGCAATTTACTCAACAGGTCTGCTCAACTCAACCTTTGGCATTAATGCATGATCAGTTTCAATCTCAATGACATCAAGGACATTAACCTAACATCAATGACAATTCCATGCTGCCCTAGATGGAAATGATAATTGTTCTGTCCTCAAATTGCTTTTTGTATCTTGATATCAAATCTATCAACTGTCTCCTCGCTCACATTTCCAACATAACTTTGGCAGAAGATTGCTTGCCAAAAGAGGGATCCTTTTTACAAGGCTGAGAAGCCATTACTATAGAAAATTACAAAAAACTAAGAGATTGGCGATTGAAAATAGAGAAAGAGTAAACTCAAACCAACTCAGCCTTTACAAAAGTCTATTTTGTCTTGCATGAAAATTTTTTGTGTTGAAAAAAAGAAGAAAACAAGCTTTAGATGCATGAAATCTACGAATAGATGTCTTGACTTGAAAATCAGCCAACTCCAAAACAAGTGTAGTCAAATCCACTCAAACTGCTGGAACGTTTGAAAGTCTCCCCTTTGCATGAAATCAATGCAAATGCCAAATTAAGAATTATGTTTGAACTGTCAGAACGTTTCAAGCTTTGAGACAAACGAGAGTGCGTGCATGGAATTTCTTTTGTTTAAGCTTTCCACCGTTCCACTACTCGAGTCCTCATGCAAAGCAAGCTTTTGTTTAAGAATTGAAGGTGACGTGTTAGAACGGTCAAATCTGGACATGTCTATTCCTGTTCATGGCTGTTGCATGCTCTTGTATTCTCGGACTATTTAGGCATGTTCACCGTCTGTATTTGTCTTTTCCATGAATCTTCCCTTATGCCATTGTTCATGCGCATTTTCATCTTGTATTTTTGTCAGGTTTTTGCATCTAACATCTATGTTTTGATCCTCCAGGTCATCTTTTCCCATGGATTCTGTTCTCTGCGTTTGTCTGTATCTTTACTGTATCTGTTTTTTCTGCGTTAATCTTTGCTTTCGAGTGGCTTTTCTGTTCATGGACTCTTCCCTGTATTCCATCTGGGTCTGTGCTTCCTTTGTTATGTGTTCTATCTGTTTATGGCTTTCACAGTCAGGTTCGGGCTTTTTGTATATGTCCTTCGGACAAATTGTCCAAAGGACTCTATTCTTTTTTCCACGGCTTGTTCTTTGTGTTGGCCTTGTTCTCTGTCTTGGCTTTGTTCATGCTTTAGCCTTCGGGCTTTTGATCCTTGCTCGTGGCCTTGACTTTTCTATCGGGCTTTTTGTCCATCCCGAATTCTTTCGGACTTTTTTCTACGTTAGTCTTTGCTTTCGAGAAGCTTTTCTGTTCATGGACTCTTCTTTGAATTTCGTCCAGGTCTGTGCTTCCTTTGTTATGTGTTCTATCTGTTTATGGCTTTCACAGTCAGGTTCGGGCTTTTTGTATATGTCCTTCGGACATTTGTCTGAAGGAATCTGATCTTTCTTCCATGGCTTGTTCTTTGTCTTGGCCTTGTTCTCTGTCTTGGCTTTGTTCACGCTTTAGCCTTCGGGCTCTTGTTCTTTGCTTGTGGCCTTGACTTTTCTATCGGGCTTTTTGTCCATCCCGAATTCCTTCGGACAAAAAGTCCAAAGGAATTCTTGTCTTTGTGCTTCATGTATTTGTTGCTTTGTTTTGTCCCGGGCTCAGGGTTCGGGCTTTTTGAAAACCCGAATTCCTTCGGACAAAAACTCCGAAGGAAATTCTTTTCCGTTAGTGCCTTTCGCTTTTGGTCATCGGGCCTTTTGTCTTCCCGAATTCCTTCGGACTTTTTGGCTTCGGACAAAAAGTCCGATGGAAATCCGTCTTTGGGTTGTCTTTCCCCGAAGGGCAAGTGCCCTTCGGGAACTTTGTTTTTGTCCTTCGCTTTATGAAGGTGCCCTTCGCAAGGGCTTCCGCTTCCCAAAAGTGCCCTTCAGGGTTTTACAAAAGGTCCTATCTTTGGCTTTGGTGCCCCCCACAAGGGTATGTTGCTTCCAGAAGTGCCCTTCAGAAGAATGGAAAAGGTCCTCTTGCCGCCTAGGTGCCCTCCGCAAGGGTATGTCTGCCTCCAAAAGTGTCCTTCGGGCTTTTCCAAATGGCCCTGCCACCGACCAAGGTGCCTTCCACAAGGGCAGGGCCCTTCGGAGACACTGTAAATGACCCCTCGAAAGTCTTGCAAAGGTCCTCTTTGTGCTTTAAGTGTCCCCCACAAGGGCAGTTGCCCTTCGGGCTTTTTGTAAATGACCCTTCGGGAAAAATGAAAGGTCCACTTTGTTCTTGAAGTGCCCCCCCGCAAGGGCAGTTGCGCTTCAGGCTTTTTGTAAATAACCCTTCAAAACTTTTTAAAAGTCCACCTCGCCAATGAAAAAGCCCTCTGAAAGAAATCACCTGCGGTTCGCAATGCCCAAGACATTTTCGGGCTTTACAAGTGCAATTACTTATAAGAACTTTATAAGACAAGTCGATGCACAAACCCATTTCCCTCTTAAAACTATTGTATGTGTCCTCCTTTTGAACGAACTATATGCTCTATATGATGGTTGTAGGAGTCCATCAGAATTTACATGGCCATAGGAGACCTTTCGTCATCATTTGCATGGCTACATTTGTACATTGCATTGGCTGTAATCAAGAAAGCTCCTTGAAAATCTCTGAATGACTAAACTTCACCTAGCTGTAGATGGCCACTTGGGTTGTTGTAACTACACATTTAAGGACCCCAAAACTGATTCACAAGACAAACTTGGCACCACAGCAAAGTTCCGAATAGTAGGGGTGACAATTTGCCCTATGAGGGCAAAATTGTCAACATTTTTGGCGACGCAACTGGGAAACATGCCTGCTATGCTAGAGAACTCTGACCATATAGATGCTATTTGAACTCCCAAATGGTAAACCTTATTTCTGACTGAAAATCTCCTCTGATCATAGGTGAAGTAACCTTTCTACTTCAAAATAAGAAGGGAAACACACGAAAGCAGGATAACTAAGAAGCAAATGTGCAAACAAGCACTTATTGGAACAAAACTAATGTGCTGGAACAACACTTGGAGAAAAACAAACTAACAAAGAACCTAGCTAACCATGATAAAGCATTGTCCGCCTAGATCAAATGGGAAATTCTCGAACTCACTCCTTCCAAGAGATGGTACAAGTTGCAAAGCAAGATGTTTATTAATCATAACCTTTGATGAGGCATTTTTCTTGTTCCAACATTATTAGCATCTTCTCAAATGAGTCATCAATAGCAAACCAGTCACCAACAAAGACAAACTCATCAAGTACCTCCTGATCTTTTTCATATTGCTTGTCATCTACCACCTTGTCAAGTGATACTTGATCTATGCATGGTTCTTGAGTGACCACATTTTTCTTATCGACTGTTGCAAGTTCATCCAACTCTTCAAAGAGCTTTGAGTAGGCAATCCAATATGTACTGTGACCTTGAATAGGTGATTTTTTATCAAATTTTTCGTAAACGTATCCTTCAATAGACAAAATATACATACAAAGTTCTTCAATCTCCTGAAGAGATTCAAGGTATAGCTGCCAATCATATTTTTGTTCCTCATTTTGATCTATAAAATCAGCTTGAAAGCTATTTGGATCCTTCTCAATAGGAGATACTTGTAACTCACGTATGACTTCAATTTGTACTAGCTCCTCTTGAAGTTCCTCTACATCAAAATCAGTCTTCTCACTCTCAACTATAATTGGATGCTCAATTACAACCTCAATGAAGTATCAATAGGAAATTCTTCCTCAAACACACCTGAAGCATCCTCTACACACTCTGCAAGAACTTGACCTGTAGCTGCAACCTCTTTCTCAATCCTCCAAAGAACAAGTTCCTCCTGAGGAAGGGAGATGGTGGGAGGGTGATGAAATTCATTTGTTTGAAAGGAAAAGTGAAGCATGGGAGGTTGATCATGATCAGATTTTGGAATCTTGAGGGCAATGGAATTATTTAGAGTTTTAAAGAGGAGGGAAAGAGAAACTCTTAAAGACCTCTGTATTTTGTTCCTTCCACTTGGCCATCACCTCTTCAAAGTCTGAAATCTCCTTATCCTCATGGACAACTTGTGCTTGAGAGATGAGTGGTGAAGAAATAGGACTATAAGAAGACTTAGTCTCACGAATAATCACTTGAATAGCCTCTTGACTCCAACTAGGAAGCTCCCTTGGCACACACTAGGCATGGTTAAGAACCTCATGAGAATAAGGAGTACAAGAACCCTTTGTAGACAAGTGACTCAACTCAATTTTCTGCCTATCCCAAGCGTCCATCTTCTCTAGTAAAAAAATACACAGCTCATTTATCTCTTATAGATCATTGGACATATTTTGGAATAGACCATTCACTTCTTCATATTGAGAGTTTGAACAAACTTTCCTCGCATATGCTAGTATTTTGAACTCTATCTCATCCTTTCTTTTTTGGAGCCAAGGCTACTCATATGACTGATATGGCTCAACATAGCTTTGATAATACTTTTGATAAGGCTGATTAGGTTCATAAAAAGGCTCATAGGCATCATGATAAGGCTAGTATGATCCATCATTGGGCTGATAAGGAAACATAGCATAGAAATTCTCTTGATATACAGCCCTCAAAACTCATTCATGATAATGCAATACTTACATGGAAAGTGTGACTGGATTATTAAAAGCAACCACCTAAGCTTGGAATCGCCAAATACTTCTTGAAGAACGTTGCTGCAACTACGATTTCATTAAGACCAGCTACAAATGGGTCCCACCAAGCGTGCCAAAAACTGTCACCCTGGAGTTTCACCCTGATCGAAGACGTGCTAAAATGGCTAAACCTCGCTCCAGTTGAAACAATCGGATCTTCTCAAGAGGGTGGGTGCCTCAATGATGAGAAGAACCTCCAGAGGAGGCTGGTTCCTATAAGATGTATCTATGAGGATCTCAACTTCTATGCTACAAACTACCTGGGGAAAAGGGAAGGAAGAGCTTGAAAAGAAATCTTAGCTAAAATGGTGATACGCCTAATTTGCTTGATCCACTCAAATCGAGCTTTTGAGAACATTGATTCAAACAAGGAAGAGGCAGAACTTCAACTCCAATTGATCAATACACAAGTATTTCACAAAAAGGTTCTGTCTAATGATCTAAGCTTGAAGGAAAAGTAGAAACAGGCCTGACAAAGGCACTAAACAGCCACTAATATCCACTGTTAACTCAGCAAAAGACATTCAAACACAGAGCGTGACCTGCATAAATGACCAGCTAGTAACTAGGTACGAATCCAGATTTGACAAGGAAGAAAGAAAATCTATCACTTAGGCAAATCTATAACAATAGTACACTATACCGGCTGTTGGAAATTGAAAAAACACAGTCCTCTTCTTATTGATTCTGAAAAAAGGGTTACAGCAGGAACTTTGACAGAAGATTGCTTGCCAAAAAAGGGATCCTTTTTACAAAACTGAAAAGCCATTAATATAGAAAATTACAAAAATCCAAGAGATTGACGTTTGAAAATAGAGAGGGAGTAAACTCAAACCAACTCAGCCTTTACAAAAGTCTATTTTTTTTTGCATGAAAATTCCTTCCATTGAAAAGAAGAAGAAGACAAGCTTTGGATGCATGAAATTTATAAATAGATGTCTTGACTTGAAAACCAGTCAACCCCAAAACAAGAGTAGTCAAATCCGCTCGAACTACTGGAACATTTGAAAGTCTCCCCTTTGCATGAAATCAATGCAACTGCCAAATTAAGAATTACTTTTGAACTGCCAGAATGTTTCAAGCTTTGAAACAAACGAGAGTGCATGCATGGAATTTATTTTGTTTAAGCCTTCCACCGTTCCACTACTCGAGTCCTTATGCAAAGCGAGCCTCTGTTTAAGAATTGAAGGTGACGTGTTAGAACGGTCAAATCTGGACGTGTCTATTCCTATTCATGGCTGTTGCATGCTCTTGTATTCACAGACTATTTAGGCATGTTCACCGTCTGTATTTGTCTTTTCCATGAATCTTCCCTTTTGCCATTGTTCATGCGCATGTTCATCTTGTATTTTTGTCGGGTTTCTGCATCTAACATCTATGTTTTGATCCTCCAGGTCATCTTTTCCCGTGGATTCTGTTCTCTGTGTTTGTCTGTCTTTATTGTATTTGTTTTTTCTGCATTAGTCTTTGCTTTCGAGCGGCTTTTCTGTTCATGGACTCTTCTCTGTATTATCTTTGGGTTTGTGCTTCCTTTGTTATGTGTTCTATCTGTTTATGGCTTTCGCAGTCAGGTTCGGGCTTTTTGTATATGTCCTTCAGACAAATTGTCCGAAGGACTCTGTTCTTTCTTCCGTGGCTTGTTCTTTGTCTTAGCCTTGTTCTCTGTCTTGGCTTTGTTCACGCTTTAGCCTTCGAGTTTTTGTTCCTTGCTCATGGCCTTGTCTTTTCTATCGGGTTTTTTGTCCCTCCCGAATTCCTTCGAACAAAAAGTCCAAAGGAATTCTTGTCTTTGTGCCTCGTGTGTTCGTTGCTTCGTTTTGTCCTAGGCTCGAGCTTCGGGCTTTTTGAAAACCCGAATTCCTTCGGACAAAAAGTCCGAAGGAAATTCTTTTCCGTTAGTGCCTTTCGCTTTTGGTCATCGGGCCTTTCGTCCTCCCGAATTCCTTTGGACTTTTTGTCTTCAGACAAAAAGTCCGAAGGAAATCCGTCTTTGGAGTGTCTTTACTTGCCCTTCGGGAACTTTGTTTTTGTCCTTCACTTTATGAAGGTGCCCTCCGCAAGGGCTTCCGCTTGCCAAAAGTGCCCTTCGAGCGTTTACAAAAGGTCCTATCTTTGGCTTTAGTGCCGCCCACAAGGGTATGTTGCTTCCAGAAGTGCCCTTCGAAAGAATGGAAAAGGTCCTCTCACCCCCTGAGTGCCCTCCACAAGGGTATGTCTGCCTCCAAAAGTGCCCTTCGGGCTTTTCCAAATGGCCCTGCCACTGACCAAGGTGCCCTCTACAAGGGCAGGTGCCCTTCGGAGAAACTGTAAACGACCCCTCAGAAGTCTTGCAAAGGTCCTCTTCGTGCTTGAAGTGTCCCCCGCAAGGGCAATTGCCCTTCGGGCTTTTTGTAAATGACCCTTAGGGAAAAATGAAAGGTCTGTTCTTGAAGTGCCTCCCCAAGCATAGTTGCCCTTCCGGCTTTTTGTAAATAACCCTTTAGAACTTTTGTAAAGTCCAGCTCGCCAATGAAAAAGCCCTCCAAAAGAAATCACCTGCCCTTCGCAATGTCCAAGACCTTTTCGGGCTTTACAAGTGCCATTACTTATAAAAACTTTATAAGACAAGTCGATGCACAAACCCGCTTCCCTCTTAAAACTCTTGCATGTGTCCTCCTTTTGAACGAACTGTATGCTCTATATGATGGCTCTAGGAGTCCATTAGAATTTACATGGCCGTAGGAGACCTTTTTGTCATCATTTGCATAGCTGCATTTGTACTTGTGTTGGCTGTAATCAAGAAAGCTCCTTGGAAACCTTTGAATGACTAAACTTCACCTGGCTGTAGATGGCCACTTGGGTCAAGACCTGGTTTTCAAGGCAAATGGTCATGGTGAGCAAAGTTTTGAATGGTAATGGTGACGATTTGGCATGTGGGGCAAAATTGTCAACAGTTAGCAAACCCTTCTTTTCGGGTTTGTCCCAAGTTGGGGACATTAGAGTGGTATCAAAGCCAATTTCTTGGCTAAACTGTGGGATGGACAAACATATATCAAACAGTGATATGGAAAGGGCTAGGCTAGTGAGACTTATTCAAGCCCAAGGTCGGTTGACAAGGGACTTTCAATTGTATAAGAGGCAGCCATTGAGGCACCTAGTTGATCCTAGTTTTCAACTGTATAAGGGACAACCACCCCATGAGTATGCTGGACATAAAAAATCAGTAGCTCCTAGGCAGCCAAAAGGCAAATTTTCAAACATGCAAAATTGAAATTGGAAGGCAGCCTATTGATGCAAGTGATGAGCTTCAAAAAGGGAAGTCTTTGGGACAACCAATGACTGAATTTTCTGAGCCACAAGAACCAGAAATTTAGGGGCAGCGAAGTGAGGGTTTCCAAGAATCTATTGAACAACAAGGGTTGCAATTAGAAGACATCAGGGAAGAAAAATCAAGCATATTGGGGCAGCCAGGTGTGGAATTTTCTGAGCCTCATAAACCTGAAAATTTAGAGCAGCAAGAAGAGTTGTTTCAGCTAAGTAAAGGGCAGCCAATGGGTGAACTTTCTAAGCCACAAAAACCAAAAATTCAAGGGCAGCCTAGTGAAGGTTTCCAGCAAGTTGTGATGCAACCAATGGGATTGCAAATGGTAGGCACTAAGGTGGAAGTAGCAGAAAAATCAGAACTTCCAAAGATAAAGCAAGAAGTTGTTCAACAATTTCATGAGCAACCAAAAGATCAAGAAGAAATCTTGGATATGTATAAGGAAACCATAATGGAAAGGTATGTCATGAAAGAAATTTTTTGCATTGTTTCTTATCATGGACCATTTTCTTTGCCTAATTTCAGATTCCAAGAGCAAGCTTAGAAGAAACAATTAACACTTGGAAAGGAAGCACAAGTCCCAACAAGATTGGACAAGGCAAGTGAGTCTTTTGAAGGAGTAATGCCAAATAAAAAGAAAGAAGATTTCATTTTGCATTTGAAAGAAGGAAAGTCAGATTTGTGTATGGGTAAGCAATTGAGTTGTCATCTTGGTAAGTGCTCATTGATTTCTCCTCAAGCTTGGTTCTTTTGTTATCTTGGCTGCAAACCTTGTGCTATCATTAAGGTTGAGGTGAATGGCACTCAATGGGGAAGAGAAATCTTCCAAGTAAATTCAAGGATTGAACATGACAAGTATCCATCGTGGATATGGGATCCAAGTGAGCTCTACAAAAGTAATATTGCTATCATGTCATGTGGTGAGACAAAGAATACAAATTGGGCCAACATAAAGAAGGGAATAAGCAAGAGTTATCATGGTCCCAAGATCATGGTAACTGTTGCTTTTAGCATTTTCAGTTTGTTCTCCTTATGGTTTTTTGTCACTGTTGTCAACCTGGAGCTGCGCCCTAATTCGAGGATGTGCGCAAAACTGTCAGTCCTCTATTCGACTGAAACAATGGGATCTTCTCACGAAGGTGGGTGCCTCAATAGTGAGAAGAACCTCCAGAGAAGGCTGGTTCCTGTATGATGTATCAATGAAGATTCCTACTCTACGCTGCTGACTACCGTGGAAAAGGGAGAAAGAAAACTTAAAGGGGAAATCCTACCTAAAAGGGGTGATACACCAAGATTTTGATCCACTCAATTTGGAACCTTGAACACTGAACGAACAAGGGAGAAGAAAGACCTTAGACTTCAAATTAATCACTTATGCATAAGTATTTCATGCAGAGGATCGATCCAATAACTAAACCCTGAGGGAAAACGATGGAGAAAAGTCCGATACAAGACACTTTGTAGCCACCTAACATCCACTTACAATTTCATCAAAAGACAATAAAGAACACTTTAACATGACCTGCACAAGGATAATATAGCAACTAGGTATGAAATAGAATTTGGGAAGGCAGAGAACTCTACCACTTATGCAAATTGCTGAAGAAATATACACTATGCCAACACTTGAAATCTGAAAGTACAGTCATTCTATTGATCGAAGAGGTTACACAACTCACCAATGGCAGAGTCTGGTCTAACTAAGAGAGATTGGATGATTTTTAATCAAGGCTGAAATCCTTTATATAGAACATTACAAGAGGCCAAAGATTGGCGTAGAAACTTGAAGAGAAAGATTCACTTTGGTTAACTCAAGGCTTTACTTGGTCTTTCAATAAAATATATTTTTCCTTTTGTCCTTGCATGAAGCTTCTTCGCTTGATGAAGTGAACTTATCTTTGTTATGAACCGCCCACCTCTTTTTGCATGAAAATTCACGCAGGTGTCAAATTTAGAACTCCACGTGAGCTGCTTGATGCCGAGTTGTAGCGTTTGAACGCTAAGTTAAATGTTATTTAAACTGAGTTGGATGAAGAGATCATTCTCTTTCGCATGGAAAGCTTCTAGTGGACTTGGCATTTAATCAATTAGTCAACTCTAAATCTGGATCAGTCAACTTGTCGTTCGAATTTGGGACCCCTGTTGAAGCTGAGTTAGACTTTCGGATGCATGAGCTGGCCGGAGATGAACAGGACTTTAATAATCAGTCAATTGAAGCTTTGACTGATTGTTCGAAAATAGCTCCGATGTTTGCATGTATTTCGTTCTATTCTAGTCTGCTGTTCGTATCTCTTTTTGGCGGGATTCTATATTCGGATATATTTGTCTATATTTTTACCTGTTTGGCCTTTTCTTTTGAAATTTTGGCTTTATCTCTGTTCCAACAGTTACTTCCCATGGTCAAAATTTGACGGCCTGTGGGACGTCACCCTTAGTTTTCTTATTTTCTTCGGACTTCTCTGCTTGGCAATTTCCTTCGGGTTTATTTCCGCAGGCATTCTTTCGGCTTTATTTCCCGTGTCCTTTTCAGACCTCTGTCTTGCCTCTTTCCCGCGGACAAAAAGTCCACAAGAATTACCTTAGTCTTTGGCCTTCGGAATTCTTTTGGGTTTTTTTGGTCGGTCTTTTCTCCGAATTCCTTCGGACAAAAAGTCCGAAGGAATTAATCCTTCTTTTGATTGTCTTTGCCTTAGCCTCGTTTTTCTTCGGACTTATGTCTTGCACAAGCTTCCGAATTTCTTCAAACTTTTTGTCCGAAGGAATTCCTTCGGATAAAATGTCCGAAGGATATCTCTTCTTCCTTCGCCCTTTAACTTTTCTGAAGCCCTTTTGATTTCTTCTGTCGGTTCTTTGTCTTTGCTATTTTTTTGAATTTCCTCGGGATTTCTTCCGTCGGGTTTATTTTACGGGCCTTTGTCTGAATTTCTTCGGACTTTTTGTCCGAAGGAATTCCTTCAGACAAAAGTCCGAAAGAATTCATTTTCTTGTTTTGCTTTGGCCTTTATTTCCAAATTTTTTTTTGTTTTCTCAGACTTTGTCTTTTTGCAAGCGTCCCGAATTTCTTCGGACATTTTGTCCGAAGGAATTCCTTCGGACAAAAAGTCCGAAGGATTCCTTACCTTGACTTTTCTTCTGAAATGTGCCCTTCAGGATTCCAAACATGCCCTTCCGCCGACCAAGTGCCCTTCGGCACCGACCAAGTGTCCTCCGCCAGTGCCCTTCAAAAAAATTGGAGGGCACCCAGGCTTTTTGCAAAAGTCTCCGAATTTGGTCTTCCTCCTACCCAAAGGGTAGGTGCCCTTCAAAAATATTGAAAGTGACCCTTTCGAAGGGTACCCTACCCTTCGAAATTCTTGCAACTATCTCTTTTCCGAATTAATCCTTGGCTTCTTTTGTGCGGACTTTTTTGTCTCTGTGGTCTCTAAATTTCTTCGGACAAAAAGTCCGAAGGATATCTTCGCCTTTGTCTTTCTTCCCCCTAAGTGCTTTCCTACCCTCTGCAAGGGCTGCTTGGCTTCTAAAATTGCCATTCGGAGGCCCTTTTGTCGCTTAAGTGTCGGGAACTTGTAAATTTCCTTCAGACAGTCCATAGAAATCCTGCTTGAGTCCGTAGAAATCCTGCAGAGTCCGTAGAAATGTTGCAGAGTCCATAGAAATGGCCTATAGAGTCCGTAGAAAATTCTTTAGTGGCAAGAGAAAATCTGATTTGTGGAAGATTTGTCAACATTATGGCAACTCAACTGGGAAGCATGCCTGCTATGCTTGAGAACTCAGACCATGTATAGACGTTATTCGAATTCCCAAATGGTGAATCTGATTTCTGATTGAAAATCTGCTTTGATCATGGCTATAGGAACCTCCTTCAAAATAAGAAGGGAAACACACAAAAGCAGAAAACTAACTCTTATTGAACAAAACTGAAGCAAACTAGTGTGCTTGAGCAGCACTTGGAGGAAAGCAAAAACAACTAAATAACCTAGCTAACCATGATGAAGCATGATCCGTCTGGATCAAATGGGAAATTCTTGAACTCACTCCTTCCGAGAGATGGTACAAGTTGCAAGGCAAGATGTTTATTAGTCATAACCTTTGATGAGGCATTTGCCTTGTCGACCAACTGTACTAGCATCTTCTCAAATGGGTCATCAACAGCAAACCAGTCACCAACAAAGACAAACTCACCAGGTATTTCCTGATTGTTTTCAGATTGCTTGTTTTCTACCACCTTGTCAAGTGATATCCCATTTATGCATGGTTCTTGAGTGACCACATCCTTTTTATTGACTGTTGCGAGTTCATCCAGCTCTTCAAAGAGCTTTGAATATGCAACCCAATCTGTACTGGGATCTTGAATAGGTGATTCTTGATCAAATTTCTCATAAACATGTTCTTTAATAGCCACTATATCCATACAAAGCTCTTCAATCTCTTGTAGAGATTCAAGGTACAGCTGTCAATCATCTTTTTGTTCCTCATTTTGATCTATTTGAACTGAATCCACTGTCACGCTATCTGGATCCTTCTCAATAGGAGATACTTGTAACTCATGTATGACTTCAATTTGTACCAGCGCCTCTTGGAGTTCATCTACATCAAGATCAGTCTTCCCACTCTCAGCTATAACTGGATGCTCAATTACAACCTCAAGAGAAGTATTAATAGGAAATTCTTTCTCAAACACTTCTGAAGCATCCTCTACACATTTTGCAAGAACTTGACCTGTAGCTGCAACCTCTTTCTCAATCCTCCAAAGAACAGGATCCTCCTGAGTAAGGGGGATGGCGATAAAATTCATTTGTTTGAGAGGGAATATGAAGCATGGGAGGTTGATCATGATCGGATTTTGGAATTTTGAGGGAAAAGGAATTCTCTAAGGAGTTTTGGAGAGGAGGGAAAGAGAAACTCTTAAAGACCTCTGTATTTTGTTCCTTCCAGTTGGCCATTACCTCATCAAAGTCGGAAACCTGCTTGTCTTCCTGGATAACCTGAGATTGAGGAATAATTGGTGAGAGAAGGGGACTATAAGAAGGTTTAGTCTCATAAATAGTCACTTGAATAGGCTCCTGAATAGGCTTTTGAATAGGCTTTTGACTCCAACTAGGAAGCTCCCTTGGCACATACTGGGGATGTTTAAGAACTTCATGAGAATAAGAAGCACCATAGCCTTTTGTAGACAATTGGTTTAACTCGATTTTCTATCTTTCCCAAGCCTCTATCTTTTCCAATACAAGAATACATAGTCTATTTATCTCTTCCAGATCATTGGACACATTTCGAAATAGACCATTTACTTCCTCATACTGAGAGTTAGAACAAACCTTTCTTGCATATGCCAATATTCTGAGCTCTATTTCATTCATTTTTTCTTGAAAGCGATACTGCTCATATGCAACATCATAGCCATATGGGAAAGACGAAATCTGATCCTGAGACTGATATGGCTTACCAGGAAGGTAAGATTCATGCTCCTGATAAGGCTGATTATGAGAAACTTGATAAGGATCCACATAGCTTTGATAGTACTCTTGATAACGCTGATTAGACTCATAAAGAGACTCATAGGTATCGTGACCAAGCTGGTATAATCCATCATTGGGCTGATAAGGAAACATAGCATAGGAATTCTCTCCATACATAGCCATCAAAATTCATTCATGATAATTCAATAAAAATAGACTTACATGGAAGCTGTCCCGAACTATTAGAAGCAACTACTTGAGCTTGGAGTCACTGAATACTTCTTCAAGAACACTGTTGTAACTGCGATTTCATTAAAACTAGGAAAAATGTGTTCCACCGGGCGTGCCAAAAACTGTTGTCAACCTGGAGCTGTGCCCTGATTCGAGGATGTGCGCGAAACTGCCAGTCCTCTATCCGACTGAAACAATGGGATCTTCTCACGAGGGTGGGTGCCTCAATAGTGAGAAGAACCTCCAAAGAAGGTTGGTTCCTGTATGATGTATCGATGAAGATTCCTACTCTACGCTGCTGACTACCGTGGAAAAGGGAGAAAGAAAACTTAAAGGGGAAATCCTACCTAAAAGGGGTGATACACCAAGATTTTGATCCACTCAATTTAGAACCTTGAACATTGAACGAACAAGGGAGAAGGAAGACCTTAGACTTCAAATTAATCACTTATGCATAAGTATTTCATGCAGAGGTTCGATCCAATAACTAAAACCTGAGGAAAAACGATAGAGAGAGGTCCGATACAAGACACTTTGCAGCCACCTAACATCCACTTACAATTTCAGCAAAAGACAATAAAAAACACTTTAACATGACCTGCACAAGGATAATATAGCAACTAGGTATGAAACAAAATTTGGGAAGGGAGAGAACTCTACCACTTATGCAAACTACTGAAGAAATATACACTATGCCAACGCTTGAAATCTGAAAGTACAGTCCTATTGATCGAAGAGGTTACACAACTCACCAATGGCAGAGTCTGGTCTAACCAAGAGAGATTGGATGAATTTTAATCAAGGCTGAAATCCTTTATATAGAACATTACAAGAGGCCAAAGATTGGCGTAGAAACTTGAAGAGAAAGATTCACTTTGGTTAACTCGAGGCTTTACTTGGCCTTTCAATAAAATATATTTTCCCTTTTGTCCTTGCATGAAGCTTCTTCGCTTGATGAAGCGAACTTATCTTTGTTATGAACCGCCCACCTCTTTTTGCATGAAAATTCACGCAGATGTCAAATTTAGAACTCCACGTGAGCTGCTTGATGCCAAGTTATAGCGTTTGAAAGCTGAGTTAAACGTTATTTACGCTGAGTTGGATGAAGAGATCATTCTCTTTCGCATGGAAAGCTTCTAGTGGACGTGGCGTTTAATTAATTAGTCAACTCTAAATCTAGATCAGTTAACTTGTCATTCGAATTTGGAACACCTGTTAAAGCTGAGTTAGACTTTCGGATGCATGAGCTGGCCGGAGATGAACAGGGCTTTAATAATCAGCCAATTGAAGCTTTGACTGATTGTTCGAAAATAGCTCCGATGTTCAAAAATAGCTCCAATGTTTGCATGTATTTCATTCTATTCTGGTTTGCTATTCGTATCTATTTTTGGCGGGATTCTATATTCGGATATATTTGTCTATATTTTTACCCGTTTGGCCTTTTCTTTCGAGAATTCTGGCTTTATCTCTGTTCCAACGGTTACTTCCCGCGGTCAAAATTTGACGGCCTGCGGGACGTCACCCTTAGTTTTCTTATTTTCTTCGGACTTCTCTGCTTGGCAATTTCCTTCGGGTTTATTTTCGCAGGCATTCTTTCGGCTTTATTTCCCGCATCCTTTTCGGACTTCTATCTCACCTCTTTCCCGTAGACAAAAAGTCTGCAAGAATTACCTTAGTCTTTGGCCTTCGGAATTCTTTCGGGTTTTTTTGGTCAGTCTTTTTTCCGAATTCCTTCGAACAAAAAGTCCGTAGGAATTAATCCTTCTTTTGATTGTCTTTGCCTTAGCCTCGTTTTTCTTTGGACTTATGTCTTGCGCAAGCTTCCGAATTTCTTCAGACTTTTTGTCCGAAGGAATTCCTTCGGACAAAAAGTCCGAAGGATATCTCTTCTTCCTTCGCCCTTTAACTTTTCCGAAGCCCTTTTGATTTCTTCCGTCAGCCCTTTGTCTTTGCTATTTTTTGAATTTCCTCGGGATTTCTTCCGTCGGGTTTATTTTACGGGCCTTTGTCCGAATTTCTTCGGACTTATGTATTCTCTTAATTTCTTCGGACTTTTTGTCCAAAGGAATTCCTCAAAAGTCCGAAAGAATTCATTTTCTTGTTTTGCTTTGGCCTTTATTTCCAATTTTTTCTTTGTTTTCTCGGACTTTGTCTTTTTGCAAGCCTCCCGAATTTCTTCGGACTTTTTGTCCGAAGGAATTCCTTCAGACAAAAAGTCCGAAGGATTCCTTACCTTGACTTTTCTTCCAAAATGTGCCCTTCGGGATTCCAAACATGCCCTTCTGCCGACCAAGTGCCCTTCGGCACCGACCAAGTGTCCTCCGCCAGTGCCCTTCGGAAAAATTGGAGGGCACCCAAGCTTGAGTCCGTAGAAATCCTGCAGAGTCCGTAGAAATGGCCTGCAGAGTCCATAGAAAATTCTCTAGTGGTAAAAGAAAATCTGATTTGTGGAAGATTTGTCAACAGTCACCATGATGAGTATGGGCTCTAAAAAGGTGTGCCTTTTACACCTCAACACCATGGGAGTGGCTCACACATGTATGAGTGGATTTCTAGCCACTATCAAGGGAAGATTGAAGAGGAATATAACTTGCTACAGCCATGTTGAGGATAACATGAACATATCTTTTGAGATCCGGGTGAAAGAGAGTTGCAAGGAAGAATCAAGGCATCAAAAAGGTGTTATTAAACACCATTGTTTTTCTTAATGTGTTTGTTCCATGTGTAGGATCATTAGGAAGATCACTTGCAATGGCCAAGAGAAATACTAGAGATACTCTGATTTCTGTACATGGGCAGCCAAGTAGAGGTGGTAGAACCCACCCAGCTTCATGTTTGGAAAGCTTGGGGAATTCTAAAAAACATGAAGGTAAAAGAGGACAAAAATGTGGGCAAACTCAGCCAATGGAACATTGAGAAAATCATGAGAATTTTGGCATATTACAGCCCTACACAAATTCTGGAGATACTTGTTTCAAGTTTGATTTTATTGACTCAAAAATTTCCGAGTTAGAAGAACAATTCTAACAACTTGTTGGGGCCAAAAAGTGGGATATTGGAGCATACTACAGCCCACATGGAGAAGGGAAAGGATACCAATCAAGTCTGATTTTTGTCACTAAGAAAATTTTAAGTTTTTGGTGCAATTCCAGCCACCTCATGAAGGTGAAAAGACTGATTTTTCTGTCCATTTAAAGTTGCTATCGAGTTCTGGAAATGTTTATGTTCAAGGGCACAACTTACATGAAGGAAGGGTGAAGGATAAAGGTAATACAACACTCTTTTGTTTATCATATTTAATTCTTTGTGGACTCACATTTAGTTACACATGCATGAGAATGTGGAGAATGGGCAGCCAATGATGATACATATAGCATCCTTGAAAGAATTCATCCAAGAAGGTTTGCAAGTTGTTGAAATTTCTTTCCAAGGTATGTTGTTCAAGGAACCCAATTTTGCAAGCTTGAAAAGTTGTGCCAAGGCATGTAGGAGCTACCAAAGAGTGGTTGAAGGGTTTCCACAATAGTATGCACACGATAAATGACAAGCAAATGGATCTTTTCATAAGGTATCATTTTTTGGATGCATTTCTTTTTGCAACTCTTGGCTACATGGTGCACTTCATAAGGGCCTTGAAGAAAAGAGCTTTGTCATCTACAACTTGGTATTGAAAGAGTTGGTAGCATGGGGCCATGGGAAGCCTTTGGAGGGATGCAATGTCACCTCTTGCACTTGGGGGCAGCCCCCAAAATATTTTTTTGACTGGTTACAGCCCTTAACAAGTTCTGGAAATGCTCATGATTTGGGGCACTTATTGCATAGCAAAGGTTGGGAAAACACACGTAAGGTACAACACTCTTTCGTGGATGAATTTGAATGTTTGTTGGACTTATTTTGTGATGCATACATGCTTGAAGATGTTGACAAAGGGCAGCAAGTAGAAGAACACATGAGACACATAAGGAGATCCATGCATGATTGCTTACATACACATGACATTCCCTTACAAGGTATGCTCTCAAATTCGTTCGAGTTTGTTTTCTCTTTGCAAGTGGGGAGGCTACAATTTTGATTTCGTAAAAATTTGACATGGCATATAAAAAACCCTAACAAGTTTTGGAATGGATACCATGGGAGCACACACACCCTAGTGCACTTTCAAAAGGAAATTTTCATAAGGAGTAGCCTTGTCATACATTTCAGTTTGATTAATTTTTGCAGCCCTAGCCCTTTTTGCATAATGTTTGAGTTCACAATGGCTTCCTTGAAGAGTTTGGAGATGAAGGGCTCATTGGAGGTCAACTTGGTAATTAATAAGTTGACATTTTAGAGCAATCGTTCGGTTGTACATCACAACCACAGCCCACATATCCGCATATTCATTCCTATTGATAAGGTAATTTCTTCTTGGATGAAGGAACAAGTGTCCATGGTCTCACCATGGAAAATTCTAGCTCATGAGAGGACCGTGTTGAAGAGTTTGGGGCATGAGATGAGATATATTAACAGTTGTTTTGAGTTGCATTGGGCAACATATGTTTGGGGCAGTAAGATGTTTGAAAGATGTGGTTGGAAGGCTATTTGGGAAGGTGCTAAGGGCTTGTGGCTTCTTAGCAACAATAGGTACATGCATGGCAGTTGCATATGGGGGAATGAGAGACCTATAGAAGATTGTTGTGGTGCTTATGACACTTGGGGGCAGCCTTCAAATCACAGGTACAGCAAGGGGAGGTTTGGATTGAGGTTTTCCTTCTTTGGAAAACATTTACAGATAGACATTGCATAATAAGGTATGTTGGGACACCCCTTTGGATATTGCAATTGCTTGAAGACAAGCAATTTTGGGGGAGGGAGGACTGCCATGTCCCCTTTTTTGATCTAACCACACATGAGGACCCTTGGCCTTTAAATTGTTCCCATGGCCTAAGAAAAAAGAAAGAAAGGGGACATTGGGGACCTTTTTAAGAGCAATTAGCAAAAAGGTACTTTATGTTCTAATGTTCACTTAAGTTGTGTTCTTTTAAGGGTCATGGGCACCCAAGCACTTAAGTGGGAGTTATAAAGATTGCTTCTTTTAATATTTGAAAAAAAAGGTTTCCCTCCAAGTTGGACACCCCTTTTGGGGAATGATTATAAAAGCAAGGGGATCATTTGAAGGCATGCTATATTTGGATAATTGATTTGGAGCTTGAGCATGTAACGCTTGGTTGATCTATTGTAAGGACGAAAACACTTCAATAGATGTTAGAACAAGGACAAAAACCCTTGGACTAACTAGGGCATCCTCCATTAAGGGGTTTGCATTGAACTTCATTGGATTGATTTGTGAAAAAGCACAATTTCCAAGGCAACGAATATACCTAGGGCAGCGCCTGGGTTTTTGAGAAGAAATTGTAGTGAACCAGTATTTTGAGAATTTCGGGACAGCGTTTGGTGGACTTTCTGTGGTGAGAAAATTTTGTTTCATAGCTGTCATTTTTATGGTCATTTTGAGCTATCATGGGGATTGTAACTCGCAGTGTTTCGGGAGAGATGAATTTATGAAGTTTCAACTGTATTTTGCATTAATAAATTCTAGAATTTTGAGTTTCGGCTTTTTAAGTGACTATTTTGACTTCTAAAATTAGTAGCTGCAATATAAAACTCATTTCATAATTTTTGGAGGGTTAGAAATATCAAATCTAATTTTTGCCCTAGTCACCTAGGGTTTGGTAGAGGAATTTATGATTATTGTTTTCATTTTCAGAATTGTGTTGTTAGCTGAATTTGCATTTTCAAATTCTTCATAGGAAGGGGTTTCGGATTTGAAAGGGTTTTGTTGGCAAAACCTTATTTCCAGATTTGTCCCAAGGTGGGGACATTACAATATTGCTACCATATGTTGTCTTGAGCCATATTATTTTCGTTGTTATCTCTTCTTATCAAAATCTCTAATAATCCATTTGCAGGATTATCTTCTCCCCTAGGTCCATAGTAATTATTCCGATCAGTTTTGTAATGATCCATTAATGGGAATTATTTTATTCTACCCCAAGTCTATTGTAATCTACTAGTGGGATACTATTCTTGAAATTAAATCCCACGTATCATTTCAAAATTTTCAGATTCAATGAGTGAAGGATTTTAATAACATCCACAAGACCGATCGGTCTATGGCACCAAGCGTTGTAACAAAGTTATTCCATGCTAACGCATCCATTTGACACAAAGACTTCCTTATTAGTCTTGCAAAATTTCCAATCCCTTTTTGATGTTGTATCTTCTACTGTGGATCTTGATCAAAAAACTTGTTTTGTCTAGCCTTGCCTCCTTAAACAAGTTGGTTAGGTTGTCTACACTCAAGTTGTCGGTGTACTTGATATGGATGTCACTATAGGTTGTGCACTCCATGATGTAATGCCATGCTCTCTCCATCACCTCCTTGTTACAAAATATACATGTTCTCATTTCTCATTCCTCCTTAGGCATTGTCCCCCTACTAGTCTCGTGCCTAAGATGATGTGAGCTACTCCTTAATTAAGCCATCAACATTTTTGCCTTCCACTTGATTGATGCTCCTATTTAGGCCTTTTCATCATGGTCCTACATGGGATTAAACTCTTTGATATGGTATGCCTTCTCCCACCCCAGTTGCTTTGTCTACATGGTTGTCTTGAATTTCTCTCTTACATACTTTAATTATTTCCTCGTTAATGTTTGGACACTCTAGCATGTCAATGCCCCATTTACTCATCCACTTGTTTCATTTCATCGATGTGTTCTTCCTTCTACTTAGTTCTCCCTGTATCACCATTTTGGGTCATCGATGAGCCCCCATACTTTGTTTTTTTAAAATAATTTAATCCTTGAGTCATTGTCGATGCCTCCAACAAGAAGTACTTGTTTCAGCGAATAAAATCTCATACCGAACTAATGATTTGATTTTGAAGAAGTTTGTGGTTAAATTTTTTTGGATTCTCTCTATCTGTCTCCATTTTAGGTCAAATATGTTGTTGCCCCAAACTTCACATCCATATAGGACCACTAGAATGACAAGTAAACCAATCAAGGTTCTCTTGGTTTTCCAATCCTTTATAACAACATTTATGCATCTATTTTGTGGCGAGGATAAAGCCTTCCACCGCCTTTTATTTTTTTTTCCCTACAAGTCTCCTAAGCTTGTTGTGAAAGTCAAACCCCAAGGTACTTGTATTCTTCCACTAATTCCAACAGACTCCCTTCAAAAAGGAAGTTAATTTGTTTCTTTTTTCTCTACAGTGAAAAGATTGTGGCTTTGGTTTGGCTGGTATTCACTTCATTCCAACTTCTTGGCTAAAGAGATATAGAGCCCTCAAGTGTTCTCTCAAAATATGTGTTGTTTTTGCAATTAGAATATGATCATCCACATACAAGTGTAACTTTACTACATAGCTAGCTAGGTGAATGCCCTCTCCAACTTTATTTTTCCACTCCTACAACTTATCAATGTATATCCCAAACAACGTGGGGGATAGCGAACATCCTTCGTTGACACCAATGTCGCTACCAAAGCATTCTGACATTACTTCATCTTTTCTGATTTTATCCCTGACTTGCTTATGAAGTGTATGAATTGCCATTGTCTACTCATTTGGGACTCCAAGTTCCTCCATCCTGCTCCAAAGTTTACCTCTAGGTACCATGTCAAAAGCTTTTTTGAAGTCAACAAAGCAACATAAAGTTGCTTCTCCTTGGGTATCCCATAGTTTTTCAATCAAGTGCCTAAGAGTGATGCAGTGGTCAATAGTGGAATGCTTCAACCTGAAACTTGCCTATCCTTTTGCTCTTTTTCCCTATTTTTCTGCTCAGGGGCTAATTCTGCACTCTACTATGCTATCGAATAGCTTTCCAAGGAGGGGATTGACCATGTTAGTGCAATAGTTAGACAAATTATTGATATCCCTACTTTTATAGAGGGAAAATGACACTAGTCGTCCAGTCTGTCGGGAAGCCTTCCTAGATGATACTACTGAATATGTGTTTGATGTGTGGTGTGAGGACTTCTAAACCCCATTTTAGATATTCTTTTTGCAACCCATATATGTCTTCCGCTTTACTCCTTGCTAGTCTCTTTATGCCTTGAGTAATATCCTCCTCAGAGAAATAGCTACTTAAGATTTCAGATTTTAAAATTAATTTATAAAGAATCCTTGCATATTGGGTTTTAAAAAATAGCTACATCTACCCGCAATATGCTCTGACAACTGCACCTGCAATTCTGATGACCTTAATTTCAATCTTCTTACTTCCCATAGGCCACATTTTATTGTCTTTGTTTTTCCGAATTTCTTTTCTTACTTTTTACAAATAGGCACACCCATGCTTATCTTATCGCTCATATAGAATTGAGTTTTTTACTTTGTTTTGTGTGGATGCTAGTTCTCAACTTAACTTCTAGGAATCTTTTGTTTGAGGTATTTGTTTTTAACAATGAAGCCAACCATACGTGAAAGATTAAACTAAGCGTAATGATGTTTATGGCATTTGCTTATAATGCTAGTTCTAGACTCTGTGAAAAGGAACTGAAATTTGTCTTACAATTTGGTGTGCTTGCTTTTGCAGGAAAGTTATTTATTGCAGATACAAATAATAATGTCATTAGATCCATTAACCTGGATACTGGAGAGACTCCTATTGTTCACACATTAGAACTTAAAGGAGTCCAAGTTCCTTCAACAATACCGAAATCCCCAAGGAGACTTCAAAGGCGTCCTTCAACTGACGCTCAGATTATTACAATAGGACCAATTTCTGCTATGAAGGGTGATTTACACCTGGAGATATCACTCCTCCCAGAATATCAATTTTCAAAGGTTATTTTCTTACTTATTAGTTTCTTTTTCCAAAAACAATGTAGAATGTTTCTTTTAATACAGGACACTTCTAAATTCCTTTAAAATTGTAACCAATAAGTGGAAAAATTAAATGGTTAACAACACTATGGTGTTGTTGATGGTGCTTAAATATCTTTAACAAACGTACCTTTTGGCACAACTTACAACTTGGAGAAACCAAAAAGATTCTATTGTTGACATCCCTGACACAAAGCAGAAATACCTAATTGCAATAACAAAGGCTATATGGGGCTTATGTTTTATCAGAAATGTGTGCACTCTGCAGGCGATAAATTAGCAATAGCTATGTTTAAACAGGTCAACAATATAGGACTGCTATAGGGACTCCACACATTCTGCTATATAAGTGTAACCTGCAAATTTGTATCTGTTGTAGGTCAAAACGTATTGTTTAGGAACATTTGTGCTAAAAGTAGTGGCTATAGCATATTTCATCCTTTCCAGGTTAAGATACGAGCACTCATTTAAAATTTCTTTACCCTTTCTGAAACTTAAACAAGATTTATTGTCTAAAAATTTCTTGGTATATAAGGTGAAGTTTTTGTTCTTCTTCTTTTTATTTTTTTTTTAATTCCCCAATAATGATAAATATTATTAAATCCAAAAAAAGGGGAAAGAACTTCCCAAGTACACTAGGAAACAAACAATCACCACAAGGCACCCTAAAAGAACCTTAAACAAACAAACATTTGGAAGTGAGGTCTCAGCCAGTGACCTCCTTATAAACACAATAAATCATTTCATATGCAGGAACATAAACATGAATTCTCTGCCTGATCATGAAGGTCACTATTCTCCTCGACGGGAGTCTTAATATTTTCATCTTCAGCTCTGTAGTACTGCATATAAAAATTTGGCGTGGGAAGACACCCTGGTCCTCCATGCTCTTGCTAGTATATAAGGGAAGTCTTTTGAGATAAAGCATTTTGATTGTTTCTACTTTGGGTAAAACATCCCCGGTGCCTACTTCCTTGGACACTTTTTCATGTAAAATCACATTAGCAGTTGATTATTGGAAAATGTCATAGTCACTTTTTATTAAGGTAGCAAGAAATGTCGAGTGTGTCTTAGTTAACACTATTCACTGCAAAACATCCTAATAAATACACAGTAGACAACTGTAACAGAAGACTTACCTTTCCATGCTAGATGGTTTCTGTTCTTGTTAAATTCCGAAAGTGTTTTCCCATTTTTCATATTGAGACAACTGTTAATGTTTGCTACCTTTGAATTTCAATCAATTTTAATATGTCATCTGAAGCACGGTTATATATCAGGAGGCAATTAGCAAATTTGAGGCTGATGTTGAACCTAGTGATGGAGTGCTTGTGGAGCCTATGGATGGTACTCTTAACTCTAAAGGGTCTGCATTGCTGCACTTTACCAAATCTGCACAGATATCAGCTACAGTTAGAATCAATTGCAAGGTTGCTCTCTGGACATATTCAACCATATTGACAGCCTATTAGAGATTTGGTAACATGAAGTAGCTTTATTTGATGTTTTTCATATTTCTTCAGTTCAATGATGTGACAATGTCATGGATGTACAGGTTTATTATTGCAAAGAGGATGAGGTTTGTTTGTATCAGAATCTTGCTTTTGAGGTTCCTTTTAGCCCTGACTCAGAATCCCCCTCAACTGCAGAGATACCGCTGTCCTATACTGTGCAACCTAGAAAACGATTATAAGCTTGTTGACCAATTCTTAATATTTGAAAAGGGAGACGAGAGAATTTCATGCCTAAGAGTAACTTATTGAAGAAAAATATATAAGGTCCATTATTGATATCCTATACGAATGCCAAATTGTTATTTATTGTGTGTACTATTTTTAGTTCATCCTTTCAGGGCATCAAAGAACATTATACAATCATCGAGGTCTCTAATGATATTAGTAGTAAATTCTAAAATCTTAGGAATATTGGATGTTAAATTATTCTGTAACATACAAGCGTAGTGGCTTCAAGCATGCTTTTATGTTTAAGTGAAGATTCCATTACATTGATCATTAGCAGCACATGATATGAGTGTATTACTATATGAGTAAACAAGATTCAAGCATTACAAGTTGCATGGAAGTTTGCTGATCTAAACTATCATCCCTAGTGAGGATCAACCTTGCACCATTTAACGAGATGATTCATCACTCTGTAAGTGGACAGCACACACATATCCTAAACATGCTTCTATGTTACATAGATTAGAAGTGAAATATTGGAGCCCTGTCCAAGAGTCTTGATTGAAAATATTTTAAACTCATGAATAGGGATATTTGAGTGGCATATTAGAACATGTTAGCACAAATTTCTGTCACCAGCATTCCTTCAATTATTTCGCTGATTGGCCCAATGGACAGTGGCATTAAGTGCAACAGTGTTGGAATATTCCCATGAAATGGGCAATTTCCCTTTGCCTTTGAGATCCCTCATATGATGGGGTTTGGGGGTTTTGTGTATTTTTAACCAAAAAGCAGAAAGGGACAAAACAAGAAAAGGAAACAAGAGGGGTGAGAAACCCCTAACTGACTAAACTCAGAGGACCACTTGGATTACTCAAAGGTGTGCAGGAATTAGAAGGGGCTGTCTCCTCTCACATGTAGATGGAAATAGAAAATGGTAGGTGGGTTGAGAACAAAAGATAGCATCAGAAAGCACAAAAACTGCATTACATCTGATTATATGCCTGACACAAAATTCACTCTTCAAAGTCCATAATGCAAAGTTTGTAAAATCTAAAGTGTTTACATATCATTTGAAATGACAGAGGAATTTAATATATGTATCTTCATTCATGAACAACAAATCACATCTCACAAATAAAGATGAGATAATACCCATGAGAGAAATATTTGATTCTCACGCTTAACTCACACTCCATTAATATAACTCCAAAAGAATGTACAACACTTCAAAGTCGCAGACCCTCTGCGAGGGCTGAGAGAAGAAACACCTTACAACCAATTTCATGTCTTTTATATAATTGAATTTGCACGTGTAGTTGCACAAGTACCTCAAACTGTAGCTTGACCTTTAACTATTTTATGTGTTGAGAAGAAAAGATAGCATCAGAAAGCACAAAGAGTTCATCTCATCTGATTATATGCCTGTGATACAAAATTCACTCCTCAAAATTCATAATGCAAAGTTTGTAAAATCTGAATCGTTTACATATAATTTGAAATGGCAGAGAAATTATATATATATATATATATATATATCCATTCATGAACAAGAATTCACATTTCAAAAATAAAGATGAGATAATACCCATGAGAGGAATATTTGTTTCTCACATTTAAATCACACTCCATTAATATAACTTCAAAAGAATGCACAACATTTCAAAGTTGCAGACCCTTTGTGAGGGCCGAGATAAGAACACCTTACAACTGATTTCATGTCTTTTATATCATTGAACTTGCACATGCAGCTGCACAACTACCTAGAACTCTAACTAGACCTTTAACTCCTATTTGACTTAACCACACCCATCTCACTTTCACAACTTCATCTATTCAAAAGACCAATATATAACTTACATATTACATTGCTTTATGACTTTTGCACATTTAGTAATATAATTCCAAAAACAATTAACTTAACTCACTATTATGCAAAAGTGATTTTTGCTTGGCATGGACTCACAAGACATAAGATACTAGACCTTTTGAAATACAGGTAATGGAAACACAAGACACATTCCATGACAAGACACCTTCAGAGCATAAATGAAGCACAGAAAGGGCCTACCGAGCTTTAACCATTGGGCAATAGAGTCCACAAGTACATAGCAATAAATGCAACTCCACATATCACATGATCTTCGACCTATCATAAATTCCACATGTTCATATTTGAAAATGGGTCTTATATAGGAAAATTTGACTATAGTTACTGTTAACAATTCTTCCACAGGACAAATTGTCTCTTGCCATTCGGAAAATTCACATCTCCATCCAAGGAAAGAAAGAATTCATTAGGAAGAATACGTTGTTTTTTTTTTTGGTAAGGGCCTTTGCTACAACAAAAAATTCCGAAGGAATGGTTCATCAAAAAGGCTTTTGCTAAGGACAGATCTTCGGAGAAGTGCTGAGGACATAAGTCCGAAGGAAATAACAAAGGGGAGCCTATAAGACAAAGGAAGTAATTCCTTCGGACTTTTTGTCCGAAGGAATACTTCAGAGAATCCAAAAGTCCACCCAAAGAAGCAAGGAAAAGCCAAGGCCCTTCGGAAGGGTCATTTTCAAGAAACCCGGCAGGGTACCCTTCGGAAGGGTCATTTTATTAGCCAAGAGACCATTTGCAAAAAATCCGAGGGGAAAATGACAAGAGGTAAGAGGCCGAAAGAAAGAGTCCATTATAGAAAACCCGAAGGGTATGTGCCCTTTGGAAAAGTCACTTTTCATAATCCCGAAGGGCAGGAAGAACCTTTTCCAATTTTATCGAGGGGCCAGTGTAAAATACAAAGAGTTCTCCATTTGCCGAAGGGACATACAGAAAGCCCGAAGGGTCTTCTTCCCTTCGGGAAAGTCTTTGTCGAGAAGCCCGAAGGTCAATTTGGAAAGGTTCAGATTTAAACAAGGGAATGGTTCAAGCAAAAGGCCGAAGCAATTCTTTCAGGTATTTTGCCCGAAAGAAAAGAGAGAACAAAGTGGTCAAGCTTTGGACTTTTTGTCCAAAGACGAATGCCAGAAGAAAATAAAGGGTCAAGACAGAAGTCCGAAAGAATTCTTTCGGGAGATTTATCTGAATAAAAGAAAGACACATGGTTTCCTTCAGATTTTTGTCCGAAGGAAAAGGACAAAAACGACTCGGAAGGATAAGCTTAAAGTCTGAAGAAGAATTCCGAAGGCCAAAAGAAGAGACCAAGATAATTCTTGCAGACATTTTGTCCGTGGGAAAATGACTTAACAGGAAAAGCCAAAGAGCAAAGGCAAAGGACAGAAGGATTAATTCCTTCGGGTTTTTGTCCGAAGGAATTCCTTCGGACAAAAAGTCCGAAGAAATTCGGAGAAATGGCCTCGCAAAAAGCCCGACAAAATGAAGTCCAAAGCCAACATAAGAAGATAAGAAATAAAGGCCGAAGGAAAGGTGAGGAGCCATAAGTCCGAAGGATATCTTCGGAAAAGTTGCCACAGGAAAGTCCGAAGACAGGCCCGAGGAAATAAACCCGAGGCAAAATGAAACCAAAAGCATAAATTCCGAAGGGAATCCAAAGCTTCGAAAAAGTTGAAACAAGGCCAAACAGAGGAAATATAGACTAATACATCCAAATACAGAATCCCGTCGAAAATAGACATGAACAGGTAGACCAGAATAGGACAAAATACATGCAAGCAAGGGCTATTTTCGAACACCGGTCAAAGCTTCAGTTGACTGGTTGTCGAAGTCCTGCTCATCTCCGGATCAACTCATCCGAAGGTCCAACTCAGCTTCAACTGGAGTTTTAAATTCGAACGTTGAGTTGACTGTTCGAGATTTAGAGTTGACTAATTGTTAAACGCCGCATCCACTAGGAGCTTTCCATGCAAAGGAGAATGATCTCTTGGTCCAACTCAGCTTATCAAACGGCCAACTCAGCCTTTCAACGTTCCAACTCAGCATCAAGCAGCTCACATAGAGTTCTAAAATTGACATTAGCGTGAATTTCCATGCAAAGAGAGGTGGGCGGTTCAGAACAAAGACAAGTTCACTTCCTCAAGCGCAAGAAGCTTCATGCAAAGACAAAAAAAAAGAAAACATATTTTATTGAAAGACCAAGTCAGCCTTGAGTTAATCTAAGTTAATCCACCTCTTCAATTTTTCAACGCCAATCTTTGGCTTTTGTAATTCTCTATAAAATGGCTTTCAGCCTTGATTAAAAATCCATCCCTCTCTTGGTTAGACCAAACTCTGCCATTGGTGAGTTGTGTAACCTTTTCAATCAATAGAAGGACTGTACTTTCAAATTTCAAGTGCTGGCATAGTGTATATTTCTTCAGCAATTTGCATATGTGGTAGATTTCTCTCCCTTCCCAAATTCTGATTCATACCTAGTTGCTAGATTATCCTTATGCAGGTCATGTTCAGTGTTCTTTGCGTCTTTTGTTGAAGCTGTAAGTGGATGTTAGGTGGTTGCAAAGTGTCTTGTACCAGACCTCTCTCCATCGTTTTCCCTCATGTTTTGGTGATTGGATCGAACCTCTTCATGAAATATTTATGCGTAAGTGATTGATTGAAATCGAAGGTCTTCATTTGCCCTTGTTTGTTCAGTGTTCAAGGTTCCAAGTTGAGTGGATCAATCTTCTGGTGTATCACCCTTTTTAGGTAGGATTTCCCCTTAAAGTTTTCTTCTCCCTTTTCCACGGTAGTTAGCAGCATAGAGTAGAGATCCTCACTGATACATCATACAAGAACCAGCCTTCTCTGGAGGTTCTTCTCACCATTGAGGCACCCACCCTCGTGAGAAGATCCCATTGTTTCAGCCGGATAGAGGGCTGGCCATTTCATGCACGTCTTCGATTCAGAGGGCAGCTCCAGGTTGACAACAGTTACCATGTAAGAGATGTCTATGTGCTTTTGTGTCGCAAGTTGAAAAAATGTAAACCATTTGATTGTAAATTGGCCACCAATTGTTCAAGAGGATGCAATTGGAGGCCTTATCCCAAATTTTCAAAACAGGGGATAACATAACATACTACCATTCAATTTTCTGATTTTTCTAATTGTGACTTCCTAACAAATCATTCCATATACAATGTTGTCTAAGTATTTTCTTTCCGCAAAGCTCATAGTTCGAGCTCAGACATCAGAAACATTAAATTCTAAAAAAAAAAAATTATGTATGGTATATATCGAGAGGCACTACAGTTCAAAAATGCCTATTTGCCCAAGGATGTTCAATCTTTCAAGCTTTTTTAGAGCATCATATTATATAACATGATATGAAAATACGCATGGAGAGCAAGAGAGTATATAAGGTTGGCCACAAATATACATGTTGTACAATCTCCAATAGCATCAATAAATAGGATACTATTAAATTAAAAATAGAATGCGAAACAATCACGCAATGCCACTTGTAAAAAAGCATGTGGGGCATGTTTGCATGCATGGAGTTAGAAGCTTGTTAAATTGTTGAAGATATAGTTACAAAGTTGCTAAGTTTAATCTAACATGTGGTATAGGTTGCTAAATTCATGAGGTAGTCACATCATGTGTGATCATATAAGGGATAATTTTTATTTACAATTTTACATAGGTAGACTAGTGAAAATAGGGGTATTTGTGCAAGATGGAATCCAAAGCATAAGAGGATATGGTGATTCATTTGAAAATAAGGGGGAATATTGCCATTTAATCGAATGTGCTATGAATGTTTTTTACAAAGTGACACTACCGTGGCTAAACTAATTATAATATGTAGTAGTAGGTTTCTTCGATATGTTTAATATGAGGTTAGAAGGTTTCTTCAGTAAGTATAGTATGTTTTAAGAAGGCATCTTAACTAAACCTAACTTTTGTGAGGTGGAAGGAGAATTACAAGGTGATTCAAATTTTGATTATTAGTTTTCATTATTTCCTTCATGTTGAGATGAAATTGCCTTATATTTCTTCTCATGATGGGGAACTGTTGCAAAAATGTGGATTGAGATAGCCACTTTGCATGTGTAGGAAGTATTCCTTATTGTCCAAACAATTTATGGTAGTTTTATCATGCCTCTTAATATTTATTCGAATATCAAGTAATGTGTCCCTAGCCAAAGCAGACTAAGAATTTGGATTGCTTTCTATAGCTTGATAGACATGAAACTCCTATTCGAGATATGATGGATTGTGCAACTTAAGTTGATTGATATTGACCATATTATCTCTCCAAGTTGAGCACGCAAATTCAAGTTATGGAGCAAACTACTTGAGTGATCGCGTGCTATAGAAAATGGGTTTGAGCTTGTCATTTTCTACATGTTGATCACAAAAGGATTCATAATTGGAATGTGTTTGAAGCAAAATGTCTCAAATCTTAGAATGAAATTTTCCTAGAGCTCAAACAAAAATAGTGGCCTTGTATTGCTCCTTTTGTTCATGGGATGTGGATGGTACTCAAAAAGAAACTAGAATCTTGTAAAGGATTCAGTCATTGGAAGCTATAATAAACCTCTAAACGAAAATGCCCTACAGATATATTGATCGTTCTACTACAATTTAGATGAAAACTACAAGCTATTGGTCCTACTATTTTTTGCTTTGGTGGTAATTGTAGAGCATGGAATAAAGTTCAGTATACTTCAATTTGGCTCTTATTTTTTCAATGAAATGAAGTTGAGAGTTGCAATTAAAAGCCAACTTCCATGATGACCTCCATAATGGCTAAGGAATTTAGAATTGCAGTCAAAGACAGTAGTAATTGGCAGCATTATGTGTCCAAGCATGTCAGAAAAATAAGTTTACAACCATTGAAGCACCAATAGTTTTAGTTACAAGTTATGAAGAAAACCATATTGTAGAAGCAACAAATTGTGAAAAAATGCAGTCATTTTTCCTTATAGTGGTCCACAAGCCCTTACTAGATTCCATGAAGATATATTTATATTATTGAGAGGATACTAGAGCATGCTAATAAAACATAATTTTTTGGTTGTACGGCTTGGATTGATTTCAAAGTGAATATTGATGGGTAAAATCTTCCAAACTCTTCTTGTTGGATGTCTAATAAAAACAACATTACAGGTGCTATAGCGTCTTATGTATGCCAAAGTGACCTTAAGAGGAAAGAATACTTGAAGAGTATGACAAGTTTCGAGAAAAGAGATTTCTGAAGTTGGAAGCAGATGTCTCAAGTATCTCCAATTCAATGGGGAAGCTTGATAGGATGGAGAAGATAATGGAGAACTTCATAGGCAATCTAGTGGCTTCTATGAAAATACCGAAGGCAAGAGAAGAAGCAAGCAAAAAACAGCCCAAAGACCAAGAGAATCAGCAACCCCGTGGCATCAAAACACCTCAACTCCACCATTCAAAGTAGAGGAAAAAGTAGGAAGTTAACGCTACAAGGAAGAGGTGGATGCAAATAAGCTTGACCAATGACTTGCACAATTGGGGGTATATTTCAGCTTTCATAGCGTTAGGTAAGAGCAAAAAATATCCTTTGCATGTTTGAAACTTACCTGTCACACAGTCACTCGGTATGAGAGTTATGTTCATTCTTTGGCTTTGAAAAAAATTCCACCAATTGCTAGATGGGTTGATTATAAGAATTTAATCAAGAACCAAGTTTATCTTATTTGTTATGAAAACCAATCTTTAAAATGACAATATTTAGGCAAATAAATATTCAATGTGTGCAAGAATGTACTACCAAGTTTTGAAAGCAAGCTACCTAAATGGGGAAGGACACACAAGACTATGACACCTTGTTGAAGTACCTTGGAGGACTTCATAACACTCTTAGGAGGCTCATCTCGATGGCCAAGCCTAAGGATATAGAGAAAGCATGTGCACAAGCATGTTATCTTGAGATGGAAGAGAAGGGTCCGTTAGCGTCTTCACCATAGTTACCAAATCTGCACAAAATCTGACCGGCTTGGATAAGTTCATCCAGGTCGGTCCTGTTTTTTGTCAAATATTTAAATTTTTTATTTTTAAGGTTTTCTGCAGAAAAAATGCCCAAAAAACCATAGATATTATATAATACTAACATTTTATATTATTTTATTAATATTTTTCATTATATTTGTCAATTTTGCATATTTATAAAATTGTGCTCTCACACACACACACATATGTATGTATGTATGTGTGTGTGTGTGTGTGTGTATATATATTTTGGATCATATTTTTCCAAACTTTTTCAAGAATTCTGGATTTTCGGATTCTTTGGCCCTCCCAAACGGATCCAGATTTCCGAACTTGGTAACCATGGTCTTCATACATGTCAAGTCAACAAGGTGGTCCTAAACCAAAGGAGAAACGTAAATGAAAAGGTAAGTGAAATGCTTCTACTCTTGCAAAGAAATATCTTAAAATTATTAGGGGCATTGTGATGTAAATGGTCATGTAGATGAGAAATGTTGAAAGCTTCATCCAAAATTGCATCTTAGGAACCGCAATAAGAAGCAGCTCATATCTTCCTTTGTTGAAGGGAAGAAGATAGGGAGAAGCTCTGGTGTGGATGAAAATATTGCTTGCACTTACATCCAAAGAGAGGTATGTTTGAGTAGCAAAGAGGCCATGAAGAGAGGTGAACTCACCAAACTATTTCATATCAAGATTCAAATAAAGAAGAAAAAGTTAACGCTTTTTTCAATCTTGTTCAAAAGAAATTATTATTTCTAAAAAAATTGGTAGATAAGCTTGGGTTAGCTACATATAAAAATCTTCATCCTTACTCATTGGGTTGGGTGAGACAAGCAGAAGAAACAAAAGTGAAGAGAGGAACTCACCAAACTATTTCATATCAAGATTCAAATAAAGAAGAAAAAGTCAATGCTTTTTCCAATCTTGTTCAAAAGAAATTATTATTTCTAAAAAATTGGTAGATAAGCTTGGGTTAGCTACATATAAAAATCTTCATCCTTACTCATTGGGTTGGGTGAGACAAGCAGTAGAAACGGAAGTCACAAAACAATGCAGAGTAAATCTTGAGATAAATGAGCATTTTATTTATGGGGTGGTGGTAGATGTTTCCCTTGATGTGTGGGGTATAGTATTTGGAAGCCTATACATGTAGGCGAGAGATGTTATCTTCATAAAAAAAATCCAATATATACCACTTAGTCAAGCATGGTGAAAGCTTCATCATCAGTGCATATCAAATCTAGGCTCTCCTTGGTGAGTTTAAATCAATCCAAAAAACTGATTAATGTTAGTGTAAATTTCTTTTTAACTACTTTTAATAATAAAAAAAGATAACTAGGTTGTTAAATATAAGACTTCTCCTAACATATCTACTAACAAAGAACATAAGATGAAAAAATTGTTGTAGAATTTCAAGGAAGGCTTCCAATATCCCAAAGGCATGCCACCCAAGAGAGTGGTAGACAATGAGATATAGTTTCCACCATATTGTCCTCTTCCCAATATTGGTCTCTATTGGAAATCAATTATTGGGGGAAATGAAGTAAAGAAACAAATTCAAACTCTTTTTAATTAGTGTGCCTAAAAAAGATGGTTCATGGAGGATGTGTATTGATTATAGTACCTTGAATAAGATAACTATGAAGAACAAATACCCTCTTCCATGGATTGGTGACTTATTTGATCAACTTCAACATGCCACATACTTCACTAAGTTAGACTTGAAATATGGGTATCATTAGATGAGAATAAAGGAGGATGTGTGGAAAACAACTTTCAGGAGGAAGCAAGGTTTGTGTTCCTTGTGGTTTTATGCAAAGCACTTTCATGAGATTGATGAATGAAGTATTGAGACCATTGTGTATTTGAATGACATATTGGTTTTTAGAAAACTTATGATGAACATCTAATGCAACTTGAGACAAGTTTTAAAGGAAAATAAGTTTCTATTCAATAAGAAATGTGAGTTTGCACAACAATCACTAGTCTATTTAAGACATGATTTGAGGAGACTTGAAAATTGATCTAGCAAAAATAGAGGCTAGTGTTTAAATTTCCCAAGCTTTTCTATGTGACCAAAACAAGGAGTTTTGTAGGGATGGTCCAATATTTGAGGAAGTTAATAGGATCATTCTCCACAATAGAGGAACCTTTGCATTCAAAACTACTAATGGTTAGTTCTTTGCTAGGGGTAAAATCATAAATGCACCCATTTTTGTACTATCTAACTTGCAGCTATTATTGGGGGTGGAAGTTAATATAATTGATTTTGCTATCGGGGTTGTTCTACAAAGTAAGCCAATTTGCTTTCATTCAAAACTTTTTCATGGGATAGTTTTGAAATATTGCACATGTGATAAAGAATCATATGTTCTTCTTCAAGTGGTTTAAAAATGGAAGCACTATCTAATGGGGAAAGAAACTTTTGTTCATAAGGATCAACAACCGCACTAATATTTGCAAGCACAAAATAAATTGTAGCAAACAAGGCAGTACATATGGATGGGTTCTTTTGCAATAGGTTCATTTGGTTATAAAGTGCAAAGGAATTTGGGGCAGCAAACACCTCCATTTCTGCTCTGAAACCTAAGGCAATGCTACAATGGGATCCAACAAAGTATGTCCCCCACTTCCCCTCCTTTCCCTTGGGAAGTAGTCTCCTATCTCTTTACCAATGAGTTGCCCCTAATGGAAGCAATAGAATTGTCGATTTGGAACAATTCCATGATTGATTAAAAGCCAACATGAATCGGAAAATCATCATAAATGAATGAATGAAAGATTTTAATAATGTCCACAAGACCGAGCAGCCTATGGAACCAAGAGCTGTAACAGAACTGCCCTGTGTTAACACAACTCCGTGAGACGAGACTTGTCCTTCTGATCATGCAAAAATTCAGACCCCTTTTCGATGCTAACTCTTCTACTATGAATTTTGATTAGAAAACTCATTATACTATCTAGCCTTTCCTCTGTAAACAAGTCAATGAGGTTGTCGACCCTTAAGCTATCTTTGTACTTGAAGCGGATGTCATTATACGTTGTGCATTCCATAATAAAGTGTCAATCTGTCTCTACTACCCCTTTATCACAAAATAGATATATTCTTGTTTCTCATTCTTCTTTAGGTACTGTCCACCTACCTGTTTTACACCTAAGATGATGTGAGCTAGTCCTCAACTGTGCAATCAACATTTTTGCTTTCCATTTGATTTCTGCCCCTATGTTTTTTCCACGTTCTCCCATGTGGAATTAAATCCTTTGATGTAATTGGGATTTTAATACTATTAAGAGCCGGTAGGGAAAAAAAAGGAGGTCGTGGTTTGAATCACAAGGTAATTGACACATTAATGGCTCTAATTGCTAGTGCTTTCTTGATTGATATTGGCTGTGCACAGGGATTATTCATGTGGAAAATTCACAAAAAGAGAGGACATTACATAGCTGAAAAATTAGACAAAATAATCATCTCTCCCCAGTGGGTTGCAGCTAATGTACAGTTAACTGCAAGAGTTAGTGAGAATACACTTTCAGACTTAGTGGCCTATACTTCTGGAAGTCACCCCTAGAGCACTTGCTCGCTGTCAGATACAATTTAGATTTGAAAGTATTTGGTTAACCCACCCCAAGTTCTCTCCTGATATGGCATGTTGGTGGGAGGAAGGGAACAATATTACAAAGCACCCAAATGTACAAATTTATGGCTAAATCCAACCATCTCAAATACAAGATGAAACACTGGAATCACCATGTTTTTGGCAACATATTTGTCCAATTCAGGACAGCATCAGCCCAATTGACAAACATATGGAAAGTTCGCTGGAAACACACCAGAGAGCAAGAATTCATAGAAGCAATGGCTTCCCAGGAACAAAATTTGATTGATGAGTTAGCTATCATTCACCAAAGAGAGCATTACTGGAAACAAACAATCAAGAGAAACCGGTATTACACGAGGATATGCAAACACATCCTATTTTTATAACTCAGTCTTGAACAAGCAAAACATTAATGCAGTTCATAAAATCAGAACAAGGGATACGATTGTCTCCAGAAACTTCCTAAAATAGCAACATATGCCATGAAATATTTCATTGACATTCTCATGGAAGACCCTTCAAATATCAAGAAATGTAGCACTCAAATAATACTTACTATCAACATTTATAAAATTGCGGGTGAGGCGGAAAATGCAAAAATGATGAGCCCAGCTACTGAGGAAGAAATCAAGGAAATTTTCTTTTCTTTTCAAAAAAGCAAATCCGTAAGGACTGGCGTCTTTTCAACTGTATTCTATCATAATTTTTTGGAAGTGAGTAAGTAGGATCTGTTAGCACTTGTTGAAGAATCTAGGCGGAACAAACAGATGGTCAGCAAATTGAATGCCACCAAGCTAGTTTTGATACCAAAAGTTACAAAGGCGGAAAGCATAGACCAATGTAGACCAATTTCGGTTTTCAGTATGTTATATAAGATAATCTCAAAGCTAAATTGCTAGGAGGCTAAAACCACTACTTCCTAAGTTTATCTCTAACAATCAATCAGCGTTTGTCCTAGGAAGGTAGATCACAGTTAATATCTTGGCAGTTCAAGAAATAATACACCATTAAATTTCAGCATAGACTACGGACCCTTTTGAAATTATATTTGCCCAATGCCTTTTATAGAAAGAACAACTGGGATTGATAGCCCAAACACTTGGGGTCTTTGGATTGAATGAATCTATGAATGAAAGATTTTAATAACATTCACGAGATTGAGGAGTCTATAGGACAAGCGCTGTACCAGATTCTTATGTGCTAACATAACTTCAATAATAAAGTAGTTGGATGTAATGTCCTTTTCTTGAATTAATGAAATTAGAAGTAGCCTATCTTAAATAATCTATTAATAATTTATTAAGTTCCCTAAACAAATACTTTAAGTTATAACTTTGGAAAAGATACTTTAAAAGTAAATATTGGATACATGGTTAAAAAGTAATTAATATTGTTAAGTTGAAAAAAGATGAATATTCAATATTAATTTATTTTAGTGTTGGAATAGAAAAGTGAATAATAAAAGAATTTAGTGAAAACGAAATCAGGATTCAAACACCCAAACAAAAACTAACCCCTTTTTTCTAGAGAAAAAACTTACAATTTTAGTTCTACATCTAAAGATGAAACTCTCGGATTTACAGGGAAAAGGACGAAACCCCTCATACCTAATTGAGGATTACCCATAGGAATCACATTTGTGCTACTAGTTTCAAAGGAAAAACAGTTTTAGAGGCCCATTCAGTAGAGGCATCATACTTTCAGTGAGGGCATAGGGTTTGAAGAGGTATTACAGAGGTACTTGAGCATAACCAGCAACAATGTCATTATTCACATCAATATTCACAACGATAGCTGGGCGTCACCTTATTTAGTGTTGTTGGGTTGCCAGTATTTATTTATGGCCCTGGGTGTCACCCATTAGGGCATCTATCAATGTTGTACTTCATTTTGGTGGATCGTTTGTGGTATTTGTTGAGTTCATTGTTATTTGTGAATTTTCAGTTAGGGCATGATTAAGTCATTAATAATTAACGGTTTTAAATAAAAATCTTCAGTTGGGCTTTTTTCATTTTGTGTAATTTTGTATTGGGTATTTACCTCGAGTTTCAATAATCATATTTAGAAAAAATAAAAAAATCATAATATTTCAAAATCCTAAAAAGATATATTTCATATCTTTCAGTGATATGAGAGCCATTTTTTTCTCAATTTGTGGGAAAGAATTATTTTGTAGTTTCAACTTCATGCAAGGTAGTGATAGAGAACTCAGATATTACCAAAGAAAAAGGAAAAGGGATCCAAATCAGCGAGAGAAAAGGTTAGGACAACAAGATTCAAAATCATTTGCAAAAAAAGAAGAGAAAGCTATGGGTCACAATAATAGGGATAAAGATTAACTCTGTATCAAAAGGCTTGTACAAAGCTAGGTTTGATTCACTGACATGATGGCCCAATTAGTCCATACCATGCAGAATAATAACATACAAAGGCCTCACAATGGTGAAGGCAATTCTTCAAGGGCAAATAATAATCCACCTATTCAAGGGACATCAATTGGTTCTATGGCCAGGGACTTCCAACATAACTTCATCCATAGGGAAGGGTGGTTGCGAAGGAAGAAGTTCAACACTTCATAGGGGATGATATTGCAGCCAGTTATGAGGAATATAGGGTATCACCAAATGAAATTAGGGAGGCTATCTTTGTCACTAATTTCATAAATTTAAAGAAAAACAGGGGTGGTCAAATCATTGAAACAAGGCCACCAACAAATCAAAGGGACCTCCAACAAGCAATAGGGAAGATTACACTTCCAACATATGATGGCTCTGGTAAGTGTACAACATGTTCTTGGATACAAAAATTGGACACATTCTTATTATTGAGACCAATGATGGAAAATGAAGCCATCAAATTTGCCACTTGTCATCTGGAAGGTATAGCACATGAGTGGTAGTACCATGGGTTGATCACACAAGGGCACAATCACATCCACTCATACATGGAGTTCAGTACCAGATGAATAGAGAAATTTGATAGAGTTAACCCAAAAATTCATTTTTGAGAGTTAGCTCAACTTAAGCAAAGCAAATCAGTGGATAACTTTGTTGTTGATTTTCAAACGCTTTTAGTTATGGTGTCCGATGTGACTGAAAGGAGGCTTGTGGTTTTATTCATAGAGAATCTAGCTTAACCATTTAGAGGCTTAGTGAAGGATTTCAATCCTACCTCTCTCCAAGAAACCAATAAAAAGGCTTTGGATCTTGAAACTACAACCCCTAGAGGTAGATTCCAGCCTATAGGACAGCAAAGACAAACACCCCATTGGAAACAAAAAATAGTCTCTTATGGGCAGCAAAGTACAAATAATTATGGGCAGTCAAAAACCACTTTTTTTGGATAGCAAAAGAAGTCATTACAACAAGGTTTCCAATAAGAATTTCCTAAGACCATCAAGGAAATTGAAACTAGAAATGAACTTTGAAGAAATAAATTTTGCTTTACATGTAAGGATCATTGGGAACCAGGGCATATGTGTCTTTCAAGAGGTCAAGTATGTTACATTGGGGTGATATTCGATGATGAAGCAGAAGTAGAGGAAATCGGAAGTAATAGAAGAGGGAGAACCAGTCCCAAAGGTTATAGTGGAAGATAAAACTTATGATAGTACCTTTGCTACACTTTCAGGTGCACCTAGATATCAATCATTCAGGGTCTGTGGAGTGTTAAAAGGACATAATGTGACAATTTTAATTGATAGTGAGGCAGCCCACAACTTCATTGATGAGAGTTTGGTAAAACAGAGAGCGCTACCAATAGAGGACTTTCAAGGATCTAATGTTACTATAGCAAATAGATGGATTTACTATACCATGCATCAAGAGGGTCAAGAGCTTGGACATTACTATTGGTAAGCACAAAGTTACTTATGATTTCTATATAGCTGGCATAAGAGAGACAAATCTAGTTTTAGGTTACAATAGCTCTATTCCCTTACAGAATTCACACAAAACTACAAAACCACGGAGCTGTAATTTCGATCGGAAGGTGAAGTTGTACTTCATGGTATGGCCAACGGGGCTCCAACATCAGTTACAACTAGAAGCATGGAGAGAGCTTTTTGTAAGGGAAAATGGATGGGTAGCCCATTGTTTTATGAGTAATACATTCACATCCAATGATAAGAGGTCTTACCATGTGGATATTCAATCCATTTTCGACAACCATGGTATAGTATTCAATTATTTACCTTCAGGGCTGCCACCTGACAGAGGTTTTCAACATATTATAGATCTAGAAATAGGTTATAAACCTGTTATGATTACTCCTTACTGCCATCTTAGAGCTTTCAAAGAGGAAATTGAAAAGACAATCAAAGAGTTATTAGAGACGGGTCATATTCGGCCTAGTTCAAGTCCCTTTGCATCTTTTGTTGTTTTGTTAAATAAGGATGGAACTGTGAGGATGTGTATTGATTGCCGTGCACTGAATAAGAAAACTATAAAAAAAACAAGTACCCGATACCTAGGATCGATGAGTTAGATGAATTGCATGGAATAGTATATTTTTCTAAAATTGACTTGAGATACTACTATCACCTAATCAAAGTAAGAGATGAGAATGTACACAAAACAACTTTTTGATGTCATTTTGGATATTTTGAATTTTTTGTTATGCCTTTTGGTTTAACCAATGCTTTAACTACCTTTCAATCATGCATGAATCATGTTTTTAGTGAGCAATTAAAGAAGTTTGTTTAGTATTTTTTTTATGATATTTTGGTGTACAATAAGACTTGGGAAGAACACATGAAACACTTAGATAACACTTGGATGCAATGTTGGGAATGTTAGAACAGTAGCCTTTTTTTACAAAAGAGTCTAAGTGAGAATTTGGTATGACTGAGATTTTATACTTGGGACATATCATCAATGTCTAAGGAGTACAGGTTGATCAGAGAAAGATTCAAGCAACAATTGATTGGCCACCACCCACCACTTTGACCCAGTTGAAAGGTTTTTGGGACTTTGCAATTATTATAGGAGATTTGTGAAAAGGTTTTCACAACTTGTTATCCCATTGGCTGAATTAACAAAAATTAAGCTTTCAAATGGTCTGAATCAGTCCACAACACATTTGAAAAGCTCAAAGAGATAATGAGTACTTACCCAATACTTGTTATAGATTTCTCTATTCCTTTTGTATTAGAATGTGATGCATCAAGAGAAGGAATAGGGGTTGTTTTAATGCAAAATAGACATCATATTGTCTTTGAAAGTCAAAAATTGAAATATATAGAACCCAATTTTTCTATCTATGACAAGGAAATGTTGGCTATCATACATGCCTTAGCGAAACTCTGACAATACTTGATTTGTGGCAAATTTGTGGTCAAGACTGATCACAACAATTTGAAATTTTTTCTTAACCAAAAGGACTTAAATGACAGGCAACAAAAGTGGGTAAGCGTCAAGCGTATAGTTTTGATATAGAATTTGTAGAAGGCAAAAATAATGTAGTCAAAGATATTTCATCTAAAAAGCCTTTTTTTTTAATTCTATGTATGTGATCTCTGCAGATTGGAAAATGTTAATAATCACAGAGTATGCCAAAAATGATTTCACTAATGAGATCCTTGAGGCCAAAGTACATCATGATAGGTACAAGGTGATTGATGACCTCATCCTTTACAAGGATAGGATCTATTTAGTTCCTGAAGCAAAGATGAAAAACAAAGACTTGAACATTGTCCATGATACACCCTTGGCTGGTCACCAAGGGTATTTCAAGACTTGAAAACAAATAAGGGATAGGGTATTTTGGAAAGGACTCAAGGAGAAAGTCCTCCAATACATCAAATAATGTATCACCTACCAACAGAATAAAGTAGAGCATGTTTTTCCAACAAGACTATTGCATCCCTTGCCAATTCCGAATCAAAAGTGGAATGTTTCCATGGATTTTATCGCTCGATGGGACCAAGGTCCAAAGCAATAGAAAGATTTTTGGTGTTGTTCTTCTATATATCAGCCTTTAGAGGCATTCAACAAACATCAATGGTGACACCAAGAATTTATCAATTGATTTAAAGCATCCCAAGCACCTAATTGTCATTATCTAAAGAGGAAGATCTTGGTGTGTCTTTCCTCTGATTAGCTTGTGGAAGCAAGCAGTTAGCACCAATAGTGACTCCAAAGCAAAGCTTCTGGTTATAAGTAGACCAGGTATGTCTCATTGTAGATTTTTAACTAACTCCTGTACCTTATTTGATATATGAGGCCAATATGAATAGCTATGATGAATATCTTTATTATCCATCACTTTATCAATAACCTTGGCAAGTTCTTCATAATCCATATGAGCTTCATGCACCCTATCAAGAGCCCTACCAAAGCTATGAGGAACCTTGGCAAGTTCCTCATGATCTATTTATACAAGAATATTACCCTGGTCCTTCCTATGGATAGCAAGTCTATCATAACAATGCTCCTCATCCGCCCTATCATGAGCCATCCATACCAGTTTGAAGCAAACTTTAATAAGCCTTAACAAGCATACTCTAGAAGTGTGCTCATAAAAATGTTATGTTCAAGATGTCCCTACTCATTAGATCCATTATGTGAGGGACTCATTGCAGCAAATAAAAATAGAATGGGCCCCTGTTGAGAGAGCAAATTGGAACAAACTCATAGGTGACATGATAGATATAGGTGGTTACATTCAGAGCATTGAGGACAAGCTGAAAGAACTTGAGGAACAACAAGGGCAACCTCACCAACCTTTTGTGCCTACATATACATCACCTCATTGTTCTTATGTGTCATTCTTTTCTCCTCAAGAGAACATTTCAAGTGCTCCTTTGAAGCTTCACAGTTCTTCATATGTTCCTCATACCTTTCCTTCTTGTAAATCCATCCAAGGGAGTTGTCAAAAAAATAAAGAGCTTGTTGTGGAACAGCTTGCTACTGAGATCCAAGACTCCATCCTTCCTTAAGAACCCCTTATGAAGTCCTTCCAGATTCCAAGTTGGAATCAAGTGGTAAATTCATGGGGTGGGCAAGAGAAGGTAGATCTAGAATTGAGAGTCCAAGTTAAGGAAGAATCTAAACCTCTAAAAACATCCCTCATCCCTCTTGTGTTCCTGAACACCTTAAAGAGGAGCTATTTCAAGAGAATATAGCAAAGCAAATCAAAGAGTTGGAGCTGAGGACAAAGAATTAGGAAGAGAAGTAGAAGTAGAATATCAAAGGAAAACTTTTATCTTTCCCATCTTGGAACTAAGTCATGTAGTGAAGCGGATCTAAAGCTACTTAGTCTCCATCCCTTCCTCCTCAAGAACCTAGGTCATTTCCATCTTGTAAATCTATCCAAAGCAATGGGCAGAAGGAGGAGGTGGTGATTGTTGAAGTCAGACAAGAGACCTTGCAACCTCCACTCCTTTCCCCTCAAAATACTAGAGCCTTTCCTTCATGGAGAGCCATGCAAAAGGCAAAGAATCAGGAAGAGGAGGTGAAGGTGAACCAAGAAGAGCAACTTTAGATTAAAAATCAGGTACCTATGGTAACTTCTTTGGACCTTTCTCACCTTGTTGAGTATTTTCAAGGATCTGTTATGCCACTCTTTGAAAAAGAGCCTCTCTTCTATGAGGCAATTTGAGAAGATGCAACTAAAGAAACAGGAAATGAAGGTAACTTGAGTGACTAGGAAGAATAAATCATGATTGGAACACATCTTGGCAAGGACAAATATGCTTCAATTTTCCATGATGATGTAGAAATGGAACAAGTGCAAGAGAAATCTGAGGTGGAGCCTGAAATACAAGTACATGAGGAAGAGGTTGCTAATGTGCCAAAGAAAGATGTCTCTATTGGACAAGTTAATGGTTCTCTGTGAGCTCCTTGATACCACAGAAACTACCAAAGAACAAGATGGAATAGAGAGCATGCTTAATCATCAACTTGATATTGAAAATTATGTAGTGTTGATTAACCAATCTAAGATGTCAAAAGAAGGCCCATAGCCTCATGTTGTTGGTCAAGAAGCTAATATGATTGCTTCTAACTTTCAGTTTGAAAAGGCTCCAATTGAACTACAACTTTATGAGAACAAATCTTCTAATTTGTTTGATATCCTACATTCAAGTTTTTCTTTACTTGAATGGGGTCCATTTTAGGATAAAAGGAGTACTATCATCAAGCAAGAGGTAGTTGTTCTCTCAGGAGATGACATGTTTAAACTTTTCAAACATGGTTATCAACTTTTCTCTCCAACTTTAGACATCTCTCTATTATTGGAATCTGAGGAGTTCAAATGGCCTCAAAAAGCCATAGGGTTAGGTCCATCTCCCTTAGAGGTCAACCTCACAGATATGTCAAAGGAGACATATCGAATTGGTCTATATGTTCATGATCGATAGTTTAGGAATGAGGAAGAACTGAAGTTGTCCCTATAAGGTCCACATTTTTGGATGGAGTATGATTGGGTCTTGGACCCATGTTTACAATTCATATACCTAAAATTGGTAGTAGAGGAACCAATCGCTTCCCCAAGAATACATGAGCATCCAATTGCTCATAGTTGCAAAAGGGAGCTATCGAGTTAAACATGTATGCTTCAAAGATCCGAGGTGCACAAAACTATTTTCCATTTGTCTTGGGTAGAAAATACTTGTAGATTCCAGCCATGTACATGTTAGAGTAATTTTCATGCTTTCCTCTAAGTGTTATTTTTGGCACATTGTTTGTTGTCCTTTTCATTTTAGGCTAGTTTCCTTTCAATAAGTGCTTTGTGCACATTTCCTTTCTATTCTATTTTTCCTTTCCCAAGTGCCTTGGGCACTTTGTTTTATTTTATCCTTGTTGTTTCAGAGGAAGTTCCAGAAAGGGTCAGCCTTGTATCTAGTTTTAGACCAGCCCAGTCGTAGAGGCTAATGACTCCATGCCCAATGGACTAGACAAGGAAAGTGGTCTGGGTTCTCAAGCATAACATGCATGCTTCCCTGTGAGTTGCAAAAAATGTTGGCCAAATTTGGCCCACATACCAAGTTGTGCCTAGATGGATCAAATTGCTAATGGATGAGTGGATGAACAAATGTTCTGGATGGAATGAGTGGACCAGAGAGATCTTATAGTGCTCATAAAGATTTTGAAACACTTTAAGTTTACTTAAAGCGTATTTTGTCAAATTCTAAGGGATAGGTCTGCAGAGCAAAGAAAAGGGTTCTTGAGCAATTTTCATGGTGAAACCAAGCAGTTCAAGCATGAGTTTAGAAGATATACGGACTCCATCAAAATAACTACAGAATCCATCAGATCTATGGACTCTATTTGAAGAGCTATAGAATCCGTCATCAGAACTATGAACTCCATCATAACTATGGACTCCATCAGTAGAGTTGCTTTACTTAAATTGCCTTATAAGTTGAAAATAGTGGAAAGTCCAAAGTAGGCAAGTGTGAAAACCTCGATGAAGTAAGAAGAAACATTGCCTTATAATTCTTTTGGGACTCTCAGGACTATCCTTTTCTTCACCAAGTGCTTTCTTTCAGAGTTTTTTTTTCGGGCTAAGGAAAGGACTTTCTTCAGACATTTTGTTCGAAAGCAAAGTTTTGAAAAACAAGTGTTTGTTCAAAACGTCAGGAATTGTTTCAGACATTTTATCCAAACAATTTTTCGAAGGGTACTTTTCATTTTTTCCTGAAGGAAATGGATCAGTTTTATTTTTTTGAAGGTATGTTCCTTCTAGGAGGGTCCATTTTAAAAAATTGAAAGGGCACTTGCAAAGTTATGAAGGGCACCTAAAGAATTATGAAGGGCACTCGGAAGGAGTCCAAGGAGATATTGTCGTGGACAAATTCTTCAAAGGAAAGTGCCCAAGTTCAAAAGAAAGGGACCTTTTCAATATTTTTGAAGGGTATGTTCCTTTCGAAAAGGTCCATTGTCAAGAATCCGAAGGGTACTTACCATTCAAAAAAGTGCCCCAACTAAAATCTCAAAGGAAATTGTTCAGGAAAGTGGCATGGAAAAAAAGGATTGGTTCGGACAAAAAGTCCGAAGTGATTCCTTTGGGAGAAAAGTCTGAAAGAAAAAGATCTTCAAGAAAAGTCGAGCAATGAGAAGTCCAAAGTAGTAATCGATAAGGAGAACAACCAAGAAAGAGGTGACACTTATTAGGATCACATGGACCCAAATAGACAGAGCAAAATGAATCAATTGGTCAGGGGTTTCCAAGATTTGACATGTGGCAAGAAAAGGGGCATGCCATTTTTAATGCAGGGATCGACTCAATCGTGGCAAGTGGAGACATCCAGCTACCTGCGACATGGATCCCTCAAAATCCATCCAAGGGTGACTTGAATGTAGGATGGGCTCGAAGAGATTGGTGATGACCTTGAATGACTCGCTCCATGGTCAAAGAAAGATGATGGTGGTGGTTGCAAGAATTTATGGCTCCTCTCTTTCCATTTTCTCATGCAATCCCTCTTCTCTTTTGTCCCTTCTTCTATATATACAGGCTTTCAAGCCATTGTAATGGTTCTTAGTTCTTAGACTTTTTCATCTTTCTGGGAGACAAGACATTCTTTGAGATATTTCAAAATATGCTTAGCTTGATTAGGCTCAACCCTGTCAAGCACTTGTAAGAACTACCTCTTGATGAAATAAAAGGACTTTCTTTGCCTATCTCTTGCCTTGGTTCATGTCTATTGAGTTGTGCACTATGGTAATGTGTGAAGGAGAATCTTACTCATCCATGGTCCTCCTTTTTGGCCTTATTTGGGGTGTTTTCAAGGTTGTTCGTAGGTTTGGTTTAATGTTCTTTCTGCCATTGATGTGATATTTTAGTGAGTCATAACACTCCTCTCTATTTGCATTCATTACTTTTGAAACCTTTTCCATGAAATACTAATGCAACAACTCGATCTTGAGATTATGCAAGTCGGTATTGTCCTCTGCAGAATCAGTATGGGTTCAAGCTGCTGACATTTTCCCATTTATCTTTGGTGCATCACCTGGTTAGCTTTCTTAGGAGACCTTATCCCCTTTCTAACCCTTTTCCCTGTGAAACATTAGTTTAGCTTTTAGTTTAGGTGAGCATCAAACAGGAACTAGCCTACTCTGGAGGTTCAACCTTGCTATAGGATACCCATAGCCTGAGGTTGTTCCCATGCTTGTAGCTGGAAGTGAGAGCGGACAAAACTCTCCCACAAGGGTGCAATTCTATGCTACAATGGTGACAATAAATAACCCAAGAGATGTAGTGAAAATTGTGGTGCCCTTCAGAATTGTCCCACATAAAATATCTCAGGAGCTTTTTTAGCGTTGCATAAGAGGCATTGGAAAGATCCCAACAAGATGACTAATAAAAATGAGTAGCAATTAGCACCTTAGAACAAAACTAGAACTTCCCAACCCGGGTCAATAGTTTGGTGATCTAAAAGGATATTTTTTTCTCTACCCTTTGAACCATATAGGACCACAACTCTTCAAGCGAGGCTCTAAATGCAAATGGAATGGCTAAGAATTTAAAATTTAAACTGAACCCCAGGAAGGATCCATTTCCACTTATATCCCTCCAACCAAAGAGGTTTGGATGAAAGGGACTGGCGATAGCATTGTTTTCTATGCCATTGAATGGAAGACCTAGAGGTAAGGAAAAAATTGTCAAGACATTCCATAACACACTTAACATAATCCTCATCTCCTGAAGAGTGAGGAAGGAGTCATCAACAAAGTGCCCATAGATCAAATGGTGGTCTGAGTTAGGGAGAGAAATACCCTTCACCAAAATCCTAGAAGCATGGTTATCCAAAAGATAACCAAAGCCCTCAGTAGCCATAACATAAAGGGAAGGTGCAAGGGAACACCCCTATTTGATAGATCTGTGAAGATCAAAGTGTTGGGATTGAGAGCTATTCATAGTAATACAAGCTCCTACATCCTGGAATAACATATTAACAATGTGAACAAACCTAGGACCAAACTTGAGATCCTGAAGCATAACTATGATGAAAGGTTATTCAATCCGATCATAAGCTTTTTCAAAATCAATCTTGATGAATAACACCTTCTGGTTGGATATCTTGGCCCATTTTATACCTACCCAGACAATAATAACATTTTCCAATGTTTATCTATGTTGAATAAACCATATTTGTTCACTTCTCAAAATTAAGGGAACAATTGCTTGATTTTGAGGGATAAAGCTTTAGCTATGATTTTGTAAGATACATTAAGCAGGGTGATGGACCTCCAGTTGGTAATTACCTCAAGGTCACCAGCGTTAGGAAGGAACTTGATGTTACCTTGATTAATGAGATGGCCCATAGAGTTGGAAAAAAATAGTTTCATAATAGACTTTATGAAAATCAGGTCTAACCATATCCCAGAGGGTTTGATAGAATTCACAGGGAAACCCATCCACTCTAGGGCCTTATCAAAGGTCATCTACATGATAGATTCCTTAAGGCCATTGAGACTTAGGGGCTTATCACAATCAACTCTTTGAGATTCTAAGAGCTTATAGGGGACCAATTCAAGGCATTGAGAGAAAGCAACTTCATGAACAAGGGAGGAGGGTTGAGCAACAAGCACTCCATGATAGTGATTTAAAAAATCTTGTAAGATGTCAGGAAATTTGATAAATCTATCTGAAATGTATCTAATAGATTTAATTTGATTTTCAACTTATCTTGAATGGAGGAGAAATAAAATTTCTTTGGTAATTTTATCTCCAACTTTCAACCAATGCATCCATACTCTAAGTTGTGTTCCCCTGACCTAAGCCTCGACTGACTAGAGCTTATGTCTCCACATGGCAACCTGAGTTTGAAAATGAGGGATTAAAGGTGCAACTTCCAATTCCCATAAAACCTTAATATATTCATAGTTTGTAGCATTATGAATATGCCACCTAAAGAGATCCACTTGTTTTCCATAAATACAAAGAAAAGAGGTGGTGTGGGCTATTGCATCAACCCACCACTCAATCCAACCAATGTTCCCTATGGGTACAGGAGCCAAGTTCCAAATTCTAATGATATGTCGCACAATCCACTCATGTTTGAGATGGGTAGTATTGAGGTAGAACTGAGAATTATGTGATTTAAATTATGGGGTAGTCAACTCAATGTAAAAGCAAATTAGATGATGGTTAGACAAGAAAGTGTTTGGGATCATAAAAGTAGGTTGATCATGGACAAGAGCAAAGAATAAAATGTCTTGTTATGATATCAAGGCATGGTCAAGATGCTTAAGAACTTGATCTTCTCCTTGACGAAAATTAGACCATGTGAACCAAAGATAATTTGATTCTCTCCTCATGTGATGGTTAGAATCAAAAACCATGAGTTTATTTTGCATGTAAAACCATGCCTCCCAATCTCCTGCACACCATCTCATGGGGAGATGTCCTTCTTTGTCTTCAATAGACTCAATCATGTTGAAGGCCAATGATGTGAATACCAAAGTTAAAAAGAGTCCAGAACACCCAATGGGTGGGGTTAGAATCCCAAGAAATGATATTTTGAGACAACACAGGCACCAAAAGGGTAACGAGCCCCGATGGCTAGTATCATGACAAGTGGCCTAACAAAAGGCCTAAGGCTAGATAGTGCAAGTAATAGAATGAAGTAGAAAATTAAAAAAATTGACTTCTTGCATGCATAAAATTTTCATTTTGGAAAAAGATGACAATTTTCATGACCGTATACTTACATGTCAAATCAGTGATCCCTCTAACATTCCAAGAATAAACTATCATTGAGAATCATCAAGGTTCATATCATTTCCCTCTATAAGACCTGAGAGGGATGCAAATTGATTGAAAGTTGAGCTGTGAATGGGATAGTCTCCAACTAGGAAATATTGTCTTTTGTTTGGCACAATCCTTATCTATAGAGGGTGAGGGACTACGTGAGCACCATAAAATAGTCTTATGGTTGAGGGTCATAATACCACACTCTAAATCTAAAAATCATTTACCCTTGATGGGGGTTATGATGATGAATCCATAGGAGTAGGAGATGAGGAAGAAACAAAATGGGTGACCACATGAAGAGAATGGGAAATAAGAGGTGGGAGTTTAACTAGCATGGGCATAAGAACTTTAATAGCAAAGACTGAGGAACTTGCTCCCCCATGGTCTGGTACATAGCTCATTGGGGTTTGGTATTTCCATAGACTGCATTATTCTTCCTATTAGAGACTGTTGTCCACCCATCAAAGTTATGGGGTTTTGAACCAAACCCACTTTTATCTTGAAGAGTAGAAGGAATAAGGACCATTAGAGGGTATTATCCAATCATATGGTTCGAAGCTTGGCACCAGAAACAAGTGTTTGGGAGGTTGATATACAATAAATGCTGTATGAACTAATTATTACTTAATTGAATCTCATCATACTCTTTAAGGTCTTTGGCAAGATCTTTTTCCACACAGACCCTTCTTTGGGGATGTGTTGCATAGAACTTTCATTGTTCATGGAAAATAAAGTGGCCCAAAGACTTGATAATGTTGTCCCTAAAAAAATTCACTCATTTTTGGGACAACCTATGAACTATTTTGGGCCCTGCAAGACCAAATTTGTCTCTTCCCTTTTCAAAATTTGTCTTGAGCATTCAAATTCCGCATTTTTTAAGCTTCTCAGAATTCTACGGACTTTGCAGGCTTGATTCTACGGATTCTACAAGCAGGATTCTACGGACTCAATTTTTACGGACTTCGCAAGAAGAAATCTACGGACTCAACATGCTTGAAATTAATAGGTTCAAAGGGTTCAATGGATTTAACAGTTAAATTCCTTCAAAGGAGCAAGTTTCTAGCACTTAGGCACTTTCTGGATTGGTTCAGTGGTTTAATGGGTTCAACAGTTCCAAGATTCAATGCGCGGGTTTTTCATTTTGCACGGGTTTTCTAGTAAGTCTCAAAGTTGAGCGAAAGCTGGCAAGTGTCGTCTATCGGGACACTTTATAGTTTATTTTCAAGAAGCAGCAAAAGACGCCACGTGTCCCTTATAAAGCTTGTTGAAAACCTCCAAGTGTCAAATTTTGCAATTCCTTCATTTCATTTCGCTATTTTGAGTAAGGACCGTGGTGGGCCCCAGGCGAATGGCTAAAATTAAACGAAACACTCCAAGTGTCACCGTCCGTGTGATTGTTAAAAGTAAATGGAATGTGTTATGTGTCACATTGTAACTCAGTGGAGCGCAACAAGTGTCGGCATCCGCATTTTAAGCTTTTCATAAGTTTCAAAGCTACTTTCAATAAGTTTCAAAGCTACTTTCAATAAGCTTCTCATAGAATCTCGCAGAAAGTGCCAAGTGGCAACAGAAAAAAGTTTGTAATTTGTTTCTAAGAAGCTACGGAAGTTGCCACATGTCCCTGATAAAACTCAGTGGAATCCGCCAAGTGTCAACATCTGCAGTCATTGAGTAAAAACTATGGTGAGCCCCGAGTAAGTTGCGAAAACAAGCAAAATGCACCAATTGTCTACATCCACATGAATCCAAATGAGTCCCAAATGTTTCTACACCATTTCTAAAAACTCAGTGGAAGCCGCCATGTGTCATCTTTTGTAGGACTCTCAAAAGGTAGCTAAAGATTCTATAGTTTCAGCGGATGCTGCCAAGTGTCCTCACCTATTTAGGGCAGAAGCCACCACGTGGCACCTATTGACATTAGTGAAAAGTGCCACCTGTCCCTATTCCCCTTTCAAAGTGACCTAAGCCAAGGAAATAAAGAAACAATAGTCCTCCAAAAGAATTAAAGCTTGGAGCCACCTGGAAGACCTCGAAGGGCAAGTTCTCGTCGGGAAGGATCAAACCTCAAAGTATAGCGGAAGCTACCAAGTGTCATTTGCCGAGACACAGTTCCTAGTAAGTTTCAACACTGTGAAATGTGCCATGTGTCCTATTCTAACTCAGCAAAATGTGCCAAGTGTCTGCATCTACGTTTCGTGTTTCTAGTAAAGCTCATTCTGATAAGCTTCTCTCAAAGACTAGCGGATGTTGCCACGTGTCCTCGCCTATTTCACAGTGAAAAATGGCCAGAGCAAGCAAGAAAGACACGAAGGGATCGCTAAGGAGGATGACGGGCCTATAGCCATCAAATTTAGGGCAACCAAGTAGTCGTTGGCTTTCAAATAATGGACCCGCAGACGTCAAATTTGTGGTAATAAAGTGTCTGTTGATCTTTGCAAGCTTAAACATGGACCCAAATGCATTTAAAGGCCTTAAAGCCAAGGCTAAGAGGAAGAACTAAAGGAACTAGAAAGGGGAAAAGATAGCCTAAGGGCTCAAATTATAGCAGGAAAGGAGGAAGACCAAAAATATCTGTGCAATAGTTATTTTAGTAAGTGGAACAGTCTGCAAGGTGGATTCTTGAGCCCTTAAACATTGAAGACATGGCTTGTTTGTCCCCCTGAGAGTAAAGACAAAATGGACAGTGGTGCAGACACTATATGATCCAAACTCGGGAGTAAACACTTGAGATGAATCGACACGCCATAGTTAAGACAACCGCCCTGTTCCAACATGGCCCTCCTTGACAAAACTAGAAATGCATTCAAGGCATTGAATGCAGCATGGGCCGCTCCATGGAACAAAGTGCCAAGCCTTTCTTGACCTCTATATATTGTAGTCTCTTATGTCATTTTAGGGAGATCTCTTTATTATCAGAAGCAAAACTTTGCCCAAATTGAAAGGCATTACTGAGACTTTGAGCTCAGATTGTTCATCCTATTTTTTGTTTGAATAAAAAATCAAGTTACTTTTAGACTTTGTGATGTTATAGCTTGTATCATTCTAAGAGATTGTTCTTATATCTGTTTCCTGAGTGTATTCTTATTTATTCAAATTAACGAGCAGAGCTAGTGGAAGTGATAACAAAGATGTCTTGAAGCCAATTACTTTCAGACTTTGTGCTATCATAAGTTGTCTTCAGTGTGTATTTTCTTTCTATTCTTGTGTAAAGGATCTTGGGATGACTTTGTGCCCTCATTATCCTTCATATTTTGTTTCTGTGTAAAGGACTTGGGATGACTTTGTGCCCCCATTGTCCTTCGTATCTCACTTTTGGGCAGTCGAGGTGGAGACTTTGTGCTACATCTCAGTCTGTTGGTTACTACGTCTTTGGTTACCAGTTACTTATCACTACCTAAAAGAACTCCTACTGTTCCTTGCAAGATCACTTCTGAAAGAAGAGAAGTGCCTTCAATGTCTTCACCAAGATTTTCTCCTCTATTTGTGAACATCATCTATAAAAAAAGAGAGATAGATGGTGTTATCCTGCCCTCGAGTGTTATTTTTTGCTTATATATATAGTATATAACTACCTCATACTTATAGGGAACCTCCCCTTGATGAGAGGAGAGATTTGTCCCCTGTTGATGTAGTAAACCTGCACACCTAGCCGACCAATCTCTCTATGCTGTGGTTGAAGAAACTTATTTTTATCACTAGTTGGCTGGTCGACAAAATATTCACCCAATAGTTTTTGGTGACTCCACTGGAGAATGAACGTGCAGTTTGAAACCTCAAATTTTAGATTGAAGCAGTCCCTACCCTTATCTATCATAAACTCTAGCCACTTTATTCTGTGTCTTATCCATTATCATTATAGCCTTACCATCTTCCTCCATCTCCATTATATTATCTAGTCTGCAAAACTAGAGCTACTAGGATAGAATGCACAGTTTGAAGCCTCAAGCTTCAAGCTAAAATAGGGCCAGTTCATTTCTATTTTTGTTTTACAATCTAAAAACTCCACGCTATACTAGAAGCCAGAGAGCCCAAAGTGTTGTTGATGTTATTTTTGAGTTGGTGCAGCAGGGTAATTTCAACTTGTTCCCTCCCCAACTTCAAGTCCAAAGACCTAAGAGTGTTCCTCCTACTAGGTCACCAACACAAGGCAAAGCTTCTTTTTCTACTGTTAGCAAAGCTTTGCCTATAAATACTCCATCCATATTTGTTATTCCTCTTTTTCATAATCCCATCATGACAGTTCAAGGCCCCTTGGGTAACTCATTTGGCCCACTTAATTTGACTCCACCCCTACATGAAATTTCATGTAGCTCAAAAAAGAACTTTCCCAAATTGTTTGGTGATGGGAGAGTTCAACCTGATGAACACATTGCAGCTTTTAGCATAGCCTGTGGTGTGATAGGCATGAAATTTGAAGATGTGGCAGTCAAGCTCTTCGTAAAAACACTATAAAGTGCTACTACAGATTAGTTCTACCATCTACAAGTTAGATCAGTGACTGATTGAGACACACTTAAAGTTAAATTTGAAGCCAAGTTCAAGCCTGTAGAATATGCACATGCTTTGCTGGCCCAGCTCACATAGATGAAGAAGGAACCTCATGAACCTATGAGAGATTTCATAGCAAAGTTTGACAAGCTTAAGAATTAGATTCTTATCATTGCTCAGCTGACTCTTGAGAACCTTAAGTGGTTCTTCATCAACTCATAACTGCCTGAAGTGAGTTTTCTGTTGAGGCGTGCTAGCCACATAGACCTTGAAGCTACTCAAGACTTGGCTACTGAAGTTGAAGATGACCTTATCTTGGCTGAAAAGATAATGAGAGATCTAAATAGAGGTAAACCCTCTTCATTTTCTGAATACTCACCTACAACCACCACTGATCCAATGGTGTAGAAATTAACAAATTACTTGCTGACTCTCAGAAAACAAATGGCACAAGAGATGTCATCTGCTCCTTCATACAGAGATGTACCAAGGAGGACATTCCCTAATCAATCCTACCAAGGCCATGTTGCTAGGAACTAAGGGCAAGCAAATCATCTTCCTCCCCCTACCAAGAACAACCTTGCCATTGAAGCACCTCCAACCAACACAGTGATTAGGTATCTTGAAGTTGAATCGAATTTCTCAGTTCGGCATGAGTCGAATCCAGAAGATGATGCTAATCTCTTCACTGAAGAAGAAAAAAATTAGCTGGTGATTCTAATATTAATTTTTTGAATTATCAGGACAAACCTAGAGGTGAAGGTAATGCAGCTGAGGGATCATATGTTGTATTCACCCGGTCTAAGAATCAATTAGCTCAACCAGCTGATAAGGAGAAAGTAAAGGAGTGACCTCAACTAGTAATTTCAATTGATAAGTGAGGAACCACTCTACCTTTTCAGCCAAAGGACCCAGTGATTGCGAGAAAGGTAAGTACCTCAAATATCCATGCACCTTCTACTTCAAATTCATAGTCCAGTTCTTCCCCTCCCAAAGATTAAAAGGATGAACTCCCATCCTCTTCTCCTAGCTCATTCCAGACATTTGACATAATTGGCCATACAAATAAAATCAAAATTCAAATGTCTGAATTTAAATTTTTGCAGTCCCATCTTGAGTAATTAGATAAATTTGTTCAATGCGTTAAAAACCAAGCTATCTCTTTAGGACAAGCAGTTCCCAAGGTGACTCATGATTCCCCCAAAAATGCACCCACTAAAAACAACCTTGTCATTACTCCTCCTGCTACTCTTGATAGGACCAAACTTTTCTATGTCTCATTGTTGATAAATGGATATCAGTTGAATAATTGCATCATTGATTTTGGAGCCTCAAACAATGTTATGCCTACTAAAGTGGTAGAATCTCTTGGTCTCACACTGACCAAGACATTTGGTAGATGCTTCTCTATGGAGAACAAACAAGTACTTCTACTGAAAAAAATCAAGGACACTCAATTTGTATTTGTAGCCTTTCCAGACAAAAGAATTAAGATGACTGTTTTGGTGGCTGACCTCCCAACATCATATGGCATCCTTCTTGGGTGGAATTTCTACAAGGATGTTGGTGGTGAATTGAGGATGGACTTATCTGAGGTGAGAATTCTAGTCAAAGGTGTTATGAAAAGGCTACTCTCTGAGAAGAAAGCAAAATACGTGGTTACTCAGACCTCGGCACCTGAAGCTCAAATTTTATTTGAGTCTTCAGGTATGGGTAACTACTTTCTATCCACGGATGAAGTTCATGAGGCATCTGATGAAGCTCTTGCAGGTGATAAGCTGAAAATGCATTCAACTAGAACAATAAGAGAATTGGTGGAGTGCAATACCAATGCGAAAAGATCTCCACCTCTAAATGAAGAAAAATTCAAAGAAAAATCAGTGTCAAATGAGGTATGGGTTCTTGAATTCAATGGCAGCTACTCCTCTATCGATTTAGGAGTCAGGATTGTGCTGATATCTTCTTAAGGAGATATTTTTTCTTCATCCTACAAGTTATAGTTCAGCAACACTAATAACACAGCTGAGTATGAATCTATTTTGCTTAGATTAAGGGCTGCTCAAGACAAAGGCATCAAGGTCCTTAATGCCAAAAGAGATGCTGAACTCGTGGTTTGTCAGGTGAGAAACTTGTATCAAACCAAGAATGAAATATTGTGCCACTACCGCAATCTAGCCTGGGACCAAATTGAAAACTTTGATGCATTCAACATCTTTGTCATTCTTAGAGAATTTAATAACTGGACTGATGCACTGGCTGTTTTAGCTATTCTCTTGGTCCCCCATCCAGACTTCAAAGGAGATAGGTACACTATTGAGCTGGTCTTTCGACCAAGTGTGCTTTATAATGCCTGTCATTAGCAAGTGTTTAACAATGACAGCAAAATCATTGCCTTCTTGGAGTAAAAGGACAGCTTTAAACAACTACTTTTTGAAGGTAGTGAACCTCATAAGCTTGAACCAGCCCCTGAATCAAGTTCAAGCATGAGTGGAGAGTTCTTACAGCTAAAAGGGAGTAAAATTTTCAAAGGCCTAATTTCTCTTGAGAAACTATTTGACAAATATGACAGATTCATTAAACATCAGCAAACAGATTCAAGCTCCTCTCAGGAGTTTGATCAAGTAAATCTGAGTACCAAAGAAGATCTCAAAATAGTGAACATTAGAAAATATTGTACTCCTAAGGAGAGGTTCAAGATCGCTACTTTGCTCAACCAGTACATGGACGTCTTAGCTTACTCTTATGATGACTTGAAGTCACTCAGGCCTGATAAAATTTGACATAACATTCCTCTCAAGGCTGATTCAGCACCTTACAGGGAAAAGTCCAGGCAGTATAATCTAAAAATATCAAGTACCATTTTGTCTGAGATACAAAAAATGCTAAACGCTAGGATAATCTTCCCTATCCATCATTCCACATGGATTGCAAATATAGTGCTTGTAAGGAAGAAGAGTGGCAAAATTTGCCTTTGTGTGGATTTCAAAAACTTGAACCAGTCATCCTTAAAGGATAACTACCTTTTGTCAATCATGGATCAAGTGCTTTAAATAGTGATGGGTTCAGAGATGTTATCAATGCTAGACGGCTTCTTAAGATATAATCAAGTTGAAGTTGGTGAGACAGACCAACACAAGATTGCTTTCACCACGCTTTGGGGCACGCTTGCATATAGAAAGATGCCTTTTGACTTGATAAATGTCGATTCCACCTTCCAAAGAACCATGGACCTTGTCTTCAAGGATGAGATGGGTAAGTTCATCATAGTTTATCTTGATGACTTGACCATCTTTTCTAAACATCGCCCAGATCATGTGCGCCATTTGCAACAAGTGCTGAAACGCTGCCTCTAGAATGACATTTCCTTAAACCCCATGAAGTTGGTTTTTGGAGTAATAGAGGAAAAAAATCTCAGACACATTGTGTCCAAAAGAGGCATAAATATTGACTCAAATAGAGTCAAGTCTATCTAAGAGCTTACCTTGCCCACAAGTAAGACTACTGTTCACTTTTTCTTTGAAAAGGTGAATTTTTTACGAAGGTTCATCCCTAAGTTTACTGAAAAGACTAGACACATTGTAAACATGATGAAGAAAAATACCACCTTCAGTTAAATTGAAGAAGACAAGCTAGCCTTTGAGGATATCAAGACTGCCATTGTCCATGCCCTAATTTTGGTTTGTCCAGATTATAACAAAGATTTCACAATGTACAGTTATGCTTTTGAACACACGCTTTCAGCAATTTTGGTTTAATAGAACCAAGAAAGTGTGAAATCTCTTATTTCTTTCATGCGCTGTCTACTCAAAGCTCATGAGCTGAAGTACTCAAACATGAAGAAGCATGCTTATGTAGTGGTGAAGGCAGTAAAACATTTCTGCTTCTACATCTTAAATTCACACACTACTGCATTGGTTCTTGACACCACGGTCAAATCCATACTAATTTAGCAGGAGTTTGGGATGAAAAGAGGCAATTGGATTGCAAAGATCTAGGAGTTTGATCTGGTCATCAAGCCAACAAAACTGGTATGGGGAAAGGGCCAATGCCAATTAATTGCTGATAACAAGCCAGAGGGAATAGAACATGAAAAATCAAAAGAAGAAGACACACCAACAGTCCTCTTTATTTTCACCATGAATGAGTGGTATTCAGATATTTCTCATTTCCTTATTTATGGTGTCCTGCTCACCTATCTTATAAAGAAAGAAGGACTATCAAGTTGAAAGCTAAAATTTTTGTCCTCTGGGACAATGGCCTGTACAAGAGGAGCCTTGATGGAGTATTTTTTCCCTGCGTAGACAAAGAGCAGCAGAACCAACTTTTGAAGTTCTTCCATAATTTGGCCTGTGGAAGACATTTTTTTTCCCCTGTGACTGCCCATAAGATTCTACGAGCCAGGTATTACTGGCCAACTCTCTTTCAAGATGCATACAAGTGGGTAAGAAAATGTGAACTATGCCAGCAGTTTGTTGGGAGACCCAATTTAGTTGCCCTGCCTCTCAAGCCAGTGGTCATAGACGAGTCATTCCAGCAATGGGGAATTGATTTCATTGGTGCTATAAATCCATCTTCTAGTGCTGGACATAATTATGTCCTTACAGCCATAGACTACTTCACCAAGTGGGTGGAAGTAATTCCAATCAAACATGCTACTTCAGAAGTAGTGTACAATTTTTTCAAAGAGAACATCATTTCTAGGTTTGGGGTCCCAACCAAGATTGTCACTAACAATGCAGCTTGTTTCACTTCTTGAGAGATTACTCAGTTTTATTTTTACTATGGGATCACCCTCTCTTATTCTTTTGATTACTTTCCACAAGGGGATGGACAAGCTGAATCAAGCAACAAGAACTTGGTGACAATCATCAAGAAGCTAGTAGATGATAACCAAAGGACATGGCATAAAGCATTGGTCGATGCTCTATGGGCAGATAAGATTACACCAAAAAAGGCAATTGATATGTCTCATTTCTAACTTCTTTATGGACTCAACGCTGAGATACCAATCACCCTAGAATTACCAATATTGGAATTGGCTAAGGCAATTGAAGATCAGATATATGAAAGCTCTATTGATAAGAGGATCATGTGCTTGACTGAGCTGGATGAGTAGAAAAACATGGTGGTGGACCGAATTGCTACCCATCAAGGTCTGGTGAAGAAGTTCTTCGATCAAAAAGCAAAGAACTGTGATTTCTAGATTGGAGATCAAGTCCTCCTGTGGGATAAGAGGAGAGAACCAAAGGGAATGCATGGAAAGTTTGACTCCCTGTGGAGAGGGCCTTTTACTATTCATCATCTCAATGGTGAAAATAATTTTTTGTTGAGGTATCAAGATGGCACACCCTTTTCTCTGCCTCATAATGGGCAGCATCTAAAGCACTTCAACTCTTAAAGTATCAGATAAGCTCACCTGTACATATGTATATTTATATAGTCTTTGTTTCTGCTTTGTGTCATTCGTTTTCATTTTTTGGAGCCTTTCTTTTTGGATAGCATGACTCCGTGGCCCAATAACATACTTCAAGGCACTGAAGATTCTAGTTTCTACTCCCCTCAGTTGTTCTAAGTTTTCAACTGAAGGAAGTTCCCCAACTGGAGCCAACTGTTGTCCCCAAAAAATGTCACTCATTTTTGGGACAACTTATGAACTATTTTGGGCCCTACAAGACCAAATTTGTCTCTTCCCTTTTCAAAATTTGTCTTGAGCATTCAAATTCTTCATTTTTCAAGCTTCTCAAAATTCTATGAACTCTGTAAGCTTGATTCTACGGACTCTATAAGCAGGATTCTACGGACTTAGTTTCTATGGACTTTGTAAGAAGAAATCTACAGATTCAACATGCTTGAAATTAACAGGTTCAAAGGGTTCAATGGCTTTAATAGTTAAATTCCTTCGAAGGAGCAAGTTTCTAGCACTTAGGCACTTCCTAGATTGGTTCAGTGGTTTAATGAGTTCAACAGTTTCAAGGTTCAATGCGTGAGTTTTTTATTTTGCACAGGTTTTCTTAGTAAGTCTCAAAGTCGAGCAAAAGCTACCAAGTGTTGTTTGTCGGGACACTTTATAATTTATTTTCAAGAAGCAGTGGAAGACGCCACATGTCCCTTGTAAAGCTTGTCAGAAGCCTCCAAGTGTCAAATTCCATAGTTCCTTCCTTTCATTTTTCTATTTTGAGTAAGGACCATGGTGGGCCCCAGGCGAATTGCTAAAATTAAGAGAAACACTCCAAGTGTCACCGTCCATGTGATTGTTAAAAGTAAACAGAACGTGCCATGTGTCACATTGTAACTCAACAGAGCGCGACAAGTGTCGGTGTCTGCATTTTAAGCTTTCCATAAGTTTCAAAGCTTATTTTAATAAGATTCTCACAGAATCTCATGGAAAGCACCAAGTGGCAACAACAAAAAGTTTGTAATTTATTTCTAAGAAGCTACAAAAGTTGCCACGTGTCCCTGATAAAACTTGGCAGAAGCTGCCAAGTGTCAACATCTATAGTCATTGAGTAAAGACTGTGGTGAGCCCTGGGTAAGTCATGAAAACAAGTGAAACGTGCCAAGTGTTTGCATTTCTATGAATCCAAATGAGTCCCGAATGTTTCTACACTGTTTCTAAAAACTCAGTGAAAGCCACCATGTGTCATCTTCCGTGGAACTCTCAAAAGGTAGCTAAAGATTTTATAGTTTAAGTGGATGTTGCCAAGTGTCGTCACCTATTTAGGGCGAAAGCCACCATGTGGCACCTGTTGAGATCAGCGAAAAGTGCCACCTATCACCGTTCCCCTTTCAAAGTGACCTAAGCTAAAGAAATAAAGAAACAATAGTCCTTTGAAAGAATTAAAGCCTGGAGGCTGCCTAGAAGACCTCGAAGGGCAAGTTGCCTCCATAAAGGATCAAACCTCAAAGTTTAGTGGAAGCTGCCAAGTGTCGTCTATCGAGACACAATTCCTAGTAAGTTTCAAAGCAACGAAATGTGCCACGTGTCTCGTTATAACTCAGTAGAACATGCCAAGTGTTTGCATCCACGTTTCAAGTTTCTAGTAAAGCTTATTTTGATAAGATTCTCTCAAAGACCAATGGATGTTGCCACATGTCCTCACCTATTTTACATTGGAAAGCAACCAGAGCAAGCGAGAAAGACACGAAGGGATCGCTAAGGAGGATGACAGGCCTGCAACCATCAAATTTAGGGCAACCAAGTAGCCGTTGGCTTTCAAATGATGACGAACTCGTAGATGTCAAATTTGTGGCAATAAAGTGTCTGTTGATCTTTGTAGGCTTAAACATGGACCCAAATGCATTCAAAGGCCTTAAGGCCAAGGCCGAGAAGAAGAACCAAAGGAACTAGGAAGGGGAAAAGATAGCTCGAGGGCTCAAATTGTAGCAAGAGAGGGGGAAGACTAGAAATATCTACACAATAGTTATTTCAGTAGGTGGAACAGTCTGCAAGGTGGGTTCTTGAGCCCTTAAACATTGAAGACACGACTTGTTTGTCCCCTTGGGAGTAAAGAAAAAATGGACAACGACGTAGACATCAGATGATCTAGACCTGGGAGTAGACACTTGAGATGAATCGACACACTATAGTTAAGACAACTGCCCTATTCTAGCATGGCCCTCCTAGACAAAATTAGAAATGCATTCAAGGCATTGAATGGAGCATGGCCCGCTCCATGGAACAAAGTGCCAAGCCTTTCTTGATCTTTATATATTGTAGTCTCTTATGTCATTTTAGAGAGATCTCTTTATCATTAGAAGCAAAACTCTACCCAAATTGAAAGGCATTATTGAGACTTTGAGCTCAAATTGTTCATCATATTTCTTTGTTTGAATAAAAAAGCAAGTTACTTTCAGACTTTTTGCTATTATAGCTTGTATCATTTTAGGAGATTGTTCTTATGTCTATTTCTTGAGTGTATTCTTGTTTATTCAAATTAACAAATAGAGCTAGTGGAAGTGACAAGGAAGATGTCTTGAAGCTAGTTACTTTCAGACTTTGTGCTATCATAAGTTGTCTTTAGTGTGTGTTTTCTTTCTGTTCTTGTGTAAAGGATCTTGGGAGGACTTTGTGCCCTCATTATCTTTCATATTCTATTTTTGTGTAAAGGACCTTGGGATGACTTTGAGCCCCCATTGTCCTTCGTATCTCACTCTTGGGCAGTCGAGGTGGAGACGTTGTGCTACATCTCAGTCTGTTGGTTACTACGTCTTTGGTTACTAGTTATTTGTCACTACCTGAAAGAACTCCTGTTGTTTCCTACAAGATCACTTTCTAAAAGAAGAGAAGTGCCCTCAATGTCTTCACCAAGATTTTCTCTTCTGTTTGTGAACATCATCTCTGAAAAAAGAGAGATGGATGGTGTTATCCTACCCCCGAGTGTTATTTTATGTTTATATATATAGTATATATCTACCTCATACTTATAGGGAACCTTCGCTTGATGAGAGGAGAGATTTGTCCCCTGTTGATGTAGTAAACCTACACACCTGGCCGACCAATCTCCCTATGCTATGGTTGAAGAGACCTATTTTTCTCACCAATTAGCTGGTCGACAAAATATTCACCCAACAAATAAGATAGTCAATAAAATTCTATAGAGAAAGAGGTAAGCTTTGAAATTCTACCCATATTGGGATTTTAAGTTTAGCTTGTTCTAAGACTTGAAGGTCTCAGGTCCAATGGGAGGAAACAACTAAAGTGTTGCATATAAACCAGAGGCCCTAATTACAAATAACTTTGTAATATTCAAGGTTTGTGAAATGAAACAAGAAGATACCCTTAGTGAGGTTTTGGATTCCAGTTTTACTCCATGGCCTTGCCAATGGTTATGGACCCACTACTTTAATAGGATTTTTGGAGGGACTCAACCCACAAAATAAGCAACCAAAGTAAAAATTTCAAAATAATTAGAGGTTTTTTGAACTTTGATAAATACATAACCACATTTGGTATCAGTTTCAGATTCAATGCCTCGTAGTATTAGAATAATTAATGGTTAAGTGGTGTTATTTATATACCCTTAATACATTAAATTACATTGATTAAATAATAATATATTTTATTATTTATTTTGAATTTATCTTCATGTAAATAAATAATAAAATATATTAAATGACATTTGGATAGGTTAGACCCATTAATATGGTGGTTGAAAAAGGTCACATTATAATAGTTAGATTACCTTGCCTATATAATAAAGAGTTTACATTGGAAGATGTAATGAAAGAGAGTTGAGAAAAATGAAAAAATGTGAAGAACACATTTTCAATTTATGTAAAGATTTGTAGAAGAGAAGTGAGGGGAAGAAATATTGTATTAGGTACATTTGAATTTCTCATAATATGAATAATATTTATGAGTTTTTTACCTCTTGGAGCTTTTCTCATGTTATATCTTGTGTTCAATATGTGTGTGCCTTTTCCATTGATCTCACTTCTAGATCCATTGCTTGTATGCATTTATTTTACATGTTTTATCATGGTATCGAAGCTTATGATGTGTTAATCAAGAAGTAAGGTTGTATATTGGGCTTGTTGAGTTCTGTTCAAGTTCATTTTTATTAAAAAATTCACTTGTAGATCCTATGACATGTTCACAAGAGTGTTGTTGGACTTATCTCTTCGTCAAGTTCATGATTTATGCATTGCAAGTGTTCAATGGCAAATCTAACCAATTAGAGCCCTTTTTTGGATATTTTCAACCCTATGAAGGACTTGCATGGCCTATGGTATGGCTTTCTACCTAAAGATTTGGTAATAAAAATTTGATTTCAAGTTTATTTGCTATTGTTTGGCATTTAAATCTATCAAAAATGATTCTCTTAGCCTTTCTAAGCTTCCGTAGAGCCTCTGAGGCATTATTTGAAGAATTTTATTTTTTCTCTCTCCTCCCAAGCATCATTTTTTAAAACGAGAAAGCTAAAAAATTGTAAAAGTTTATATTTTGGGTTGTAAATCTTCATTTTGGTCTCTCTATTTGCTTAGTTTGGCCATTTTCAAGTAGTTTTGATATTTATTTTCCCTAATTTGGACTCCTGTAGCTCATTTAAATTTTTTTCTTCCTTTTAAACATAATTTTTTGGCATGTGTGAGTTAAAAATTAGTGAAAAATCAAAATTTTGATAGTAAAATAACTTTTTGCTCTTTTATTCTCTTAGTTTGGCTATTTCAAGGCAGTTTGGAGCTTTACATACCCTGATTTGGCAACTTGTATCCTATGGAAGCTTCACTACCACCTCATTGCACCATTCTTCCACTTGTACAACCTCTTATAGTCATATAAATTATAAAATTTAGATTTTAGCCATAAAAAATCAATCTTGAATGTTCTGGATGCTTAGTTTTGAGATTTGAAAGCTTCTTGAAAAGTTTCAGGGCCTTAAAAGGCCATTCCAAGCATATATAATTTTTTTCTCTCTCCTAGGCATATGTATGGATGGAACAACTCATGAATTCTAAAAAAAAATTATTTTGGCTCAAACTCTTAGTTTCAGGTTTTGATCTTGCTCAAATGACCATTTGAAGGTTGTATGTCAAGTTTTATGGCTTGAAATGGCCTCCTCCAACTTGCAGAAGCTCCACTGTTGCCTCCAATGTGCCATACCTTTGTAATGACATTCTTTTATATTAGTAGCAATAATAAAAATTAGTTTTTGTTAGCCAAATTCAAATCTAGTTATGGTATATGCTTAGAAAAGCCATTGGAAGGTGAATCTCAAGCTTGCAGGGCGTAGTTTGGCCTCTTGAATCTCCTCTACTATGCCTAACTTCTTCAAATACGTCTAATTTCTGCCTATACATGACATTATTATTTCCAAATAGTTAGTAATAATCATTTTCAATGTATTTATTAAATCAAAGCTTTTAATAATTACCATTTATTCCATGCAAGTAGTGGTGGGTCCCACTTTTGTTGACTTGTTTTTATAAAAAAAATATTTAATTATTTTCTTTATACAGTCAAAAAATACTTTTTTTTACACGTAGTGAATATTTTGATTTAAAAATTAAAATTAATTAAATACATTTTAAAACTTTTAGCTTGCATGTGAAATCTTGTATTGGATAAAGGGAAGTTGGCTAGTGCAATTTTGAAAAACACTTGTAGATTCAAGGTCTTGAAATCAAATTTCAAATCCAATATATATTTTTAATAAAAATTAATTAATTTATTTTAAAATAATTAGTTAAAAATTCTAGTTATTAGCCGTGCAAAATCTAACGTGTGAAGTTTGCAACACTTTTGACACCCTTGATTTGTATTTTTTGTCAAATATGATCATGTGACTAGTTGATATTTAAGTTTTTACATATTTCAAACACATTGGGATGGTCCTTTATTTGATCTTAAGCCTAATTATATAACTTTTAGTCTACAAGTTGTCTTATGACACTTGCGATATTTTTGCGACACTTGCAATTTTTACCCTTGTTATAGTTCTTTGTGTTTTTTGAATTGTTTTACAATCAACTAAGTGGCAAGTGTTGTTTACTCACTATAATATTTGTTTTTATTATAAAATCAAGTATAAAACATGTTAAAAAGTTTGCTTTTAAAATATTTTTTGTGTCAGTTTAGTATAAAACACAAACTTGTAGTGTCAACTTAAAAGGAAGAAAATTTTTCATGACTCAAATTATAATGAGTTATTCCTAATATGATATATAATGTTTGACTAACTTAGTATCGAATTATTAGTGAATTTATTAAATGTGCATCACATAACATGTTTTTTAAATTTAACATGCTTGATTTTAAGCCTACATCTACTCATATTGAAGTTAATGTTAAGCTTGATCCAAAACCTGTGTGATAAATTCAACCTCTCTTTACAGATATCTTGTTGGTAGTTTGATTTATCTAACCATTACTAAGATAAATATTTCATATGATGTGGGTGTTGCTTATAGATTTATGATGTATCCATACTTGGATCATTAAAAATTAGTGTTGGCCATTTTGGCTCGCATATGAATCTTTTGCAAAGAGGAAGGTCCAAACAAATTTTCATATTTCTTGAGCATTTAGAAGCATGGATATGGTTACACAAATCTAAAGAACTCATCAACACCTTGAAAGAATGATCAAAGGATGAATTGTGCAAGTTTAAGGGTCAGACTGTCATGAAGATGTCATGCAGAACCATAATAGACCAATATATATGTGTATTTTGTATCTCACTCAAGAATCCTCACATGACTAGCGGATCAAATGCAAATGCGAATTTACATGCCAGGATCATCCTCAAGAATTCTCAGACCCACACAAGCTTTTTAGTTTGAGTTAGAATCTTTCAAATTTGGACTTGTGTAGTGAGACATTCGTGCTAATGTCACGTTTAAGCTCAAACAAAATAAGTCCATCCTAAATTTAACAGTTGCATGAACATCAATGATGGTCGTGTGAATGTCAAATGATGTCCCGTAGACTATCAATTTTAAGCTCACAAACTAGCCATTGGTTTTCAAATAATGGGTCCCAACAAGATCAATGATCCTCACTCGATCATATAGCTTGATCCAACAATATGAAATAGGTCCAATAGTTAGAGAGTTCAAGGGGTTGACACATTGTACAAGTGCATGAAGCTATAGACTAACAACAAGATCCTGGGGATTAGCATGCACTTGAAAAGTGGCACCAACATGGACAAGGTTGACAATTCAAAGGTAGATCTGAGGGCTTGCACTTGTTTGTATCGGGAAGATCAGATGGAGTGAGGTGGAGGTCAAAGGGTCAGTAAATCTCAAGGATGATGGTGTGCATGATAGGTGTCAAGGATGAATTCAACTAACAGAGGATCGATGGTTCTCATGTATTTGTATCGATTGAAATCAATCGAGCGAGATGAGTCAACATGTCAATGAATTGAGTTGGTTTTTGACAACCAATTAGAGTGAAGGTGAGCCTAGGGTTTTTTATGGAGGATGAGAACCCATTTTCAACCATGGAAAGCAAGGACTTTCAGGGTTTTCTTGATGTTATTAAAGCTCATTCAAATTCCATGGAGTGGTCCAACTGATATAGTCAAGCACAAAGAATATTTATGGACCACCATTGAAACTAAATATGGACCTCTGGTTTGATATTTTGTATCACACAAGGTCCATTCTGTGACTGTGTTTGCCCTTTTAAAAAAGGAAAGGCCCATGCATAATGAATTCTTGGTCCCTATAGAGATATAATGGGTTTATTTGAACCTATTATAGTATAGAAAAGGCTTTATATGGTCTATGGGTCTTTTTTAATATAATGATTATAGAAAAACTAATGTCCTTAAATTGGTTTTCCATCTAGAGATGGGACCTGTGATTTAGATATGGAAATGGGTGAATATTTAATAAATGCAAGGGTGCCCATTATCAATAAAGAAGGTACTCCTCTATTCATGGCATGGCTTTTTTAGTTACATGATTCAAGAATTTGACCCTCCTAAACAAGTCAAGTGGACTTAGGGTCCTAAGGAAGAAAATAGGTAGTTAGAGAAGTAGTTAAGAACTTTATCATCATGTAGAACAAAGTTTTGTCTTCTAGTAGAATCTCTCAGCCAATTAAAGGAGTTTTAGGACTATTATTTCAAATACACATTAACTTTTGATGATGGATTGATCTTTTTAGAAGGAGGCATGTGGAAGGAAATGAATTAATGAACTACCACCTAGCCTCTTGATCATGGTGGAATTTTCTTCACTCTCCCACGCATGGTCCCCATATATTTCTCTCCCATTTTGTTATATGTAGAGGCTTTCAAGCCAAAAAATGGATCCTCTATATTTTCTCTACTCCCTCTCTTGAACATGACCAAACTCTGCCAAGATGAAGCTTGTAACCTCTTGAGATGGATGGAAGATTATGTTTATATTTCATTATTTTGGTATAGTGTGTACATATCAGATTTGTGTATGTGGTAGAAGTTTCTTCCTCATGAAATTATGATCTCACCTAGTTACTAGTTCATATGGTTATGTAGGTCATGTTTATTTTTCTACATCTCTTGATTGAAGCCCGCATGTGGATACTATGACTGGTTAGTGTCTTACTTTAGACCTCTCCCTTCATTTCCCTCAGCTTAGATCATTTGGTGAACCTTTTCATGACATATTGATGTATGATAGATATCTTGGGATCCTGAATCTAGTCTTTTACTTGTTTCATTAGTGTTCTAAGAGTTAAGCAGGATGGATCACCCATAAATTAGGTGCATCACCATTGCTAACTTAGGTTTCCCTTTTCATCTCTCTCTCTCTCTCTCTCTCTCTCTCTCTCTCTCTCTCTCTCTCTCTCTCTCTCTCTCTCTCTCTCTCTCTCTCTCTCTCTCTCCCTTTTCCTTGGTCATTAGTAGGTTTTAGTAGAGCGAAGGAGCTAAATCATGCATCAGAGGAGTTAGCCTCATTAAAAATCTTAGAAGTCTGAACCCATTATAGGATATGACAACTTGGTATCATTCCAATGCTGGACTAGAGTTTGAGTAATGAGGCCTGAACAATGTCCTTTCTTAGCTAGGGTACAACTTTAGTCCTTAATAATTTTTAGCATGCTCGGTGGGACAAAGGTCTAAGAAAGTGGAAAGATCTTGGTGTGTATTTCCTCTGATCAGCCTTTGGAAGCAAGCAAGTTAGCAATAATGATGACTCCAAGTCAAAGTTTTTGGTTATGAGAAAACCATATATGTCTCAATGAAGTTTTTAATCAATTTTTTGCATCTCATTTGACATATGAGGTCAATATGAATAGTTTTGGTGAATATTCTTATTATCCACCTCCTTATCAACAACCCTAATATGATCTATATGAGCCTAATCAACCCTACCAAGATTTCTGTCAAAGCTATGAGGACCTATTTCAGACATATATGCAAGAGTATTGCCCTGATCATCCATATGAATAATAAGCCCATCAAAATACTTCTCCTCATTAGCCCTATCATGAACCATCTATACCAACACTTAGGCAAACTTTAGTGAGCCTTGACAAGCATGCACTAGAGTTTTTCTCACAAAAGTATTATGGCCAAAATGTCCCTACTCACCATATCTATTATGTGAGGGACTCATTGTAAAAAATGAAAATAGAATGGACACATGTTGAGAGAGAAAATTGGAACAATCTCATAGGTGAGATGATGGATGTAAGGGGTTACATTCAGAGCATTAAGGACAAGTTGAAAGGCCTTAAGGAACAATAGGGCCAACCTCACCAATCTCATGTGCCTACATACACACCACCTCAACCTTCTTATGTGCCATCCATTCCTCCTCAAGAGACCATTCCAAGTGATCCTTTGAATCTTCCAAGTTCTTCATATGTTCCATAGACAATTTCTTCTTATAAATCCATCCAAGGGAACTATCAAAGAAATGAATAGCTTATTTTGGAGCAACCTGTTGTTTAGGTCCAAGATTCCATCCTTCCTCAAGAACCCCTTATGAAGTCCTTCAAGGTTCCAAGTTGGAATAAGGTGGAAAAGTCGTGGGGTGGGCAAAGTAAGGCATATCTGGAATTAAGAGCCCAAGATAAAGAAGGATATGAACCTCTAAAAACCTCCCTCATCCCTCTTCAAGAGCCCTCTTATGTTCTTGACCACCTTAAAGAGGAGCTATTTCAAGAGTATATTGATAAGAAAATCAGAGAGTTGAAGTTGAAAGCAAGGAAAGAGGAGGAGAAATAGGATCAAAAGGTTAAAACAAAACCTCTACCTTTCCCATCTTGGAGCCAAGTCATGCAGTTAAGTAAATCCAAGGTCATTCAACCCCCATCCCTCCCTCCTCAAAAACCTAGGTCATTTCCATCTTGTAAATCCATTCAAAGCAGTGGGTAGAAGAAGGAGGAGGTGGTGATTATTGAAGTCAGATGGGAGACCTTGCAACCTCCACTCCTTTCCCCTCAAACGCCTAGAGTCTTTCCTTTACGAAGAGCCATTCAAGAGGCAAAACATCAGGAAGAAGAAGTGAAGGTGATCCAAGAAGAGCAACTTTAGGAGAAAAATTAGGTACCTATGGTAACTTCTTTGGACCTCTCTCACTTTACTAAATATTTTCAAGGATTTGATATGCCACTCCTTGAGAAAGAATCTTTCCTTTGTGAGGCAAACCAAGAAGATGCATCCAAATAAGTAGAAAGTGAAGGTGACTTGAGTGACCAAGAAAAAGAAATCATGATTGGGACACCACTTGGCAAGAGCAAGCATGTCTCAATATTTTATGATGACAAGGAGGACAAGGAAGATGAGCAGATACAGATGAAGCTCCTTCAAGAGCTTAAATATCTTGGTTGAGTTGAGAATCAAGTGCTTTAGAACATGGAAGAAAATGATCAAGATTAGGAAAAATATGTAGAGTTCCTTGATGAGCCTGAAGAACTTGAATCAAAGAAGAAGTTTAGTCTTATTAAGGAGGCCATAAAAATCAAAGAGGTATGCCTTGTTGAACCACCATTCGAGGTTACAATTAAGGGGCCACACGAATAAATTGAGACTATCTGGACACACATAGCTGACCTGTTTGGAGCTGCCTAGTTTTCTTTGAACATCATGCCAATGAAGTTGGCAAATATGATAAAGAAGGAGGCATCAAGACCAAGAGTCAAAGAGCTACATGCCTCATTCAATTCCACATCCCATGAGGTAATAAAATTGTCAAACTTCCTTTTGATCCAAGAGGAAAGGTACACATAGTTTTAGGTTGTATATTTTAGGATAGTTTTGTTCAAATTCCTCTAAGTGTCGGTTCAACACCTTTTTTTATTGTCCCTATTTTAGGTTAGTTTCCTTTTCAGTAAGTGCCTTAGGCACTCTTTTCTTTTTGTCCTTTTAGTCTTTGTGTTTGTTTTAAAAAGAGGTTAGAATAGGGTTGGCACCAGGTCATTATGTTGGATCCAAGTAGATACTCCATGCCTAATGGACTGGACAAGGCAGTATGGTCTGGGTCCTCTTATATAGATAGGCATGCAACCCTTGTGAGTCACCAAATGTGTTGGCCATTTTGACTCACATATGAAGCTTTTACAAAGAGGAAGGTCCAAGTAGATTTTCATGTTTCCTGAGCATTCAAAAGTATAGACCTGGTTGCACAAATTTAAAGAATTCATCAACACCTTAAAAGAATAATCAAAAGATGAATTGTGCAAGTTTAAGGGCCATATCATCACTAGGACATCATGCAAAACCAGAATAGACCCATCTATTTGTGCATTTTGTATCTCATTTAGGAATCCTCACACAACTAGCAGATCAAGTGTAAATGCAGATTTACATTCCAAAATCATCCTCATGAATTTTTAGACCCATGTGAGCTTTTTAGTTCAAGTTAGAAGCTTTCAAATTCAAACTTGTGCAGTGAGACCTTCGCATTAATGTCCAGTTTAAGCTCAAATAAAATAAATCTAATAAAAATTTGATGGTCATGTGAATGCCAATAATGATCTCATGAACATTAAATGATGTTCTATAGACTATCAATTTTAAGCTCCCAAACTAGTTGTTGGCTTTCAAACAATGGGTCCCAACAGGATCGATGGTCCTCGCTCAATCGTATATCTCGATCAAATAGCATGAAATAGGTCTAACAGTTAGAGTGCTCGAGGGGTCAACATGTGGCACAAGCATGTGAAGCTATAGACTAACAACAAGATCCTAAGGATTAATGTGCATTTTCGAAGTGGCACCAACAAGGACAAGGTTGATAATTCAAAGGTGTATCCAAGGGCTGGTGCTTGTTTGTATTTGGAAGATCAAACGGAGTGAGGTGGAGGTCAAAGGGTCAATAAATCTCAAGGATGATGATGTGCATGACATGTGTCAAGGATGCATTCAACTAATAGAGGACTGATGGTTCTCAGGTATTCATATCAATTGAAATCAATAGAGCAAGATGAGTTAACATGTGAATGAGCCAAGTCAGTTTTTGAAAACTAATTAGAACAAAGGTGAGCCCAAAGTTTTTGATGGAGTTTGAGAACCCATTTTTTACCATAGAAATCAAGTTCTTGCAGGGTTTTCTCAATGCCATTAAAGCTCATTTAAATGCCATGGAGTGGTCTAGCGGATGCAATAAACATGGAGAATATTTATGGATCACCATTGAAACTTAATATGGACCTCTGGTTTGATATTTTTATCACACAGGGTCTAGTCTAAGACTGTGTTCACCCTTTAAAAAAAATAAAGGCCCATGTATAATGATTTTTCGGTCCCTATAGAGATATAATGGGTTTATTTGAACTTATTATAGTATAGAAAAGGTGTTATATGGTCTATGGGTCTGTTTTAATATAAGGACTATAGGAAAACCAATGTTATTAGATTCATTTTCCATCTATAGATGGGACTTGTGATCCAGATATGGAAATGGGTGAATATGTAATAAATGTAAGGGTGCCCATTATCAACAAAATAGGGACTTCATCATTCATGGCATGGCTTTGTTAGTTGCATGATTGAAGGATTTGACCCTCATAAACACGTCAAGTGGACTTAGGGTCCCAAGGAAGAAAACATGTAGTTGGAGAAGCAGTTAAGAACTTTTTCATCATGTAGAACAAAATTTTGTCTTCTAGTAGAATCTCTCAGCCAATGAAAAGAGCCTGAGGACTATTGTTTCAAATATATGTTAGCTGTTGATGATTGATTGATATTTTTGGAAGGAGGCATGCATAAGGAAAATAACTAATGAACTACCACCTAGCCTCTTGATCATGGTGGACTTTTCTCCACTCTCCCATGCATGGTTCCCATTTTTTTCTCTCCCAATTTGCTATATATAGAGGCTTTTGAGCAAAAAAATGGATCATCTCTGTATTTTTTGTACTCCCTCTCTTAGACATGACCAAACTCTTCCAAGATGGAGCTTGAAACCTCTTGAGATGAATGGAAGACTATGTTTAGATTTCATTATTCTGGTATAGTGTGTACATATCAGATTTGCGTATGTGGTAGAAGTTTCTCCCTCATCAAATTATGATCTCACATAGTTACTAGTTTATCTGGTTATGCATGTCATGTTTATTTTTCTACATCTCTTGATTGAATTTTGCATGTGGATAATGTGACTGGTTAGTGTCTTACTTTAGACCTCTCCCTTCATTTCCCTCAACTTAGATCATTTGGTGAACCTCTTCATGAAACATTGATGTATGACAGATATCTTGAGATCTTAAATCTGGGCTTTTACTTGTTTTATTTGCATTCTAAGAGTCAATCAGGATGGATCACCAATATATTAGGTGCATCACCAATATTAACTTAGGTTTTCCTCTTCATGTTTATTTCTCTCTCCCCCTCTCTCTCCCTTTTCCTAGTCGTTAGTAGGTTTTAGTAGTGGAAAGGAGCTAAATGATGCATTAGAGGAGCTGGCCTCGTTAAAAATATTAGAGGTTTGACCCCATTATAGGATACCCATAGCCTAGGGTCATTCCAATGTTAGACTAGAGTTTGAGTAAGGAGGCCTGAACAATCTCCTTTCTTAGCAAGGGTACAACTTTAGTCCTTAACAATTAGCAAAGTGCATACTTTGGTATATAAAAAGAATTATAAACTTTGGTTTATATTATTCTTCATTTGATAATTCTAATTTATTTGGTTATTGTGATGTTAACCATACTATGATGAGTCTACTTCTACATATGTGTTTATGTTTGGTGTAGGTGTTATCACTTGGAGCAATTCATGTGAATTTTGTTAAAAAAGTATTGTGGCTATAAAGGATGATAGAAGAACGTCATGTGGAAGTTTCTCATTGTTCTACCCTTATTGGTGATAGTTAAAGTTGTATAGCTTTGGTGGAAAATGCAGTGCAGTACTAATGGATTAAAGTATATTAAATTTAATTCAATGCTAGGCCTATTGGAGTTACCATTGAGGGAGAGTGTGCATAATAATGTCACTTCTTAATGACCATGTGGGTCATGTGTTTCCTTCTATTTCTCTATACTTATTCTCATTGTAAAGCTTTATAATATATCACTTTATGTGATTTTATTAAAATTTGTATAGAAGTTTATATTGTACCCAATGCATAGTAGCATGGATATCCTTATGTTATAAAAGACTACAATATGCTTGGTTTATTGTTCATGAGAAACTTTGGGATGTATTATGATTATTGGATATTGTCTCACTATCATTCCAACCTAAACTTACTCTAAGTGGTTTAGGGTCACATAGTGTAATTCCTTTAAAGGTGCCTATGGGTACATAGTGCAAAACCTTTAGGTGTCTATTTGTCTATAGTTTAATTCATTTAAAGGTGACTATGTGACTATGGTTACATAGTGTAATAGATTTGGGTATCTATAGTTGTATAATGCAATTTATGTAAAGGTAACTATGTGATTGTGGTTACGTAGTGTAATAAATTTGGGTATCTATAGTTAAATAGTATAATAATTTTGGGTGACTATGGCATGATGAAGAATGTTTCCTTCAATTATTACCTCTTAAAACTCATCATGTGGATGGTTCATAGAGTGTAACTTCTTTATTATAGCAGTGATTATGGCATGTATCTCCCCTTAACATTAAAGGGGAGAATTAAAATAATTAATGATTAAGTGGTTCTATTTATGGACCCTTAATACATTAAATTATATTAGTTGAATAATAATATATTTTATTATTTATCATGAGTTTATCCTCATGTGAATAGATAATAAAATATATCCAATGACCTTTGGGAAGGTTGGACCTATAAATCTGGTGGTTGGAAAAGGTCACATTATAATGGTTAGATTACCTTGCCTATATAATAAAGAGTTTACATTGTAATATATAATTAAAGAGAGTTGAGACAAATGAAGAAATGTGGGGAACACATTTCAATGTTATGTGAAGATTTGTAAAAGAGAAGTGAGGGGAAGAAATACTGTATTGGGTACATTTTAGTTTTTCATAATATGAATAATATTTGTGATTCTTTTACTTTTAGGAGGTTTTTCCACATTATATTTTGTGTTCAATATATGTGTACCTCTGTCATTGATCTCACATCTAGATCCATTACTCATATGCATTTATGTTACATGTTTTATCATGTGGTAGACCTTCAGGACAAATACTGGATCTTATTTTGGTGCCATTACTTCTAAGGATCCCACCTACAATCCCTATATCAAAAAATGTAAAAATGGTGGTGCAATCATTTAATAAAGGGAAGGCAACCCCACCCAAAGGGTGAAAGGCTAACTTGATTCAACATAATAAATGCAGTGTCAAAACTAAACTATTCCTACCTAGATTGAATGACAAATTGATGGTGTGGAGGATGGGGAAGCCCTAAAATCCTGTAGACATATAGTGATCCATATGGCTCTCCAAAACTCATAATCACCTTTGATCATGCATACATACCTAAACCTCTATTTTAAAACATCAAAAAAATATTTTAGAGTGGAATGTCCTCAATGGGGAAATAATTTGTCATTGAGAGATATATGTTAGGGGGAGAGCATTTAAAAAAAATAAGTGGTCACAAATCAACATGTACCAATATTTAGTACGATAAATCACTTTGACATAGTTATACCAACAAAAAATTTGATGGGGCAACAAATGGTTCTCGTATATTCATACTCGACCCCTTATGTCAAGGGAGGAGGGGGGTGGTTGGAGCATCTAGGGTATGTGGAACATGTATTTATATGGATACATAAATAATAGATCTTCCATGCAAAACTTACCCACCTCCATCAAATGTAGCTCCCTTGAAGGTAGATGGAAAACTAATTAATGTCAATACAAAACAATATTGGGGAATTATAAGTCATCAGCAAGCTCAGGCTAGGGCATAAACTATAAATAATCACAAAAAAAGATTCAAAACTAAAGATATACAAACACACAAGAAAATACAAGCACACAGTGAAAAAAACCCAATGGTTTTATCTACAATTGATAAAAATGTTCAACTAGCTCCACATTCGATTCAAGAATCTGAGAAAAAAAGGTGCAAGGCATATTCATAATAGCACAAAACATGAGTTCTATATCATGCAATAATAATAAATCCATAAAAGGAAGTGATGAGGTGTATATACTTAATGGTAAAGGTCTTTGAGAGGTGATTCAAGATGGAGAGGAGATATACAATTATTTTATCTAATTCTAGATTTAGGTTTTCTAAACATTAAAAACTATAGAATATTCAAATTGCATAAGATATAATAGTCCACATACAAATATGAGTGTAATTAGCATATTATTGCTAATTTATTTCACTTTACTATTTATAGAAATGACTTAGAAGATAGAATATGTATATTTTTTATATTTTATTAGGGTGGGGATAGGGTACAATCATTTTCAGAGGTCTAGAATGGGTTTGTGGTTGTTTAGATTTGGAAACATGGTGTTTGCATTGGCTAGGATGAGTCTGGTACTTTTTGGATGCCTCTATCAAGTTGGAACCATATATTGAGTACCTAAACCGGATGGGAGATATGTGCAAGTCTATGACAATTCGGATTGTTTCACTTGTGCCTGCAAGTGACTCTTGTGTAATTAAATACCTTTGATCATGTGAAAATTATCCTTGCTTCAAAATCTTAGCTCCACTTTCAACACTAGTTTTCATTGTAAAAAGGGGTTAGTGGGATAGGTTGATCTGACTCCAATCATTTCCCACTGAATGGATGAGTGTTGTCTACATTCTAATACTCCAAGTAGGACTCAAATCACTTGTAGTTCTCCCACCTAGTATGTGTGTGCAATCAAAGTAATCCTCGATTGCAATGCAATCTTGAGCATGGTTTTTGACACTTGAAAGCATTTCATTTTGACTTTGTAATGGTATGTAGACTTTGTTTACATCCCACTCCTTTGAGGGGTTTTATATTTGGAAGCTTTAGGGTATTTCTTCTCAATGTGCAAATGTATCCCTGAATGTAAGATAGGTTGTTTCTAGATAGGAATAGGCATAGGCTTGACTTATATAGATTGTTGATTCTTTAGGTGATTCCCTCCATACTAACATGCAAAAAATTATGGACCAACCCATCTTTGAATTTTTCATAAGTAATAGTTAAAGCGTGCATAAATAAATCTAGCCTAGGTGGATAGATTCGACAGGCCATAGACATTTTAGGAAGTCTAGAAATTTCTATAAAGTAGGAAACAATGCTATAAGATTAGAGGGAAATCTGAATATGATAATAATTTGTTTAGGTAGATATTAAGTAAATCATGTATAGTAAAAATGGCAATTTGAGAAGGTTGGGGCCTTAGGTGAGTGAATGTCTAAGAGAAAGTGTGAGTAAGAGTCAACTATGTGCTTGCAAGTCAAGTTTAGGAAGGATTGGTCAAAATTGACATTGTCAAGTGCCTAATATTATATATAAGTGTCTACATTTCCTCCCATTTTATTTTAGTAATGGAAGTGCTATAGTAAAAGGATAGAAAGAAATGCCTAGGTGTAACTGCTTGGAGGTGTGTTCAGGGAGGTGTTGAGTGTTGACCTTGCTTTGTGCAAAACCTAAAATAAAACATGTTGAAATCAATTTTCACTTGTGATATAAAATTTAAAGTACAAACATTAAACATATTTGTAATTGAAATAAAAAGTAACGAATATGCATGTATGCATGTGAATCAAGTTGTCTTCTAGAGGCAGTGGAGAATGGGGTGAGCCTGCCCCTTGCAGATGCTAATGTTAGAACCATGGGTTGAGTTGAATATACCCCAACCCTCATTGGAGATGGAGAAGTTATTAGAATTTAAGCCATGCAGACATTATATTTTTTGAGAAGGGGCCTACCATGGGTTTGAATCGAATCTCAATATCTGAGAATATAAGCATTTGAGTCTGATTAAAATTCTTAATCATCCCCTGTAGATAGATCTCATGATTCAATCTAAGCATCTAATTAATTTTGAGTAATTTTTTCAATAAAATGTGTCATATATGCCTTGCATATACCCCCCAATCTGATACCTTATGTACATTGAGTCCTATAATTCATGTAACAATCTCACAAAATCTATGAATTATCACTCATAATCCTATAAAATATCTAACATATGCATTGCATATTTTTTTTATCAATTTTTTTATTAAGAGAGTTTTAATCTAATTAGATAAATAACCAAGTAAAATAAATTGTAAGTAAAATAGGCATTCACACACACATCTATTTGTAACATGTAAACGATTAGGGTTTTGACCAAAAAGACAAAGAAGCATGAGCACTTATTTGTTATTTGGAATTGTAGGATTATAGGTGACTATAACCAAATGGTAATCTAATTGAGATGCTTTCTAGATTGTTGATGTAACTATTTTTACTAATTTTGACATGACTGATGGATTCAGACAATAATGACCTATGCCTTTGTCCAGATGGACTGATCTTATCTATGTTGATTGTGGAATAAACTTGAAAATTATAAAATTGTGTGGGATCACTTGTGGATGTGTTCCAATCTATCAAAAACATGTTATCATGTGTTATAACTTGTATTTTTTCCTCTTTCTTGAAAAGCCCCTAATGACTTGTAGAAAAACCAGATATAAATCAAATGGAAAAGGGGGAGACAATGGATAAGGGGAATATATGAGCTAGCCTTAAAAACCTCTATCTAATTGAGCATTGCCTACATAGTCCCAAATAAAGGATATTATGTTGATGTAGTTCTCCCTCTATTGTGTGTAGGTAACTAAATCATATGTAATATGAATTTAAATGCTCTTTGCCTAGGCACTCATTTTTTTCCAATCATACAATTTAGATGTACATTATAAAATTTAGATGTAAAATACAAGGGTTGAGCTTGATGCAATGTGATTTTATTTATTGTATTCTTGTTAGGTAGATAAGTGTTAAATCTAAAATTTATCTTAGGACACTTTAAATAGGATTCTCCTAAATTTGGATTTTGAATACTAACCAGTGTGTCAGATTGACTCAAAAAGAATACAATGGTCACAAAAGGAGACCCAAATGAAACATATTTTTAAAAAAGGTACCAAAAGGGAAGCTAGGACAACACCATTCCTTTCAGACAACCACACGGAGGGAGATAGTCCAAATAGAATGGTTTTGTCCTAAATCAGGAAGACAATAAAGTAAAAGTGAAAAGAAAACCAGAAGATACCTGTGACTTAGATAAGGATTGAAATATAATAATTATACCATGAGAACAATAGTGTGAATGATTAAATAAGAAGACATGGGAATAAAACAAGACACACCAATTAAATCTTATTTATGCATTAGGAACCTCTAGATACAAAGTCACAAAAAACATAATACTTGTGTTTGCTTGAAAAAATTTGGATGTCTACACATATTCCCCTAATTTGTGTCAAATATGTCATAATCTATGTAAACATGTAATAATCTGAAGTAATTTGTGCCCAAAGTCTAATTTTTTTGTGTCAAAACTCTGAACATATCTATGTGAATGACTTAGTCTCTAAGACAAGCCAGTGTGTATGTCTCCTTTCAAGGTGATGAATGTAGTTTGCAAATTATTCATCTCAAAATAAGAGAGTTCTGTACATCACGTTATATAAAAAAATATGTAAGCATGTAAAACATGTGCCATCATGATAAGAATATGTCATCATAGTAATATTAAATCATCTAAACATATATGAAACACATATTCTATGGCATACAAATGTCATGTCAATATATATCATCGAAGAATGTAGTGATAGAATCAATATAGGCATGAACATAGATAAACCGAGTAATTTTTATGTAGAAGATGCATGATAGAGACACACATGATAACACAATGTGAAATAGAGTAAAGAATAATCGAGAATAAATAGAGTCAAACAAAATAATAGTTAGGCACAAAAATGAGTCACATAATGAACATGCAATGTCACCAAGAGTCACAAAGAACAAAGGAGCCACATAATGTAATAAACAAGCAAGAATCACACCATGTAACATGAAAGAAAATCAATCATGCTTATAAAAAGCAAGACTAATCTACACAATCAATGTATGTCATCATCACCTATAAAAAAATATAGTATCTATAGAAATAACTATATAAGTAGTATAAGTAAGATAAATCCATGTGTAATTAGTGTAAACTAGTTCAATATGATCAATATAATGGTTATAAAAAGATATAACTTGTGTAAAATGTACCAAAATTTCCCCCATGTAAGCATGCCTTCAATGTAAGAAGGTAGCCCCTAGGGGTAGGAATGTCCTACATCTGAGTGTCCATGTCATATAACATGTGTTCTGCATCTCACTCATGTATACCATGAAATGCATGTGTATATAAAAAACATATATATAATCTACCATATGTGATAAATCATGTAAACTAGCAATACATGTCATGCATAATCCAATTTTTTTTAAATTTTTTACTTTTTTTGAAAATTTTAGAATTTATGTGAAGCTAATCAATGTTCCTATCAATGGGATGCTCACATGTAGGTCTTGCACATGGTTAATGTTACCCATTATGGGAAAGTAGTACATGTGTACCTATAGCAGAATTTAAGAAATAATCTCATGCTATGACATATCCATCATGATTATCATAAACCATATGATCTATCATATGCTATGTAACTCTATGAACCATCGTATTCTATGAATACTTTTGTATAGTATGAGAATGTGCATGTGCTTGTTATGGAACATGCAAAGCAACATATAGAACTAGCTTAGATCGTAATAGATTAGGTAATATTTATTATATTGGAATAAACCTTTGATGTAATAGATGTTGAAGTATTGCTCATCTAGAAAATTTAATTACCTTCCTCTGAATTGTTTGAGTACAATGAAGTTGACTAGGTTGTATAACTGATTATGGTGGGGGTGCAGGTGGAGGAAGAAACATCTTCAATTGAATATGATACTGTTTTAACTTTTTATGACTTAGTGAATGTAAATATTATGTTGTTAAAGGTTAGAGTATAGTAAATCAAGGTAGAAATATGCAATAAATACAACAAATAATTTGTAATAGAATTGACTTAATTTGACTTTTTAACAAATAGAAATAAATAATGTAAACAAGTACTTAGCTAGAATTGATTGAAACAGGAGATCTGAAAGTTGCAAATTGAGATAGAGGCTAATCTAAGTATCACAAATAGGATCTAGGTGTCAAAACCTTTCCTAAATAGTAGTGCCCTAATTGGATAGTAGTACCATGTGGTGCTAGTGTCTCTATTTTAGTGGGAGTGTCCTATGTGTATAACTATTTTGAGTTTTTTGGATGTACTTGTGTTGGGTCTGTCAATCCTGTTCTTATGTGCATGAGTTTTGGATCTCTAAAAATGACCTATTTTGATTGATTTTATATGTAAACCCTAAACCTCCATGTTGTTAGGGCATCTAGTTAGCACAAGTAGTAAAGTGTGTCATTAGTGGGGTAGGCTGGACATCCTCAACACCTCATTGTGATGAGATTTGCCTACATACCAATACTTCAAAGATGGATTAAGTTCAATTTAGTTCTCTTCACCTAAGTTCTAGTCCAAGTGCAAGTGAAGCTTAGAATCAATGTCAATTTGAGTGCTATGAGTGTGCTTGATATTGAAAATCTAAGTACTATGAGCTTAGGAATGTTTTAGATGGTTGTATATAGTAGGTAAGAATAGGGATTGATAACCTTGATTATGCACAACTTTTTCTAAGTTTTTTGGTGTAATTTGCATCTAATTTATATCTAGTGGTTAGAGGGCTAAAATTCATATATATATATATATATATATATATAATTTTAGTGCTTGTACAGGGCTTAAAAGAGGTTTATGTTGACCCTAGGTGGTCTTTGATTTGAAAATATATCCATTTCTATAAAAAAAAGGGAAAATGATAATAACACAAAAACTGGGACATTAGCACCATGGGGCATTATTATCCCTATTATGGCACTAGTGTCTTGATGGCAGAACCTAAGGTACTAAGGGCTATGATATAAAAGTGAGGGTATAGGACTACTTTAGGGATGGTTAGGGACACTTGTGAATTTCACAAAATCTAGATAAGTGTCTAAATAGGCCTTAAGACAGGTTTAAAGTTAAGCTAGGGATGGGTGGTCTCGAGTAACACTCTTAGCACTTAAGTGTCATATTAGGTGATTAAATTTGCCACCCCTTTAATCTATAAATGTAACAAAGTGAAATGACTAGGATAAAGGAAAAAAAAGTGTACTTCGACTTACTTAAGAGGTAAATCTTGTGAATCTGGATGTATGTGAAGCATGTTCCATTCTGTATCCTATAAATGAAACATGCATAGATCAATCTTTACTTAAGAGATACCAAAAGCAAAGACAAAACTAAGTAAAGACATAAAAATGAGTAAAGTGATAAAATTAAGTAAAGAGATAAGAGAGAGGAAAAGAATGAATACACCTCATTAGGTACGTAAACCAATGCATAAACCTGGTGACAACTTATGTGTGTGTGTAGATAGTGATCAAATGAACGAATATCTTGGATTGAGATGATGAAATTATCAATCCTCATTTGTGGGTGGCTCAAGAACTCAATCAAATTTTGACTCCATCATTGCCTACCTCTGATTGGTGGATCATGACTTGTGAATAGCTTGAATTAGATTGATGGTGTGTCTAACCCTCTCATGTAAGTGGCTTAAGAACACAATTAGACTATGGCTCCATCATTGCCTACCCATGTGTAGTAGATGCATTTGTGACTAGATTGCATAATGTAACTAAATATACATAACAAGGAGTATCTATAAGGAGTAAGAGTGAATGAGAATATGCACAATTAGGGAGGAACATACTAACTAATGAGTCTCGTGGGAGACTCACTATCAATGTGGCATGTATTAAATAAAGGAACAATAATCATGTGTGTTGTATTAAAAGATAATTAATGTCCTAGAACCTGATGTACTAAGTGATCTATAGTTAGTACTACCTATAAAGTGGTGCTAAGAAGGTGTGAAGCTGATTGGGGTGTCTTGTGAACTGTATGGGTTTTAGGAACCCATATGGTAGAAGATGTTGTAAATGGTATGGGTACCCTATGTTGAGAACCTTAGAAACTTAATAACATTGATCTCAAAAGAAAAAGAGTAGTGGGAGTCCCTCTAGAATATGCAACATATCTTTGATGTAAGGGTCTCTCTAATGATGGTATTTATGGGAGAGTATACATGCATGGTAACACTATAGGAGTAGACCTCACCTAAACTAGTGGTTCCACTGCACTTTATAGTGTATTGATAGGAACTATGCTTGGAACTATAATTGGTAACTATGGTGTGACTTCTTATGGGATAGGTAAAGGATACTCAAATGAAAGACTCTCAATTATGATCCCCTGATTAACATGTATGTATTTGAGGCATCTATGCATGGTGGATGGAATGACTTAAAAATATTGTTTCCATGGCCTACCCAATAACATGTCAAATGTGCCTACACTAGGTACTACTAAGAATCTAGTGGCCACATGTGCTAGTCCAACCTATACTAGAAGTATAATCTCCCTAATGGAGATTTGAACATGGCCACTAAAACCACAAATAATTGTTTCAGTAGGAGAAATGTCATGCTCTAAATAACCTAAGTATTGTATAAGTGTGATTGTGCACATGATAATACTTGACCCATTGTCAATCATGACACTCTGAATAGGATGATGATCAATGTAGGCTCATACAAAGAGTGCATATAAATATGAATCATCATTAACAATATTTTTCTCTAAGAAAATGATGAGTGGTTTAGTTGGTACTATATTATGATACACACTAATGATATTATGTATGGGGTGTGCATCCTTTGTAGTAGTGTGATATGATGCTAGTGGTGGATGAAATTGATACATATAGTGAACACTTGAAGTGCCCCATGCTCCATTAGTTGTATGCTTTGGAAGTGTGTCTAAAAATATTTTCAATGCCTTAGCTTCTATTTGTTGAAATTTAGTTTACTTTGTGGGTGTGCCCACATCGATGATGTTGGCCTCTATCAAATCCTTTATCTTATGTATCAAAGTGATGCATCTATTTATAGTATGCCCTGATTCCCTATGATAGTCATAAAATGCATTAGAATCATATCTCTTTGAAAGAGCTCATGTCATATCAACCTCTTTGATGAGAGGGAGAGATATTACATTACATTCCATAAGCTATTGTAAAACACATGTTGGTGATTCTATAAGGTTAGTGAAAACTCTCTGTAGAGGAGTCGATAAAACTAGACAAGGAGGTGGCTCTAAAACAACATTAACTATGGCTATTTGATCAATCTTGTTTTCTATATCCCTTAATTTATATAGAGGTTTATTATGAATCTTAATAGTTGATTTTGATCTACTTATATATTTTAATTTTTCCATAGAGATAAGCTTGACTTCCCATTCTTTCATTATGTGGCATAACTCTGTGAATGTTGAAAAGTTATTGAACAAGATAGCTTCGTGTAATGCTGGTAGTAAATTCTATTTGAATATGTCTTGGATTTATTTATCTGCCATGGGGCTAGTCATCTTTTCTAATATAATTTTATATTGCAATACATATTCTGCAATAAGCTCATTGGATTTTTGGTTATAGTTTTGCTACTTGAGCATATGAGATCTTATCACTGATGTTAATTGACATATTTTCCAGTGGATTGAGTATGTTGATGGACTTATTTGGAATATCATAGGACCACTATCAGGCATAATCATTTAAACTACATGGGAATAACTTGGTCAAAATCCAATCATTAGACACAGTCCAAACATGTTATGTGAAAGGCTTGTAAATGATACTCTGGGTCACCTTTACCATCATACAATGTAAGCTTAGGTTCCACAAATATAGATGATAAAGGGGTTATTGTTATGTGTTGTGTCAGAGGTGTATGTAAAAAAACATGGGAATCCAAGGCATGTGATGGCCTAGTAGCATCTTAATCAAGATGTAACACCTTAGCCTACAGAGAATGAATATCATGCATAAGGGATTGTACATTAGGATAAGAAGAGTGTGTACTAGCCATAGGAGGTGTAGTTGCTACTGAAGGTTGTCGAGCTAAAATAGATTGTTGTACATTCTAATTTTCCCCCAAAATAGGTGTAACAATATTATTATTTGGGGTAGTAGAAGATTAACCCTTATTAGATTTATGAAGCTCTCCTTAAACAATGTGGATAAGGTCATTTTGCATATTAGGATGTAGATAGACAAAATCTTGTAAATGTCTCTTATCAGTTTCATCAAATTAGTTATTGAATTTTTCCATTATAGGTTTGAAAGTAGGAAAATAAAATGTTGTATATTTTAAACCTTTTAATAAATTAATTTGTTAAAGATTTCTAAAATAAAAGAACAAATCAGATTTGAGATTTTTGAATTTACTATGAAACATAGAAAACAAAAGGATATAAACCCTAATAACATATATGGGTTTGGGTAGTATTCTAAGTAAGTCAGGTTCACCAAATATTTTAACTTTTTAGGTCTTAGTGAATGTAAATCATATGTTATTAAATATCTAAGTATAGTAAATCAAGGTAGAAATATGCAATGAATACAGTCACTGATTTTTAATAGAATTGACTTAATTTGACCTTTTCAAAAATAACAATAAATAATGTAAACAAGTACTTAGCTAAAAATGACTGAAATAGGAGATATGGAGACTACAAATTAAGATAGAAGCTCATCTAAATATCGTAGACAAGATCTAGGTGTCAAAACCTTTCCTGGATGGTAGTGCCTTAATTGGATAGTAGTGCCATGTGGCATTAGTCTCCCTATTTTAGTAGTAGTGTCCTTTGTGTAAAACTATTATGAGCTTTAGAGTACACACATGTATGGATTTGTCAAGCATGTTCCTATGTACACAAGTTTTGGATCTCTGTCTATGACCTATTTTGACTAATTTTATGTTTAAACCCTAAACCTCCATGTTGCTAAGGCATCCGGTTGACACAAGTAGTAAAATATGTTTTTAATGGGGTAGGTTGGACATCCTCGACACCCCACTGTGATGAGACTCACCTACATACCAATACTCCAAAGAGGGATCAATCCCAATCTAGTTCTTCCTACCTAAGTGTCGGTGCAAGTGAAAATGAAGCTAGAATGAATTCTAGTTTGAGTGCTATGAATGTGCTTGAGACTGTAAATTTGAGTAATTTGAGCTTAGGAAGGTTTTAGATAGTTGTATGCAACATTAGGGTAGAATAGGGATTGATAACCTTGATTGTGCATAACTTGTTCTAAGTTTGTTGGTTTAATTTAAATATGATTTCCATCTAGTGGTTAAAGTGCTAAAAGTCACACACACACACACACACACACACACACACACACACACACACACACACACACACACACACACAGAGTTCTAGTGCTTATGCGGGTATTAAAATAAGTCTAGGCTAACCCTAGGTTGTATTTGATTGGAAAAGATATTTGTTGGTAGAAAAAGGAGGGAACAGGATAATAACACAAAAATTGGGACATTAGCACCATGGGGTGCTACTATCCCTATTATGGCGCTAGTGTTTAGGTGGTAGAACCTAAGGTACTAAGGACCAATATGTTAAAGTGAGGGTTTGGGACTAATTTAGGGATGTTTATGGATGCTTTTGGCCCACATGAAGGCTTAATAAGTGTATAAATAGGCCCTAAGATAGGTTTAGGGCTAAACTAGGGATGGATGGTCTCAAGTAACACTCTTAACACTCAAATGTTATTTTTAGGTGATTACAGATACTCATATGAGATACTTGTAATCATAACTACTATGATGTTATAGATATATTTTATGCATTTATATATTGAAGATGGTACTGCATGTTTCTTATGTATCCATGGGCATCCTAATAACATGTTGAATGACCCTATACTAGGTATAACTAAAAATAAAGTAACAACTAGTGTAGATCCCACCTTAAGTGGTAGTGCAATGTTCCTAAGAGGGTTCTATCTTTGTCATCAAATCCTTTAACTATCTTTATTGTAGTGATTATATTTTCTTATGTATATTTGACACTAGTAAGGAGTGTCATGGTGCAAACATTTTCACTTCAATGATTATCTACCATGACACTATGTATAGGCTGAGAATCAATGTAGGCACATACAAACAATGTCACATCAAAAGAATCATCATCAACAATCTCAAGCTCATTGAATGTGATAATAGATCTATGTATCCATATACTCTGATGTGTGCTAATAATACCATCTAAATTATTCTCCTCTATCGCATAAGCATAAGAAGTCAGGGGAGGGTGTACATTATAATTCATAAGCACTTCAGGGTTAGTGTTAGTGTATTATGCCACGTGATTTGGAAAGGGGTTGGAAAAGATTTTAAACTTAGCATTCCCATTAGGTTGTGTCCTTTAATTATTTATCTATCAATTAAATTCAACAATGTTTTCATCTATGACATCTTTTATCTTATGTCACAAATTGATGCATCTATTAGTTGAATGACTTGTGCATCTATGATAATCATAATATATATTACTATCAAATCCCTTAGATTGAGGCTTACTCATATCAGCCTATTTTTTCATAATGAGAGAAATGAGGTTGCACTCAAGTAAATTTTGTAGTATCTTGTGAGGAGGTTTTGGTAAATGTGAGAATCGTTGCCTCGTTTGAGGAGATAATAAGGCAATTTGGTTAGTTGGTTATGAGACTACGCTAACTATTATTTTTACATAAATCTTAGTTGCATTTGATTTGGATTTGAATTTTTTAACTCAAAAAATTTACACCAAAATCAGTTGGAAAATTGAACCCAAACATTAGCTTATTCATATCAAGGAGCTTAACTTTATGGTCCTTGACTATATGGCATAAGTCATCAAAATATTGAAAGAGCTTAAACATAATGGAAGCATGTAGTGGTGCAAGCAAGCTTTACTTGAATATATATTTCAACTCATTATCTGTCATTGGATTTTTCATCTTATAGAGCATGATTTTGTAATAGAGAGCATAATCATTGATAGGCTCATTGGATCCTTGCTTAAGTTTTACATTTTTAGCATAGGACATCTTCTCACCGATGTTGGTTGAAAAGTGTGCTAAGAATTGATCTGTCAAAGGATTGAAGGCATAGTCTAATTGGAAAGGGAGGTCATATAACCAATATAAGGTGTATTCCTTGTAAATCTATGGAAACAATTTAGTCAATAACTTATCATTAGATGCATAGTCCAAACATGTCACATGAAAGGGTCAAAGGCATTTATGGATCTCCTTTACAATCATATAGCGTAAGCTTAGGTGACACAAAAATTGAATGGGATAAGCTAAGATCTCAAAGGCCAATGGATTATGTAATAATGATTGTGAATCAATGACATGGCCCACTCTAGAAAAAACTTGTTGTAATTGTAAAACCTTAGTTTGAAGATCAAGAACTATTTGCATAAGGTTTTGAGCATTAGGCATAGGAAAATATGTAGCAATGGATGGTGTGACATGAGTAGCAACCCTAGAAGGTATGATAATATGTTGTGTATGGATAGTCATAATAATACGAGGATAACTTTATGTTTTCCCACACCATGGGTGGGTATCACATGTATAATCATAGGTGTGAACATATAAATAGTAACAATAGTAGTAGTTGGAGTAACTATTGTAGACTCATTTCCTTTAAAAGGTATATTAATATTAGTGAATGGCTCCTATTTTTGTTCAAATGTGACAACCTTAACATTATTTTTTATTTCATCTCTAGTTACATGTAACAATGCATCACGAAAGTGTGGATTTATATGAATATATTTATTTATTTGTTGTTGATATACCTCATAAAATCTACCCTCCACATTAATTGTTTATTCTATTATGATGATGTATTAACTATGTGAATTAGATGGGTAAATCATAAATCAAATCTAAAAATCAAATGTAAACATATAAATTTGAAACCATAGGGTAGAAGGATGAAACCCTAAAAAAAACCTAGTAATTTATATATTTTAGACAAAGAACAGGTTCACCAAAATGTTTTATCTAATTTTGAATATAGGCTATGTAAACATGACAAAACTATAGACTATAAAAATTGTATAAGTTATAACAATCCACATATAAATATGAGTGTAACTAATAGAGTATTATTGATGTATTGTAATTTATTATTTATATAAATGACCTAGATGATAGGGTACTAACTTGTTTATATTTTATTATCATCTGTGATAGGATACAATTTTTAATAGAGGTCTAAAATGGGTATATGGTAATAAAACCTTGAAACAAAGGGCTATGTCTACCAGGATGAGTTTAGTGCTTCTTGGGGCCTATGGAAGGATGAAACTATTTACTGATTACCAAAACCATATGGGGGATTGCACAAGTCTGTAATAATTTGGATCACTATGTATATGGCTGCAAGTGGATTTTTATATTCATATACCTTTGATCCTGCATAGGTATCTATATTTTATTTTTTCTTCATTCAGAACCCTAAATTTATTTTTGAGACCAAGTTCACCTTTTAAAAGGGGTTAGTGGGATGGGTTAAGTTAATCCTAATCACTCTCCATTGAGTCATTGAGCACTACCTATGTTTCAATGCCTTGAAATAGGATCAAACCACACATTTCTCCCACCTATTTAGTGTATGCAATCAGTGTAATACTAACTTATAATGTAATCATGAATATAAATTTTAACACTTGAAAACCTATGATTTTGACCTTGTAATATTATTCAGAGTTGGCTTAGAGTCTACACCTTTGACGGGTTTCATATTTAGAATCTTTAGGCCAGTTCCTCTTAATATGCATATATTGAGATTGAACCAATAATAATGTATTTAGCTAAACAAATACATGTTAAAAAGTAAAATTTATACAAATATTGATGCTTGTAATAGTAATGAGAAATAAACAATAATCCCTATAAAATTTAACCATAACAACTAACAACCAAATCATCTATTGTACAACATGATAAGAAACTACCTAAATACTATGTGATTTATAACAACCTCATGTTTACATGTTATTATGACTATGGTGAATTAATCACCACATATTATTCTAACACCACCACCCCCACCCCCGCACCCCCCCTCCTCCCCCGCTCCTAATGAGACCTTTACATGTTCTTCTATCAAGCAAAACTATAGTTGGATGTTGTGTTATTTAACATATTCACGTATGAAATGTACTTATACCTTAATATTCTTGTGCATTCATGAAACAATATATTTCAAACAAGTTTAATAACATCTTCTTTGTTACAATACAAGATGGTAGAATGCTTTTGTGGTGCTCCCAAATCTTTGAGTATGAAATGTAACCATATCACTTCATAGATAGCTCCTCCTATTGTATAATATTTTAATTCAATGGAATATCAAGAAAAAAAATCTTGCGGTCCCATGATATATTATCAAATTCCAAAAATAATGCATATTTTGAAGTGAATTTTATGTCATCAATATTACCTACATGATCTAAGTTTGAATATCATGTCATGAAGAATTGATTGTTCTTCTTGTATTATAGTCTATAGTCCATTGTATCCATTATATATTTCAATATCCACTTTGTTTCTTTTCGATGAAACATCTTCATCTCTTGCATGAACCATGAGGGATAGTTGACATCATAGCTAATGTCTGGCCTAGTAAATGTCAAGTAAATTAGACTCCAAATCAACTGTCAATAGAGAGTTGTCTTTACTTATGGTGATGGATCTATTCAAAATGAATAAAGCCTTGTTTTCATAGGTGTAGTAATAGGTTTACAATCCATCATCCAAAAAATTTCAAGTGTTGTCTTTGAATATTTCATTTCAACATAAAAATTTGATGCTCTTTTTGCCATACTTATAGTTTATGACAATAGTGTAATATCCTGAGGTCTATCATGTTGAATAATTGGTTAAGATATTTCTTTATTGTATCAATCATCTTCATTGAATTTATAATGATGAATATATCATCGACATATACAACAATAATCATAATCCCCCTCGCTTCCTTCATATTTAAGGTAGATATTTAGAATATAAAGACTCCTTTAGGATCCATGTTGAATGAGGTGCTCATCAATTTTTATATATCAAAATCTAGGAACCTATTTGAGACCATACAATGATTTGATGAGTCTACATATTTTTCCTTCATTAATAGGTATGACAAAAGCTTTTGGTTGAGTCATGTAGACTTCATCATATAGATATCCATTTAGAAAGGCACTTTTCACATCCATTTGGTATACTTTCCATCCAAACTGTGCAACAAGAGTAAATATCATTATGATATTCTTGATATTGGTTGTGGGATCAAACATCTCCTCATAATCAATGCCTTCATCTGAGCATATGATTTTTCTATGAGTTGTGCCTTGTGCTTATCAATACTTCCATTTGCTTTGTATTTTGTTGTGAAAACCCATTTACAATCAATTGATTTCTTATCTGGTGGAAGATCTACAAACTGCCATGTGTTATATTTCATCAATGATTGATATTATGTATTCATGACATCTTTCCAAGGTTTTGATTATAGGGATTCTTGAATCATAGAGGGATGCTTTGATCCAACAACAGTGTTTATTAGGGTTAATTGACCTCTTTTTGAGCCATGCTATGAGTCCTTAGTACAATGATGGATGTGTTTGTAACTCCATTCAACTTATATTTGATAATGCACATCTTTTTACCATTTTTTAAGTTAAAATTAACGTTTAAGTTATGCTCTAGTAATTGAATAATAGAGAGAAGGTTCTTAATAAGTATTGGGACATATAGGACATCATATATTTTACAATTATTTCATCTAAGTGGTAAGGAGATGTTATCAATGCTTTGGACACAATAGGAAGAATCATCATCCAAAGAGACATGATTTTTATGAGGTGTCTCATTTAAGCTGTAGAACCAATCATATTCTAGTCATGTGTTGCATTGCACCAAAGTTAACATACCAGATAAAACTTTGTGAATTTGATTCCTCATGAGATTATACATCATATAGGTAATCCTCATCTGAGTGAGTTTCTTCCTATTCTGAAATGATGCCTTGTTGATGTTGTTTCTTTCTCCAAGTTCCATTCTTTTGACCTTATCCTTTGTTTGGTTGTAATTATTTTTGGTTAGTGGGATTCTTGTTTCTAGATGAGATTTGTGTGAATTAATTCTACCAACAATCTTTCAATTCATGTCTTTTTCTACCACAAGTGAGGCAAACTTTGTATGTTTTATTCCCTTGTGGATTTTGTTGATGGACTTGATTTTGGGGATGTTTAGAATAATTTATGGCTCTCTTCCCTTTCTATTGATTATAATCAAGAACATGTTTTTGTTATTCTTATTTTGCATACATGGACTCTTCCTATTGCAACATGCTAACCAGATTTTTAAATGTTGGTTTTTGAGCTATGACCATCAATATATTGATAAAGATGTTGAAGGAAGGTGGAAGTGCTCTTAAGATAATTAGTACAAGAGGGATATATGTCACTTCCTTACCAAATGCTTGGAGTGAGGCCTTTAGGGTTGTAAAATGTCTTAGAAAAAAGCCTCTACTTTTTCACTTGACATCAATTTGAGAGGATGAAGCTGACTCTTTAGATGAAAAATCATGCTTTCATTTTTTCTGTCATATATTGTTTTGAGCTTATCCTAATCTTCCTTAGCTATTCTAGGCTCATAGATATGTGGTGTACCTCATCTGATACCTGAACATAATAATCAAATTTGCCTTATCAAACTTATGCTGTTGATTAACATTAGAGGCATGTTGGGTGAATGTTTCACTAATAATGGGCTGAACGTCTTAAAAATTAGATGTGTTTTGATCTTGGTTTTTCATGCAACATATTTGTCACTTTGTAGAAGTTGTAAGTCTAGTAGAGAGAATTTTGGGTCATTTCCAACCATTGTGAACAAGCTCATAAAGGGAGATGTATTGGTTCCTTATAACTCAAATAGGTTCCATTTTTTATATACCATCAATTCGATATACCATGCCTCTCAACATACATGACCTTCCTATATATCTGTTGGTAAATTAAATAAGCTCATCTTTTCAATATACTTGATGGTGTAGACATCTAATTCCTGACACCATTGTGTTGAAATTATCAATATTACTCGAAATGCATTCAAATGCATAATTTGGGTCAAAATCACTAAAACACGTTAAATGGTTCAATCTTGTTGTATACAAGTGTTGATTTAGGCTAATGTATCCCTAAATGGGGCAATACATTTTATGTGATTATTAATTTTTCTCAAATCATTTTGATTCAAAATGATGAAAATGCAATTTGACGCTTTGATTCACTAAATTCTTCTAATTTGGAAGCACACGACACATGCATATGTTATTTCATGTTGACAATGTCCTAAATGAGATATTAGTTTGTACACAACTAAAACCTTCTTCTAATTCGACTCCAATCAAATTATGACCCAGTAATATGACATTCTGACTAGTTTGATTAATATTGTGCACCCAATTTCCAAAGAATTGCATAAAATTTGATTAATTCCATGTAGGCAAATTAATCCAAATCAACGGCTTAAGTGGAAAATACATAAAAGTTATTGAATATATTTTAATTAAAAATTGATTTATAATATCTACATCATCAAGTGCCATCATCTATGGCCTGGCATCTATAAGCTTACATGCAAGAAATATTAGGTTTAGGGCCTCCCATACCTCTTTAATGCCCCTTCATTCCAATATTTATGAGGGTATTTATGATTTAAGTCTCTAAAATTGAATTGATTCATGGACACACATCTTGTTCTCAAGATGGATGGTCATGGTTGACTCTTATCAAATTTAAAAATCTATAAATAGGAGGGCTAAGACCACCATTTTTAAGCTTCATTTGTGTAAATTTTTTATATAGAATTCTCTCCACAAGTCATTTGTGTGTAGTGTTATTATGCTTAATTTACAATAGGATAACTTCACTATAGGCATAACATTCATCAAATATCATGAGCCTAGTTTCATTGGTACACTTGAGATGATGGAGGAGCATTGCCATTCATCATTGCTAAAGATTTAAGCATTAAATCAAGGGGGGAATCACGTTTTGAGCCATATTTGGAGGTGGAAAGATCTTGAGAAGGTATAATGTATATACTTTATTTTAATAGATCTTAATTATCATTTTAAACCCTGTTAAAGGAGCTGGCTTAGTTAGTTATGTTATTTATGCATTTCTTAAGTTCTCTTAACTAATGCTTGATCTAACTCACTTTGGATTCAATCACGGGTGTTATTTCCTTCCAACTTCTTCTTGACAAATCTTTTTTTTAAAAAGATGTTGAGTCAACCGAATGTCTCACCACACCTTCTCAAATAGGGGGAAAATGAAGACATCCAATTCCTGACACCACTATGTTGAAATTGTCAATCTTACTCGAAATGCATTTAAACGCACCATTTGGGCCAAAATCACTAAAATGCGCTAAATGATTTGAGCTTGTCATATACAAGTGCTGATTTAGGCTACTATATCCCTAAATGGGGCAATGCATTTTATGTGATTATTAACTTTTCTCAAATCATTGAGTCAAAATAATGAAAATGTAATTTGACACTCTAAACCACTGAATTCTTTCAATTCAGAAGCGCACGACATGTGCATGTGTTATTTCATATTGACAATGTTCTAAAAGGGATATTTGTCCATACACAATTGACACCTTCTTTTAATTCCACTCCAGTCAAATTATGACCTAAATATGACATTCTGACTAGTTTGATTAATAGTGCGCAATCAATTTCTAAAGAATTGCATAAAATTTGATTAATCCCACTTGGGCAAATTAATCCAAATCAATGACTTAAGTGAAAAATCCACAGAAGTTATTTAATATCTTTTAATTAGAAAATGATTTATAACATCTGCATCATCAAGTGACATCATCTATGGGGTGGCATCTATAAGCCATAAATGCAACAAATACTCAGGTTAGGGCCTCTCATACCTCTTTAATGTCCCTTCTAAATATTTATGTGGGTATTTATGATTTAAGTCTCTAAAATTAAATTAATTCATGGCCACACATCTTGACCTCAATATGGACAGTCATGGTTGATTTTGATCAAATTCAAAAACTATAAATAGAAGGGCCAAGACCACCATTTTTAAGCTTTATTTGTGTAAACTTATTATTCATAATTCTCTCTACAACTCATTTGTGTGTAGTGTTATTATGCTTAATTTGTAATAGGATAGATTCACTATAGACATAATATTGATCAAATATCATGAGATTAGTTTCATTGGTGCAGTTGAGATGATGGAGGAACATTGCCACTTATCATTGCTAAAGACTTGAACACAAAATCAATGGGAAAATCATGTTTTGATCCGTATTTGGAGGTGCGACACTCTTGGGAAGGAATGATGTATATGCTTTTTTTCAATAGCTCTTAATTGTCATTTGAAAACCCTATTGAAGGAGTTGGCTTAGTTAGTTAAGTTCTTTATGAATTTTTTGAGTTTTCTTAACTAATGTTTGATCTAACTCAATTTGGATTCCATATCTACATCTTGGCATGCTCGATGGGACCATGCATTTCATACAAGCAAGGAGAATCATTTGACACTCTTAGACTTTCTAAAAAATACTTTAAAATCTCTAAAAATCAAGTTTTATCATTATTTTTCCCATGTTTTTGTGCTTTTATTGACACACAGTTTACACAATGAACGGTATCAATTTTTTATAACCGGCATCGGTTTTTGTGTAGAGAAAAACAAGACAAAAAAATTGATTTTTAAGTTTTCTTGAAGGTTGCAGGTTTTTATTTATGAATTTTAAAACTTGCTAGTTCTCTGTCTAACCATTTTGTTGCAAGAGCCAGAGGTTTTTTGGAGATTTTATACTATGTTTGGATAACTAATATCTTTTGACAAAAATATTTTTTGCTTAAGGGTTCACAGTTAACTGACATCAGTTTTATTTTGATCAGCATCTATTTTTTTATAATCGACATCATTTTTATTATAACCAACATTCGTCACTATTAACTAACATCGATCTCTGTGTAAAAAAAATAGAGAAACCTGAGGACAAGTTTTCCAATCTTGATTTTCTCATTGATAATTATGCTTCAAAGTAGAAGTAAACCTTTTAAAAATTACAAGTCACATGCTAGAAAAGTGTCAAATTTGAACATGTTTAATTCTTGAAAACCTCCATTTGGTGCTTAAAATGAATATAGAGGTTTTATACTTAGTTTGTTTTGTGAAAAGCTTTAAAAGTTTGCAACTAAGATCAAGGGGCCAAAAATGTCACAAACACTTTCATTTGGTGCATTAAAGTAAAAAATTATTTATTTTATGCTAGATCTTTTATACTTATTTATTTTTTGCAATATGAAAGACACATGTATGCTCTCCCCCCTTCCCTTTTATGGAACTCAAGTGACCAAAAATGCTTCTTCCTTGCAATTGTGCCTTGTCTAATACGTGAAAATAATGTTGTTAAGGCTCTCCCCAAAACCCATATGGTTTGGGTGATCTAAACACACCCTTTAAAGTCTTTTCACTTGGTCATTTATTTTATGTAATTTAGATTATGAGTGGGAGTTCATAGCCTCCTCACAAGTTCTTTAGGGAAGTTTTGATCTAAAAATTCATCTCCTGGCATTGTTTCAACCTTGATCTATGGTGGGGTATATAAATTAGGGCATGTATATTAAAATTATCAGGGGGTTGAGTGGCTAGCCTCTCGAATCATAATGAAAACTTGAGTTAGGTCTGGCTAATCATGAGATTCCACTAATAAGTACATGGATGGAATCACTATTCAAAGGAATAGACCCTTGCATAGTAAGTTAGCCGGTGTGAACTCAATTGACATGAGATATATCTAGTGTTAAACACACTTGGGACCATCTAGACGTTTGAAAATTTAGTTTTACAACAACCCCACTTGTCACAGACATATTGTTAATGCAAGGCGAGTAGCCCAAAGTTCCATTTTGTCATACAATCTCTTGGAAGAAGGGTGTTGTAAAAACCCTACTACTTCATGCTTTTGGATTAACACTTAAAATCCTTTTAAGAACACATATATAGATTGAATTTAGTGATACGAAGCAACCTTGTCAGTTTAAGGGCTTTGGACATTATACTTAATTGTATTTTGTCTTTTTATTTTACTTGATTGGTCTTGATTGAAGTCTAAAACTTGTTTGTAAACCAAAACACGTCAACCAAACATATTTATTGTCCACCATTTTATTTGAACAAGGAGGCATTATGCTGACCAAATCAAAAACATATTTTGCCTTGTTCAAATCCTCATTTGAAACATTGTGTTTGTTTTATCTAAAAAATGTTGTTATGCTATTCATTTGAGTCTAAACCATTTTGTAAAAATCTTTAAGTTATTCATTGTTAATTCAAATTCATAATCTCACCTTTCCAAGTTCTAGGCCAACATATTAATTGGTTTACCATTTGTACTTGGTTTGAGTCAACTTGGGTACAATTTCCCATTTGGGTTGAAGGTCATTATATAAACTCATCATCATTTGATCATTGTGAACTTAGGTTATCTTGCATGTTGCTTACACTCTAAGTTTTAGAACTAATTCTACTTCTTATTACCATGTGGTGGCATTGTGTTACATGTTTGGTTTTAGTTTTATACTTATGAATTCTTATATTTTTTCACATTTTAAGTTTCTTATTTCACATTGTTACCTTCCTCATCAGAAGGATTTTATTCTAATTTTTTAGTTGCAACTCATCGAAGTTGTACCTAGATTTTATGGTATTGATGTATCTTTGACCTACGTTTGGTGTACTAGTTTACACTTTGGGTTTAAAAGTTATCATACTCTCTTCCAATTGATGATTTCAACCCACCAAAGTCAAATAATTTCATGATCATTTTTTTCTATTTGTGTGGTACTACACCACCTTCTCTTTATTATAGTCTCCTTTTGCCTTGTCACTTGTTTGGAAAAATAAAATCAAAACACACCTTGTTAACATTTGCAAAACATATTCCAAATCTTAGTAAATGTAGAGAACAATAGTTTAAACATGATGCAAGGATATACTCGTAATGGGGTCTCTTATGGCCCTAGTTACAAGGAAGAGCACTTTTATGATGGGCATGACCACTTCGTCGTGTTTGAGCATATTACCATTTTTGGGCCTAGTCTTTGACCACCAATTCAATCCATTCCAATTTTTATATGTCCCTATCCTTCCCCTTTGATTTTTGTGCCACACTTGAAGATTACTATTTTAGGTTATCCTACTTCAGCTTGTGTGAGCCACCAAGCTCCACAACATTCAAAGATTATCATTTTAGACCCTCCACTTTTGGCTTATATGAGACACCAATGTCTGTAGCATCCAATCATTACCATTCTAGACCCATCACTTGTATTTATTGAAAAGTGTTAGTTTGATGAACTAGTCTTTGTTGATCCCTTTTTCAATAGTCTAATTTTTGGAGAGCCCATTATTGAAACACAAACCATTGTTCATCTAGTGACAACTATTCTCCACTTTAGAAATTCAGTGCCGATCTTCGATCCTCAATAGAACCAACCATTACCTCTTCAAGAACCATCTTTGAGGACCAAATTGTGTTTTAAGTTGATAATTTACAACCAATTGTAAACCAAGATTGTAATTTTATTATTGAAACATCCATTTGTGATGAGTCTGAATCACCCATTTCTATTTTACCTATTTTTGAGGAGTCTCACTCTAACGAGCCAGTCTTTATTGAGTCGCTTCTCAATGATTATAATTGCCTTTGGGTAAAACATTACCTCGACCATTGTCCTATTTTTAAAGAGCCTCACCCCTTTGACAACCTAATCTCTACGGAGTTGTCTCTTGATATTTTTCCACTGGTTGAGGAGTCTCATTTTGACATGTTATTTCCTGTTGAGTCACCTCTCGAATGGTTCCCTCTCTTTAAGGGGCTTCACCTAGATGAGCCAGTCTATGTTGAATCCTTCTTAGATGAATTAATTTTTATAGAGCCCATTATGCCATCACAGGCCATTATTTATCCAAAACCAAGCATTTTACAAAAAAATATTATAAAAATAACCACATTAGATGAAGAATCAATATTGAAGCTAGGTTCTCTTTTTTAACCAACATAAAGTTAGCATCAAATGAAGAATTAACATTAGAGTCAGGTTCCCTTTTTAAACTGACATTAAATTTAACATAAGAAGTAAAATCACTATCAGTCTTAACATTAGATTTAGAGTCCCTTGACTTGGACTCAATTTTAGAATCATATTATAGTCATGGTTGTTACAACATTGATTACACTTGCCTTGAAGATCAATTTGAATATATTTGTGATCTATCTATATTTTTTGAAGATGATTACTTCAACATTGACATAGGTTTTAGTATTTTCTATGAGGATTATGCTGACTTTCATCATCCCATTATCACCACCCAACATAGCCATTATATTGACATTCCACCTCCCATAAGCATCGATTGGGATTGATAGAATCACATCTTATTGAAATGCATCCATGGTGACATATTAGTTTCAAAATATCAGGGGGCCAAGAACACATTCATGCAGAAGAAGAACAATATCTTAGTGAAATCTTTTTGGAGGTGTTAGGGGATGATCAAAGTTCAAACTCAACATCTTTTAGTGAAACCTTTTCAGAGGTGCTAAAAGACAATCAAAGTCAAATGTTAACATCCCTTAGGGAGACCTTCTCAAAGGTGCTATGGGATAATCAAGAAAACTTCATTAGTGAAAACCTCATTAAGGTGCCAATAAATGAGCACAATAGTTTTTCACTACTTGATAAACTCATTATCAAATATCAAATTACTACAGCTTCCAATCTATAGCATAATTGTTGACCATTTTGATCTTATAGGCCAAAAATTGGTCTTCTTCTTTCCTTGCTGTCCTGAGCCATCAATCTTGAATGTATTCATCTTACTGAAAATGCTCTATTCCCCTTTGCAATAGCCTTGTTCTTATAAAGAGTTGAGAGATCTAAGACCTGTAGGTTTTTGGTTCAATATGGGGCTTGTTTCACTTTGAGCAATTGCCTTGGACAAGCCTTTTATCAAAGGGATGGGCCAGTTTCAAAGAAATATGAGTTTTCACAAGGGCCTAAAGGATAAGTGCTCTTGCAGAGGGCAGTTAGGTTACAAACAAGACCATTCAAATAGGATCCAAAGGGCAATTCTGGACCCCAAGTGCCCTTGCAGAGGGCAGAGATCACCTTTGAAAAAGAGCAAGGCATAAGGCTGAAAGGTAAGTTTTCCTTCGAAGAGAACACAAGGCAAAAGGGATAAAGTATTTCTTCTAACTTTTGTCTGAAGAAAATCCATGTAGAACCAAAGGGTGAATTCTTTCAGACAAAATTCTTGAAAGAATTCCTTTAGACATTTTGTCTGAAGAAATTCACAAAGGAAAAAACCTAAGGCAAATTCCTTTGGACATAATGCCTGAAGGAATTCCTTCAGAAATTTTGTCTAAAGGAAATTACAAAGAAAGGGTTGGGACTTTGAAAGAAGGATTTCCTTCGGGTGAAATGTCCAAAGGAATTCTTTGGGACATTTTGTCCAAAGGAATTGAGAAGACAAGCAAGCTCGAAGGAGCCCGAAGGTCAAGGGCCCTTGCAAAGGGATCTCAGTGACCAAAAAGGGACCTTTTCCAAGCTCTGAAGGGACACATTCCCTTTGGGAAGGATCATTTTGTAAAGGCTAAAGGAATTACCAATGATGATGACAGGCATGTAGATGTCAACTTCAGCATGATGAACTAGCTGTTGGTAATTTAAAATGTCTGATGATGGGTGCATGAATGTCAAATTCAAGGCAACAAAGTATCCATTGGTTTTCAAATAATGACAGGCTCGTAGATGTCAATTTGGATGGGATACATTGACCGTTGAAAAGAGACCAAAGAGACAATTCCTTCGGGTAAGTGCTCGAAAGGACTCAATATTGTGAATTTGAAGGAATTCAAAGGGCACAAGGCCACAATAAACTTAGTGACCCACTAAGAAAGGAGCCTGAGGAACCAGTAAAATATAGAAGATAGCCCCAAGGGCCAAAGTGTTAAGTTATGGAGTTAAAAGCTTTACCAGTGATGCAGATGAGGAGGTTGCTGGACTCAACTAGTAACCGACATCGGTAGTATCACCGACATCGATCAGGCGTGGTCCAGGGATTGATCGACGTCGATCAGGTACAGACTGATAGAAACCAACATCGATCACTTGTGTATGCATGCATTTTCAAAATTAAACTTGTTCTAATTTAAGGAGATCTGAGTGTTTGCATGTAAAGACTAATTTAAGTCTTGGGTCTGTGTTTTTAATTATTGTAATTAGAAAGTCTAATTATTGTATGCCTTGGATCATATTTAAGAGACCCATGGGGCATGTATTGTAATCAAGTCATAAGCAAGACCAAGTAGATCTACAAGGTGTAAGATCAAGAAGGTCTGTGGAGAATTGGTTGAGAGAAAACTCTTGAGAGAAATACTGTACACCCAAGAGGTGTGGGAAGAGTGTGATTTTATCATTGTATTTTGGAAGAGTGTTAATACAAGTTTTTGGGTTGTTTCTTGTATCTTATATTCTTTGTTATTTCTAATTTCTAGTTACTTATTACTTCTGGTTCAATTTCGTGTTTAGTTGCTTATATACAAAAGTAATCAATTGTGCTGATAGATCTTAACAAGTGGTATCAGAGCTCTAGGTTCACTAACAGGTTGTATCAGATCGGATTAGTGTTTATTGATTATAGGTCACTCACAGGGGTTTCTGATTGAGTGGGAGTAGACAATGGCAGAAGAAAGTAAGCTAAAAATAGAGAAATTCAATGGTAAGAATTACCAATTATGGAGGATGCAGATAGAGGATTATCTATATCAGAAAGATCTATTTTTACCGTTGGGTGGGGTTTTTAGCAAGCCCACAAATATGCAAGATGAAGAATGGAATGTTCTTGATAGAAAGGCTCTTGGATCTATAAGGTTGAGCCTGACATCTTCTATGATTTCTAACTTATCATAGGCAAAGACAACGGTAGAGTTAATGGATACTCTAGCAAACTTATATGAAAAACCCTCAGCTTCAAATAAGGTATATCTTATGAAGCAATTATTTAGTTTGCAAATGTAGGAAGGTGGATTTGTATATAGTCATCTTAATGATTTCTATGAAATTGTAAATCAGTTAAATTCAATCAAAATAGTTTTTGATGATGAAGTTAAAGCTCTCTTGATCTTATGTTCTTTACCTAAAAGCTGGCACAGCTTGGTAATGGCAATTAGCAATACTGCATCTGCTTCAAATATCTTGAAAGTTGAAGATGTTAGTGTAATCTTGAATGAAAAATTTGCAGAAAAAACACAGGTGAAACATCATGTGATGCTTTAAGTATTGAAAGTAGGGGAAGGCAAAGAGAGAAGAGCAAGCATGGAAAATCAAAGTCAAAGATGGGCAAGATATCCAAATCCAGAACTAGTAGAATAACCTGCTGGAATTGTGGAAAGAAAGGACATGCAAAGAAAGATTGCTGGTTGAAGGATAGTAAAGAAAATCAGCATGAAGGTAATAAAGAAGCAAATGTTGTAGGTATTGTTGCATAGGATGCTCTTATATTTTCTTTGGATAGTCAAGTAGAATCATGGGTTTTAGATTTTGGTACTTCTTTCCATGCAAACCCAAATAAAGAATTTTTCAATGATTATGTCCATGGAGACTTTGGAAAAGTTTATTTAGGGGATGGTGAGCCTTGTCAAATTGTTGGCAAAGGAAAAGTGCAACTGAAATTGTAGAATGGCAGCACATGGGTGTTGAAAGATGTCATGCATGTACCCATTTTGAAGAGGAATTTGATTTCTGTAAGAAAGTTGGGTGATGAGGGTTGCATAGTAACTCTCACAGCTAAATCTTGGAAAGTTTCTAAGGGTGGACTTGTATTAGCAAGAGGTAAGAGAGTAGGTACACTTTATCTATCTACTTGTGTTACTGATTATTCTCCTGTTTTATTTACTTCAGATGTAGATGCAAAGATGTGGCACTATAGGCTTGGTCACATGATTGAGAAGGGAATGAATGTTCTATAGTCAAAAGGTAATCTTTCAAATTTAAAAAGCATAGATCTAGATTTCTGTGAGCACTGTATTTTTGAAAAATAGAAGAAAGTGAGGTTTCTAAAAATTGGGTCAACAAAGAAGAAGCACAAGTTGGAGCTTGTTCACACAGACGTGTGGGGACCAGCTCAAGTACCTTCTATTGGAGGATCACAGTACTATGTTTCTTTCATTGATGATGCTATAAGAAAAGTATGGGTTTATTGCATAAAGAGGAAATCTGATGTTTTTGACACATTTAAGAAATGAAAAGCTTTGGTTGAGAATGAAATAGGTTTGAGATTGAAGTGCCTTAGATCTAATAATGGTGGTGAGTACTACAGTAATAAATTAAATAGTTACTATTCTATGAATAGAATACATAGGGAAAGGATGGTTCCAAGGACACCTTAGCAAAATGAAGTTGCTAAAAGGATGAATAGAACAATAATGGAGCGTGCATGGAGTATGAGGTTGCATGCTAGTTTGCCCTTAAAGTTTTGGGCAAAAGCTGTGGATACAGTGGTTTACCTGATTAACAGAGGACCTTCACTGCAATGGATGGTGGAATTCTAGAAGAGGTGTGGATAGGTAAAAAGGTAGATCTTTCAATTCTCAGAGTTTTTAGTTCCGAAGCTTTTGTGCACATTGATAAAGAAAATAGAAAGAAGCTAGATGCTAAATCTATGTGATGCACTTTCATTGGTTATGGCTTTGGAGATTTTAGATTCTAGTTATGGAATTTAGAAACTAACAAAATTATCAGAAGCCATGATGTAGTTTTCAATGAGAAGGTGATGTACAGTGATCAGCTCAAGAAGCTGAATAATTTTGAGCAAGGCAATCTTGATTTGGATGAGGTTATGATCCAAAATGAGCTCGCAGGTAAAAATCATCAGTCATAGGAAAATACAGGCACTGACGTCGATCAGACAGTAACTGACGTCGGTCAAGTAGGAACCGGCATCGGTCAGGTAGAATCGACGTTGGTCGGTTGGGTCTGGACAGAGAGATGACCGAGATCGGTCAATGACAAAATGAAATTTGGGCAAACAACAAGCTGTGAATGAGTCTCAAATGCCCATAAGGAGGACTGTAAGGGTAAGTAAACCTCAAATTCATTATTCCCTTTCTTTATACTACGTGTTGCTCACTGATGGTGGAGAACCAAAAAGTTTTGATGAGGCAATACAGGTAGAATCCAGAAAATAGTGGGAGCATGGCATGAATGAGGAATTGATTCCTTGGAAGAGAACCAAACGTGGGATTTAGTTGAGTTGCCAGCTGGAAAGAAAGCACTAAAAAACAAATGGGTTTACAGGTTAAAGGAAGGAGAGAATGGATAGATGAGACATAAGGCCAGGTTAGTAGTAAAGGGATTTGCACAGAAACCAGGTATTGACTTTGGTGAAATCTTTTCTCTTGTAGTAAAGATTACTTCTATTCGGACTGTATTGTCTTTAGTTGTTATTGAGGATTTGCATCTTGAGCAGCTTGATGTTAAAATAATGTTTTTTCATGGAGATTTGGATGAAGAGATATATATGGAACAATCGAAAGGTTTTGAGGTGAAAAGTAAGGAGAAACTTGTGTGCAGGTTGAAGAAAAGCTTATATGGTCTTAAGCAAGCTCCAAAACAATGGTATTTAAGGTTTGACAGGTTTATGATAGAGCATGGCTTTAGTAAATATCAATCTGACCATTGTGTTTATTTTACCAAATTGGATAATGGTCATTATATTATCTTGTTGCTGTATGTGAATGATATGCTTGTTGCAGGTTCACACATGCAAGAAATTTTTGAGCTAAAGGTAAAATTAGCTCACACATTTGCCATGAAGGATTTAGGAGTAGCAAAAAAAAATCCTTGGCATGAGTATTTCTAGATATAGGGAAAATCACAAGTTGATTTTGTCTCAAGAAGATTATGTGAATAAGGTGTTGGAGAGGTTTTACATGCAAGATGCAAAACTAGTAAGCACACCTATGGTTGGATAGTTCAAGCTGAGTAAAGAATAGTGTTCTAAATCACATGATGAGGTTGAGTACATGAGCAAAGTTCCATATGCTTCAGTAGTTGAGAGCTTAATGTATGCTATGGTATGTACCAGACCTGATATTGCCCAAGCAGTGGGAGTTGTTAGCAAGTTTATGGCCAATCCAGGGAAGGAACACTGGAAAGCAGTTCAGTGGATTCTCAGATATCTGAGAGGGACCAACAGTAGGCATTTATGCTATGGAGGGTCAAACACTTCTCTACATGGGTATGTAGATTCATAAATGGCAGGTGACTTAGATGGCAGGAGAAGCACCACAGGATATGTGTTCACTGTTGGTGGAACGGTGGTCAGTTGGATTCCAAAGTTGCAGAAGGTTGTTGCCCTATCTACAACAGAGGCAGAATACATTGCAGTCACAGAGGTTAACAAAGAAATGATATGGATGACACAGTTCATGAAAGAGTTGGGAAAGGAGCAAGAGAGTTGTATATTGTACAGTGATAGTCAAAGTGCAATTCATTTGGCAAAAAATTCAGCCTTTCATTCAAGAACCAAACATATACAACTTAGGTACCACTTCATTCGATAGGTATTGGAGGATGGACAGTTGAAGCTGGAAAAGATCCATACAGATGAGAACCCTATAGATATGTTAACAAAGTCGGTAACAAAGGAGAAGTTGAATCTTCATTCAACTTTTGTTGGTCTTCAAGATTGATTTTGAAGATGGAGATGCAAACAAGACAAAGGATGTTGTTGTACAGGTACAGGTGCAACTGTTTATCTCCAAGTGGGAGATTGTTAAGTTGTGGAGCTAAAAGCTTCACCAGTGATACAGATGAGGAGGTTGCTAGACTCAACCAGTAACCAGCATCGGCAGTATCACCGACATTGGTCAAGCATGGTCTAGGGATCGATCGATGTTGGTCAGGTACAGACTAACAGCAACTAACATCGGTCACCTGTGTATGTATGCGTTTGCATGCATTTCCAAAATTAGACTTGTTCTAATTTAAAGAGGTCCGAGTGTTTACATGTAAAGACTAATTTAAGTCTTGGGTCTGTGTTTTTAATTATTATAATTAGGAAGTCTAATTATTGTATGCCTTGGATCCTATTTAAGAGACCCATGGGGCATGTATTGTAATCAAGTCATAAGCAAGACCAAGTAGATCTACAAGGTGTAAGATCAAGAAAGTCTATGGAGAATTGGTTGAGAGAGAACTCTTGAGAGAGATACTGTATGCCCAATAGGTGTGGAAAGAGTGTGATTTCTTCATTGTATTCTGGAAGAATGTTAATACAAGTTTTTGGGTTGTTTCTTGTATCTCATATTCTTTGCTATTTCTAATTTCTAGTTACTTATTACTTCTGGTTCAATTCCGTGTTTAGTTGCTTATATAAAAAAGTAATCAATTGTGTTGATAGATCCTAACACAAAGAGCTAGGAAAATATAAAGGCCAAGCATGGAGATGAACAGAACAACCCAGGTGGCATAGAAAGTATCGACATAGGAAGTTATTGTAGTAGATGAAATAGTCTCCACCAACTGGCCACCAAGGGGAGTGTGGGCATTCAATAGAATGGCCCATTTTTCCTCATTTTACATTAATGAGCAGATAGTCATGTGAACTTGATTGAGAAGCGGCCTAGTCATTCAAACAGACAAAGCAACCCATGCTCTTGCAGTGACATTTAATATGGGTTAAGCACCAAAGTCAAGACTTGCGACATCTACAACATAGTTCATTCAGAAGTTTCATCTTTCCTAGGCATTCAACATAGCATGGGCCACTTATTTTGGAAGGCACCAAAGTCTTCTCCTTCATGATATATGTTGTAACCTCTCAATTGAGAAAGATATCTCTCATTTTTATAAGGTGAAGCCCTGTTCACCTTGCCAAATTTCACCTTTGAATCAATAAGAATGCATTTTACCTCTATCTGACTGGTTACACTTTTGAGTATGTCTGTGTATCAACTTTGTGTTCAGTCGTATTAGCTTTATGCTTTCATGGATTAATACCAACATGCCTAGTGTAGCCAAAGCCATTTCTATAGGATTAATAAGAAATGCTTCATCTGGAGTGTAGAGACAGGAGAATAGTTATCTGATAGTGTGTTTTCTATAGTGCCTATGGTAAGTTCCTTTTCCTTATGTCTTCATTGAGCCCCCTATTAAAGCACCCTATAGGCTAGTCTTTTTATCAGATAAAGTGTCTATTTGACCTCTTTGGTCTGAAGTGTCGATATAGCTAAGTAGATCAAAAAATTATTTGGTGCATCACCTCTTAGATTAGTTCTTATTTGGTTATATGCTTCTCCCTTTTCATTCCCCCTATTATTAGTAGTAGTAGTGAAAGACCTCAGAGATGCATCAAAGGGAACTAGCCCTTATCTTGAGATTCTCCCCTCAATTTTGACAAGCCCACAGCAAGAGGGGAGTCTCCATTGTGTCGCATGGAAGAGAGAAGTTAAGCCTTATTTCAAAGGGTGCAATCCACAACATCAATAGTTTTTAGCATGCCTAGTGGGACAAATTTTAATGCTCAAAAAAGTTTCAACATTGGTGCTAGTCCTGTTACAGCAAGAATGAACCACTAATCTGGCATCTGGCGACTCCATTTTCAAGAACATCAATCTCTAGTCAGAGATCAGTCTGACATCCCATGCCTAAGGTCATCACAAGATCTTCTGCCAAGGGTGTCCCTTTTGAATTTGTTGAACTAGAATTAAACTCAGTAAGGTGACTGAGATTTGCAAAGACCCATCCCTATACAACAAGTCATTTTCCTAGACTTACTATAAAATATACTTACGCAAGAAGACCTCGATAGAACCCTATTATCACCATGGCTTTACCTTTTATGGCCTTTCATGATCAGAGCCCTTTAAACCTTCTGCATTATGACCCAATCCCAGGGAGAACCCTTAAGAGTGTTCCTCCCTTTAATGGAGAGGGGCCTATTACTACTATTGAGAACATCAAAAATATTGCCAACCTCTATAATATTCACAATGTCACTAAAGAGAACATTGCTATCAGGTTGTTGGCATTGTCTTTTAAGGGTAAAGTTTTGGACTGGTATGGGATTTTGCCTATGAATTTAGTTAACACATGGAATGAATTAGGCACTCTCTTAAAAAATAGATTTGGGGAGAAGAGTGATCACCTCTCTCTAGTTTAACAACTAACTACCGTGAAAAGAGCTCCACATGAGTTCATGCAAAATTTCAATACCAGATTTCAAAAGACCTGGGACAAAATCCCCATCTTGGTGAGGCTGACCCCAAGCTATGCCTTCCTCTATTATTTAAAAGATTTAAATAGTGACATTACTGTCATGATACAGTCCATGGGAGGACAAGTACTGCCAACTGCCTATGAAATAGCCATAGCCACTAAAAATTGCTTGGTGTAAGTGGAAAAGATAGCCCCTATACCTCACATGCCACTCTTTCTTGAATTTCCATCTCTAGTCCAGACTGCTACACCCACCTTAGGTCTTCTGCTTGGCATAGAAAAGCTGACTACTACCTCACCCAATGACCTTCATGAAGTTAAGAGCTTGTTGCAAAGTGTGACCAATGAATTAGTGGCTCTCAAAAGGCAATAAGCTCAAAATTATCAGCCAAATCAAGGATACCAGTAGTTTGGACAAGCAAGTAGACCCCCTTTTCAGAATTATAATCAAAGACAGGGTCAGTTTGCACAAGCTTGACCTTATCAAGGGTATAATCTAAGTGCTCCTTCATTGTCCAAAGATCTTGTTCCTGCTCAAAATAATTTGGTACAGGAAAAACCAAACTGCCCACCCCTGGGATATAGTCAAGAATAGGTTTCTTATACAAATGAGATGCTGAGTCAATATATGAATGCACAAGGCAATCAGGCAGCTACCCAATTCCCAAGCTTTGAGGTGTCAGTACAACATGGCATGGATAGTAGGCAGGCTTAGTCTGATTCCACTCTCATGAATCACCTAGAAGGTGAATTTTGTGTAGTCAACATGTGGGCAGTATAAACTACTAAGGTTATTATGTTGCAACCAACACTAAGTCTAAAATAAGAGCTATGGAGGAAGCTCAGGTAGCTTCCTAAACATTTGCAACATCTTCTTCATCACATGAGAAACAAAAATTTCAAAATTATAGGCCACTGGGTGCACCCTCAGCTCTTTGGCCTGCGCCTCAGGCTGTAAATGCTCTTAAAGAAAATTTTAAAGGGAGTAACCCTCAGATCAATGTGGTAGACTAGATGAAGAAGCTACACATGAATATCTCTTTTTGAGATTCATTAGCAATGCTGGGACAAAAGGACATACTCCAAAAGGAATTACATGGGCTAAATGAACAAGCTATCCCATCAAAGGCCGATAATGTTCTGATCATGAATGGGCACCCTTCTATGGCAAGCCAAGGAAAGAAAGATGAAAAGGTTCTCCCTTTCTATCTATTCTTAGTCATAAGAGATTTCTTGGTGCACAGTTGCATTATTGACAGTGGAGCAAGCACCTCAGTAATTGCAAAATATATAGCAGATAAGCTGAGACTCAAATACAAAAAAATGACCAAGGAAGTTTTGCAGTTAGATGGATCACCAGCTAAGATAGTAGGAGTGGTGAGAGGCTTGAAATTGACATTGCAAACCTATCCAACTTTCTCATTTCCCCATGACGTGGTAGTGGTGGATGTTCCTCCCTACTTTGCCCTCTACTTATTAGGGATTTAACATCTAAAATAGGTGGGTACCTAACAACAAACTAGTTTTACATGGTTTTTAGAACCAAATATGGGACTAAGGTCAAGATTGAGTCTGAGCCAATCCATAGAGATCATCTGGAGTCGTACTCACTCAAAGTAGAGAATGTTAGCTATGTCATCATTGATGAAGAAAAATTCCAAATGGACCAATCTGCACCCTCTGCCCTTGAAGGAGTTACTGCCCTGCTCTTAGATGAATGGGGAAGTGACAACTTTAAACATGACCCATACAAGTTCATAGAAGAGGTAGGTCTTAGAATTTATTGCATGCATGAAGAGGGTACTCTTATGCCAAATTTGATGAAGGCAAACCAAGAGAGCTCAGGTTTATGGCAACTCTTTTGATGGATCAAGAAGTAAATTCAGAGTTGGTGGTGGAGTAGTGTTAATTTCACCCTCAAAGGAGAAATACTTCTCAAATTTTAGGTTCCGATTTTCTTGCACTTGCAATGTTTCAGAGTATGAATCTCTCATCCATGGTTTGGAGTGGGCAAGAAAAAGGGGAATTAAAGAACTGTAGGTTTTTGGAGATAGTGAGTTGATTGTAAATTAGGTAAGAGGCTGAAATCTGACCAAGAATTCCTTGCTTAAGTCTTACAAACATAGGGTGTTGGACTTAGTGGAGATTTTCTTTACTTTCAATGTTATTTCCATTTCAAGAGAGTAGAATAAGAAAGCATATAGACTAGTAGCAGTTGGTGCTTAGTTTGATGTCCCCAAGGAGATAGGCCAATTTAAAAGTCTACACCATTTAAAAGTGGTAATCAAACCCTCCATGCCTGATAACGTCACCAATTGGCAGGTTTTTGACAGTGATCGACAAATAGTGTTTTTCTTGCAAGAAGAGGCTGAGTTTGACTCTAGAAATCAAGCCAAGCTACAACAACAGTATGGTGGCTAGATTGTTCAGCTAAAGAACAATAAACTTCCCAAAGGCTTAGTCACTCTCAAGAGCATTTTCAACGAGGATGACCAACTAAAAAATGACAAAGCAAACATCAAAATGAAGAAAGACAACTATGAAAAGGTTGAAATATTCAAGAACAAGTTTCTTGCACTTGGGAAGGTATGTACAGATGATGAAAGGCATGCTTTCATTTCATTTTGCCAAGAATTTGCCAATGTTTTTGCTTGGAAGTACATCAACTTGAAGGGTTTTGACCCAAGCTTGGCCCAACACACCATTGAGCTAGAGGAAGGTGCCAATCCCATCAAACAAAAACAAAGGCCTATCAATCCAAAGATTGAGCCTCTCATGTTAAAGGAACTCACCAAGTTGATTGAGTCTAGGATCATATTTCCCATCAAACACTCTTCTTGGTTGGCCAATCGAGTCCCTATTAGAAAAAAAAATGGGGAGATTAGACTATGTGTGGATTTCAAATACCTCAATAGAGTCTCATTGAAATATCACTATCCTCTCCCAAGTATGGAATAGATCCTCCAAATGGTGATAGGCAACGAACATTTCTCCCTCCTAGATGGGTATTCTGGGTACAATCAGATTTTAGTGTAAGACTGAGATTAGTACAAAATAGCTTTCACTACCAAGTGGGGAATGTTTGCTTACTAAAAAATGCCATTTGGATTATCGAATGCTAGAGGCACCTTTCAGTGAGCCATGGACATGGCTTTCCAAGGGTTGATAAATAATATTGTGTTGGGTTATCTTGATGATGTAACAGTGTTTTCTAAAGAGGTAGGCCAACATCTCAAACACCTTAGGCAAATATTTGAGAGGTGTAGAGAGTTTGGTATCTCTCTCAACCAAAAGAAGTGTGTGTTCACTATCCATGAAGGTAAACTCCTTGGCCATGTTGTTTTGAAGGGGGTTTGACCATTGACCCAGAAAGAGTCCGTGCCATCCTAGCGTTGTCCTTGCCTAAGCATAAGAAAGGGTTGTAAAGCTTCTTTTGTAGGATAAATTTTATTATGAGATTTATCCCAAATTTTGCTAAAATAGTCAAGCCACTGACCTCCATGCTGAAGAAAGATGAGAAACTCACGTGGATAGCACAAAGGAAGGATAGTTTTGAAGGGATCAAGCAAGCTATCACCTAGGCTCCTACCTTGATCAATCTTGATTTCTCCAAGGATTTCAACCTTTACACCTTCAGGATGAAGAGGTAATCTCTGCCATGCTTACCCAAGAAAATGATGAAAACCTTGAATAGCCACTTACATTCTTTAGCCAAGGTCTATAAGGTTTTGAAATTAGGTATATATATGTGCAGAAATAAGTCCTTGTGGTCATACAAATCCTGAGGAAATTTAGACATATGCTATCTAACAGCAAGGTTCATCTTTTGGTGCCACATCCCAATGTCAAAGACTTCCTCATTAGTCATGATCTAAATAAAAAGAGAGTGGGATAGATCACCAAAGTAATGGAATATGATGTGGATGTCAAAACCACCAAGCTGGTAAGGGGAAAAGTCCTGTGTGAACACCTTGATAGAGACCTTAAGTAGTAGAAGGAGGACATTTTACTACTCCATGATGAAGCTACAACAAAAGAACCAGTAGTCATGAAGGATTGGGCATCATATATGACACATTTCCTTCTCATCGATGAGTGCCCACTGGGCCTTGATAGGACTAAGAAGAGGTATTTCAGATTCCAATCTCTCCCTTATGTCTTGATTGATGGGGTGTTGTTTAGAAGGGATTTTTCAGGAGTACTCTTAAGGTGCATAGACCTAGGTCAGGTTGACAAGGTGCTATCCAAGTTTCGTGACAGGCCAGTTGGTAGTCACTTTGCTCCTAAGCCTACAGCTGCAAGGATTTTGAGAGATGGTTACTTTTGGACCACATTATTTAGAGACACCCATGCCTGGGTATGAAAGTCATAGAAGTGTGACCTCTTTGATGGAAAATAATAGCTAGCTATAATGCCTCTATAACCTATTCGAGTGGAACAACCATTCATGCAATGGGGCTTAGACTTCATAGGGATGATCAACCCTCCTTCCGGTGCTGGCCATAAATGGGTCTTGACTGCTATAGACTACTTTACAAGATGGGTAGAAGCTATTGCTTTGAAGAAGGCCAAAGAAGGTGTAGTCTTAGACTTTTACGAAGTCCTGGTGATAAGGTTTGGAGTCCCAACTACCATCATCTCAGATAATGCATTGGCTTTCTTAAGAACCAAAACAAGTGAGTGGGCGTTAGGATATGACATCTACCTTAGCACTTCTTCCAAATACTACCCACAAGGAAATGGGATGGTTGAGTCCACCAACAAGAATCTGATTAGAAATATCAAAAGGAAAATGGAGGAAAATCAAAGAATTTGGCACACTAAGATAAAAATAGCCCTGTGGGCAGACATAGTCACTCCAAAGATGGTAGTTGGCAATTCACCATACACGCTTGTGTATGGAAGGGAAGTTAGACTCCCTATTTCACTTAAATTGCTAGCTTTGGATTTTTCTCACTGGCTGCAATTAGAAGAAGGCAATAGCATGGAGGTCAGGCTTTATGAATTGATGGAGCTTCAGGAGACAAGGGACCAAGCCATGGTTTTTATGACCAGCCATCAACAACAAATGAATAATCACTTTGACAATAAATCCCCATTAAAAGGCTTCTCTGAAGGTGACATCATCTTAAAATGGGATGAGGACCGAGCTAAGCCTAGAAAACACACAAAGTTTGATGCTTTATGGAGTGGTCTGTATGTCATCACTCAGTGCAAGTAGCACAATGCTTTCAACTCTCTAGGTTGGATGGTGAAAAATTGCATATCCCAATTAATGGGATATATCTTAAGCACTGTCACTGAGCCTTCTCTCATCATGTATATATTTTCTTTGTTTTTTTTTGTTTTCCCTAAGTGCTTTTGCGCAAGTTCATAGTTTTTAGCTTTGTGTGTGTGTTTTGTTTACCATTTGGGGGTCAGAGCTTCATGTTGATTCTTCAGTCTCTCAAGGTTATTTTCAACTTTTTAGGCTATATTTTGACTCTGTGCCTAATGGACTTGTAATCCATTGGTTTCCTAAGCATGACAAGCATGCTTCCCCTGAGAATCACCAAATTTGTTGACCATTTTGGTCTTACAAGCCAAAAATTGGTCTTCTTCTTTCCCTGTTGTCCTAAGCCATCAGTCTTGAATGTATCCATCTTACTGCAAATGCTCTATTCCCCTTTGCAATAGTCCTATTATTATAAAGAGTTGAGAGATCTAAGACTTGTAGGTTTTTAGTTCAATATGGGGCTTGTTTCACTTTGAGAAATTGCCTTGGACAAGACTTTCGTCAAAGGGATGGGCCAGTTTCAAAAGAATATGAGTTTTCACAAGGGCTTGAAGGACAAGTGCCCTTATGAAGGGTAGTCAGGTTACAAATAGGACCATTCAAGTAGGCTCTGAAGGGAAATTATAGACCCCAAGTGCCCTTGCGGAGGGTAAAGAGCACCTTTAAAAAAGAGCAAGGCATAAGGCCGAAAGGTAAGTTTTCCTTCAGAGAGAACACAAGGAAAAAGGGACAAAGGATTTCTTTAGACTTTTTTCCAAAGAAAATCCATGTAGAACTAAAGGGTGAATTCCTTCGGACAAAATGCCCAAAGGAATTCCTTTAGACATTTTGTTTGAAGAAATTCACAAAGGAAGAAACCCAAGGCAAATTCCTTTGGACAAAATGCCTGAAGGAATTCCTTTGGACATTTTGTCTGAAGGAAATTACAAAGAAAAGGCTGGGACTTTGAAGGAAGGATTTCCTTTAGGCAAAATGTCCAAAGGAATTGAGAATACAAGCGATCTTGAAGGAGCTCGAAGGGTAAGTGCCCTTGTAGAGGGCTCTCAACGACCAAAAAGGGACCTTTTCCAAGCTCTGAAGGGACACCTTCCCTTTAAGAAGGATAATTTTGTAAAGGTCGAAGGAATTACCAACGATGATGACATGCCCGCAGACATCAACTTCAACATGATGAACTAGCCATTGGTAGTTTAAAACGTCTGGTGATGGGCACACAAATGTCAAATTCAAGGTAGCAAAGTTGCTGTTGGTTTTCAAATAATGACAGGCCCATAGATGTTAATTTGGATGGGATATGTTGACCATTGAAAAGATACCAAAGAGATAATTCCTTTGGGAAAGTGCCTGAAAGGACTCAATATCGCAAATCTAAAAGAATTAAAAGGGCACAAGGCCACAAGTAAACTCAGCGACCCACTAAGAAAGGAGCTTGAGGAGCTAGTAAAAGATGGAAGATAGCCCCGAGGGCCAAATAGCCAGGATAATATAAAGGCCAAGCGTGGAGATGAATAGAACAACCCAGGTGGCACAAAAAGTGTTGGCACATGAAGTTATTACAGTAGATGAAACAGTCTCCACCAAGTGGCCACCAAGGGGAGCATGGGCATTCAATAGAATGGCCCATTTTTCCTCATTTTACATTAATGAGCAGAGAATCACGTGAACTTGACTAAGAAGTGGTCTAGTCATTCAAATAGATAAAGAGACCCATGCTTTTGTAGTGACATTTACTATGGGTTAAGCACCAAATACAACATGGTTCTTTCAGTAGTTTCCTCTTTCCTAAACATTCAACGCAGCATGGGCTACTTGTTTTGGAAGGCACAAAAGTCTTCTCCTTTATGTTATATATTGTAACCTCTTAGTTGAGAAAGATATCTCTCATTTTTGTAAGGCGAAGCCCTACCAAATTTCACCTTTGAATCAATAAGAGTGCATTTTACCTCTATCTGACTGGTTATACTTTTGAGTATGTCTGTGTATCAACGTTGTGTTCAGTCATTTTAGCTTGACACTTTCATGGATTGACACCAACATGCCTAGTGTAGCCAGAGCCATTTCTATAGGATTAACAATAAGTGCTTCATTGGAGTGTAGAGATAGGAGAATAGTTATCTGATATTGTGTTTTTTGCACCACCTATGATAAGTTCCTTTTCCTTGTGTCTTCATTGAGCCCCCTATTAAAGTGCCATATAGTCTAGTCTTTTTGTCAAATAAAGTGTCTGTTCACCCTATTTGGTCTAAAGTGTTGATATAGCTGAGTAGATCAAAAAATCATTTGGTGCATCAATGCTTAGATTAGTTCTTGTTTTGGTTATATCCTTCTCCCTTTTCATTCCCCCCCCCCCCATTATTAGCAGTAGTAGTGAAATACCTTAGAGATGCATCAAAGAGAGTTAGCCCTTATCTAAAGATTCTCCCCTTAGTTTTTCCAAGCCCACAGCAAGAATGGAGTCTCCATTGTGCCGCATGGAAGAGAGAAGCTGAGCCTTCTTTCAAAGGGTGCAATCCATAGCGTCAACAATAATCAAATTACAATAACTCTTGAGATTAAATAACAAAAAATCTGGTGGTCCTATCAAGAGTATGTGCAAAAGTATTCAACCCCACCACAATCAAAATTATGTTGAGTCCATAATCAACAACATTGTGTGTGCCTAAAAATCTTGATCTTCATTTATTTCCCAACCATTATACATTCTATTATCATCCACCTTTTCATTACCAACTTATACCATTTATCCTATGCCTAACATTATTTACCATCCCTAGATGCACTTTCCTTCATAGAGGCTATAAAGATAGCTTGTTTAGATGTCTGAAGGAAGTAAAATCAATGACCAACGAAGATCATAACAACATTTTTGAAGTCCAAATCTGTAGCAGGTTATTGATAGAACAACTATTCAGATGGGGTGTTGGTTAGTAATTTTTATGATTAATTATTTTGGTTGTCTCACATGTTGATCAAGACAAGCATCTCTACATCAACAAAGCAATAAAACCATTTTTCATTGTCATTTATGCTTCCATTTTCCTTTCCTCGTCTCTTGGGGGTAACCCTATATACCATTTCATATTATGCATTTTATACCATTGTGTCCTAGTTGTCTCGCTTGTTTGACTTACATTGATTTGAGGTCCTTCAAGACTATGTAGGTAGTGACTAAATTTATATTAAGGTCAACTCAATCACCTTCACCATGCTCTCACCATTTTGTAATCAATTTTTAAGTTTGAACGCTCTCAACATTTTGTGAGCAAACTAAGCCATGCTTTCATCATTTTATGAGTCAATCATCGCTTAGGGGTAACCCTTTTGCCATTATAGCTAAGTATTATCTTATCATTTTATTTATACCACACCTTATACCATTTTATTATACCATGACTTTATTATTGACTAGGGCTTGTTTCTAGCTGCCTTGCTTACCTTGTTTTGATCTTGGTTCTTTTGGTTCTTCCTACACTTTCCATGGAGGGATTCTGATCTAGTTTCAATAGTTTTAGAATTTTGTGTTTAAATAATAGTCTATAGTAGTAGTGTGATAGTGGATCTATAAAATTATATTTCATTTACATTTTATCTGGTGCCATTGATTATAACTGCATATGGAAAAATTGGTATTTTATTTGATACCATTGATTATAATTGCCTTTGGGAAAATCAATATTATGATGTTCTTTCCTAATTATAACTACCTATTGGCAAATTAGGAATGCCTTTTTATCATGCATTATTGCATCTCCTGGTCGTTACTATTATCATTTGCGTTGTCATTTGACTTTATTTGTGAAATTGTTGTGACCTAGTAGATTTTTTGCCGCCTTTTATGTGGGCAAAACTATCATGACTTAAGATCATTTTGGGACTATGTAGGTCATGCTCAATTCATGTAGAGGTCAACTCAATCTCCCTTCTGGATTATCGCACTTACCGATTTGTGAGCATGAGCCATTGTAGTCGGCTTTAACTATTATTGGAATTTCTACTCTTGGAAATGCATCTCCTTGATTAGTGGGTTCCATGTTCCATTGTTTATATCCATGATCCTCGTTGCAGCTAATTTATCTATTATTTGAAGTCTTATCCATGGATGTGTATCTAATCAACTAGTTAGTTCCCTAGACCTTTTGTTAATAGTTCATTTTTGTTGCTTATCCCACAAACATAAAAACATTAGAAAATGATCGACAAAATGACCAAAAACATTGACTTTTGTTTATTCTAATCTCTAGGTTCTTATCATTTTGTAAGCACTCATTTGAACACTCTTGCCATTTTGCGAGCCTATTTCCTTATTTTCTCTACAACATCAATCATGTTTCTTAATCATCACTTTTTTTCTATCTTATTTCCTGAGAGAATTACATTTGGCTTGAATTTCATGTTGGATCTTGCATCCATGAAACTATGTAGGCAATGTCCACTTGTCTTGTACATTTGAAGTCAGCTCAACCACCCCCTTCTTTTTCTTCTTTTTCCTAAATTTTGTTTTGTCTTGTTGTTTTCCTATCACTTGGAGGCAACTTTGTGTCCTTTATTTTTATTACCCCGTTGTGGAAAGTAATGTCTCTACTACACATGTACGAACAATTATTTTCTGTTTACACTAATATTGTGACTAACTCTTGTTTGCATATGTTTATTTGATTTTTATTATTGTTTTAATTGCTTTTTTATCTCTCCATTTGTTTTGTTTATTTTGTTCTTTTGGCCTTTTATGTTCCTATTTTGTTTTGTTATTTGATTAGTTTTTCAAGAACTTATTATTTGTATATATGGAACTTGATTATTCATAACTTGCTTTCATATTGTTTGTTAAGTTGTTCTTGCTTTATTTTTGTACATTGTTGTTCCTCCTTAAGTTTTGATTGTTCATATATTGATTATAAGTTAGGTTGCATATATGTCTTGTTTTTATTTATTTTTAAATGTAAATAGTTGTAACTCTCATCTTGGTAGTTCTTACCATTATCCTTAGTTATAAATATTCACATTTGAACCAGCTCATCGTAATTAAAATATAATGTCACTATAAGTTATTCATACTTATGATGCATAATTTCATTTTGATATAGTAATCACCAAGTGCTTTGGATCTAACTCTTATAATCAATGCAGCTTCAAAGATCAGCTCTCAAGTGCACTAATAAAATTTAATACCAATGGCTTACACACCAGACTCTATGCAAGACGTGCATCTCTTGGCATATATTATGATTCTAATCAAACAATGGTCCATTTTTCCTCTAATCTTCATTCTTCATTTCATTTTCTCCCTCCTCTAGGTGAACTACATTAGCTTGAGGTCCATTTTAACTAGGTAGGCAACACTTGGATACATGATGTATCCTAGGTTAGGTCGGCCACCTTTATTTTTCTATTCATCTCCTTCATCACTATGTGCATTCTCATATACCTAGTCTCTTATGGCTGTTTCATTTATCTGACCATCGCATCTACATTTGTGCCTATTCATATTTAATATATGTCTTAGGTTACATCCTTGAGCTATGCTTGCCAATTTTTCTTACAAGGGCACAATCTTTAAACCCATCACTGAATCAAATCAACCCTATTGAGGCAAAATTAATTATCATTGATAAAAATCAGCCCTACTACGGTAAAATTGCTTTATCAACCGATCAAATCCACTTTACTACGAAAAACTATTATTCCCTTTCTCTGGAGCAATGCTTTCCTGTTTCTTCTAATTCTAAGCTTTGCATAATTTTTCCCTTATTTAATTTTTTTTTAATGTGTGCAACTTGTCTTAGGATTAATCATTCCTTAAGTGCACAACTTGCACCTTATGTTAGGTGTGATCAAAGTGTGTCGTTTATATTTTTTGGATTGTATCCTTCCCACTTCCCCCCGCCTTGGGGCCCATTATATTCTATTATATTTTGATCACTGAAAATCAATGTGTGCAAGCATTAATTCACTATGGAGTTAATTTCATCCATAGGTTAATTTCACATCTTTCTCTCTTTTTGAGAATCCATCCCTTTATTTTATCCTCATATGTCCTCTTGAGGGGGCATCATAGATGTCATTTCCTTCCAACTTCTTCTTGACAACTCTTTTATTTGAAAATATGTTTTGATCGAATGTCTCACCACACCTTAAACAAAAGCAAAATGTAGACATCCAATTCTTGACAACATTGTGTTGAAATTATCAATCTTACTCAAAATGAATTTAAATGCACAATTTGAGCTAAAATCACTAAAACACGCTAAATGGTTTGAGCTTGTTGTATATAAGTGCCAATTTAGGATAATGTATCCCTAAATGGGATAATGCATTTTATATGATTATTTACTTTTCTCAAATCATTTTGAGTCAAAATGATGAAAATATAATTTGACACTCTGAACCATTAAATTCTTCTAATTTGAAAGTACACGACATGTGCATATATTATTTCATGTCGACAATGTCCTAAATGAGATATTGGTTTGTACGCAATTGACGTGTTCTAACTCTATTCCAGTTAAATTACAACTCAATAAAATGACATTTTGACCAGTTTGATTAATAGTGTGCAACCAATTTCCAAAGAATTGCATAAAATTGATTAATCCCATTTAGGCAGATTAATCCAAATCAAGGGCTTAAGTGGGAAATCCATAGAAGTTATTGAATATCTTTAAATTAAAAATTGATTTCTAATATCTACATCATCAAGTGACATCATTTGTGAGGTGGCATCCATAAGCCATAAAGTAACAAATATCAGGTTTAGGGCTTCCCGTGCTTCTTCAATGCCCCTTCTTTTTAAATATTTATTAGGATATTTATGATTTAAATCTCCAAAATTGAATTAATTCATGGCCACACATCTTGATCTCAAGATGGATGGTCATAGTTGATTCTGATCAAATTCAAAAATGTATAAATAGGAGGGCCAAGACCACCATTTTTAAGCTTCATTTGTGTAAACTTATTATGCATAATTCTCTCCACAATTCATTTGTGTGTAGTGTTATCATGAGCCTAGTTTCATTGGTGCACTTGAGATGATGGAGCATTGCCACTCATCATTGCTAAGACTTGAGCACCAAATCAAGGGAAAATTATGTTTTGAGCTGCATTTGGAGATAGGACGCTCTTGGAAAGGGATGATGTATATGATTTTTTTCAATAGCTCTTAATTGTCATTTGCAAACCTTGTTGAAGGAGTTGGCTTAGTTAGTTATGTTATTTATGCATTTCTTGAGTTTTCTTAACTAATGCTTGGTCTAACTCACTTTGGATTCCATTTCTATAGATGGTATGTGAAAGAGATGTTTATGTATGTGAGATCAGAGTGGTACATGGTACCAAGAAAATACATAATAATGATTTGTCCGATCAATGGTACCTTCTTAAATAGAATTTTGTATATGTGGGTGTAATTTCCCTATATACTTGGAATTTCTATCTGTCAAAATTTAGGCCCAACAATCATGGTAAATGGGCAATGAAGGGATGGTTTAACGAAAATATTTATTCCTGATGATTCATAGTAACGAAATCTAAATGTCATTTTTGTAGCTATATTAGGTTGTGGATACAACAGATCAAACGTGACAACTTTACCCATAAACATGATCTAGAAGACCAAACGTTACTATTGAGATTTAAAAATATCGATTTTGTGTTTATGTATTGTGCCAATACTTTTTACTATTTGACGGATAATAAAATCCGTTTTAGATAAAAAAAATAAATTACCCCCCTATTACAATTTTTGAAAAAATCTGTCCCCTATTTTTACAATTTTGTTTTTGAAAAATAAAACTAGACCATTTTTTTTTTAACGAATCACTGCTTTACGCAGCGATTTTTAGCTAAGAGTCAAACACTGAGGGGTATCCATTATGCAAAAGTCGTCCAGAGCACGATCCCGGCCTCATCCTTTTTCGCGTATCAAATTTTGCTAGCAGCAAAAATTGATCCTTGGTGGGTTCTTTGTGAGCTAAACAATTTCACCAGTTGAACCAACAACCATTGACAAAACTAGACCCTTTTACAATGTTTCGAAAAAAATAATGCCTCCCTCATTGGTTGATTTTTTTTTTTTTTCAAATTTTTTTATTAAAAGAGATTTCTTTTAAACTTGACTGGAGTACTAAAAGAATTTTCTTTCAGACTTGAGTGGAGTGGAAAGGGGTTAATATATTTGACCTCCCTCCACCCTGTGTTTTAGCAGAACTTTTCAAACCACTTGGGCTGTGAAGCCCATTGAGTATATATGGAAAGAATTTCTCATTTGAAGTTTGGATAAAGTGGATTTTAAATAAAAATTAATCAAAAGAAGACTGACCTTTATAATGAATGTCACGGTCTTTTCATGTTTGCACCACGCTCTATCAGCTGCAAACTCACAGTTTAACTGGATGTAAAGCAGTCTAAGACGCCAACCAGATGTCAGGCAGTGCTAGTTTGGAAAATGCCAATGCTGGAGTGGTTGTGGGAGCTCAGCATTGTGTTTGGATCTGTTGTGGGAGCTCGGGAAGCTTGGGGAACAGATCCAAACACAATAGAGTCTTCAATGTTGTTTTCAACACACGTATAAATGTCAAACGATGCTGAATCCCACAACGATTTTGCAATATAACTAGATGTACGGCCAGGTACGAGGGTTCTGTTGCAGCAGAATGAAGGGTTGGAGAGAGAGGATGCCTCGGAGCTTCACTTCCGGTTGTTTCCTTCTCCCAGGTTCGGAGATGGCCGCCCTCATACCAAATATTGAGCTTGCACCAATAATTATTCAAGGTTACAAAGTTTAATGTATGCAAATATTGATGCTCGTAATAGTTTTGAATGATAAACAATAATCCCTATAAAATAGGATCGTAACAACTATAAACCAAATTAACTATTCTACGACATGATTACAAACTACCTAAATATTCTCTGAGTTACAATAATCTCACGTTAATACGTTATTGTGACTATCGGTGAATTAATTACTATATATTATTCTAACAATAATGTATTCTTCAATGTAAGATAGATGATTTTTAGATAGGTGTAAGATACGAATAGGCATAAGTTTGACTTGTATTAATAGCCGATTTTTTTAGGTAATTTTCTTTTGCATCGACATGTAAAATGTATGGGCAATCCATATGAAGGATTTAAATTTTGTAAAATAGTTGTTAAATGGTGCATATATAAATTTGGCCTATGTGAATGGATTCAATAGGTCGAATCCATTTGAAGAACGCTAAAAATGTCTGGGAAGTAGGAAATAAAGATCTAAGAGTAGGAGATGGTCTAAATATGATATTAAGTTGTTCAAGGAAATACTAGGTAAATCTTATATAGTGGAAACCATAATTTGTAAATGGCGGGCTCTTAGACAAGTGAATGGATAACAAGTGTGAGTAAGAGCCAATTATGTGCATGCATGTCAAGAATACCAAGGTTTGGTCAAAACTAACATTTTCAGGTGTCTAGTACGAAATATGAGTGTCTACAACAACCCTGATAATGTGGGCACTAAAGCTGTATGTACAAGAGCTAGTGAGCCTTAAAGAGAGGCTATTAAATATAGAAGCAACAAAAAAAGTTAAAAAACTCAATTTGAAAGACGCAATAAAAACCAATAAATTTTTTGAAGGAGACAAAAGCATGCTCAAAGCACGAGCGACAAGACTACAAAAACTCATGGATGTTGGACAACATGAATGGCATGCCCTAAGACAAAACATCCACTCTCCAACATGCTCCAATGAAGAACTAGAAGGACTGAACACAACAAGAATAAAATATGGAAGCAAATATTTAAGATCTTGATGTATATTCTTCATATTCTAGCATTGGCTTCAATCTTCTCTTCCTTGAAGATGGATCCAATAGTCAGATCTAAAACATTGGAAAATAACTTTGTTACACATTTGATTATAGAAGAACCCTATTTAATGTTACACTATGAAAAAACTAATCTCAAAACAAAAAGAATAAAATAACTACAAAAGGCACTACAAAACATGGAAGCAAAAGAGAAGGACCTAAGAAATAAGTTAAAAGAAACTAAGACATGGGCATAGGTATTGAAAGAACTATAGGATAAATAAAAAGAGTTGATAGAAAACAAGTGAAGAGATAGATGGTAGAGGAAAGAGAATGATATGATAGGTCAACAAACATAACCATCAAAGGAGTTAAAGATTATTGATAAATGGATAACACAAGAAACTTAGAAACAAATTTTATCATATACCAACTACAATGGAGAGGTCAAATTTGAAAATTAAATAGAATTGTTGAAATAAGGGAAGGAGGAAGAGATAAACATACCCATTATCAATGATGAACTTTGGAGATGAAACACAAATATTAAGAAATACACAGTCACTGAGAGGCTCAAGATTATACTTAGGTGAAGACCTAAACCTATAGTAGCAAGAAGAGAGAAGTAAGGAATGAGCGAAAGTGAAGGTAACAAAGAACAAATAAAGATGGGAATACCTAGATAATGGGAAAGCCTATATCACTAACTAGTTGAATCCAAATAAATAGAGAGTACCACCACAAACCCCTCTTACCCTCCCCTTTCCCCTAGGGAGCATCTTATGTTGGTATTTGGAACCATAGAGGCTACCCTTAGAGGATAGGACCTAGGTTAGGGCCTAGAGCCAGAGACAAATATATAATCATACTTGAATAAATGCAGGAGCATAATGGTTGTAAGACTCCAACTTTTGAGGGATATAAGAAAGTAATAGTATGGAATGCATAAAACAACAATTGACATGGGGGAATGATTGTTTAAGTAAAATAAACTTGGGACACCAATATAAGAAAAGACAAACAAGATACAAATAAACATTATATTTGTATTAGAATCATAAAAAATGATATACTAGTTAGCATAGTTTCCTAATACTTTTCCCCCAAAGTTAAAAATCTTATAAGAGACCTGATTGGGATTGCAAATATCCATACTCATCCCTAAAGAGGGACATTTCAATTTATAGTAAATTAGGGGAGTTAATTTTAGTGGGGGGTTTCGATGCAACGGCATCAAATAAACATGGCAACATTATAAGAAGTAATGAATACCTGGATAATGCTTGTCTATGGCTAGAAGAAAAGGAAAATCGACAATATACTAGACTCTCAAAAGGCAAAAATGGAGCCATCACACATTTCAAGGAAGAGTTAATAGGCTTGTGTAGAGTATATAGTTCAATCATTTGCAATGGCATGAGTAAATGGTTTAAATCAATGAATTACACATGCAAAACTCAAAATAGACAAAGTGTAATTGATTATGCTATGTGTTTGCAATAATGTATTTATAGAATTGTGAAGAGGGAAGTAGAGGATTTACTCATGGAGATCAAATCAAATCACAACTCAATTTATATATAGTTTCAAAAGTAAAGAAGTGAGCCACAAGATGAACATGTTTGGGTTACTCATGAAAAACAACCAACTAAATAAATTCCCTTCTTCATGAAGGAAAATGGGTTGCATTAAGAAACAAGTTTCAAGAGGCAGAAGACAAAGGGGCATTTGAAGTATGGAAATATACTATTAAAAATTAGAGGCTAATGCAAATAATTCAAGAAAACTTAAGCACATGTAAAATATCTAAACTTAAGAAGAAGAAGGAGGAGGAGGTATGCTCAATAATGCATGGTAGCAATAATAACACTAAAGGAGACATTAGGTGCAATGAAAGGAAATAGAAAAAATATATGAACAAATGGTGAAAGGAAAAAGTAATAGTATATGAGAACAAGATGAACATAGTTAATATACTCAGGGAATTAAAATTAAAAAATATTTTGGGGGGATTAATATAAATAAATAACACAAACAAAAGTAACATTACATGTCAATGGTTGGAAATTCAAAAAATATGTACAAATGTGAAAGGAAAAAGACACATCCATTACAATCAATGTTAAAGAATAATTATTCACAATTAGACACATCCAACAAGAGATTAATAAGTTAACAAAAAAGAGGCCCAAAACATAAAGGGTCTAAAATAAGATTATCTAAAATGTTAAGCAAAGATCCTATCACCACACATCATATAAATATTTATCAGGGTTATTCAAAATGGCTTACGAACAGAGTGGAAAACTAGGTAAACCATACATTTTTTCAAGAATGGATATGCTAATAACCATTAAAATTATTGTACCATTATGATTAATCCCCTCTTGAAAAAAAATTTAAGGGCATGGTAGAATGTAGAATCAACAATTGGGTTGAAGAAAAAAGAAAGAGAGAAAAAGCTCAAGGAAGTTTTAGACCAAAGTATTCAACAATAGATCATTTTATCATACTAAGACACACAATTGAAATTTTTTGGGATAAAAAAGGTGAAGTATATTTTTATTTCATAGATGTCAAGAAAGAATTTGATATAGTGTTGAGAAGAAAATTATGGAGAAAATGGAAGAACTAAATGTCCTAATACACTTCAGGGTAGCAATCCACTTACTATATGATAGATTCAATGTAAAACTCAAAATCCAGGAGGGGTCATCTAATTGATTTGGGTGAGACATGTGTCAAACAAGGATTCACTTCATCTCCCATTTTGTTTGGGCTATATATTGACAAGCTAGAAGAATGGGTAAACAAGTATGGGGGTGGAGGGGTTCATTTGACCAAATATGTGGTGAAACTCCTCTTATATGCTAATGATCTAATTCTAATATCATAAACAACCCAAGGCTTGAGAGACCACATACAAACCCTATGAAGTTTATATAAAGAGGTAGGGATGTTAGTTAACATATACAAAACTAAGATATTAGTCTTCTCTCGTAAATGAAAAAATAAACATTTCAAATTCAAGTTCAACGGGGACCTCCATGAAGTGGTATCATAATACAAGTATCTTACTTTTACATCAAACTCACTTGGGACATGTGTAGAATTAAAAGAATACAACGTGGATTGAAATATCTATATTCACTAAAAAATAGGTGTAAGAATACAAAGATATAGGATTGTAAGACCACCAAGGTTTTATTTTTATTACTTTTCATCCCATTGGCCATATATGGGTGTGAGATATGGGGGAACGACACTTCTAGTTTGAAATGGAGAAAAATAGAAAGTATCCTTAAGCACATAATTATAGACATTTTCAAAATTAAGGCTTCAATTCCATAAAATATACTCGGAAAAATAAACACTTTCCATTTAAAATCAACAACTATGATGATATGAGCATAGAAGAGGGTCCCTCAAGACTACATTCCTATTTCGGTACTCTTTTCAATATTTTGACATGCATAGAGTATTTATTTCCATAGAGGCATATTTGAAGCATACTTAGATCAACAGACAAGCATAAGTGCCTTGCATAGTCTCAAAAATTCAAGGTACTACACAAAACCTTGCAAGTAGTTGGAAACACAATGCATCACTACATAATGCAATGAAATAACCCCATGTTTTCAAAAAATTCAATAGTACTACACTATCTCAAATTGGCTTGCGCTATCTAAATGACTTAGCCCATATCGACAACATCCTAGTCAACATTCCTTGTTCAACACTCTGCTCAAATGGCACAACTTGAGGTATTGAATGACACAAAGGAATTCTTTACAAGGGTGATCTCCACACCAACCATCATTCCATTATTTTATCATCATGGCACATCTCTTATGCATTACCCATCTTGATTGGCACACCCAAAGATGGTCCAAGGCATTAAGGAAATATTGTGAATACCACATAATGTCATGCATATTTGTGTGTCTCATGTAACCTACATACCTCTATGGATATTTGTGACATCCTTGGAGACTGTTTTCACTCTTATGCACTTCTACATCACCAAAAGGCATAACGTACATGGTCATGTGTTCCCACATAGCCTATGCATCACCATGGTAGCATGTGTCACTCATGAAACCTACGTGACATCCTTGCATGCTTTCATAGTGTCATGATGAATACCATGTAACACTTAGGTTATAAACATGACTCAATGACATCTGTGTCATCTTGTACCATACACACAACCTTATGTTGCACATGCACACTCCCACAATACCTTGAAACATATAATCATAATGAAATTAATTAGATGATTTACAAAAATAGTATAATCTATCACATAATTAATAATAAAATAAGCATATCTACAACAAGAATTGATGAAAGAGTAGAATATTTGAATATTATGATTGAGCCACTTTGAGGGGGTAACCTCCACAATAATGCCATAAGAATAGAATTTGTAATATGATGATCAATACTAACCACTACCTCTTATATATACTCTACTTATCCATGGTTATTCCATAGGCTGACCATACGATGAACATCAATAAATGCAATAAGATAATATGAAGGTACATAAGTGACAAGTCAACCACAGATATCCCTAGATGCACTATATGTTAAGGGCATAACATGCCCCTCCCATTCATAATAACATTATCCTCAACATTGAATCAAACTAGGATGTTGGCATAGGAACACTTCATCATCCCATGTTGCATCTTCAAAATGTAGATTCTTCTATTTGATCAAATTCTCCTTAATAACTCTGGTTCGTAGTTGCTTAGTGCATGTGTGAAGGATCTCTTCAAAATATATAATGAATTAACCTTCTTCATCCAATTTAAGTAACTCAGTCTAAGTGGAAAATCTGTGTCCAATTACCTTCTTCAGGCAAGATACATGGAACACTAGATGTATGTGAATGGACAGGGGTAATTCTAGCTAGTAGGCCATACTACCAATTTTTTTCAAGATTTGATAAGGGCCATAATACTTAGGGGACAACTTATTATCCTTATTTTATTGCTTCATAGACATATTATTATATGGAACAACTGAATAATGACCCAATCACTAATGTTAAAATGGTTCTCATTATGGTGTTGATTTGTTTATTGCTTTATTCTATTTTGTGTCGTTAAATTCTCTCGCAAACTAACTAGTACCTCCTATTGATAGTGAATGTGTTCCTCAACTACTCGAACCCTAGGATGCACCATCAAGGCTAAATTGATAGATATGGGGTGATACCATTACAATGCCACAAATGGAGACATTTTGGATGAAGTGTGAAAAGAAGTGTTAAACCACCATTTGATAAGTGGCAACCATTGAACCCATTTTTTTATTTGTCAGAAATAAAATAATGAAGATATCCTTCTAGACATTTGTGGATTACTTTTATTTGTCAATTAAATTGAGGATGATAGGATGATCTATGAGCCAACTAGGTGCCCAAACATGCAAATATTGTAGTCCAAAAATTACTAGTAAATATGGGATCTCATTCACTTACAATAATCTGACTATCAAGCAATTTCTGAACTATATTGAGAAAAGTAGAAGCTACTACATTGCCGATAAATGATTGTGATAAGGGAAAAAAATGATCATACTTGGTGAGTCAATCCAAAACTACCATGATAACATTTTTACCCTAAGACCATAGTAACCCAGTAATGAAATCCATGAAAACCTCCACCCAATACTAGCTAGGGATGGATCAAAAGACCCGGGGTCTTAATTATTTCACCTTTTTTCTATTGAAATACCATGCATTTAGCCATGTATTTTTGGACGTCCCCCTTGAGTCATTCCCAAAATAAATCTTACTTGATTATATGCTATGTTTTAAAAAATCTTGAGTGACCTCCTAATGGAGATGCATGAAGTTCTTGAAGGAGTTTATGTTTGAGGAGAGAATGCTTATAGAGGTATAACATATTATTATACCAAAATGCATTCCCCTTCCATGTATATTTTTTAGATCCCCCAAAACCACACTAAATATTTTAAATCAAATAATGGGTAACAATGTCATTCTCCCATTTTAATCTTGCTTCCTCTAGCCAATCTACTTGCCAAATAGTAATTGCGCATAACAATGTCTCATTTGTTCATCCTTCTAAGATGGTGCATCTTCCACCACATTCTATTTTCCTTTTTTGTAGACTATTTCAAAATCATAAAATAACATTTTAGTCATCCATTTTTATTTTTATTCAGAAGATAATCATTGTTCCAAAAAATATTTGAGGCTGTCATGATCATTCTTTACCTGAAAGTGATGATCCATCAGATAAGGTCTCCATTGTTTGATTGTATGTACAATAGCCATCATCTCTTTCTCATACATTGTATTGAGCCAATTTTTTCCCTTTAGTTAGAGACTCTCAAATACAAATAGTTTGCCTTCTTTCATGAGTATAACCCACATGCCATTCCCTGATGCATCACATTCCACAAAGAAAGTTTTATAAAAACTAGGAATAGCCAAAACTAGAGTGGTGCACATAGCCATTTTCAAATGTTCAAATACCTTGGTAGTTGTATCAATACACTAAAAGGAGTCCTTCAACAAATATGTGAGTGGGTATGTGATGCTACCTTAATTTTTGACAAACATGTGATAGTAACCAGTTAACCCTAGAAATCCCCAAAGGTTCTTGAGTATATTGGAAACCTATCAACCTATCATCACTTGGATGTTTTTATGATCAAATTTTACTCCTTATGAAATAATACAACCCAATTACTCCACCTTTGGATGCCAAAATCACATTTGAAAGGTTTTTCATAAAACTGATGTTGTTCTAGAATCAAGAGTACTTATTTCACATGCTTTAAATGGTCATCCCAATTTTTGTTATAAATGAGAACATCATAAAAAAACACCAACACAAAATTTCTTAAAAATAGTCTAAAAATAGTATTCATCAAACTCTAAAATGTAGATGGTGCATTTGTGAGGCCAAAAGGCATGACCATAAACTCATAATAGCCTTCATGCATTTTAAAAGTTGTTTTAGGTATGTCATCTGCTTAGATTAAAATTTGATGATACCCAGAGTGAAGATTTAACTTGGTAAAATAAGCCACACCATGAAACTCATCTATACAATCATCAAAAATTAGAATATGAAACTTATCTTTAATGGTGTACTTGTTGAGTTTTCTATAGTTTGGACACATCCTCCAAGTGTCATCCTTCTTCCACACCATGACCACTAGGGAGGAATATTCATTTTAGCTATGTCATATGATTCTTGCCTCCAACATCTCCTGCACCATATTTTTAATTTCACTCTTTTGAGCATAACGATACCTATAGGGTTTGATGTTGGGTGGTGTAATTCCCAGAAGTAGTTTGATGGCATGATCATGTACTTAGATTGGTGGAAGTCTTTTTGGCATGTCACCAAAAACAACATAATGGTCACCCAACACCATTTGTATATCAAGATGGGTAGAATCCTTGGTTGGTTGAACTTATATGGGAAAACAAGCACACCACAAATCCTTCATCACATTTTCTAAGAATTTTTGTCATCTAATGGGAGATAACTAGTTATGGACATTTAGCCTGTAATTTGCATAGTTTAAATGTCATGATTTTTGAATGTAAGTGCATGAATAACTCCTAGAAATTCATGTTAATAGTGCCCAACATGGTGAGCCATTGCACTCCTAGACCAATGTCATCCCTTCCTATGAAAATAGTAAACATAGAAGAATATAATTGGTAGTCTCCCATAACAAGCTTAATACTATGGCATTTTATAGAATAGTTGATGGTACCACCATTTACAATCATGACCTAAAATTATGGAGTTGGGTAAATGAAACAATTCAAATGAGTAGCCAACTTAGTATTGAAGAAGTTATGTGTACTCCCAGAGTCAAGCATCACAATCACCTCATGTTTCTTGAAGAAACCAACTGTCTTAAGATTTTGAGGAGTAATATTACCAAAAAGTGCATGACAAGAAATAATAGGTTGAAATTCTTCAAATTCATCCTTGGGTTCATAAAAACTTGCACCCGAGGCTTCATCATCTTCATCATCTTCATTGGTGCCTTCAATTTAAAATAACTTATATTCAACATAATAATGTCTTTTACTCCATTTGATATCACATCCAAAACATAAACCTTTTACATGCTTATCCTCAATTTATTAAGGGGTCGATCAGGCAGGCTGAGGAAATGATGGTGCCCAAAAAGTGTGTTCATAGACATTAGTAAAAGGTCTTCATTTGAGAAGCTCTTTTTTCCTCTACCATGTATGCCCTTGGGATGGCTTTAGATACTAAACTAGGACTAAACATGCAAACCTCCAATTGGATGTTATCCTTGAGGCCACCTAAAATTAGATTAGTCAGATTTTCCTCAATGATGTCCACCACACATAAGGAGAGATATTGAAATTGATGAATATAATCCTTTATAGACCCTATTTGGCATAGTTTGGCTAGCTGGTTGAAGTATTTTTCTAAGACATGGTTGTGATATTAGAGATGTATCTCTTCATAAAATATAGACCAAGAAATTGAGATTCCCGTATTTTTATTTTGATCACATTAACATCGATACCAAATGAACTTCTCAAGTTATAGATACAAAGAGGTCATGACCACCTTTTGAAAGCATGGAGTCTGATGTAGATCAAATAAATTTTCAATTTGAGTAATCTATGTGAGTGGATCAATACCATCAAACTTTCATAGGTCCACTTTTGGCAACATCAACTTTGAACCGAGATTTCCATTATGATTGTTTAGAGTAAGAGAACCAGACTAGATTGGTGGAGGGTTATTTTGCAATGGTTGAGCTGCCAAGTTGGCCAATGATATGCCCTTAACTATTGGTGTGTCTAGGGATATATGTAGCTGATTTATGGCTTGTATAACCCTTTTACATATTATTTACATTTTTTTATGCACTCATATGCTTAGTAGGTTGGCCTATGGGTTTTACATGACCTTGGTAGACTATATATATGAGGTAGGGTTAGTTGTTTATCATCATATTGGAGTATTCATTTCTTATTGAAAACATTTGAGAGGTTGCCCCCTCGAAGTGACTTATATATTATTCATATTTTATGTTATATTTACATATAATTTTGATCTATTACTGTTATTTTGATCATTTGGTGAAGCAATATCATTACAAGTGGTATCAGAGCATCGATTTGGGCTACAATCAGGTCAAAAATCCTAGATCTTGGAATTTGGCTATATGTCACAAATGGTTGTGAATTTGTATGAATTTTTTTGAATTTAGGTGATAAAAAATTCAAGTAATATTATATTAAAATTTCAGCTCATTTGGATTTATGTTTCATAATTTATATCCATTTTAGGGTTTTTCATAAATTCACTCCATTGCTCACAATTTCTTGAGTTTTTCAAATTTATTTACATTTTTGGAAATATTGGAAAAAATTAGATTGGGTCTATTATTTGATATTTTTGATTTGAGGCTAACATGTTTAAAAATATCTTTGGTCAAAGTTAGGTCAACGGGGCAAAATAAGGTTCACCATCAACCCTTTTTATGGCTGGTCCTAATACTCAAGGATGGGGGAAGGGGAAAGACACCCCAAGAAATACTTTAAGGGATGACATAGAGTTTAAAACATCTAATATGATGTCTTCAAATATTTTTTTTCAAATTTAATTAAATCTACAAGGCCTGATGTAGAAGGATGTGCAAGTCTAAATTCAAATGTCAGCAATGCAAGGGGAGTTTAATGGTGTGAACAATCAGTTGTAGTAGATCATGGCACAACTAGATACTATTTCATCTCATTTTCCATTCAACAACTCTCCACTTTTTCCTTCTGTTCCTATTCCTCTCAATACTAACACCACCAATACAGGGGTGAAACTGATATTACCAAAAGTGAACTTGCACAAGTTTTATGGTAAAGATCCACTCACTTGGATCACTCAAATTGAAAATCTATTGAATCTACACCAAACTCCTAGCTCTTAAAAGGTGGTTATGGCATATATGTATTTGGAACCTGAGCCATTCATTTGGTATCGTTAGTTATGTGCTCAAAATAAGAAGGTTGGTGCTCCTGTTACATGGTCTGTATTCTCTGATGAACTGATGTCTCACTATCAGGATAATGTTTCTAAAAACTAATTCATCTAGTTAGCCAAACTAAAAAAAATAAGAACTATGAAGGATTATATTCATCAATTTTATAATCTATCCTTACGTGTGGAGAACATCACTGAGGCAAATATGATTGAACTTTTTTAGGGTGGACTAGAAGATAGTATTCAATTGGAGGTTCACATGTTTAGCCCCAAAACTATATCTGAAGCTATACCAAGGGCATGCTTATTAGAATACAAATAGCTGAGCAAACGTCATCCTTTTACAACTAATCAAGAGTGCACCTTCCCAACTCCATTATTGCCTCAATTGACTAGATTGATACCACAATAAATTGAAGAGAATTATGCCAAAGGGTTATGTTATGATTATGATAACAAATGGAATCAAGGTCATCAATTTGATGAAAATAACTTATTTTAGATTGAAGGGGATGATGAGGATTAAGAAGATGAGGAGGCATCTGGTGAGGGTTTTGAAGGACCCAAGGATGAAGCTGTAGATTCTAAACCTATGATTTCCTATCATGCCCTTATAGTTATTTCTACTCAGAATATCAAGATGGTGGGTTTTATTAAGAAATAAAAGGTAATGATGTTGATTAACTCAAGAAGTACACACAAATTCATCAATAGTAAGTTGGTTGCTCATTTGAATTGTTTCATCTACTCAAAACTAGAATTTCAAGTCATGATTACAGATGGTGGCATAATTAATTGTTATGGAAAATACTACAATATTAAGCTAGCAATGGGAGACTATTTGCTAGATTCTCCAATGTTTGCTATTCTTATGGGTGGGATTGAAATTATTTTTGGAGTACAATGGATCACCACTTTGGGTGATATTGAGATGAATTTCCAAGAATTGTTCATGCACTTTCATTCTGAAGGTAAGCCAATAGAACTGTGGGGATTAAGATTTAAATATCCACAAGTGGTTAGTTCACATTAGATGACCAAGATGTTAGAAAAAGGTGTTGAAGGATTTGTGGCATGCTTATTTTCCATTGATGTTAAAAAAACTAAGGAATCTACCCATCCTGATTTACAACAAATATTGGATAAAAATTGAGTTGTTTTTTACCCCATGTCATCTTCTTCCTAGCCATACCCATGATAATGTCATCAGACTCACTCCTAGAAGTACACAACCCAACATCTAACCATATAGATATCCTTATGCCCAAAAGAGTGAAATTGAAAAAATGGTACAAGATTTGTTGGAGGTAGGAACCATTGACCATAGCCAAAGTGAATATTGTTCTCTAGTAGTTATGTTACAAAAGAAGGATGAAACGTGGAGGATGTGCTAATATTATAGAGATATGAATAAGTTCACTATCAAAGATAAGTTTTCTATTCCTGTAATTGATGATTTTTTAGATGAATTACATAATGTTTATTTTACCAAATTAGATTTTTGCTCTGGGTATCATCAAATCTAGATCCGTGAGGAAGACATTCCTAAAATAGCTTTTCGTACTCATGAAGGCCATTATGAATTTTTGGTCACGCCTTTTGGTCTCACCAATGCACCATCTACCTTTCAAATTTTGATGAATACAATTTTTAGGCCATTTTTGAGAAAGTTTATACTTGCGTTTTTTGATGACATCCTTATTTACAATAAAATTTGGGTAGACCACTTTAAGTATGTGAAATAGGTATGCTCAGTTCTCGAGCAACATTAGTTTATTTTAAACCATCCAAATGTGATTTTAGAGTTCAAGAAGTGGAATATTTGGATCATATTGTATCACATGAGGGAGTATAATTTAATCCTAAAAAAATCCAAGCCATCATGGAGTGGTAGATTCCCAAGACACTCAAGCAACTAAGGGGATTTCTGGGGCTAAGTGGTTACTATCATAGGTTTGTCAAACACTATGGTAATATTTCAGAACCACTCACTTCTTATTAAATAAATACTCCTTTTAGTGGAATGATATAGAAACTAAGGAATTTAAACAACTGAAAATGGCTTTATGCACCACTCTGGTATTGACTACTCCAGATTTATCTAAAATTTTTGTGGTTGAATGTGATGTACGTAGATATGGTATGGGTGTAGTACTCATGAAAGAGGGTAGGACCATTTCCTTTTAAAGTCATCAATAAAAGGGAAAAAATAATCTCAAACCAATCTATGAGATATATATGATGGCTATTCTACATGTCAAACAATGGAGACCTTATCTATTGAGTCATCACTTTCAGGTAAAGACTGATCATTATAGTATTAAACATTTTTTGGAACAATGACTATCCTTTAAAGAAAAACAAAAATGGATAATGAAAATGTTAAGCTTTTATTTTGAAATAGTTTAAAATAAAGGTAAATAAAATGTTGTGGCTGATGCACTATCGAGGCAAGATGAACCAATTGAGGCATTGTTATGTGCCATGACCATTTGGCAGGAAGATTAAATTGAGGAAGCAAGGTCAGAATGGGAGAATGAAAATGATACCCATGCATTGATTCAAAATATACAATAGGGTTCAGATGGGGTTGAAAATTTTACATGGAAATAGAAAGCATTATAGTACAAAGATAGATTATATCCATGTCAAAATTCTCTTCTTAAATAGAAAATCCTTCAAGAACTTCATGCATATCCACTTGAGGGTCACTCAAGTTTTTTGAAAACCTATCATAGAGTCAAGAAGGATATTTTTGAGAAGGAATCAAAGGGGATGTACATAAATATGTGGTTGAATGTATAGTTTGTCAACAAAATAAAGGTGAAACCATTAAAATCCCAGGTCTTTTACAACCCTTATCCATACCTACTCATTGATGGGAAGAGGTGTCTATGTCTTTCATTACAAATTTACCATGATCTGAAGGTAGAAATGTTATCATGGTTTTTATGGATAAACTTCTAAAGTATGCTCATTTTTGTTCTTTATCTCAACCATTGGTGGCCAATAAAGTAGCTTCTACCTTTCTCAATATAGTTCAAAAATTACATGGTACTCTCAATATTATTGTCAGTGATCAAGATCCCATATTTACTAGTAATTTTTGGACATAATTATTTGCATGTTTGAGTACTTAATTGGATCATAGCTCATATTATCATCCTCAATATGATGGATAAATTGATGTAGTCAATAAGTGTTTGTAAGGGTACCTTTGTTGCTTTGTGTTGGATAAATAGGATAAATGGGTTCAGTGGTTGCCCCTAGTTAAATGGTGGTATAATACTTCTGTGCATAGTTCATCCAAAATGTCTCCTTTTATGGCATTGTATGGATACCATCCTCCATCCCTCACTTCATAATTGAATTCAAACCCAAAGATGCATGCAATGGAGGAACACCTTCAATGTCAATAAGAAGTCCTTGCTAGTTTGCATGAAAATTTAGCTTTGGCCCAGAATCGCATGAAGCAACAAGTGGACTAGCACAGGAGTGAGAGGCATTTTGAAATTGGTGATTGGGAATTTTTTCATTTGCATCTATATAATTAGATTTATTTTAAGCAATAAAAAAAGTATAACAAATTGTCTCCCAAGTATAATGGCCCTTATCACATATTACAAAAAATTGGTCGTGTGGCCTACAAACTAGAATTTCCTCCATCCACCTGAATTCATCTAGTATTTCATGTATCTTACCTTAATAAGGTCATTGGACACAAAGTTTCCACTCACATCGAGTTACCAAAATTATATAAGGAAGGGAGAGTTACTCTTGATCCTGAAGTAGTCCTTCAAATGTGCACTGAGTAGCTACGATCTGAAATGATTATAGAGTATCTGATCAAATGGAAGAATCTGCCTACTAAAGATGCTACTTGGGAAGATGAAGCCTTCATGCAACAACATATGAGATTGGTTCAACATTGAGGAGAACATTGTTTTTAAGGGGAGGGGCATGATATGCCCATAATCATTGGTATGTGTAGCTAACTTGTGGCTTACATAACCCTTTTTCATATTATTTTACATTTCTCTATGCAATCATATGATTATTAGGTCATCCTATGGGTTGTCTATGGCCTTGGTAGACTATATATAGGAGGTAGGTTTAGTTTTTTATCATCATATTAGAGTATTCATTTCTTAATACAAGCATTTAGGAGGTTGCGCCCTCGAAGTGGCTTATATATTATTCACATTTTTTGCTATATTTCCATATCATTGTGATATATTGTTATTATTTTGCTCATTTGATGAAGTAATATCATTACATATAATTACCCAATTATTTGTTGCAATTAATATCCTAAGCCTTTTAGGTCCCCTCTCAACCCCATGATGTCTCCTTTAATTTCATCAAGATCATCTTTATGCACCATGCCATGCTAACTTAAGTTGTTTAACCACCTCCAAAATACATGGATCATAAGTTCTAAACTCTATGTCATCCTTGTGAGTAAATTTAGGAGTTTATTTTCCTTTCCCACATTTGTGAGTGTTAAGACTAGCCATGCACAAATCCTAAAAAGGTTTCAACCCTAAAAAAAATATATTAGTAAATGAGATAGTTGTGATCACCTCACCAAAATGAATTTGACTATTAATGCACATGAGGGTGAAAATTTCCATCCCAAAAAGGTGTATTGTTAGAATACACCATTGCAATCATCTTACAGAGAGGAATTTAACAACTGCTAATTTACACAAGGTTAAAAAAATTTTGGACTTTTTTTTTACAATTTATTTTCCTTTTTTTAAAAAAATCCATGAACAAAAATATGACAATGAAAAAATTAAATTCTTTTCTTTGATAAGAAGTTATGTTTTTTTTGACCTTCTAGTGCTCAAGATGCCAAATCTAGAAAAATGTGCCCTAGAAACTTGTTCGAATCAAAACTTTGATACCACTTGCAATGAAATTAATTAGATGATTCGTAGTTATAGAATATTATATCATAGAATTAAAAACATAATAAGAAGATCCACAACATGAATTGGTGAAAGAGTAGAATACTTAAATATTAGGACTGAGCCACTTTGAAGGGGCAACCTCCATAACAATGTAATAAAAGCATAATTTGTAATATGAGGATAAAAGACTAACCACTACCTCCTATATATACTCTACTTAGCCATGGTTATTCCATAGGTTGACCATAATAATAACATCAAGAAATGAAATAAGATAATATGAAGGTATGTAAGCCACAAGTCAGCCACACATATCCTTAGACATACTATAGGTTAAGGGCATAACAAAAACACATCAATAGAGCTCAGTGCATGACTTTGTATCCATGTGGACACTCTGTGCCATGTTGCACCATGTTAGGGGACACTTCTCAAGTTTTTACATGTTAGAACATATCATAGCATGTCAAAACATCTATCATCATACCCTACATCTATATTTTCAACTACCACACCTAAAAGAATTCCAATCATCACTCGAGAAGAAGATGAACCATTCTTGTAATCATTCTCTTTTATAATCATTATATATTTAACCAATTTTTTGTAATGATATATATGGTAGGGCATTTGATAGAAAATCATTAGACAAACATGAGACTTACACCTGACATATATACTAAATACTTGCATGCATTAAATATATTTCATCATATGATCATCTTTCCCACATGTTAGCATCCATAAGTATATAACATTAGTGGATCATTGTAAACTCCTTCACAGTTTATTCAAATCAATTAGATGTGTCTCTCCCTTTATGATCATGGGAACTCTCATTCGTAATCCGACTATGTATTATATGCATATGTACTATATTCTATTTTTTTCATTGAATATAAGTATTATTATTATTCTAAGTCCCAATGCATTCAAATATGTAATAGTGTAATGAAATTATTTCAAGAATAGTAGAATTATATCCAAATATGATTGAAATATATCCAAATATATGATAATAGATAAGCCACTTCAAGGAGGCAACCTCCACAAGCTTCAATAAGAGCAAAATTCACAATATGATGATAAATAATTACCCACTACCTCCTATATATAGTCTATTTAGGCCATGGTTACTCCATAGGCCGACCTACTAATCAAAAGAAAGCATAGATAAATGTAATATAACATCAAAGAGGGATAAGTAAGCCACAAGTTGGCTAATACTATCCTCATACATGTGATAGGTTAGGGGTGTAACATGCCCTTCCCCTTCAAACCAACGTTGTCCTCAACATTGAACAACTTTAGATGTTGCTGAAAATCTTCACCTTCCCAAGTTGCATCTTCACTGCTCTATTTTTTCCACTTGATCAAATATTCCCTAATCTCTCTAGTTCTCAACCTCTTAGTACGTGTTTGGAGGATCTTCTCTGGTTCCAAAATGACTCGTCCTTCTTCATCTAGTTCTGGGAGCTTTGTCTGGGCTAAAACTTTCTATCTAATGACCTTCTTCAAACAGGAAACATGAAATACTAGGTGTATGTGAGATGAATGGGGTAACTTGAGCTTGTAGGCCACACTTCTAATTTTTTGCAGAACCTGATAAGGGCCATAATACTTAGGAGCAAGTTTGTTGTCTTTTTTCTGTTGCTTCAAGGACATCTGCTTGTAAGGCTACAAACAAACAAATACCCAGTCACCCACCTCAAAATTTTGCTCACTACGGTGTTGATCTACTTTTTGCGTCATCTTATTTTGTGCCAAGGCCAAATTCTCTCTCAAACTAGCCAAAACCTCTTGTTGATGTTGAATGTGCTCTTCCACATCTCAAACCTTGGTGTGCACCTTTAATGAAGAAGTGATGGAAGGTGGATGGTAACCATATAGTGCTAGAAATGGAGACATTTTAGAAGAGGTATGGAAAGATGTGTTATACCACCATTTTGCAAGTGGTAGCCATTTAACCCAATTTTCTTCTTTATCTTATACAAAACAACAGAGATACCCCTCTAAACATTTGTTAACCACTTTAGTTTGTCCATCAGATTGGGGGTGGTAAGATGAGCTATGAGCTAGCTGAGTACCCAAACAAGAAAATAGTTCAGTCCAAAAATACTAGTGAAAATAGGATCATGATCACTTACAATTATTTTTGGGGTTCCATGTAATTTTAGAACTGCTTCCATAAAAATAATTGCTACTATACTTACTAAAAATGGGTGTGAGAGAGCACAAAAATGGGCATATTTTGTAAGCCTATCCAAAATGACTGCGATAACATTCTTACCTTCAGAATAAGGCAACCCAGTGATGAAATCCATGGAAACCTCCTCCCACCTTTGACTAGGAATTGCTAACGGTTGTAACAGACTTGGGGTCTTAACTGTTTCACCTTTATTCTATTGGCATATCAAGCATTCTTTCACAAACTTTTGTACATCTCCCTTGAGTCCTTCCCAAAATAATTCTTTCTTAATTCTATGATAAGGTTTCAAGAACCCTGAGTGTCCCCCAATTGGAGATGCATGCAACTCTGCAAGAATCTTATGCTTAACCTCTAAATTTTTGCACAAGTATAGCCTACCCTTATACCATAAGACATTACCTTTCCATTCAAATTTGTCAAAGGATAAATTACCTTGCTGGAGATTTTGAATCAGATCATATGTATCCTTGTCTTGCTCCCATTCTAACCGAGCTTCATCCACCCAATCTGCTTGCAACATGGACATTGCACAAAGTAATGCTTCTATGGATGCATCCCGTCTAGATAGTGCATCTGCTACTACATTATCTTTACCCTTCTTGTAGATGATTTCAAAATCATAGCCCAACATTTTGGTTACCCATTTTTATTGTTTTTCAGATGATAATATTTGTTCCAAAAAGTATTCGAGACTATCATGATTTATTTTCACCTTAAAGTGTCTACCCATCAGATAAGGCCTCCATTGTTTAATTGCATGAAGAATAGCCATCATTTCTTTCTCATAGACACATTTTTGTAGATTATTACCTTTGAATTGATGACTTTAAAATTCAATGGGTGCTCCTTCCTGCATTAGTATTGCCCCCAATCTAGACCTAGAAGCATCACATTCAATAGTGAATGTCTATGACAGGTCTGGAGTAGCCAAAATTGGAGTGGTGCACATAGTTACTTTTAGTTTCTCAAATGCTTTGGTGGCATAATAATTCCAATGGAGAGCATCCTTCTTTAGCAATGTAGTGAGTGGAGCTGCTATGCTGCCATAATCTTTCACAAATATTCTATAGTAACCTATTAGTCCAAGGAACCCTTGAAGGTTTTTGAGAGTTTTTGGCATGAACCTGTCCATTATCACTTTGATCTTCTGGGGATCAACTTTGACACCTTCATGGGAAACAATGTGACCAAGGTACTCTACCTCCTATACTCCAAAAGCACATTTAGATGGCTTTGCATAAAGTTGGTGCTTCTCCAAAACTATCAACACCTGTTTCACATGTTGCAGATGTGCTTCCCATGTCTGACTATAAATCAATATGTCATCAAAGAAAACTAGCACAAACTTCCTTAATAAAGGCCTAAAAATAGTGTTCATCAAGCTCTGAAAAGTAGATGGTGCATTTTTAAGACCAAAGGGCATTACCAAAACTCATAATGGCCCTCATGTGTTCTAAAAGCCATTTTATGAACATCTTCATTCTTGATTCTAATTTGATGGTACCCTGAGTGAAGATCCAATTTTGTGAAATAATTAGCACCATGTAACTCATCAAGTAAATCATCAATTACTGGAATAGGAAACTTATCTTTGATGGTGTACTTGTCGAGTTCCCTATAATCTGGGCACATCCTCCATGTGTCATCCTTCTTCTGTGCCATGACCACTGGTGATGAATATGCACTTTGGCTATGCTTGATGATCCCTGCCTCCAGCATCTCATGGACCATCTTTTCAATTTCACTCTTTTGTGCATATGGATATCTATATGGTATGATATTTGGTGGTTGACTACCTAGAATTAGTTGAATGGCATGATCATGTTCTCTTTTTGGTGGTAGTCCTTTTGGCATGGCCCCAAAAATAGATGAGTGGTCCTCAAGAATTATCTGTAGATTAGGATGTATAGATTCTTGTGTGGATTAAACTTCTATGGAGCATAATTTTTCAATAATTCCCTCTGCCCCCTTTTTTAGCATCTTGGTCATCTGATGTGAACTAATCAATTGTGGAGATTTTGCATGTAATCCACGTAGTTCAATTTTCTTACCTTCAGAATGAAAGCACATGAATAGTTCATGGAAGTTCATCTCAATGGTACCTAAGGTTATGAGCCATTAGAATCCCAAAATAATGTCTGTGTTATCCATGGGAATAGCAAACATAGGAGAGTCAAGATTGTACCCACCCATAGTAAGCTTAATACTATGGCATTTGACTAAACAATTAATTGTGCCACCATCTGCAATCATGACCTAAAAATTTGGTGCTGGGTAGATGAAACAGTTCAATCGAGTGGCCAACTTATGGTTTATAAAGTTATGTGTGCTCCCTAAATCAATCAACACTGTCACCTTTTGTTTCTTGAGGAAACCCACCACCTTAAGAGTTTGTGGAGTGTTAATACTTACAAGTCCATGACAAGAGATTGTAGGTTGGGAATCTTTAGGTACCTCCTCTATATCTTCCTCATCATCATTGGAGACATCATCTGCTTCATCTTCATTGGGTCCCTCAATGTAGAATAACTTCTTCTCAGCACATCTATGTCCTTTACTCCACTTGATGTCAAAACCAAAACATAATCCTTTTGCACGCTTCTCTTCAATTTGCTGAGAGGTCAATCTAGTAGGTGGAGGAAATGTTGGTGACGATATGCTACGATCTTTGAAGTGAGTGAATGGCTGCTTCTTGTTGGATATGATTTTTTTCTCAGCTCTATGTGACATGATAATAGAATCAAAAATCTTAAGTGGATTAAACATGCGTACCTCATGTTGAATGTGGTCCTTGAGTCCACCCAAAAATAGGTCATTCAAGTTTGCTTCAGAAATTATCTCCACACGTAAGGATAGGTTCTAAAAATGATGAATATAATCCTTGATAGAGCCAGTTTGTCATAATTTTTTTAGTTGACTGAAGTAATTCTCTGTCACACTATTGCCATAGTGTAATTGTAGCTCCTCTATAAAAATTGACCAGGTGACATTGAGAGTCATCTTTTTCTTTTGAGCACACAACCATTGATACCAAATGAATTGATCAGGTTTAAGATACAAAGATGCCATGGTAACCTTCTATCCACCTGGAATCTGATGTAGGTCAAAAAAATTCTCCATTTGGTTGATCTAATTGAGTGGATCTTTTCCATCAAATTTGCGCATATCCACCTTTGGTAATAGGTTCCTCTGTGGCCATGGAGTTAGATTTGAAGTAGACTGGTTAGGATAACCATCTTGGTGGGGTTTTGTAATAGAGTTAGCTTGATGATTTGACTGATTAATTTTTAAAGACATCATGATATCTCCCAAACTATCTTGTATGGATTTCATATTAGATTGTATGCCTTGTACCTCACTCTGAATCCCTTGCACACTATAGTCAAGCTGGCTCACTTTGTGATCTATGTTAGAAAACCTTGGTACAAAGGGTCTAGTACCTCCCCCTTCTGAATCCATTTATTCCTTTTTAGGAGTTTTACCTGGAGTAACAACACCCTTTCCTTGGTCCCGAGTTTGTGGACCTGCCATAAAAGGGTTTTACGATGTCAACCCTTATTGGCACTTTTGACCCAACTTTGACCAAGTGATTTTGGAATTATGTCAGCCTCAAATAAAAATACACAAAGAACATACCATAGCCAAATTTTTCTAAGATTTCCAAAAATGTGAATAACTTAGAAAAATTCTTTGAATTGCGCACTATAGAGCAATTTTATGAAAAAACATAAAATAATGATAAATTTTGTAAAACAGATCCAAATGAACTAAAATTTTAATGAAAGCTTAATTTGATTATTTCTCACCTCCAATAAAAATTTTGCAAAGAAATTTTTAACCATTTTTATATATTGCAAAATTTAAAAATTTAGTGTTTCACCCACAAGATTGCCCAAATTGCAGCTCTGATACCACTTGTAATGAAATTACTTCAAGAATAGAAAAATTATATCCAAATATGACTGAAATATATCCAAATATATGATAATAGATAATCCACTTTGAGGGGACAACCTCTACAAGCTTCAATAAGAGTAGAATTCACAATATGATGATAAATAATTACCCACTACCTCATATATATAGTCTATCTAGGCCATGGTTACTCCATAGGCTGACCTACTAATCAAAAGAAAGCATAGATAAATGTAATATAACATCAAAGAGGGATAAGTAAGCCACAATTTGGCTAATACTATCCTCATACATGTGATAGGTTAGGGGTGTAACAAATAGTTGTTCCTCATTATGTTTAAATTTCATTACATGTTCTATAATTTTGAAACTTTTTTTGAATAAATTCATATAGTTTAAATAATTATAGTTTTTCCTTCACACAACTTCATGGGTGCCACACAAATCATTACTATCAAAGTCTAAAATTTTTCACACCACCCTATCATTAGTTGTCTACACCAAGTCAAATACTCAGTATTAGATGCACACTCATATATTCATTGTTGTATTCATGGGAAAAGTGAGAAAGAATGAAAAAAATATAGATGGAAGTATTAATTTTAAAGTCTATGAATGAGATAAAATGCTTGCTCGAGGAAATCCAACATCTCAACCACTAGAATCAATAATTGAAATATTATATCCAATCCATAGAGAAAATATTGAGTCTTTTCATGAAGCAATGAACATATCTCATTATGTGTAGTGTTCATATCATTGATCCCATCCTTGAAGGTATTTTTTAAGGTGAGGATAAGTTTTCTCAAGTTATAGTGAAGTTAGGTCAAGAGCTTTATGACAAGGAAAAATAACTTGAGTGACCTAAAACTAACTACACATAATTTAAAGCACTCAATCCTCTAGTTATCACCATGCCACCAATTGTAATCATGATAATAAATGCAAAAATAATGACAAATGATAACTTGGTAAATCTATTTCATTCCCTGCAATATGATTCATCAATATTATTTGGTAGTTTTGAGAAACATGCCTAAGGCCTTGGATCTAAATTTATAAATAAAATGGGATATGAAGGCTAATGCCTAGGAAAAGATAGCCAAGGCACCATCAATCCCCTCTAATTAGAGATGAGACCACATAACACTAGTACTGGTTACACTGATTGTTACAAATTAGGAGAAGGTTTCATACTCTTCTCCCCACAATCAAGTGGGAATGATGTTCCCACATCGTGCTCTATGTCAAATGGTTTGAGTGTTTCCACTTGTGATCCAACACAACATATGCTTGAGATAAATGAAGAAGATGTGTAAACATTCTAACAATGCTCTAAAAAATAAATGTCTCTATAGGCGCATGTATCTTAGTATTTATCCATATAAAATAATTCTCTAATATACATTTAGGATTCTCAATAATAACTTGTGCAACAACAACTCCAAACATGGTGTACACCTTGATGAAAAATTATTAAACAACTATTGAATGAACACCACATGGATTAACTGTGTCAGTTGTGAAGTCATCCTTGACAAAGACACAAAACACACACTCCAATTACATGAAACCATGCCCAATGAAATGCTCATATAGCGAAGCACTATTTGGATATTCATTATTATAGTCTTTGTAGAATAAGTAGTGATTCCCAATCCACTTGTTGGTTCTCAAAAATCCATACAAACAGAATATTTCATTCATTGAAAATAAATTTTGGGTGGATGGACCTTGAAAATGGGGGAAAGATCACCTTCTCACTAAAGAAAAATTATACATGTAAAACTTCCAACATAAGTAACGTGTTGGATAACAACACTTCATATTACAAATATGTGCATATACTGATATTCATATAACACACATTATTTACACATAGTTTTATGTATCATTACCTATATTATTATGTGTTGTCATCAAGTCAACATTTATTGTATTATGTCTTGTGCTTGCACATGAAGCTGCATAGTTATTCTCCAAAGTAGGGCACATGGGGTTTGTCAACTTCACTTTTATATCACAAAGTCTTGATATTGGGAATCAAAATCATGTTATGTGGACCACCTTGGTATTTAGCTTGTGCTAGGTGGATTAGTCTACCGCATAATTTTTGTTGCCATAATAATAAAAATAAAATTCTGATTTTTTTTTTCATGTTTTTGAGCATCCAACATCCATTTGACATGGATATGCGTCATATTTAGTTCACTCTTGCATATAAGGAGGCTTCACACATCCCTCAAGAAGAAAACATAAGTAAACATACACCCCTCTTCTTAATGTTAAAATGATATCACATACATCCTTTGGTATTAATTGTGATCCATGACAAGTCCTATTTGTTGCTATCAGGGGAATTAAAACACTCTCAAGCATATGCAATATCATTCGCATCTCACATTGCACCACATCAAGGTATAAATAGAAGGATGTACATCTCTTCTCGAGGATCCAAAAGTGTACATTCCTTCTCAAGAATTGGAATCAACATCAGCATGTCACTAGAATTTTTGATTTGGAGCATTGATTTATCACAATCACATTTGAACCCAAAACTACAACAATGTGGATCATTCATTTCTAAGGTGTGAAAAATAATCAAATCATAAAATGGGGTACCTCAAGACTACCTTTCAATTGTGGTGTTCTTGTTTTTATTTGGTCATGAAAAAGGTATTTTTTATTACCATTTCATGATCTAAAGCATTCCTAGATCAATAAATAAGCATAAGTGCCTTGTGCATCTCTGCACAGCCTCACGATATTGCACACCACCTTATGATACCTTGCAATCACTTGGAAATACAATTAATCATAACACAACAGCCCTATGTTTTTCACATCATCATTAGGATTATGCCAGCTCAAGTTGGCTTGCACCATTTGAATGGCTTAGCTTAGATTGATGACATCTCAATCAATATTCATTGTTCATTTCTGCACTCAATTGGCTTACCCTAAATTAGTGCATGACACCAAATACTTATTTATAGGTTAATATTCACATCAACCTTTGCACCGTTATTCTATTATCATTGTGTGTCTCATGTGCACTGGTCAACATGATTAACACACCCCCAAGTTCATACAAGACACTAAGGAAAGAGTATAGATACCACATAATGTCACACATGTATGTATGTCTTGCATAACCTACACACCTTTGTGATAATTTATAGCATTTATGAAGACTCTTTTCACTATTATGCACTTCTACAACACCAAGAGGCATACGCCCTATGTGTGTACATTTCCATGTAGCTTGTACATCATAATTATAACACACATCACTTATGTATCCTTTAAGATATTATTTCATGCTTCTAAAATTCAACATGAATACTACACAATGCTTAGTTTATATACATGACGTAGAAACATCTATCCCTGTGTACAAAGACTTGAGGTACCCTTGTGTGCTACCACAAGACCTTGAACCATACCACACATCAGCCTAGTTTAGCACATGGATTTGTATCCACATGGACAACCTACACCATGTTTCACCATGTCATGTGAAACTTATTGAGCTTGCACTTTGTTATAGCATCTGTTAGTATGTCAAAACATATGTCAACATATTGTGCATTTAGAAGTTCAACTACTACATATGTAATAATTCCAACTATCACTTTAGAATAAATGAATCATTATTGCAACCATCCTTTTTTTTAACTAATTTCTTGTAATGATGTATATGGTAAGGAATATGATAGTAAATCATCAAGCAAGCATTGACCTTACACCTGACATGTATCATGGATACTTGTATGCCTTGAGTATATTTTATAAAATTATCCTCTCTCCAACATGTTAGCATGCCCTGACTGTCTAACATTAGTTGACCATTATAAATTCTTTCATGGTCTGGAAAAATCAATATGACATGTACCCCCCTTTTGAACACAAGAACTATCATTCTTAGTCATACTATGTATTTTATGCATATGTGCTATACTATTATATATCCATTAAATAGACGTAACATCACTCTACTAAATCATTGTAAACTCGAATGTGTAATGGCTATTCCGCATCTTGTTTAGATTCCATCACATGTTCTACTATTCTGTAACTTTGTTTAAACAAATACATCTAGTTTAAATAGTTATAGTTTATCCTCCATGGAACTTGATGGGTGTTACATAGATCATATGATCAGGTTATGATGCTAGTTAGAAAAAATAGAAAATGTGGATAATGATAAATGAGAACATGGAATATTGAAATAAATGAATGTCCAAACCTTAACAAATAAGTAAATAGTTGTGTGAATGAAAACTTTAAAATAGTCATGTGGACAAATAAAACAAGTAGGAAATGATAACATTATCTTACATAATTCAACTTGACCTATGAACATCATGAAAAAGCATAAATAGGGATTGAAATCAATGGAAGGAAAAAATACCCATAGCTATGATAAGAACTAGTTTCCATATGCTCATATGTGAGACAAATGGATGGGTGACCCCCAAGGAACCATAGGAGTAAAGTAAAATTTTCAACACTGACATGGAAAATCCTCAAGAAAGAATCATTTTGGTAGAAATAGATATAAAATGGCATAAAATATTGATCAAATGGTTGATGAAGGATAATGAAACTCTTAGGGATAATATTAATTAGATGCAAAAGCATATAAGTAATGATGGAAATCTTGTGAAAAAATGGGGAGTCAATAGATACTATGGAAATATTGAATATGAAGGTCACCCAACTATAGGAGAGGATCACTCATATGGAAATTGAAATGGAAAAAATAAAGGAAGACACATGAAAAAAAATCATCCAATTTAGTTGGGTTTCAATCAATAATTGTGCTTCTATGATTCATATGATGAAACAAGTACGTGGAGAGAAGGAGGAACAAACAAACAATAGAGAAAGCAAGAGTTTGAAATTGTAGGACAAAGGAAAGAAGGTTGCTGAGAATGATAGATCTTTAAAAATTTATGGACACCATCAACGTTATGGACACAAAATTGGAGTTGGCAGAAGCCTTAGTTAACATTGTTGATGCATAGTTGTTGGTTTGTTGTTCTTTCCTTGTAGATGGGTTATGTGTAGACATTTTTTTATTTTAGTTATTCTAGGATTTTGTTGCCCTACTTTGTGATATTTTGACACTTGTTTAAGTGCTTCTTTGTTCTATCTTTATATTTTTTTATTTGAGGGTCGAGTCCCTCTCAAAATCCCTTTTATCAATAATAATAAAACATTGGGAATAAATGATTGTAGAAACATAAATTAAAATTTATTGCCAAAATAATGCAATTGTGAGCATTCATTGTACACATATAGCTCATGCCTAATTCCATGGTCCTTGATCATCCTACCTTCACTTATATGTAGATGACCCTTACTTTTAAGCAAATTATGATTTTGAATATCCATATTCACTATTCTAAGCAACCTAAACTCACTATTAGACCGGTCCACACTTTTAATTTAGTTGTCTCTGATCCTCAGATAATGCTTCTACTTTAGGACTATCCCACTCACCTATAGTGTCTGAATATATCGACCATGTCCTCCCACCAAATAAAAATTATTTTATCAAATTCAAATTCATCTAATGAGTCATCACTCATATTTCACAAGTCCCATTTGAACGAATTCTAAAATGATCACTATAAATCCACATTTTCTAACCATTGTTCACTAGAGGCTCATATGATTAAAAACCATCAAAATATCTAACTACACATCAAGAAGAAAATACTTATTCTTCCTAATTTTAAGTACAAAAATCCCTAGTATCCTTGAGCTAAGTCTATGTATACCTCCAAGGACACAAGTCATTTTTGAAGCATTTAATCACACCAAGATTGCATTAACATATTTCTTTACACCAATATTTCACACACACCATTGTAGCATGGGATAACTACATGGAGTTAGATCCCTCTTCGAATTATTTTTATGTCAAAAATGCTCAACATAGGGGGTGTTGAGGTCAAGCTAAAATTCAACCACTAACCCATTTTTTCCTTTTATTTTAGTTGTTCTTCATGGTCTATTAAGCTAGGTTTCCAAGTGAATAAGAATTAATATGATGGATTTCACATTAAATCACATAGTTCTAATCATGCACACATGATCCATAGGCCAAAGCACACATACCCATTATTACATAGAGGGTAAAAACCTTACCACATGTTAATGCTACCTACATACACTAGTGTAGGTCAATTTTTTTTGAATAACTCAACTTTGTCCAAGGTAGATGTGAATCCCTATTCCTCATTCACAATGAACTTACTTAGCCTCCCATTAGATCACACAATCACAGTCATAATCTTACATTGTATGATTTCTAGCTAATTTCTTCCTCTTTGATACTTTCCATTTATAACATATTTCTAAATATATTAATTTCCAAATCAGTTTGTATGATTTATTGTATATTTTATTATTTTTAATTTTAAACAATAGTTTTTTTAATTAAGAGTAAAACTCTCTTACTACAAAATTATATAAAAATAAGGATATGTTTGTTTTGCACCACATGAATAATAGAAACAAATAAACACTTCATCCTAGAATCACCAACATACAATGACATCTAGGTCATGTATATGGATACATTGAGAGTAAACACCATGTTGAATTTATTGAAGAGAAGAGAATAAAAGTATTGGGAGGATGCCAACAAAAATAAATAAGGGAAAGAAAAATCTTCTTAAAGAAAAAACATGTCCCTCAATTTATGCATCATCATGAAGTTCAGATAACGTTAAAAAGTTGTGGTCCCTAGACCATTGGGTCATGTGGACATAATTAAAACCATTTATTTTAATTTCGTTCACCACTAAAAATTCTAAGAGAAGATTGGTTTTTCCGACCCTTGGATAATAAACCTAGTACTTTTTTATTGTAATTGTTTATACACATGAGTCTTATTGACCTTGTTTTGTCTCTAATGGAAAATTATGTAACAAATATATATATATATATATATATATATATATATATATATATATATATATATATAGAATCCACTATCATAGGGATTGAATGATACACATATTTATTCAATCCTCTTCCTAGGTATTTTTTACCAAATGAATCCTCAAGGAATCATTCAAGCATCTATGAGGAAGAATCCTAATGATGCTCCAAAGGGATTTCAAATCCCCAAGGGAGGGGCAATGGTTGATTCAATTATTATGAAGTGTGTTTGGCTCTTCTCAAAATTTTCTTATCTAATCAAAATGGGATAGTTTTTAATAACTTCCAGTGCCTTCGAAGTAGATGTAAATTATTATTTAGTTTTTAATCTATCCAAGTTAATATGGACAATTATCAATATCAAATAAATAATAAGGTATAGCGGGAATTTTATCATAGTCCTTTGCTTTTCATTTGTATGTTATGTACAATTTATTCATAACTCTTTTCTCTTTTTGGCCTTGTGAGGTTATTTGGGATATCAATCTTAACTTACTTCTACAACGGAAATACCAACACCCATGTGTTTGGTCTAAACTGGGGCTTGGGAAAATGTAAATAATTTTTATTTCCTCTTTTACTATATTTTTTTAATCAAAACAAAATAAAAAGGTGTGACTATAAAGGTTGTTGACAAATTATCTAGAGTAACTTTGATTTTGGCTTTGAGCACATTGATTCGAATTAAACCATTTGTCCATGAGGCATTTGGTTAATAATATGAACATGATATAGGTTATAAGAACCTATATATGCTCTTAAAATGGGGGAAAGGTTTATATTTTATGCATAAAGAAGGATTTCATCTCCAAGATGAATTTATCTACAGGTTGGTGAAGTTTTATGTTCCAAATTATAGAAGAATTCAGTTAATGATCAAGGCTCATACATCAAAAGTTCCTAGCCACTTTGGCATGGCACATTTACAAAGATATGTTTTGGGGAAAAAATGAAGAATTGTGTTACTAAATTTATAAGGGGGTATTTTTTATGTAGCACAAGGAATCCAAACAATATAAATTTATGGTTGTATATGCCACTATTGGTTCCTTCTACACCATTGGAAGACATTTTTATGGATTTTTTAAGAGGTTTTACATATCAAATAAATTACATGATTATTTATTTGTTGTATACCATTCATACAAAATGTGTATGTTCATTCCATGCAAAAAACCTATTTAGGACCGTGGAGAAGTAGTTTTGTTTTTGAACTAATTTTTGGGTTCAATTTGGCTTACCTTGTTCCATTATATCATATAGTGATGCAATTTTATTCAACATAGTTTGGAACACTTTGTGGGAAATAACAAATGCACTAATGAAGAGGTCAACTAATTTTTATCTATAAATAGATGGCTAAGCTGAATTACAGTTAACAAGACATTAGTGCAACTATTGATGGGGTATAATAGGAAGAATCCTAAAGTTAGGAAGAATTTTTTTGCAAATATTCAACAATTATATACTATACTAGTTCATACTTCAAAAAGCATTATCCTTTTGATACATGTTTTTGGTTACTTTCCTCCCAATCCTTTTGTTTTTGTGATGGGACAATAGAAAAAGAATCAATAAGAATTTCATTTAGAAATACAAAGAGATAAAAAAATTCATTAATAACATAATACAAATTCATCTTCAAGTATTATAGAAGTTGAATGAGTCAAGCTAGGTATAAATCAAGGCATGATCAACATCAAATTGAGTATAACTTCCTGGTTGGGTACAAGGTATGGGTTAAACATTTTAAAGAGAGACTTCAATGCCAATCTAATAAGCTTAAACCACTTAGGTATTATCCAATTTAAATTTTTGAATAATAGGCACTATTGCATTTATCTTATATCTGCTTCCTTATATGAATATATATTTGGTTATGAATGTTGAGAAATTTACACCTCTTTGAGCATTATATGGTTGGTGATGATAAAGAAAGACAATTTATACCTTCCATTGAATACTTTGCACCAAATTCTCAAGAAAAGTTGGATAAATATTTTTTTTTTTAGAAGATAGTAAAGACATGAAGGAAGGGAGAGTATAAAAAGTTGCAAGTGGGATTGAAAGGTCATTTGTTTTAAATAAGGCCAAGTGGTTTATTTAGAGGAATTACTTCCTCACTTTTGATTCCTTAATATTTTGGGGACCCAAATCCTCCTAATTGTGGAGGGGTGAAGTAATTTGGATCATAAATAATGTTATAATTTAGTATGATTAAGTAATCAAATCAATTTCATAGTTTATATGACTAATGAAGTGTTCTAAGGCACACTTTCACTCACTCTATGAAGTAAAATTGAATAAACAGAAGTGTATAAATTGAATAGAGATAAATAATAAGTGTATAAATGTCCAAGGATGATATATACATCATAAGAACCATGACATTTATAAAATCAATCTAAATGTACAGATTTATCAGGGGTAAATTCTATGACATATTTCACACATGTTGGGTTCACTCTATTGAATCACGGGTTGTGTATCGATTCAACACATGTTGAATCTATTCCATATAATCAAAAAACACATACTTCATCATATAAAATGGAAGGAAAAGTTTTTCCTCTTTTAAGGGTTTAATTTGATAGTCGACCTTCCCTGAGGTAAATATTTATAATGGTTATCTATTAAATGTTTCCGTTCACATGCTAGAATAGCTCATAGTAAAAGAATAAAACATCAAGGATGAAGTATATATTGAATATAATGCTATATTATTTTTGATGATCTATTGAATATCTCCCTTTTCTTGTGAGATGGTCTTACAAAAAAAAATTATTGTATTTTATAGTTAAAAATTGTAAATATAGGCATATGGACATTGAATTTTACCCTTGCCCCTCTCATCTCTTCTTTCATTTCACAATTTGGTGTTTCTATTCAACCCAATTGCTCATACATTTTTAACGTCAATTTTCTTACCTATACAAAAGATCTTATTGATACAAGGTTGATAAGTGAAGTTTTTACATTGATTTTTCTTGTGTGCCAATATATTAGTGAAACTGGTAGAACTCTCCAACATTAAATTAAGGGAAATTATTTAGGCATATAGTATAGTCGAATAAATATTTATACTTGTAAAATCATTCACATTATTTATATCATAATATTTACATGGAAATTGTTAAAATCATGGTAAAGGAGGACCATTTCATGGACGAGAAACTAAAGAAATCTATAGAGATTGGAAAAAATCAAAACAATCTAAATAAGATAAAGTATTAGAACTCGATGACTCTTTGATGCCTAATATTAACTATTTTCTATATGATATTTGGAAGGTTTCCACACTTTATTTTATTTTGTACTTGAAGTTATGTTTAGAATAGATTATGATTGTAATTTTATCATTCATCATAATGATGGGCCACAAAGTATGCCTTGAGGCATTGATCCAAAATATTCTATGATTTTTTTTCAAAAACATTTTTCTATACATTAGAGATTGTAAAAACTTGAAATCTCAAACTTATTTATTATGGTCATGTATTCATTTGCAATAATAATTTTGGAATGTCATCTCAGATGAATTCCCCCATCCATAATTGGTATGAAATATCCACTTTTTCCCAACCAATTTAAAAAAAATAAGACAAAGTACCCATCTTGATTGTTGTGTTACATCCAATTCCACTTTCTTACCATTTTTTTTCTTTGGGATCTTATCCCTCCAAATATTCACTTGCATTTGCATAAAAGTGAATCATTACCAACCTATCAAGTGGATGAGGCATGGATAATGTTGGGTCTTCTATTTTTTTATTAGCAAGCACCACCTGCTCCTCTAAATGTTGAGTTCTTGGATAAGTGGTTAAATAGTTTTTCTCTTGAATCTTATTTTAATAAGAAAGGCATTTCCACAATTCATAAAATAATAATTTTTTTTAGATAACTGTGTATAATTTTTTTAGATCAACATTTCATATCACACTTCGTGATTCATCGTCAAGATGAAAAAATAATATAAAATACCTCACTGACGATGAAAAAATAATATAAAATATCTCACTACCAATATTTTCAATTATATCATCTTTTGATTGTTAAACATACAAATTTTTTCATCTACATAGGCCTTTTAATTTTAAAATAATTCTTGAAATTCTTAAAAAAAACACATATAAGTTGTTACAACCTATGAGAGGTATGTGCAGGTAAGGTAAGCTAATCTAATGAAACCATATACCTATGGACAAAAGCTCATGAGACTACCATGTCTGTTAAATACTAGTAAGTGTTTCATTTATTAGTACCTACCCCTTAAGCACTATTGTTTTTGTTGTTGGTATTTAACTGCACTAACTATGTTTGACCACCAATAGAAGGCTAATAATGGTTGTAGGTGAAATTTATATCTTAATGTTTGAGGACAATTTCAATAGTTAATTAATTTCCCAATTACCCTTAAAGAGGGATTAATTCCCCAATCAAGAGTGAATCAAATGCCATGAAATGAGTTTTTACCTACGTAAATCACAATATCAAAATAAAATATTTAACAGGTGCTGAGGAGGCAATAGGTGTTTTGGATCCATGTTTTGTGTAGGTGTCACTATTGACAAAGCCGCTTGTTTGAGCATAGGGAAGCCAATAAGGTGTAAATTTACTGCTCATCACCAATATTTTCAATGTTCATGGCAAGGTATTTGCTATAGCTAAGGCTGGCCCTATTTTACCTTTGCTTGTGGGTGGATCATTATATCTTGAGGTTGTGAATGACACCAATTTTTGTGTTATGGACTGACAAATACATGAATTAATCTCTACTAGAAATAAAATCTCATGAACTACTATGATAGTTGGACATGCTCACCATGGGTATGGCAATGAATCTCTCCAAATTTTTAAAGAAATGAAAATGGCATGAATAAGACCAAATAATATCATCTTATTTGTGTACTATTTGCTTGTAGTCATGTAGGCCCAATTGAGGAAGGTCATTATTACTTTGATGCTATTTTTCAAAAATATGGTATAATGCCAACATCATAACATTGTTCTTGCATGTTAGACCTTTTCAATCACTCTAGGTGCATTGAGGAAGCTGATGAAATAGTAAAAAAAAATGCCATTTAAGCCTTATCCTTTTATTTGGGGAGCATTGCTTGTTGCTTGCAGGATCCATGGTAACATAGAAACAAGAAGATGTGTAGCTAAAAATATTATTGAGTTGGAGCCACAATATTCTGGCACTCATGTGCTTCTCTCAGGAGGTCATAATATTCCATAAGCAAAAGCAATGTTCGATGGTGAATGACTCAAAGAGCCTACAATTCTAGATGGTGATTTTTGTGTCACTACCAAAAGTGATATCATTCTCATTATCAATACAATAGAATAAAACATTACAGTCATTGTTTCTCTGGTTCAACACAAGGATCTTGAATAAAATCAATGGGTAGCTAAAAGGAAAATAAAATACTTCTACTTTACCACCAAAATGCCCTCTAAATCTACCCACGGTTTTGTCTTCAAATAGCCCACACAGCTAGTGGATTCAAAAATATGGTAGGTTTTTCATTAAAACAATAGTCACAATTTTACATGATTAAATATTATTTTATGAATACAAGTGTTTTAAAGGATTATGGTCAAATTGGTAATTATATCTTAGTAAAGACTTTCGATTATGTCGGGGTCTATAGATAAAATTCCCTTGACCATTTTTTAATCCTAAATAATGGATACAATAGATAGAACTAGTTTGCATGTATCTTGACAGTGGCCCAATCATGTGAAAAACCCAATTTAGTATTTACCTCTACACTAAGAGTAGCATTATTAGTTACTTGATTATAGATTTCTTCATTGTATATTTCATGATTCCAATATGGATGATCAATTTCATTGACTGTTAATTTGTTTATCAAGTATGAGACATTAATTGATCATTTTGTCAGAGGCACTCTCAATGTCCTCTCAAGCGTTCAATATTTACCACTGTGAAAATCATGGTTCTTATATATTCCTTCTCATATATTAGATATGCCTACAATATGCAACAATGTTCACCTTTGGATGATTCCCATTGAAGCGGTCCAAAGTATTGCAAGAAGTATAATGTAAATCTTAAATATCCTCTTTGAGAATTCTATTTTACATATTAAAATTATTGTGCAAAGTATTGATAGTAAACTATAATCTTCTTAAGGCTCTATATATCCATTAACATATGTTATTTATTCCCCTAGGTACTTGAAAAATTAAGTTTTTTATGACCAATGAATCCATTATGATTGCCTTGATAGCTAGAAAAAATAAATTGAAGCATTGGCATCTGCTTAATGAATTTGTGAGTTTTTTAAAAGGTGTTTGGTCATCTGTGATGGAATAATAATCTCTTTGAACTTTTTATCTCTCTATAAGTTATTTTCTACCAATTACTCTAAAATGTTCATAGTTTAAATATGCAAAGTAATTTTTATTACTGTTTTATTTAGATACATGGACTATTTTTGATATGTTGCATTGGCAGGTACTAAAGCTGATCCACAACACTTGTTTTACATGAAACACCAAGGAATTTACTTGGAAAAGTGATGAAACTAATTAAGGGACAATTTTTTAGTCATTTAAGTGTGTGGATGGGCATCCATGTATGTTATAGTCTAGTATTTGATAATAATTTTTTAGGTGGTTTTTTACCCAAAAAGGATATAAACTTGGAATATTTTGATTAGGAGAATTTACATAACAATGATTCATAACCAAATATCCACTTGCAATGTTTTGGGATGATGTAAGTTAGATATTTGCACTATATATTTAATAAATGATATATTAAGTTAGTTTCTTCAATAATTTGAAATTTATTAAAATTAGTAAATGTGAAGTATGTATTAATAAATCACTTGCTTATTGTAGAGTTAAAGAAGACCTCTTCCTTCAATATTATATTTAATACTATTTTATAATATTGTTAGCATTAAATTTATTTAATTTAATTGGTTTAACCTATCTACCTATCTTACTGCACTGATCATGCCATACATTGAATTTTAGATTCCAATTTATTCTATGCTCTTGTTCCACTAGATGTTGTACTTGTTTAGACAAAAATTTCTCTAATCTAATAGGAATAAATGGAGAAACAACATCTTCTTTCTTCTTTGACCTAAATTGTCATCAAATCATAGAAAAACAAGGTTATGGGTTGAGAAACCACTAGGGGAGTTACAACTACATATCCCACATTCTAAAATTAGACTTCAACATAGTTTTGTGTAGTGTGAATGAAATATTAAGTAAAGGTTTTAAACCTCCTCTTCCTAGTTGTGAAGGGGAAACTATGTTGCAATATGATTAAACATTCTTTTAATATAAAGGGTAATGCACAAAGGTAATTTTGTCGTAAATGTATAAGTTAATATAAAAAAGGATAGAACTAACTTGAATTATGGAGCAAAAAGATAGATACTTTATTACCCTCTCTTAGATTCCTCTCTCTCTTTCTCATGCATTGATAATGGCTTTGATGTTTTTGATATAAATATGATGCTCTAGGACATGATTCACTCTTGGGCTAATTCAAGCAATAATAAGAAGTAAAAATTAATGTACATAGAGTGTGCCCAAAGGCAAAAAGACCCAAAAAATGATAAAGGAAAATATCAGTGAGCCCATCAAACCTACATGGGAAAGGATCAGTGGGACTGATGATCCCTTCCCAAGAAAAATTATAGTATAGGGTTTGAGTAGTAACAAAAGAATGTGTGAAAATGGGCTTGGGGATGAGAATTGCTAATTTTTTATTTGATTTTTTTAAATTTATATTGTAAAATCATTTACAATAGACTACACATCTAAAAATGAGAACATCAAAAATAAACCATGAGACAACAACCTATCACCAAGATAAATAAGGTTCATAATATCAATACAATATTAAATATAAAAAAGACATACAATAGTGGCAAAAATAAAGGAAACAAAACACAACATAGAAAAACAAAGTCCATGCAACCTATTCAAATGAGTTGATATCCATTAAGCTAATTATAGGCAAGCCACTATCAACCTCAGGCTCCTTATGTTCCATAAGTACTTTCTAAAACTAAGGTCCCTATTAAGGAGCACCCACTGATGGTAGGAAACTTTCAACCTTGTCAAGGAGCATGCAAATGTTGGAGGCCTTGATATAGTTTATCATCTCTTCAACATTAACCAATCTACCAAATTCAATCACTTTTTCTAGATGAGCCATAATGTTAATAATACATTCTTCAGCTTGGGAACCATAATCAATTGACATCAACTAATCACCACCACCTTGTCCAATACCAAACATTACATCTGCATTATATAAATTAGGAGCCAAAACCATATGAACCACTGATCTAAAACTAGTCTGAGGGGAGCTAGGACTAACATGATACAAAGCCTCTATCACCTCCTTCTGAGCAGATAGCTAAGTGTTAGTGTTAACCTTGTCAAAATCAGAGGATCCCGCCCACTTAGGAAATATTATTTAAGCAACTTGTTCTAAAAATTTGTCCTTTATTTCCAAATCATACTCAGTCAACTAGACTTCATCAACAACCTCTTGAGTAGTTCTCAAATCTGGTGGGTTAGACCATTTAATAAAACCTCTGATATCTAACAAGAAGCAAGAAAATATCTTCAACATTCAATTCTATAGAAACTTTTTTACTTGCTCCCAAGGAATCTTGAGTTATAGGAAAATATATAAAGAGCAGAGTCTAGAGATAAATTAAATGTTGAAATTAAAAATCATCCTTGCCTCAAACTAAAAAACATCCAAGTTAGTTTCTTTGTTTCTAAATGAACCAGAGGACTTAGTTAGAAATGACCAGCCAAAATTTATCAAATAACATATAGAGCTTTTTTCGAGAACACACATAACTGAAAGTGGTATTATACCAAGAAATTTCATAGTCAAACAACCAAGAACAAATTTTGAGACATTATTTCCAAACATTAGCAACAAAAGGACAATAAAAAAATATTTTCAGTAGTTTCCAACTCCCCACATAAAAAACAATAACATTGGTAAATTCTAGATTTAGAAATGATAGAATTGACAACCAACTTATTAAATAAAATCAACCATTGAAAATAGGATTTCTTGGGTTCTAAATAAGAATCCTAAATAACATTAAATCTATCCATCTAACTAAACAAGGGGTCACACACATGCCACAATCAATTAAGAGTTAAGAAAGTACATTTGATAAAAGCAAGCTTCTCATACATCATCTTAGTGGAATAATCCTTTAAGGGCAAGCCATTTAACTGTTTAATATTATCCTAGAACTCACTTTCCTCATCAAAAATAACAACATTGTGAATAGACTTGAGGGATTCAAAAAGGAGGGTGAAAGTCCTTTTTTGAGAAGAAGAGATGTGAAAGTTATTGGAAATATCAACCTAAGAAGCCCAACCATCATGGAAAAAGAGATCCTTGAAATTCCTTAGGCCCTTCAAGTATCTAGACATAGGTAGAACATCCCCTAAACAAAGAAAAAAACCATTTGTTGATAGAAATATTTCACCAGATTAACTTATACCCCTAACATCAAGCACCTAATCCACTAAAGACATATGACACCAACACAAGGTGTTTAACTGATTCCAAAGATTTCTAAATTGAATAAAAAATAGGAGACCTTGTCACCTTAACTAAAAAGGAAACCATTAGTAAATTAGACATGTGAAACCCTTTCCATTTTTTTTAACTCTGGGGAACCTCTGGCAATGTTATTTTTATCAACACTTTCTATGACTCATCTCTATTCAGATTTCTAACTATCCATTTGATATCCAAAGTGATAAATTGAAGGCATATATCTTTCAACCCCAACCCACCAATATTTTAAGGGACACAACAAAAATTCCAAGCCACCACACGTATTTTTCTGAGACCCCTACCATCAGACCATAGAAAATCCCTTGCAATTTTGTGGAGCATGTTAATATGTGTTTTAATAAACATACAACAAGAGGAATAGTAAATATTATAATAAGAAAGAACTTTTTGGCACACTTGAATACCCCCTGATAGAGATAGGAGATGTCCATTCCATTTGGAAATCTTTTTATTTATATTTTCATTCAACCAATCCACATCTACTTAAAGGAAGGAACAAGAGAAAAAGGGATACCCAAATATCCAATCAATTGGTTAGGTCCTTTTCACACCCACCCAACCCTAGTCAAGTAATCTGAGGGCTTCTCATTCCAACCAATCATAAAATACTTATGAAGGGAAACTTTAGATCCAGAGGTAGAGTAATAAATATCAATTCTAAACTAAATTTGTTTCAAATTATCCTTTTTAAGTTCAAAAAATAAGGAAGTATCATCAACAAACAAAACATCAATAAGTTCAAAGTTGTCTAGCAATGAGAGGCCTTTAACTGAGGGGACAATCATAGAGATTCTTAAAAGATAGTGCAAAGCCTTAGCAACAAGGACAAACAAAGAGGGTGCCAAAGGGCATCCTTTTCTGATATAACATTAAAGCTTAAGCAACTGAGTGAGTTCACCATTTACTTCAATAATAGCAATGCGTCTCTAAAGAGAACATTGACCATTCTATAAAATCTATCCTGAAACCTAAAAGCTTTCAACACCATGTCAATAAATGGCCATTCAATCCTGTCATAAGATTTTTCAAAGTTAAGCAAGATCATTTCCATATTCTGATTAGAGTTAAGATTCCATTGCATACCTTCCTAGCTCAAAATTAGATTATCTAAAATATATCTTCCTTCAACAAAACCAATTTGTGTCTTAGAAACAATAGAAGGAAGAAAAGAGGAGAGCCTCCTGGCTAAAATTTAGTAAAAATATTATATGATACATTTATGAGGGTGATAAGCCTCCAAATTATAACCTGAGTGTGGTCTCTTTCCTTAGGGATGAGATTAATAACCCCTCTATTAATATATGGCCCTAAAGAGCCAGCCTCAAGAGCTTCATTATAAATAGAGATGCATTCTTAATAAATCCAATCTATATTTTCCTTGTAAAGTTTAGTGGCAAACCCATCAATCCCATGAGCCTTATCATCCTTAAGAGAATTAATAGTAGCTTTAACCTCATCCAACGAGATTTTACTATCAAGAAAGGAAACAAGTTCTTGGGAGAATTTTCTAGGAATACATTTGGCATACATCTCTCTATTTTTAACCACCTCAGAAGTTCTACACCATCAGAGAGAAAGAGACTTGAATAGAAGCCAATTTCATCTCTTTGAGATCACTAGATAGATAACCTCCATAGTTAGTGATAGAGATCTTTTTCTTGGAACTATTGGCCTTAAGAAAATTAAAGAAATTTTTCGACCCTTTGTCCCCAAGCTTGAGACAATTCAACTTAGAGTGAATTTGGGTGCCCCTGGAGATGAAGGCTTGATGTTGCCTAAGATAATGCTTAACCAATGAAAGATTATCCAGAAGCTTATCATTATTCATGTCATTTTGAATATCAAGTTATGTAGAGATCAACTTTTCTTGGGCATCCAGAGTTTCTCTTCCTTATTTTATTGGATTTAAACTGACCAAAACTTATATAATTTTTTTTTGACAGGTCCATGAAAGAGTTCCACCCATAAATAAAGGTCAAAGACTCTACAGTTGCTTTGATTATATTCTAGGAAACACAAAAACCATCTCTAAAGCCAACATCTTGAAGGTGAGAAACATTGAATTTATATATCTCCTTCCATTCTGAGGATTTTTCATTATCAATTTCATTCATAGAGAACTCAATCTCAATTGGATGATGATCAAAAATAGTAAAATGGAGAACCTTGACAAGGTTAGATCTAGCCTCTTTCTAAATGAAAAAAAAAACCCTTATTCAAATAGAATCTATCAAGTCTAGAGTATACCCTCCTATTATTATGTTGGTTATTACATCAGGTAAACCAGATGCCTTTACTTTTCCTTTTTGAATTTTGTAATGGGTCAAGCAACTTGTGTATCCTTTTAATCATAGACCATAAAAAAATTTGTTTCCCTTCTAAAGGACTGAATCCCCATCTTTTTTGTCCTCTTTCTACTCCACCATGTTAAATTCATCCCCAAGGATCCAAGGGATATCTCTAAGGTGTGAGGCTAGCCAATTCCACATCTTTGATCTATCTATATAAAATTTATGGGCATAAACATTAAAAAAGTCTAAAACACTACTCATCTTTTTCAATTATAATCCAAATAGATTTTTGACAAGGAGATGAACCATGATTCGACACAAATTATCCCATTATGGATGCATAATGATGGAAGCACTCCCTCTACCTTTAGGATGATCAGTTGAAAAGTAGGGAGGCCTTAGCCAAATGAAATTTAGTACATAGTCAAGCTTAAAACCCAATTATTTTAGTTTCCTATATACAAATAAAATCAATAGCCTTTCTTAACTACCTAAATTTTCTAATAATGGGCTTGTGGTCAGGGGACTTAAGACCCGTCACATTCTAAATGATACCCTTCATAAAAAATAGTAGAGGGGTTACCTACTTAGGAATACTTGAAGGATTGGCCCCTCCCTTATTCTAATAAAGTCTCACAAAGCAAGGAGGTACTTTGTTTTTTATCCTTAAGCTTCAAAACATCATCAACTATATGCAGCCCAGTTTTGGGCTTGTTGATTGTATCCCCAATCACAGGGCTAAGGAACTAGCTATTTTTTGGGCTAGTTTTAATCATTTTTAGATCCTACTCTAACCTTGATAGGAATAAATGCCTTCTCATCAACAATACCCAAAGGGATCGGGTCCCCTTGAATACCAGGATTCATATCCTTAAAGACTGGCTCAAGGGAGACCGCCATGGGATAAATAGGTAGTCTTGCACAAAAGGTGACACCAAGGTGTCAAGGGTAGAGGAAACCAATTTAGAGGGATTGAATCTAATGAAAATTTATTCTTATTTCACCCTAACTTCATAAAATGGGAGAACTTATTTTTAAATAATACTACCCTCCTCTTGAATTGAATACTCAAGGTCTAGAGGAATAATAGGTGAATCCAAAATACCCAATCATTACTCTATCAGAACTTCAAAGAGAGAGGCATGAGGGAGATCTATAGACTAATGATCCATTACATAGGATATCATTGACATATCATATTAGCTATTAACCCTAGAAAACTTCTCTAAAAATACCCCAACCGGGTCAGGAGGGGATGTATTGCCTTTGTCAAGGTTGAGGTGAAAGCAAGGATTATCTCTCATAATAACATTCTCAGTGTAATTAGGAGAAAAACCACTTGGAGAATGAAAATCTAAGGGAAAATGGTATGCATGCACTTTTATTTTACTCACATTCTCATCCTTATTGAGCAACAAATAATTTTTCTTGAGATGACCATTTTTTTGCAAAGAAAAAAAAGCATTAAGTCCACCCAACCCTAATGGAGCATGAAAAAGTAGCTCCTTTAAGGTTAAAAATTAGGATTTTAGGGAATAAATTAACACCATGGCATTTATATGTGCTAGATATCTCTTGGTGTCTTCCATTCTTGAGATATCTCCTAAGGGATTGAGAGCCTATAGAAGAAAGTTCCAAAGCTGAATAAGAACATTTTTAATATTATCCCACCGTGGAGTTGTTTTAAAAGATAAATCCTTAAAGTCTACCAAGGGGTTCCATGATATAAATTTAAACATTGACTAGACAACATTCCAAAGAGGTTTATTAATGGCTCTTCTTTGCATGTCTGCATGTTTAAAAAGAACCATAAAAACCCCTTGCTTAAACATTATACAAAATGTAACATAGATACCCATTTTCTCCCACACACATAATTAATCTAATTATATAAAAAATCCTCAAGTTTAACATATTTTTTTAAGCACACAAATAAAATATTGACATTCTTGATTAAAGTTTCTTCCAATTATAAATCCTATGCCATTGATTCACTAGGGAACAAGGAAGTGTCTTTCCTAGGCAAGGAGGCTTACCAATTTCTATTGTTCATTCATCACTGGGTCTATAGATGGTTGAGCCTCTATTGTAAAGGATGAAAAGGGTTCTATCCTAATGATTTGTCACTTCCTCATGTTGTATAAATTTGCTAAATATTTCTTTGCCTAAAGCTAGTTTATTCTCCTATTTTTGGCCTAATTATTTTGCAATACTTTCCAAAGAACAACCTTTATTATATGTTTGGGCATCCAAGGGGTCATTAATGCCTCCATCCTTCAAAACATAAATCATATGCATAGGGTAATCTCTCTCAACCACACCCATTCACACTTACAATGAATGCATAATAAATTCACTTTACCAATGATGACTCATGGTTCAAGGAAAAACAAGCAAGTGGCCAAGCCAAACAAAAAAGAAATAGAATGAAAGGAAATAAGGAAATAAAAAGGCACCCAACAAAAGCAAAAATAAAATCTCAAAGATACCCAAATAGATTATAAACAAAGTACAATCGGAGACCAAAGTAGCAAAGGTGTCCAAGACTGCAACTTGGCAAGAGCAAGGGCTTGAAACTCATCAATGGAGGATAACTATTCATATTCCACTTGAAGAGCTCCAAGACCCTTTGAAAATATTATCTAAATTGATAAATTTAGAGAAACACAAGATGCATTGAGAAGGCTGAGGAACAAATGAGGGATATTGTGGGGTAGGATAAGTCCTTAAACAAGAAATTATACACAAGTGCAACAAACATAATAAAACATGGGAAAGACACTATAGAAAGTGATCTTTTATAAAAATTAGGCTTCTATATGATTCCCCTACTTTGGTGTGTGTACATGAGTGAAATCATGCATGTCTCAAAGTATATAAAGATAAGTAATGAAGTACACATATTAATTTACCTAGGGAAGTGTGGAAGGATTGAATGATAATAAATACATGTTCCATCCACATTGGAATTTGTCAACATAATTTAAACCAATTTACAATTGCTACAAGTTATCAACATTGCAATAAGAAACTTGAAATTCTAAATCGAAATGATCATATGAATGAATTCACATGCTCTTTATCAAATTAAATGATATCACATTGTGAAAATAATGCTCTTATTCTGATTATTCAAATTAGAAACTTTTCTGATATGTGATGGACATAGCAACCACTTCTCTGGGAGTTTTGTGATCTTAATCCACTTATTAATTAGGGAAGTAGATAATGTTTTTCTCCATTAACTTTTACTCAATAATGTTTGAAAATTTCTCATGCCTAACTTTCTCTTAAAATAAAATTAGCATGAAATTGTTGTGATATATACCCCCTTCCAAGGCGAGGGATTGAATAACATTTTATTTCAATCACTCATGTCAAAAGAAATAGAGATATAATCACCATGTGTAATAAAATTATAGGGCAAGTGTAGGGATTTGAGGGACAATTATGTGGACATTTATATTAATACATATGCATAATACACATTATGTGTATGCAAAATTTTCATAACCCATACTCATCATTTCAAACTAGGCTTGAGATTAATGAGCCTAAATGTGCATGTGTTATAATGTGTATGCTTTATAATGCGTACATAATTTTTTAATAAACTTAATGCATACATGTTATAACACATACAGATTATGTTTACTTGTAACAAAGCATAAAAAACCCTAAACCTATAGGCATAAAACCATTCTCACCTATTTTTATCTCTATACTACCCTTCTCTATGCCAAACTACGTTCACATTGTGCTTACGAGAGGAAAAAACATGTTATAATCACCTGTTAGCTCAAGGAATAAAAGATTCTACCACAAAAGGAAGGAAAACAATTAAAAACAAAAACCTATTAACACTAGATTTTCACAAGTTTTTTATTTGTATTGTTTTATTGTTAAAACACCTTTTTTTAATAACACATTCAAATACATGAGAACATCCTACAAACCCTCATCCTAACCCTCCTAGCCCTCCTAGCCCTCCTATGGTTCCATGAGACCCCCCCGGTAGTTAGGAGGATTTAGTTGCACACATAGTGGAAAAAATAGAAATTGAATAAACAATTAGGAGAATGAGGGACCCCACTTTGACCAAAACCCACCACACCTATTTGGCCCATATCCTAGAGTCAGTATTAGGTCAAGTTGACTCGATAATGAGTCAAATTGATAGATGGGTATCATATAATGATATTTAGGGATTGCTATGCTAAAAAATTATCACCATATGAGGTGAAGGACAAAAAATATCAAAATACCTAATTTGTGCCTTATTCATCAATCCAACAACCAATGCACACTTTCCACTATCCATAAAATACTTCTTGATCCATCGATACTAGCATAATTTGATTAGAAACAATTTTTGGGATCGATGGTGTTTTATTACCCACCATGTAAAAAACATGAGGTCCCATTGTATTTTTCAAGGAAACTCTACTGCAAGTTTATCCTCAATGAGATTCATAACTATTTTGACTACTTAGAGTTTCAAGGTTGAGAGAAAAGCTCTACGTAGGATATACCATGTGTACATCATGAACCTAATAAAACTACAAGGGTTTCTATCCAAAAGCCACTTTATCTTGAGATCCCCTTTATGGTGAAAAATATCATGGAGATTGGCACTTTGCATGCACTTAGTGTTCTTACTAACATGCTCATTCAACATACGAGTAGGCTTTCTAAAACTGATGCTAGAGATACTCCACCTAGTGTGCATACCTAACCTCATTGTTAAAAATTATATGGTGCTATATACACTATACCTTCGGATGATGATGGTGGTGTTTTTGAGGGATTAGATGATATACTTTTGAGTGGTGAGTTTTTGGCACATACATTTTGTGTTCACACGTCAATCACAACACATATGTAGGTATCTTTTATATTTGACATGTTAAATTTTAGTTATTTTTGTATTTAAAATCTAACATTTAATTTACATAGAAATTGAATAATATTTGTGTAATTTTTTATGTTACATGAGGAGATGGTGCCATCATCTTCACGATCCACTATTGCATTTTTGGGCCAGTCAATGTTTACATATGTATAACTAATTTTTGGGCCATCTACTACTAGATTTATAAATGTTACTAGGCCAATGTTTACATATACAAAGGTAATTTTGAGTTAACATTATAATTTACGTACATGTTTTTATTTATATATATCTATACTCTTGACTAAAATTCATATATGTTTAAATTAAAATTTGAATGATAGTGATGTGAATGCAGATTATATGTGTAAGATGTGTTGAAAAAAAAAAAAATCCCTAACCTAATAACCCCTAATTGAGTATATACCTTTTAGGGTGAATAATGGATCTTTGAATGCTTTCGATAATGATCAACCTTCTAGAGAGAATCCTTCATTGTATAATGATGTCTTTCTCCCAATTGTTGTCAAAATAAATTCTTCGTCCTATTTCTTCTGATTTCATATTGTTCATGTTCCTTCACCCTCTCAAACTTATTTTAATTCTTCACAAGTTTCTTGATTATCATCTCTTCTTCATAGTGTTTTTTAAGTACTTAATATTTTCATTACTACCTATAGTACTGCTACTCATCTTCCAAATCCTTGAGTTAGTTCCCTTATGTGAATCATGCATGCTATAAAATAGCTTAAGTTAAATTTATCTATCAAGGATCTCAAAATTCAAATACATTGATATTAAATAGTATGCTCTTGGTCAATTTTAGTCTTAGGACCCTTTGACCTTTTTCCACCTAATTTTATGCTTCTCTTTTTCATGTTTTTATTCTCTTTGTGTGTCTAATTCCATGTCAATAGTATCCTAACTTGAGATAAATAAGTTTAGAAACACACAAGTGCACAATGCATGTATATAGGATAAGGAATAAATCAAGAAAGTGAGTAGAGTTTCAGAGGCTAAGAGTGATAACATTTTAAGTATAAGACCTTAATTGAAGTGGCTAGGGAAAATTATTATCTTAATTCCTCAAATTACATCATTTCCATTTGATTATGCAAGTAAAAATTCATATAAAGATTAGGTCTTACATCATCAAAAATTATTTTTTAGCTAAATTTCCTTTGGGTTTCCATTTTTTTTAGAGAGAAAAGGGGTTTTAAATTTATTTTGACTGATAATGGATTTAATAAAGGAGATAAATATGCCATATATCTTCAATATTTTTTGAAAAACTAAGCAAGGTTATTTGTTCAATTGGTGACCACTTTGGAGACTCCTCTATCTCTATGAGTTGAGATAGACATAGGCTTTATTGTTGTAATGTCATCTACATAGGCACTCACCAAGGTACATGTTAAATTGTAATTTTGAATTATAAATATAGCTTTGTATTAATAATTTTACTAGATAGTTGAGCAAATATAACTTATGTCAATGTATTATGTATCCAGAGTTGTCCGATGACATATGATAGTCCCATGTAGATGATTATTATGGTCTTCTCATGTTTTATACTTATTTTACATGTATGTTCATACACCTTAACCTATCATTGATGTTTTTTAGCATCAAATGAAGATTGAAAGTGACCACGAGATTATAGTAAGTGCATGTTTAAATTATTTTTATATTCTAAATCATTTTTTGAATTTAGTTGTATGCATAGTATGTAAATTTTATAATAATATTTATATTTGAAAAAGTTTAACTACAAGGGAGTTATGAGAGTATAAGGACCCATATTCATACCTTGGAGGAATTCAAGGCATCTAAAGGATCTCCATCTATGAGTAGGGCATCCCAAGGAGAGTCATCTTCTAAGAGGGCAAAGAGAGAGAGAGACTAGTTGATAAGTAGGATGTCTTATATGATGTACTTCTTTGTATGTCTATATGAAAATGTACACATTTTTGGCATTATATGTGTATATTACATTCACCCGAAATTATATTATGTTGTTAAATGTTGTAATTTTTTGTATGCCTATATGAAAATGCATGTGTTATTGGCATTGTATGCCTATATAGAATTCACCCAAAATTATATTATGTTATTATTTATATGCTTTATGGATACATACATACATACATATGTGTGTGTGTGTATATATATGTGTGTGTGTGTGTATATATGTATGTATGTATGTATTTTAGATTTTTTAAGGTTTTATTTTTCTAAAAAAATATAATAACTAAAAATAACTACATGCCTAAATTTAGCTCTACAAATTTTTTTCATGCAAACTAAATCTACACTAATAGTCTAAAAATAGAACTAAGCAAATTGCAGCATGGCCATGATGGAACTGGCTCTTCAGCATCACTTTTCAACATACTCCCCCTTAATGCTAAGAGTGCTCATAATATGATCTTTGTATGTGTGTGTGTACATACATACATATGTATGTATGTATGTATACATACACACGTGTGTGTGTATACACATATATATACACACATATATACACATATATATATATATATATATATACACACACACACACACACACACACATTTTATGGTGATCATCTTTCCATGTACAATTTGGCTCACATTATTATTAAAAACATAAATTTGAAGGTTGTATGGACATATTTATATATGACCATATTTAATATTTCTTTCATGTAATTTATTAAAACTAACTTAAAATATTTCAATATGTGTTACAATTAAAACTATATGGGAGAAATAGTATAATTTTTGAGATGAGTCATATATTACTATGAAGTGCCTCTCATTATTGGGCTACACCATTTATCACTATTCTAAAGTAGATACCCTTGCTACACTAGTTTAATATCATTTGGTACTTGATATTCATGTTTTGTATTCATTGAATTTATAGACATACTACATTTCTATTATAAGTACAATTGAAACAAACACTGTAATACTCATTTCTTGCATACCTTCTTTGGATGCCCTTATACATTTTACCTATGTAAGTTTGATGACGTGGTTATGTTATTCCTCCTCCTTTAGGATGTTCTCTCTTGGGAGGTGATTTGCATTCTTGTTTTATGCTTTTGCCTTTATTTAAAGGTTGCCTTATTCTTGGAGTCAATTTGCATTCACCCATGTAATCATGAAGTGATGTTGTGATATCTTCTACTCCATATAGTTGCTTCACTTATTTTAAACTCTTATTTAACCCTTTGAAGTCATTCAAGATTTTAATTTTTGTGTCTCTTGAGGCCTTGGAATATTTTGGTGGTTATAGATCTTTTGTTTCATTTCATAAACTTTGTTTTCTCCCTCTTTATTGCACTCAACTTGGTCATTTCTTCTCTTCTCATCACATATCTACTCAACACACACACAGACACAGACACAGACACACACACACACACACACACACACACACACACACACACACACACACACACACACACACACACACACACACACACACACACACACACACACACATTCTGAAGCATGTCAATAGAACCTTAGAGACTAATCTATGGCACAAATTTTAGTAATGGGTACCTAAAATGCAATTTTTTGTAGTGAAGAGACAAGTTCTTGAGCTCCAACTAGAATTTATGCCTCCATGAACTCTAGGTACAAATATGTCACTTAAAACATATATAGATAGGAAAATTACATGAGATCACATGACCTTGATATCCAAATCCACTCAAAAACATGTTTTCACTACTATTCAAGAGCATGAAAACACTGATAATAAATGTTATTAAACTTGAAACAACATTTGGAGAACTCCACTTATGGTGCTTCATGGCTAGAAATTAGTGTTGTCAACACATCCAAAGTAGAGGATAACATCCAAGACTAGGTTATTAGATTATGATCATGACTGGTTGAGAGGCCCACCACCCATTTGAGCCTCAAGAATCCCCTTCCCAATATAAGAAAATGCAGTTTAAAGCTTAACTTTAGATGTGTGTAAAATAAATATCATAAGTCATCTGGATAAATCAGAAGAACCTTCATGTGCATGTAAAATCCATTTAATTTCACCCTAGATCATGTAAATGGAACCTGAAAGACCAATCCATGGCACAAGTTACAATTTTAGGTCCTAAAATGTAAATTTTTGTAGTGAAAAGACAAGTTCTTGAGCTCTAACTAGCATTTATTCCAACAAGACCTCTAGGTGAAAATACATCACTTTGAGAACATATAGATAGAAAAATTACACATTTTCCCATGAATTTGATGTCCAAATCCACTTGGAAGCATGTTTTCACCACTGTTCAGGAGTGTAAGAACACTGACAACAAATCTTGTCCAAGTTGAAGTGATAATTAGAGAACTCCACTTTTGGTGATTCATGGATAGAAACTAGTGCTACCAACACATCTGAGGAGGTGAATAGCATTTAAGACTAGGTTTTTGGCCTCTAATCATGCCTAGTCAATAGACTTACCACCCATTTTGAGATCAAGAATGCCCTTTCCAATACAAAAAAATGCATATGTTAAGCCTAACTCCAAATGTGTGTATAAGATAAATCATAAATTATTTGGATAAACTAAAAGAACCCTTATGTGTATGTTTAAGCCCTGTAATTTCACTCTAGAGCACACCAATGGAACCTTCAAGACCAGTTTGTGGCATAAGTTATAGTAATGGGTCCTAAAATTCAATGTTTTTGAAGTGAAGAGACAGGTTATTGAGCTCCAGCTGAACATTTATGCCTTCAGGACCTCCACGTGCAAATTCATCACTTCAAACATGTTATATAGGTAAATGACACATTATCCCATGAACATAACATCCAAATCTATCTGGATGCATGTTTTCATAATTATTTGAGAGTTTGGAAACACTGACAACAAATATTATCAAAGTTGAAGTGGTAGTTATGGAACTCTACCTCTAGCGCTTTGTGAAAGAAAACTAGTGCTGCCAACATGTATAGGGTGGTAGATAACATCAAGGGATAGGTTGTTGTCCTCCCATCATGCTTGGTCAATAAACCCACTTCCTATTCTATCCTCAACAAACCCTAAATATATAATAACTAAGTACTTTTATTAAGCATCTCTTAGCTTCAAGAATATGAAATAATTTACTAACAATTCCAACCGCATGAAGGCAAAAGCTTATTTGGCAACACTAGTCTAAAAAATTGTTAATAAATAACTAAAAAAGAAATTTATATGTAGTACCTACAAATTAAAAAAAAAATTAAAATCAATTACATCTAAATTTGACAAGTCAACATAACTTCGAATTTTAATCCAATGAATCACTTAGGTCTATTCTATTCTTGATAGTAACAATACTAGTTTCATGGTCTAACTCATAAAATTTCCATAGATTCCTATATAATGGCCTTCCATGATATTTTAGAAATTGAATATTTGTTACAAAAACCAAATTTGAATAGTGCAGTATCTTCCTATGTGTTTCAAAGTCTTCAAACAACCATACATATAATTTTTTAATAGGATATCATCAAAACCAAGTTCTAGTGGCCACCACAAACCCTGTGGGATAGTCAATGTTTTCTCCATCTATGACCGGGGAAGTCAATTTTTTATTTTCCTCTAATATTGAAATTAGTAGTAATATGTTCCTTCTTCATTGTCCTCATCTATAATAGTTGCAAAAACATGCCCTGTATAAAAAAAATTCTAATGACACTATCAAGGTAGATAATGAGAATACATTATACATAGTGATTAATCTTATACTTGGTTGTATTAGATTGGATACATGGTTAAAATCATGTGACGATGTCATATATATAAGTTTTAATTATGGTGGAACATGATATGTGTCAATTAGAATTATAGGTTTGCAATTCTAGTCATCCACCCACTCTTATGATATGTGTCAATTGGAATTAGAGGTCTGCGATTCCAGTCATCCACCCACTCTTATGAATCACACTCATTCTAAACATAGTCCATGCATGTATAATAGAAACATGCCAAGTGTCTTGTATAAATATTTAAAGAACCTGCATTTGAGCTAAGAAATGAGTGGATCTCACTTGATCCAATTAAATTCATACAACCCTCATGCTTTTCCAAGTGTTCTTCCTCCATCAACCAAAAATGTCTTCGAATAGTAATTTTTTTTTGAGTGCCATCACACATGTTCTCATTACACCATTCAATAATGGATTTTACATTAATCAAAATGAAACCATCTTCAAATTTTAAGTTCTCTCTTATAATGTCTCTTTTTACACATGATTTATCACCATCATGTTCCTCTTTTCCATGGTTAGCCTTAGTGAAAATACAAATATGTTCTACACTAGTGGTAACATGCATCCTGCTCAACCAATAAAATATCTGTGCATTCTTGAATTGTGATGTACAATTATTTGACCAAATGTAAGGTTGATTCAAATTAATATTCCTCTTAGTCAACTATACATAGAACATCTCATAAAAATCTTGCACATACTCTTTATAATGTGATCAATCATCACTAACATAGAAATGGTACTCCCTTAATATTTACTGATCTTGCTTTGTACTATCAAGTGCATGCATAAATGATATATACATGAATATGGAAACCTATATTGAGTTGAAATATTATGACTAAACTTCTATTTATGATTTGAATGTGTAATTCTCAACAAATTTGACTACTGAAACAATAGAACCAAGTGGGAATGTGTCCTTCCTTAGCTTGAAATGTTCATCCAACCATTTATCCCTATGTATGCCTTGCATACTCATAAACATTTTCCTCCCTAAATTTGACCATAAATTCTGAAACATATATCTATTTTGTAATAAGATCACGCTTTTTTAATTCTTTACCATATTTCACTTGATAAGTCATAGATTTGTATTTACTCAAATCAACGAATTTCTATCCAATTTCACTTGTACTCTCCTCATAGATATAATTTTTTAATTTTGTCAATCCACCACGAATGTTGTAATTTCCATCCAAACATGATTTATTATAAAATAACCATCCATCTAATCTTTCAAAAAAAATGGTTGGAATACATTCCCTAGTTGATTTTGGTATAACTTCTTTGTCACACTCTTTAAAAATGTTATCAGTATGCAAAGTACAATGTATATGGAAAATTATCATAGTGAGTTAAAAATTCAACGTGTTGCCTACAAAAATAAGTGGTGCATGTGTGATTTATTTTTATATAAAATAGTTTGGCCATCTCAAAATATCTTTCACTAATAGAAATTTATGAATATCTTTCCAAAAACATAGTTTACAATTATGTTTGGGTCATATCCAAGAAATGTTTTAGTTATGGTTCACGGTTACGAAAGCCAACTCTTATTTTCACTATAGCTTTTGTATTAGGTGAAACTCTTGTATTGTATTTATAAAATTATTTAACTAAATCTTTGAGAGCATTAGCTATATCCTTGTCCTTTTATGGAAGTCTACCAAAGAATACCCAGAGCTTAGTGGTATTGGTATCTTTAAGTCTTTGGCATTTTTCAATTACTTTTATTAATGTTTTTATATTTATGTCTAGTGCTCAAATATTTTTTGAAATCAATTATTTTTCCCTATTTGACCACTTAATTCACACGTTGTAATTATACGTTGATCAATATTACAGTCTTTGTTGTGTGATTTTATGCCTACAATATGATATGCACAGTGTAAATTTTCAATATTTTCATCATCCATATTATATTTTCTTAGTCTTCAGTTGTATATTATAGGTCTCATCTTAATCAATTTCATAAAAAACACAAACAATTGACATTTTTGACTACCAAAATCTAATTCATCAATGAAATTATCCTAATTTTTTTTAGATGGTCTTCTTGAATGGTGGATAGACATTTTGTTATGCATTGGTTTCAAAATATTTTGATCAACTTCAATTAAGTACTTGTCTTTTCTGTGCACAATCCTTGGAGGTATTGTTAATGGTGGAATTTGTTGAGAGGGTGTTTCAAAATTGTTATGTTCACTACTAGTTTATTCATTGTTAGTTTAATTATTTAGTTGTGAGATGGCATTTTTTTCATTGTTACTTTCATCATTATGTGTTTCATGAAAATTTTCTGCATTGATAGGGGTAAACCATTATGCATAGATTCATCATCAATAAAATAAAAAACTTTATACTTTCATAGTGGACTTGCAACATAATTTGGACTTCTAGGTAAATATTCATCATCATTATTCAATTCATTATTGTCAATTCCACCATTGTCTACAACATTTGGCTCATTAGGGATGGTGTATGTACCTTGTGTCAAGTGAAATGCTTACATTCATACCTTTTTTTTTTAACTCTTCTAATTGCTCCAGTGTTTTATGCTTTAACTTCTTCCTCTTATTTGAATGAGCTCCATCACCCATGACTAGACAAGGAATATTTTGATTCTTTTTGAGGTTGGGGATCCAAAGAATAATTTTATTCCTTTTGATGATGGGGGACCCAAATAACAAGTTGATTCATCTTGTCTTCATCATGGAAAATACATAATGATATAGAGAATGTCTATAAGGTTAGAATTATCGAAATACCCTAAAAATAAATGTTGGATAAAGACTTGATGTCTATTGAGACAATAACATAAATGTGACATACTACATACATGTTATATATATTATTTATATGTGGTCATATATCATATTATTATGATATATGATTATAATATGTGATATAAACATATGTCATATTATTATCTTATATGATTATATGATGTAATCCAAACTATGTAATATTATTATGTGAATAAATATTATATAATTAACTCCATATTTACATTTGTGATACAATTATAAGGTCAATTTACCCATATGTTGCATCTTTTACACTCGATTGAGCCATAATTTAGGTTCATGAGGCTCAATTTGGCCCAAATCACATGTTTAATTGTACCAATTGACTAATTAGACTAATTCATGAATAATCTAGGCCCAAATAATGTTTCTAATTTTGCCAATAGACTAATTGGATCAATTCATGACTAATTTAGCCCCAAATCATGTATTTATCTTGTCAAGTTAGATTGAAGGGGTTGAAATTGACCTAAACTTCCTTTTTGATTAAATTGGTGGACTTTATTCTTTATTTTAATATGATATTGGGATCAATTGACCCACAAATTACTTCTATATAGTCAAAATTAGGTTCATAGGGTTCAATTTTATCCAACTTACATCAGTCATTATAATAATAGACTAATTGGGTAAAGATGTCAGGAAACATGAGCTTATTTAGACCCTTAAATTATATCATAAACTCAAAATTAGGTTCAAGGGGTTTAGATTGGCCCTAATTACCTTCATGTTTACATCTATAATAAAATTAAAGTCAATAAATCCATATGTTACATCTTATACATTCAATTGACCCATAAATTAGGTTCACATGGATAAATTTTGCCCAAATCATGTCCTTAATTACACCAATTGACTAACTAGATTAATTCAAGATAGAATCAAACCCAATTTATCCCAAAATCACATCTTAATTTTTGTAGTTAGGTTGAAGGAGCTTAAATTTTCCCCAATTTCCTTTGTGATTGAATTAGTGGACTATTTGATTTATTTTATTATGATATTGGGTCGATTGACCCCCCAAATTAATCACTATAGGAAAAATTAGGCTCACAAGGTTTAGTTTCATCCAACTTGGATCACTAATTCCAATAATTGACTAATTGATTCAATATATCAAGACATATGGGATAATTTAGCCCCAAATCACATCTTATACTCATAATTAGGTTAAATGGGTTTAGATTGGCTTGAATTACCTTCATATTTGTATTTGTGATAAAATTAGGGTTTAGGGTTTATGGTTGTAAAAATCAACTAATTGGCTCAATATGTTAAGAAATAAGAGGTAATTTAGCCCTAAATCACATCCTAGACACACACTTAGGTTCAATGGGTTCACATTAGCCTCAATTACCTTTATATAAATGCATTTATGATAAAATTAGGGTTTAGGGTTTAGAGTTTGTATTTGTGATAAAATTAGGGTTTATATTAAATTAGGTTTAAGGTCAACATGTTAGGGAAAATGACCTAATTTATCCCCTTGAATCACATCCTAGACTTGTAGTTAGGTTCAACAAGTTCAGATTAGCCCTAATTGCCTTCATGTTTATATTTGTGATAAAATTAAAGTTGATTGAGCCATAAATTAGGTTCACCACACTCAATTTGTCCCAATCATGTCTCTAGTTACACCAATTGACTAATTGGATCAATTCATTCTAAAATTAGAATGAATTTAGCCCCAAATCACATCCTAATCTTGAAGTTAGGCTGAATGAGCTCAAATTAGCCTCAAATTCCTCTTTAATTAAAGGAATCAACTTTTAGTTCATTATATGATGAAACTAGGGTCAATTTCACTCCAAATAACATCATATACAATTGAAAATAGGTTCATGTGGCTCAAATTTGTAAAATTCATGTCACTAATTGCACTATTTGACTTCACCCTAATTGCCTCCACAATTGAAACAATCAACTATTTCATTTATTATATGATGAGATTCAAGTTTATTAAGTCAAAAACCACATCTTATACATGTAATAATTGCATTTCATTGAACCAAATGATTCCTTGCTTTATTTTATAATGAAATTGGCATTGATGAAGCCCAAATCACATTTTATAGTCATGCACTTAGGTTGAAGGGGTTCAAATTAGCTCCAATTTACTTCAGATTCAACCATTAGAATATTTGGCTTATTTAATTATGACATTAGCATCGACAAGCCCAAATTAAATCCTTTATAGTCAAAATTAGGTTTACAAGGCTTAATTTCACTCAAATTGTATCATTGATTGCACCAATTCACTCAATCTAAGCTAATTTAGCCTTAAATCACATCCTATACACATAGTTATGTTTAAGGGGTTTAAATTGATCATAATTTCCTTCAACATTAAAAATATTGAATCATTAATTCATTTTTTTATGAAATTGGGCTTGATTAAACCCTAAATCATGTTCTATATAGTCAAAATTATAATTATGATCAAACTCATCAAAATTGCATCACTTTATCCATGATATCCTTTTTGTGGTAGTGTATATCATGACACACTCCACTTTAAAATAAAAATATAAAAATTATAAATGTGAGTTAAATAAGTATAAACACATATAAATGTGAACTAATAAGTATAAACATGAACTAAATAAGTATAAATAAGTTTATATCATGATACATAAATAAATATAAACATATATGAGTAGACTAAATTTATTTTTTTGATGTTATGTAAACATAACATGTACATGTTATACCACACATGCATTATAGTGCATACACATTATGTTTTGTTTTAATTCAAAAATTAAGCCTTTTGGCTCAAAATTAGCTTGGATTCTCGAGCCAAAGTCTTAAACTTGTCAACACACAGTCGAATCCAAAAGTTTTGATAGGAAACAAAAAAATCAACTTCCACTACCAAATACACTATGAATTTCAATGAGAAAATTCATGAAATTATTACCATGATGGTGAGCACACTCTCCTCTTTCCAAATATATGAATTTTATAATTTTTGGACTATTTTAATGTTTTGATATATGTTGATTTCTAACTATATATTTCTAGGCCACTTCATGCCAAATATACATGCTTACATATGTTTGTGTATATATATTTTTCATTGATCCAAGTGCCAAAAAAGTATATGGTTACAAAATAGGCCTAATTATACATGCATTCAAAAAAATCTAGTTTTCATTTTTTTTGAGGCAGTTAAGGGGGTTGCATGACAAACTATTCATTTTTACCAGTTTTCAGGGTCTATTTACTTGTAAAATCAATTAAAAATAATAATCATTAAAAATTTATAAAAAATATAAGTTACAAACTAGATGATCTTACCTAAAGTTTCATCAAATGGTTTTAAACAATATTAAATGATGCTAAAAAAAATTAGGGGTCGCACGACTAACTATCTACTCTATTTTCCTAAAAAAAAGGAGTTCGCAATCAATTTTAGATGTTTTACATCCTAGAAAATTTCATTGCAATCTGAGAAGGAATGAAATGGGCTCATGTTTCTAGTCAAAAGGTTTTGTTTGTTAAGATTTATTTTGAGAAGGCTTATGACTGCACTGAGTGGCCTTTTATTTTATCCATGATCCATACTCTTGGGTTTGGTCCCAAGTTTCTTCAGATGGTTAATATGCTTTTTCAAGATGTTGGGGTGTGTATTACTATTAATCGATCTAATTCCTCTCAGTTTGAGCTTCATAGATCTATTAGGCAAGGGTGTCTTTTAGCTCCATCACTTTATGTGTTAGCAACTGAAGGGTTTAACTATCTTCTAACTAATTTGGCCTCCAAAGGCTTGGTGAAAGTCATCTCTCTTTCCCTAATTATGATCACCAACTACTCAATGGTCACTTTTTTGACAACACTTTTCTCACTCTCCAGGAAGAGGAGGAGTCAGTTAATAATGCTATGGATTGTCTTCATTTTTTTGTTTGGCTTCTGGATCTTCTATTCAGTGGAAAAAAACATAGTGTTATCATCAGTCTCTCTCTCCCAAACCCCCTTAAATGGAGGGATATAAATGGTAGTGGCTTATTTCAGGTGTTTAATTTAATTTCCTTGGCATTTCATTTTTTTTATATTCTCTTACTAAATTATGGTTCACAGGATTGAGCAAGAAACATATTTTTGGATTACAATACCCTTATCCTTACCAGGTAAGTTTAATATCTACTCCAAGTTGTTGGAAGCTATGGATGTACTAGTCTTCATGTTGGATCCCTTTTAATGCTTCCTATGGTAGACTAGAAAAGCTTCTAAGAGATTTTTGCTAGGCCAATTATTATGGGCATAAAGGTTTTCATAGAGTTTCCCTGGATACTTCTTACTAGCCTAAAGAAACAAGTGGTTTAGGACTCTTAGATGTTAAGATTCAAGGCCTTGCTCTCAACATTAAATGGGTTATCCATGTATTGGAAGGTGATGAAGCCTATAAGATCTTACTTCATCACTATATCTCTCAGGGGGTTCTTTGTGGAAGGCATGCTTGACAAGGCCTTGGGCTAGATACTCTTTTAATTACCCTTAATCCTATTAAAATTCATCATAATTTTTTCATTCAGATCATCTAGAAAGCTTAAGAGAAACTTAAACCACATATCATTTGGGAAGGGGGGTTTTAGGAATGGTCTTTCTCTTAATTCTCATACTCTTTGGTGGTTTCCCTACTTAAATTTTCATAATGTTCCTTATGATTTGGTCACTTGGATCAAAGGCTTAAGGTTGTTCAAAAAAGGTGTGAAGAACATTGGGGATATTTTTTGTAAAGTGATTTTAGCTTGGCTTCCTTGGCAATAAGTTCAGAATAAATTAAAATTAAACAATGTAGATACTAAGTTTATTTCTAAGATTCAAGGCTCTATACCTAATGAGTATTTTCATAAGATTAGAGTGAATTACCTGTTGACCATTTTGGTCCTGTAGGCCAAAATCAATCCCACTTTTCCCTTGCTATTCCGAGCTAGTATAAATTTTGATTTTGCATAAGTTTTGTTTCTACAGACTTTGCGGTATGTTTCTATAGACTCTGTAGGTGTTTCTACGGACTCTGCAGGAGTTTCTACAGACTCTACAGGCTAAAAACTATGAACTCAGTAGGCAAGTCTTTCAGAAAAAAGAGGAACTAGTCCAGTGGTTCAATGCCTTGGTTTAACGACTTGGTTCAATGTCTTGGTTCACTCAGTCAGTTCAATGGCTCGGTTCAACATTTTGGTTCATCGGCTCGATTCAACAATCAATTCAATAAGCTGGTTCAACATTTGGTTCAAAGGAACGGTTCAATGGGAAGGTTCAAGGGAGTCTCGTGAAGGACAAGTGCCCTTATGGAGGGCAGGGAACACTTGAAAAAGGATCAAAAAGTGAACAAGGAGAAAGCCGAAAAACTAAGTTTTCTTTGGAAATTTTTACAAGGCAAAGGATGAGAATTTCTTCAGACAAAATGTCCAAAGGAATTCCTTCAGACATTTTATCTGAAGAAATCCTTTAGAAGAAAATCCCGTAGAAATGAAAAAACCAAGACAAAAGCAAGAAATGATTTCTTTCAGACTTTTGTTCAAAGGAATTCCTTCGAACAAAAAGTCCAAAGAAATTTGAGAAAAAATCACGAGAGAAAAACCTGAAGAAATTTTGAAGGTCAATGATCAAGATAATTCTTGTAGACATTTTTTTCATGGGGAAAATAGCTGAGAGAAAAGCCCAAATGAAGGCAAAACACAAGAAAAGATATCCTTTAGACAAAATTCCAAAGAAATTTAGCCGCCAAAACAATAAGGGCCTGACTAAGACAAAAGCCTGACCACATCAAAAAAGGCCAAAGGAAAGGAAAAGGCTAAAGAAATTCCAAGGGGTGATGGGCCTGAAGACGTCAAAATTGAGCATGATAAACTAGCTGTTGGAGGTTCAAATGCCCAATGACGGGTGCACAGACATCAAATTTAAGGTGGTGAAATAGCCATTGATTTTGAAAATGCTTAAGGACATGCCGCGAGTGAACTCAGTGACCTGCCAAGAAGATATCCCCCAAGGGCCAAAGGAGATAGAGAAGACAAAACTAAGAAGAGACAAAGTGTAGAAATGAATAAAATAGTCTAGGTGGCAAAGGGAGGTGTTGACTTAAGGAGTTACTCCAATAGTTGACACAATATCTGCCAAGTGGTCATCAAGGGGTGCAAATAGTGAACGATATGACCTATTTTCTCCACTTTGAATTTATGAGCAGACAAACCGCGTGAATATCTTGAAGGAGTAGTCTTGTTTGTAGAAAAAGAGGTGTGGCCCATGCTTTCATATTAATGTTTGAATGCCAAAGTCAAAACTGGTAGCTGACACATCACTCTCTTTCAACATTTTCCTCTTCTCGATGCTCTCAACGCACATGGGCCAACTTGTAAAAAGGTGCCAAAATTATTTTCCAAAGGGGCACCTTTACTTCTTCTCTCTCTATATATATTGTAAACTTCTCATTTGAGAGAAAGGTCTCTTAGCCCGTAAGGCAAAGCTCTGCCCAAAAATCTCTTGGGTTGTAAGGCAGAACTCTACCAAATTTTACCTTGAATCAAGACATAGCATTTTTACCTCCATTTTGAGTTTGCACTTTTGTATGTGTCTATGTCTTTGTTCTTTGTTAAGTCATTTTCATTTATGCTTTCATAGGATAATTTCAGCATGTCTAGTGCATTGTGAGTTTTCCTTTTGCAGGTTAGCCAGAAGTGTCCATAGCAAGAATATAGGCACATGTGAACAGGCTGTCATAGTGTGTCTGAGAGCACCTCTGGTTGTTCTTCCTCCCTGTATCTCCACAGACCCCTAGCTCACTAATGTAGAAGAGTTTCTCATGTTAAATGAAGTGTATGGGAGCTTTTTCTTGGTAGAAAGTGTATGTTTGGGTTAAATAGATCAACTTTTTTGGTTTATCACCTTTTAGTTTAGGTTTAGGTTCTATTTTCAACATCCTTCTCCCTTTTCAACCCCCCCACTTTTTTCATTTATTTGTTAGTAGTAGGAAATCTAGGACCTAAAAGATACATCAAAGGGAGCTAGCCCTTATCTAGAGACTCTCCTCCCAGTTTTGCCAGGCCCACATGCAAGAGGGGAGTTTAAATTGTTACGTGTGGAAGGTAGGAGCTTAGCCTCTTATCAAGGGTGCAATCCACTACATCAGTAGTTTTTGGCATGCCCAATGGGACCATGTTCAGACACTCAAAAAAGTTCTAGGATTGGTGCTGGTCCTGTTACAGCAAAATGAACCATTAATACAACATCTGACCTTTAATCAGGTGATTGTGGGACAAGTTTTGTCCCAAGAGTTGAAGAATTTTTGGTGTGTTCTTCAACCAACTAGCCTTTGGGGGCTTTTTCATCAACACCAATGGCGACTCTGAGTTGAATCAGCTAGTTAAGCAGTCTAGGTGCCATCAAGAAATATTATTTTTGAATGTATAATCCCTTCACCCAACATAATGGGTCCTTTTCCCCTTCATTTAACCATGATGAAGCTCAAAATGTTCATGGAATCATCCCAAGTAGCTCTCCTAGTTGCCCTTCAATAATAAGTGAAAAATCCAATTTTGAGGTCATGACTTGGAAGCAGACAGTGGAATCATGGGGCAGGAAGAAGGAGGAGAAAGGTTTTGCTCAAAACCTTAAAGAAGTCGAGGCTGCTCCTACTCATGATGATGTTTGTGACCTCCAAGAAAGGCTCTTCCAAGAAAATATAGCTAGGAGAATTGTAGAGTTGGAGTCTAGAGTGAGATTCTTCAGCCAACGTGTGATGGACATAGCAGTTTCCATGTTTGAATACACCCCATCTAGACACATCTAAGAGAGCTATCAAGACACACCTGATATAGATGAAGTGTTGGCCAAATGGAAGGACGAGAATCATTTGATTCTAGCTCAAGGACTGCCTCCTCTTCCACATGGTTTTAATCATTAGCTTTCCACTTCATCCCTTCTCAAGGAGGAACCTATTTTGTAAGAGGTAAATGGGGAAGATAAGATCCAATTTGTAGTTTCCTAAGAGGCTATCATGAGCAATAATTAAGAGGAAATCATCATGGAGGCTCCTTCTGAAGACATCATCAGCAATGGAGAAGACACAGGTCATGCATACATGCAGATGTTCCAGCAATACCAAGAGGAACGTAAGCATGGTGAGCTCTCCCCCCCTTGTTTGATGAACTTCCTTATTGCTTTGATGAGGAGGATGACCATGCCATGGAGCCTGAGTTGGAGGAGGATCAGATGAATATCTTTGAACAACTAGAGACTTTGATCTTTGAACAAGAGAAGGAGAGGCCTATTCATTTTGAGACAAGCTTTGAAGAAGAGAACCTTGAACAAAAAGATGATGTTCTGTGGGATGAGCAATCAGTTTGTGATTCCATTTCAGACATCACAATAGTCACCCTTCTTCAAGAAAGCCATGAGGGAGTAGAGGATGAACTTGATAGGGTCTTCAATGAGGCTAAACGAAATAGGTCAAACCATGATGCACTGCAAAGGGACTATGCATATCAAAGGGCTTATGGTGATGAGCCAATAACCATCAATCTCTTGATGAGATGCATTAGCATGAAGGACTAGCATTTGACAAGCTTCCAAGAGTAGAATGAATACATATATGTTGGAAGCATGTTTGATTTTGATCCACTCAAATGTGAACCAACTAAGGTGGCAGGCAAGAAGGGTAAGTCACCAGATCTCCATTCCATTCAGCCACTTGTCTGGCACCATAAGTTTCCTAGCCAGGAAGGAGACTTAAGAATTTTTCCTTTTGATCTAGGAGGGAGGAAAATATACCTGGTTAGCTATATATAGTAGTTTGCTTTCAATTTTCTTTTCCTATTTTCCCTAAGTGTTGTTTGCACAAGTAGTGTTTTTAGCCTTGTGTGCGTTTTCCTTTGTGTGTGGGGTAAAAATCTTCATGATTGATTCTTGGATCTATTGGGGCTGTTGCTAACTTTTTTCAAGTTGCATTCTGACTCCGTGCCCAATGGAATTTAAGGCAACTAGCTTCTAAGCAAAACAAGCATGCTTCCCCTGGGAGTCACCAATTTGTTGACCATTTTGGTCTTACAGGCCAAAATTGGTCCCCCTTTTCCCCTGCTATTCTGAGCTAGTATAAATTTTGATTTTACACAAGTCTTGTTTCTACAGAATCTACAGTATGTTTTTATGGACTCTACAAGTGTTTCTATGGACTCTACAGGCATTTCTACGAACTCTATAGGCTGAGAACTATGGACTCTACAAGCAAGTCTTTTAGCAAAAGGAGGAACTAGTCTAGTGGTTCAATGCCTTGGTTCAATGTCTTGGTTCACTCAGTCAGTTCAATGGCTTGGTTTAATGTTTCAGTTCATCGGCTCCGTTCAACAATCGATTCAATGAGCTGGTTCAACATTTGGTTCAAAGGAACAGTTCAGTGGGAAGTTTAAGAGAGTCTCCCAAAGGACAAGTGCCCTTGCAGAGGGCAGGGAACACATAAAAAAGGATCAAAAAGTGAACAATGAGAAAGTTGAAAAGCTAAGTTTGCTTTGGAAATTTTTACAAGGCAAAGGATGAGAATTTCTTCAGAAGAAAATCCCACATAAATGAAAAGACAAAGGCAAAAGCAAGAAATGATTTCTTTCAGACTTTTGTCTGAAGGAATTCCTTCAGACAAAAAGTTCAAACAAATTTGAGAAAAAACTACGAGAGAAAAACCTGAAGAAATTTTGAAGGTCAATGACCAAGATAATTCTTGTAGACATTTTGTCCACAGGGAAAATAGCTAGGAGAAAAGCCCAAATGAAGGAAAAACACAAGGAAAGATATCCTTTGGACAAAATTCTGAAGAAATTCAATTGCCAAAACAATAAGATCCTGACTAAGACAAAAGCCTGACTAGAGCAAAAAAGGCCTAAGGAAAGGAAAAGGCTAAAGAAATTCCAAGGGGTGATACGCCTAAAGACATCAAAATTGAGCACAGTGAACTAGCCATTGGAGGTCCAAACACCTAGTGACGGGTACATAGACGTCAAATTTAAGGTGGTGAAATCGTTGTTGATTTGGAAAAAGCTTAAGGATAGGTCGCGAGTGAACTTAGCGACCTGCCAAGAAGGTAGCCCTCAAGGGCCAAAGGAAATAGAGAAGACAAAACCAAGAAGAGACAAAGTGTAGAAATGGACAAAATAGTCTAGGTGGCAAAGGGAGGTGTCAACTCAAGGAGTTACTCCAGTGGTTGACACAGTATCTGCCAAGTGGTCATCAAGGGGCGCAAACAGTGAACAATGTGACCTATTTTCTCCACTTTGCATTTATGAGTAGAAAAACCACGTGAATATCTTGAAGGAGCAATCTTGTTTGTAGAAAAAAAGGTGCAGCCCATGCTTTCACATTAATGTTTGAATGCCAATCAAAACTGGTAGCTGACACAACATTCTCTTTCAATGTTTTCCTCTTCCTGATGCTCTCAACGCACATGGGCCAACTTGTAAAAAGGTGCCAAAAGTATTTTCCAAAGGGGCACCTTTACTTCTTCTCTTTATATATATTGTAAACTTCTCATTTGAGAGAAATATCTCTTAGCTCATAAAGCAAAGCTCTGCCCCAAAATATCTTGGGTTGTAAGGCAGAACTCTGCCAAATTTTACCTTGAATCAAGACATAGCATTTTTAACTCCATTATGAGTTTGCACTTTTGTATGTGTCTATGTCTTTATTCTGTGTTAAGTCATTTTCCTTTATGCTTTTTCAGGATAATTTCAGCATGTCTAGTGCATTGTGAGTTTTCCTTTTGTAGGTTAGCTAGACGTGTCCATACCAGGAATATAGGCACATGTGAATAGGCTGTCATAGTGTGTCTGAGAGCACCTCTAGTAGTTATTCCTCCCTGTATCTCCACAGACCCCTAGCTCACTAATGTAGAAGATTTTCTCATGTCAAATGAAGTGTATGGGAGCTTGTTCTTGGTGGAAAGTGTATGTTCGGGTTAATTAGATCAACTTTTTTGGTGTATCACCTTTTAGTTTAGGTTTAGGTTCTATTTTCAACATCCTTCTCCCTTTTCAACCCCCCCCCCATTTTTCATTTATTTGTTAGCAGTAGGAAATCTAGGACCTAAAAGATACATCAAAGGGAGCTAGCCCTTATCTAAAGACTCTCCCCCTAATTTTTCCAGGCCCACAAGCAAGAGGGGAGTTTCCATTATTGCGCGTGGAAGGTAGGAGCTCAGCCTCCTGCCAAGGGTGCAATCTGCCTGCGTCAACATTACCTTACCCCCTTGTGGTAGGATTGGAATTAGCCTATGATAACTCATTTTACTCATTATTCTCCTCACTTGGGGTATAATACTTTATCTCCACAACATTTTTAAGATGACACTCTCAATCATTGATGGAATCTTTGGTCTAACCATGTAGTTTGGTTTTAACATCGTATGTGATGCTCCCATTGAGCCTAAGAAGAATCATTTTATTTTGTTTATTATCTATCAAGGTTTTCCATTGGGTGACCAGATTAATCACATGGGGGTTTCAAATCCCATTTTCCCAACATGCCATCAACCTAGGATAATTAAGCATATGTTATGGTTTTGCTCCCATGCTCATTCTACATGGCAATGGATTCATACCCTCTTTCAGCCATTTAGGCTTAAGTTATTTACTTGGAATATGGATCTCTTAGGGGAATCCACCTTTCTTCCTACAAGATACAATATATTTTGGTATATTTTTTGTTATGATATTCTTTTTCAAATTTAAAAAGTTGGAAATTATGCTTATTTTAATCACGAGGAAATGGAATGTAGTTTTTTTATTACTAGAATAGTTACTCTCATTTTTAATATTACTCTCCAAATTCACAGTCAAAATAACAAAGTTTTACTATAGCTTAACCACTTCTATCATTTGCTTGACCACTGGGTGAATTCCCCATGTGTAGTTAGAGGTGAGCCTCCATAGCTTCCATGTTTGTAGTCCCTCCACATAGGTGAGGGCATGGTATATACCATCAGTGCTCCAACAATAGGCATAGGATCCTATCTCCTCACTAGTCACCCCCCATTGGTCATCTTCATGGTGTGATTAGCCTTATGGTTCCACCAAAGGTGGAGGTGATAAAAGAGACTGGGACCTTCCCCCATAAGACAAATATCCATGGTTGGATATTGCTATTTTGATTGATAAACACAATGAAGACAATACTAATCTTCAACAGAATAATCGTTGGGATCCATTATCTATGGATTAAGTCCCCCCTATTCAAGGGGGATGGAGTGACAAACTGCAGGATCTACTTCCTTCATTAGCTTTTCTGACCCCCATGTTTGTTATTGAAGCATAATTATTCTCTTTACTTACATGTGTTTTTATGTGCATATTTTTGGTTGTTATGAGCCTTTGAAATATTGATGTGATTTTTTTATTTCTTGAGTGGTCAATTTTTTAACCCTCTACTGGACTTTATCTCTCCCCAGGGTTTTTAACCTTGGTTTAGATATGCTTGTGGGTTGTGACTTTTTCCACCCATTTTTTGTATAATTAGCATTGTACCACTACTTGTTTTTTATTAATATAGATACACTTTTAAATAAAAAATATATGTTTTAACTAGTTATAATCAACCTTTTAAAAAAACATATATTGTTTTGGCAATTAGACTCTAAATGCTACATGTCCTCAAATTTTGAGTGTAATCATCTCAAATTATCTATATAAATTCAGATTTCTCAATTTTTTGGAAAAACATTTCCATGAGTAGGACCCTTTTTATCCCCCAAATTTGTGCACTTATAGTGTATATAGTCGATACCATTCAAAATTTTCATTAAACACGTGTAATTACTAAAAAATAGTACATGGAAATATCTATGTTAAGCTAGAAATGCAACTAGTCATCCCCAAAATGTTTATATAAGTGTCATATGGCATATAAAATATAACATCATGTAAGTAAATACAAGGGTACCATGTCCCCTATGAAAAATAGATTTAGGGGAAACTAATACGTCGCAAATACACACAACATACTCTAATTACATGCAACCATTTCCAATGCAACACTCATACAACTAAACATTATTGGGATATTCATCCTTGTAGTCTTTGTGGAAGAAGAATTGATTCCCAATCTACTTGTTGGTTCTCATAATACTATATAAAAATGATTTTTAATTCATTGAAACTAAATTTTGTTTGGATGGACCTTGAAAACTGGGGAAGGATCACCTCCTCACTAAATCAAAATTATACATGTAAAAATTCTAACATTAATAACATGTTGGATATCAACACTTAATGTTATACATATGTCCATACACTAATATTTGCATAATACACCTTATTTACACATAGTTTAATGTATCATTACCTATATAATTATGTGATGTCATTAAGTCAACATTTTTTATAGCATCATGTCTTGTGCTTACACATGAAGCTTCATAGTTATTGTCCAAAGTAGGGCACATGGGGTTTATCAACTTCACTTTTGTACCATAGAGTCTTTATATTGGACATCAAACTCATGACGTGTGGACAAACTTGGTATTAAGCTTGTGCTACGTGGATTGGTCTACCAAATAATTTGTGATACTATAATAATAGAATTAAAATTCTGATGTTTCTATGTTTTTGAGAATCTAACATCCATTTGACATGGATATGCATAATTTTTAGTCCACTTTTATGTACATGGAGCCTTCACACATCCTCTAAGAAGGCAACATGAGTAAACATACACCCAGCTTCTCAATGTTAAAATGATATCACATACATCTTATGGTATTCATAGGCATCCATAGTGGGACCTATACATTGCTATCAAAATCAATGCCATACTCTCAAGCATATGCAAGATCATTAGTATCTCACATTGCACCATATCAAGGTACACAAAAGAAGATTTAAATATCTTCTAGAGGATCTAAAATTATACATTCCTTCTCAAGGATTGGATTCAACATCAACATGTCACTGGATTTTTTGATCTAGAGCATCTTTAACATGATCACATAGGAACCCAAAACTAATAACAATGTGGAGCATTGTTTTCAAAGGGGTGAAAATTGATCAAATCATAAAAGTGGGTACCTCAAGATTAATTTTCCATTACAGTACTCTTGTGCTATTTATTCATTGAAAAAGTATTTTTTGCCACCAATACATTATTTGAAGCATTCCTAGATTAAAAAACAAGCATAAGTGACATGTGCATCTCTGCACAACCTCATAGTGCTACACACCACATTATAACCACCTTTTGGTACCTTGTAAGCACTTGGTAGTATAATCAATCATAATGCAACATCCCTACTTTTTACACAACATAAAGAGGAATATGGCACCTCAAGTTGGCTTACACTATTTTAATGGCTTACCTCATATTGGTGACATCTTAGTCAACATTCCTTATTTCATATTCCATTCAATTGGCATACCCCAAGGTAGTGCATGAAACCAAAGACTTATTCATAGGTTGATATTCACACCAACCTTTTCACCATTATTCTATCATTATTGTGCACCTCATGTGTGTTTCTCAACATGATTGACAAACCCCAAGTTCATGCAAGTCTTATTCCTTTAGCCTATAATGTGTGTTGGGATATGTGTAGCCAAATTATGGCTTACATTATTTCTTATCATATTTCATTTCTCTAAGATCTCATTAGGTTAGATAGGCCATCCTATCAAGTAACCATATCTTAAGAATACTATAAATAAGAGGTAGGGTTTAGTAATTGATCATCATATTATGAATTCTACTCTTATTGAAGATTTTGAAGGTCACCCCTGGAAGTGACTTGCCATTTATTCATATATTATCTTATATTTCAGTCATATTGTGTTCTATTATTGTTATTATACTTTATTGGTGAAGTAATTTCATTACAAGTGGTATCAGAGCCTCTACTGGGTTTGAGTCATGGAGTGGGTGGTTATGTCCGCATTTTAGTGTTCATCCAAGTCTAATACATGTAGGGTATCCTATTGTATAATGAAAATACAACTTATATTATAGGATTCATAATCTTGGTGGGATGTTATGATCTTGATGGTTGGATTTAACTAATGCCTTAAGATTTTGGTGTAACGGTTTATTACATTTGATATTAGAGCATCAATTTGGGCCATTGAGTGTGTGAAACCTTAATATTATAGAATCACTTATATCTCTAAATAGGTTTAAAATTTTAGTTAAATTTTTTACTAAAGTTTATTGATCATTCAAGGACTTCTCAATAAAAAAAACATTTTAGAGATCCCTTTTGTGTTAGTTATTACCGATTTAAGGTTTTCCATAAATTTACTATAGAGGTTGAATTTTGAGGAATTGTTTTGATTTAAATACATTTTTGGAAAGATTAAAAATATATGAGGGTTTACTATTTATAATTAATTATTTAAGGTCAACATTAGTGAAAATAATCTTGGTCAAAGTTGGGCCAAAGCTAACAATTAGGATAGACATTGTCAAGCCTTATTATGGCAAGAACACAAACTAAAAGCTGAGGCAAGGGTATTGAGACTTTAGGTAGAACTCCTCACTGATATGATATGGATTTAGAAGGTGGAGTTACTAAATCAGTTATTCTAGGATTTTATGTGATAGATCACAAATTAAACCAACTCGAGTACAATGTGCATGACATGCATTCTGATGTGCGAGGCCTACATTCTGAAATGAAGATCATACGATCGACCTTGGATGATATGGTAGTAACTTTGAATACTATTAAAATAAACCAAATAGATACAACCATTACAAAACCTAACCAAAGTGGATATTTAAGCCAACCTAATCCAAATTCAAGTACCTCACATCCATAGAACAGGATGCCAAAAGTGGAAATGCAAAAGTTTAATGAGAAGGATCCAATTACTTGGATCAACCAAATGGATATTTTTTTGATATACATCAAATTCTATGTGGCCAAAATGTGTTCATAGCATCCTTATATCTAAAACTAAAATAATTAATTTGGCATCGATGGTTTTTTGCATAAAAGAAGAAGAAGGCTCTCACTCTCACCTAGTATGCTTTTATAGAGAAGCTACAACGACACTATGGTAATAGTATGAGTAATAACCACTTTAGTCCATTGTAAATGCTTTGAAAAAAAGGATTAGTGAAGGATTATATTTATCATTTTAAAAACCTATCTTTTCATGTGGATAAGATTCCTTAGGAGCAACTAAATGACTTATTTCTTGGAGGTCTCTAGGAACTCATTGAACATGAGGTAGACATGTTTAATCTAGATACTATCTCTGAATCTATTTTCAAGGTTCATAGGGTAGAGGATTTTTTTAATATATTATGAGGTAATCATTAATTAATATCAAATATCAAATCAAATTATCACCATCATTCCCTCAACCTACCACAGTGATACATCAATAAATTTAAGAGAAACAAACACAAGGTTTATTTTTCAATTGTGATAGCAAATGGAGCAAATGACATAAATGTGATGAGAAGTATTTTTTATACATTTAAGGGGTAAATGAGGAATATTATTATCATGAATCATTTGATGAATATGAAGAAGTGCCAAAGATAGAATACAAAGAATCCCAACCATCTTTTGTCATGCGCTTTCAGGTATTATCACTCTTTAGACCCTTAAAGTTATGGGTTTCCTTAAGAAACACAAGGTAATTTTTAGTATGAGAAGTCACTATTCATAAGTATTATTCATGGGTATTATTAAATATAATTACTCATGATTACAAGGCATCATGGTGATGTGGCATGTTGAGTTGGCATCTTGGTGATATGGCATACAAATGATGTGGTAGGTGATGCAGATGGTGAAGTGGCAGGATGGTGATATGGCAGGAGGGCCCTTAGAGGGTCCTAAGGTGTGGTCAAGGTGGTATGATGGGAGTATCACTACACTAAGGGACATTTTTTATCCTTTGTTGTCACATGGGTTTGACACATGGTGCAAAAGATAATAGGTCACATGGAAGAAGAAGATAAGAAGATCACTGTTGTAGTTTGGACTCACTTGTGGAAGTGGGGAACCAACTTTGGAGTCACATGGAAGTGTCCTATGATCCTACCTAGTGGATCATCTGATTTTTTGACCCTTGGGAGATGAAGACAAGGAGAGCATTAGTTTTTATTGTCCTCACTTGTGGAGTGGGAGATAATAGTTGGAGCCACATGGAGGTGACACTTGTTCTTGTCCGGTAGAGGATCCATTATGGAGACTTTTGTACATGATGACAAATAATAATGAATATCACATGACACCCCACTTGAAATGTGGTATATTTTTCTCATAAGCACATGTGGTGGCTTTTGGATTATGCACATGAATGCATGTGAGTGGATTTAGTGGGGTTACTATTGAGCCCACTCAAATATGGTGCCACATATTCCCTCTATCTTATTTCTCATGTTGTAAATGCTATAAATCATTATTTAATCCTTTGAAATTGCAATCTTATTAGAGGATCCATGCAAGCCTTAGGATTGCATGCTTAGAGGTTAGATCCTGTAGGCTAGATTATGCTTGGTTCACAACCTGGATTATTTAGGTGGAATCATTGAGTGATTTTTTGTAAGCACTGAAGGATTTTCTAGAGGAACTATTGTATAAGAGATGTTAATTCTAAATTAATTAAGTCTAGAGATACCATTTTGCCCATGGTTTTTCCTTGCACATTACAAGGTTTCCACATAATCTATGTGTAATGTGTTCCTTCTTTGTCTTATGTTTTATATCTTGTTTATTTTCATTTTAATTACTTGCATAATAGTAACTTTATTCCTAACATTTGATATTAGATCCATGGTGAAAAATCCATGTGTGTGAGTGTTTTATTTTGTTGGCTAATAGTGTATAAGGTGAATCTACTATGACAAGAGGAGAGACCAAGTGGAGATTAAAGAATAAAAAAAGGGTGTTTTGTTTTTGTCAAGTATCTCTTTGTGGAGCATGGTAGATGATCTCTTGTTGAAGATCCTAATCTCTTCATTTTGTTGAGGAGAATCCTGTAAGAGAGTTGATGTAAAAATCTAAAAAAGCTTTGCTAGACAAGTCAATAACCTACACAATATTCTTGTTGAAGATGGAGCAACTCTATAGCTTGAGGAGCAAGATGGAATCCTTTGGAGTAGGTGAAAGATAAGGCATGACCTTGTTATGGTTCTTGGAAATAATTAGAAGGGTTTTTGATGTGATATCCTACTGACCACATGTTGTTAGCTGAGATGTTGAAGATAGAAGAAAAATACATGCAAAGGAAGGAGGTATAAACAAACTTGAAGGTGTACCTATTTTGAAGTAGTTATAGAAGATGAAGATGTAGATGAACAAGTGAGATCTAATGTTCCTGGAAGTATAAGGTCATGTGTTTGGACATGTGATAGAGTAGTGATGCATTTTGAATGCATTTTTAAGGATAAAAAACTTGATAGGTGCATTGGTGTATTGAGTAGCATGATGACTTCCCTGAAGATGTGATTTATCCACTTGTATCATGATGATAGCTAGAGGCTATGAGGATAAATCTGGTACTAACTTCTATGTCATGTTCTTTCTTCACTAATATCAATAGTGCTACATGTACTAGTTATTTTTCAAGGAGTTGGAGTAGCATTATTTCTACATGGTGATCTCTCTTAGGGAGAGATAAATACAAAGATGAGGTATAAAGTTGTTTTTTTGTATTGAATTCATTGTCCTATATTATGTAGGCATAACACATATAGTACATGATATTCAATACTTTCATAGAGAGCCAAAGTGGATATCAGAGGTTGATTAAATGAGTTATGATATGTTGGATGCAGGCCCCAACATGATCATTATTTTGATGGATTAGTTGGAACACATGAAATGAAGGTGGTATGGTGGAACAAACCAAGGATGGAGATGTAGAAGAATGTGAGAGCAAGGAAGTACCCCACTTTTTACATTTTTGAGTTGTCTTCCAAAGAATTTTCCAAAGAAAGAGAAGACATGTTGTGTCTTTTGTATTGGATTCATTAGGAGTAGAAAGCATTATGATACCATGGTGAGCACTAATTAGATATTCCCAAGTAGTGAGAGTTGTGATTTGATTCATGAAAGAATCCTATTGGAGGATTAGTTTGTGTTTGGAGAAGTGATTTATCACTTCAGTGTTGAAATGTGCTATGGAGAAGTAGATGTTGACAAAGTCGATCAGGACAAAGAAGATTTAGTAGTGCAACAAAACTTCAACTGGATTTATCTCAGGTAAACACATGGCATGGTTGACATCTAGATGGAATAAAATGTAGGTGTGGCAAACCTTATGTATATTTACTTCAAGTGGGAGTATGTTAAGATGTGAAGTCACTATTCATAAGTATTATTCATGGGTACTATTCATTATCACTATTCATAATGACATGTCATCATGGTGATATGGCATGAAGATGATGTGGTAGGTGATGTAGGTGGTGAAGTGGTAGGATGGTGATGTGTTAAGAGGTCCTTCTAAGGGTTTTAAGGTGTGGTCAAGGTGGTGTGATGGGAGTGGGGCATAAAATTCCACTGAAGGGACATGTTTTGTCCTTTATTGTCATATGGGTTTGACACATGGTGCAAAAGATAAGAGGTCACATGGAATAAGAAGATAGGAAGATCATTGTTTCAGTTTGGAATCACTTGTGGAAGTAGGGAACCAACTTTGGAGTCACATGAAAGTGTCACATGATCTTATCTAGTGGAGCATCCACTTTGTTGCCCCTTGGGAGATGAATATAAAAAGGGCATTAGTGCTTGTTTTCCTCACTTGTGGAGTGGGAGACAATGGTTGGAGCCACATAGAGGTGACACTTATTCTTTTTTGGTGGAGGATCCATTATGGAGACTTTTGGCACATGATAACAAACACTAGTGGATATCACATGACACCATACTTAGAATGTGGTGCATTTTTCTCCAAATCACATGGGGTGACTTGGTGATTATGCACATGAGTGCATGTGAGTGGCTCTAGTGGGGTTGTTATTGATCCCACTAAAATGTGGCACCACATATTCCCTCTCTCTTCTTTCTCATGTTGTAAATTTAATAAATCATTATGTACTCCTTTGTAATTGTAATCATGTTAAAGGTTCCATGAAAGCCTTAGGTTTGAATTCTTGGAGATTAGATCTTATAGGTTAGATTATGCTTGGTTCATAACCTAAATGCTTCAAGTAGAAGCATTGAGTGCTTTGTTTGTAAGCACTAAAGGAGTTACTGGAGGATTTTTTGTAGAAGAGATGTTGATGTTGAATTAATCAAGTCTGGAGCTGATATTTTGCCCATGGTTTTTACTTACACATTTAAAGGTTTCCATGTAATCTCTATGTAATGTGTTCCCTCTTTGTCTTATGGTTTTTAGCTTGTTTATTTCTGATTTAATTACTTTCATAGCAGGAACTTTCAAATGGATCAAATGACATAAATGTGTTGAGAAGTAATTATTCTAAATTTAAGGGGTTAATGAGGAAGAAGATGATGATGAATCATATGATGAATATGAAGAAGTTCCAAAGATATGATCCCAAAAATCCCAACCAACTATCTCTTATCATGCACTTTCAAGTATTATCACTCTTTAGACCCTTAAAGTTGTGGGTTTTCTTAAGAAACACAAGGTAATAATGTTTGTTGACTCAGGGAGTACACATAACTTCATCAACAATAAGTTGTCTACTTGTTTGATTTGTTTCATTTATTCAACTCCATAATTTTAAGTCATGATTGTAGATGGTGGTACAATCAATTGTTCTATAAAATACCATAGAATTAATCTTGATATGGGTGACTATAGGCTAGATTATCCTATGTTTGATACTCCTATGGGTGGGATAAACATTGTTCTAAGAGTCCAATGGCTCATAACCTTGGGCACAATCAAGATGAATTTTTAGGAACTATTCATGCACTTTCATTTTTAAGGAAGGATATTTGAACTACATGGATTACAAGCAAAATATCTACAATTGGTTAGTTTGCATCAAAAGATAAAGATTTTCATAAAAGGGGCCAAAGGATTAGTAGCATGATTGTGTTTCATAAAATTTCAACAAACAAAGGTGTCTAAGCATCCTGATATAAAGATGATTATTGATGACCACCCAATTATTTTTATCACCTTTCCAAAAGGACTTCCACCAAGAAGAGAACATGATCATGCCATGCAAATTCTTTTAGGAAGTCAACCGCCAAACATGAGACCATATCGGTATCCATATGCCTATAAAATTGAAATTGAAAATATGGTACATGATATGATAAAAGTAGGTATTATTAGACATAACTAAAATAGATATTCATCTCCAATGGTTATGGTGTGTAAGAAGGATGACACTTGGAAGATGTGCCCAAACTATAGATAGCTCAACAAGTACACCATAAAAGATAAGTTCCCTATATTGGTAATTGATTATTTTTTAGATGAGTTACATGGTGATGGGTACCATAAGATTTGAATTAGAGATGATAAATTCATAAAAAAAGCTTTTAAAACTCATGAAGGCCATTATGAGTTTTTAGTCATGCCTTTTGGTCTCACAAATGCACTATCTACAATTTAAAGTTTGATAAATATTGATTTTAGGAAATTTTAAAGGAAATTTGTGTTGGTGTATTTTATGACATCTTAATCTACAACAAATCTTGGGAATAACATTTAAAATGTGAAACAGGTTCTGTTAGTGTTGGAACAACATCAAATTTATGTAAAAACTTTAAAATGTAATTTTGGAGTCTAAGAGGTGTATTATTTGGGTCATATTATTTCACATGAAGGAGTCAAATTAGACCCTAATAATATCAAATAAATGATGGTGTGGTAAGTGTAAAAAACCCTCAAGAATATTTGAGTTATTTTGTGGCTCACGGGTTACTATCGTAGATTTGTGAAAAATTATGGTAGGATGGTAGCTCCACTCACAACCTTGTTGAATAAGTAATATTTCCACTGGAATGAATCAATGAATGTTACCTTTTAAAAGCTAAATGAGTCTATGTGAGCCAATCCAATTTTAGCTACCCATGATTATTACAAAACATTTATTGTTGAATGTGATGCATCAGGGTATGGCATAGGGAAAATACTCATGCAAGAAGGAAGACCCATTGCATTTGAGAATCATAAACTCAAGGGTAAAAACATGTTAAAATAAATCTATGAGAAAGATATGTTGGATATTCTACATGAAGTTAATAAATGTAAACCTTATCTAATGGGTAGACACTTTAAGGTAGAGACTAATCATGATAGTCTAAAATATTTTTTAGAACTATGATTATCTTCAATGAATAACAAAAATGGGTGACTAAGATGTTGGGAAATAAGTTTGAAATAATCTATAAGAAAGGAAAATATAATGTTGTATTAGATGCACTATCCAATAAGGATGAATCCATGAAACACTGTTATGTGCAATGACCATTTGACAGGTAAATTGGTTGGAAGAGGCTAGATCAGAAAGGTTGAGTGATAGGGATACACAAGGTTTGATTTTAGAATATCTAGAATGGGTTTAGTGATTATTATAAATTTTAGTGGAAATGGAATACATTATGGTATAAATATTGATTATACATATTTAAGAATTATATCCTCAAACATAAGATTCTTCAATAACTTCATACATTTCCAATAAGGGGACTCTGGATTTTCAAAAAACTATCATAGAATAAAGTAGGATTTATTTTGGGAAGGACTCAAGAGGATATATATCAATTTATGGTTGAATGCATGGTATGTCAACAAAATAAGGGTGAACAATTAAGACACCAGGTCTTGTATATCCTTTATCCATTCTTAACCAAAGGTGTGAGGAGGTTTCCATGGAATTCATGATAGAGTTGTCGATGTTTGAGGGTAAAAAAGTCATCATGGTAATCATGGATAGGATCAAAAAATTACTCAATTTTTCCCTTTGTCACAACCATTTATAGCTATTATGGTAGCTACTATTTTTTTGGATATAGTTCAAAAGTTGCATGGTGTCCCCAAGATAATTGTAAGTTATCATGATCCCATCTTTACTAGTAATTTTTGGACTAATTTATTTTTATGTTTGGGTACTCAATTGGCTTATATCTCATCATATCATCCTTAATTTGATGGGAAAATAAAGGTGGTAAACAAATTATAGAAGGGTATTTCCATTTTTTTGAATCTAATAAACAAAAACAATGGCATTGATAACCACTCATAGAATTATGGTATACCACTTCTTTCCATACCTCTACCAAAATCATTCCATTTATGATACTTTATGGTTATCAACCCTAATCCATCATTTCATTTTGAGGGTCCAACCCCCAAAGTTTGAGTTGTTGAAGAACATATTCAACAATAATAAGAGGTATTAACAAGTCTACAAGATAATTTTACAATGGCACAAAATAGAATGAAGCAACAACTATATCAACAACAGAGTGAGGGACATTTTGACATAGGTGATTGGGTCTTTGTGCACTTGTAGTCATATAAGCAGATGTATCTGAAGTAATAAATAAAGGATTAAAAAATTTCTCTAAAGTATTATGGCCCTTATAAGATCATGCAAAAAAATGGTAATGTTGCATACATGCTCAATCAACTCATATGAATCACGTATTTCATGTATCTTGCCAAAAAATGGTAGTTGGATAGAGAGTTTTTACCTAGACCAAGTTACCAAAATTGGATGAATGAGGCTACTTCATTATAGAACCTGAGGATATCCTTTAGACATGCACTAAGAGGCTCAAAACAAGATAAATTATAGATAATTTTATCAAGTGGAAGAATATTATCTATGAAGATGAAACATGGGAGGATGAAGCTTTTTTACAATAACATTTAGACATATTCAATGTTGAGGGCAACACTATTTTGAAAGGGAAGGGCATGCTACGCCCTTAGCCTATAACATGTGTTAGGGTATGTGTAGCTAACTTGTGTCTTACATAACACCTTCCTTATCATATTTCATTTCTCTAGGATCTCATTTGGTTAAACAGGCCGGTCTATGGAGTAACCATAGCCTAAGAAGACTATAAATAGGATGTAGGGATTAGTATTTGATCATCATATTGTGAATTATGCTCTTATTGAAGCTTGTGGGGGTCACCCCCTCAAAGTGGCTTGTCATTTATTCATATATTATACTATATTTCAGTCATATTATGATCTATTCATATTGTTCTACTTTATGGGTGAAGTAATTTCATTACAACAAGATATTAAGGAAATACTTCACATACCACACAATGTCATACATGTATGTGTGTCCTACATAATATACATACCTCTATGGTAATTTGAAGATTTTTGAAGACTCTTTTAACTATGGTGCACTTATACAACACCAAGAGTCATACCACCTATGCTTGTACATTCCCATGTAGCATATACATCATAATGATAGTACACATCACACATGCAACCTTCAAGACATTCTTTCATGATTCAACAAGTCAAGATGAATACTAATCAACACTTAGGTTGTGCACATGACTTGGAAATAGCTCTCCCTATGCAAAAATACTTGAGGTACCCTTATGTGCTACCGCAACACCTTAAACCGTACTGCATATCAGTCTAGCTAAGTGCACGACTTTGTATCCACATGGATAATCCAAGCCATATTTTACCATGTCAGGTGAAAATTATTAGGCTTAAACTTTATTATAAAATATATAAGCATTTAAAACATATGTCAACATATTTTTCATATGGAAATTCAAATACCATGTATGTAATAATTTCAACCATCACCATAACTTTATAAGAAATGAATCATCCTTGTAACCATCTTCTTTTTTAATTGTTGTTTATTGTAGCCGACTTATTGTAATGATATATATGGTAAGGCATATAATAGTAAAACATTGGTAAAACATATGCCTTACACATGACATGTATCATGAATAGTTGCATGCCTTGAAAATCTTGTATAAAATATTCATGTATCCAATATGTTAGCATGACTTGACTGTCTAACATCAGTGGATCATTATAAACTATTTTTTAGTCTATAAAAATAAATAGGACATGTCTCCTCCTTTATAAACATGAGAACTATCATTCTCAATCTTGATATGTATTTTAGACTTAGGTATTATACCATATTACTTCCATTGAATATAAGTAACATTATTCTACGAAATAACTATACACTCAAAAGTGTAATGGATATTCCACATCTTGTTTAGATTCCATTACATGTTATACAATTATTTAACTTTGTTTGAAAAAATCTATCTAGTTTAAATAGTTATATCTTATCCTCCATACAACCTCTAGGTGTTAAATGGATTATATGATCAGGTTATTATGTTATTTTAAGAAAATAAAAAACATTGAGAATGATAAGTGGCCTAAAGCAACATAGAAAGAAAAGATACAAAGGAGAAAGTTGATATGGATGAAACAAAACCACAAGTGAATGAGTAGATGGAATATTGAAATAAATAAATGTCTAAACCTTTTTAAAAAATAAAAAAAGTTTGTGAATGAAAATTTTAAAATCGTCACATGGACAAATAAAATAAGAAGGAAACAATAACACTATCTTACATAATTCAACCCGACCTATGAATAACATGAAAAAGCATACATAGGGGATAAAATCCAATGGAGGGAGAATATATTCATAGATAAATAAATAACTAGTTCCCATATGCTTAGATGTGAGACAAATAAATGTGTGACCCCCAAAGAATAGTGGGAGCAAAGGAAATTTTTTGACACTGACTTGGAAAATCCTCATGAAAGAATCAATTTGGTGGAAAAGGATATATAATGGAATAAAAGATTGATCAAATGTTTGATCAAGGATAATTAAAATTTTAAGGATAATAGGAATGAAATTCAAAGTCTATAGACAATGATGGAAACATGTGAAAAAAAATGGGGAGTCAATTGATACTATGGAAATCTTGAATAGGAAGGTCACCTAGTTGGAGGAGAGGATCATTAATATGGATATTTTAATGAAAAAATAGATGAAGACATGAAAAAATAATCCAATTTAGTTGGGTTTCTATCATGAAATGCACTGATATAATTCATGTGATGAAATAAATTCTTGGACAAAAGGAGGAACAAATAAGCAATAGAAAAAGCAAGAGGTTGAAATTACAGGACAAAGGAATTTTTTTTGAGAAGGATATATGTCTTAAAAAAGCTATGGTGTAATACATTTTATGGATAAAGAATGTGAAAATTTGAAATCCTTAGTTAAAACTGTTGATACTTAGTTTTAGCTTGTTTATTTGTTGTCCTTTCATTGTAGATGAGTTGTTTGTAGGAAGTTTTTTTTTTTAGTTGTTCCAAGATTCTATTGTCATACTTTGTGATGTTTTGACACTTTTTTTAATGCTTATTTGTTCTACCTTTATACTTCTTTGTTCAATTTTTGGGTCCCTCTCAAAACCCATTTTTTACCAATAAAAAAATAATTGGAACAAAGGATTATAGGCACACAAATTAACATTTATTTTTAAAATAATGCTCTTGTGAACATTCCTTATACATACATAGCTCATGCCCAATTACACGTTTTTTGACCACATTGCCTTCACTTCTATGTAGATGAACCTTACTTTTAAGCAAACTATGATTCTGAATATCCACATTCACCATTCTAAGTAGCCTAAACTCATTATTAGACTGATCCACACTTCTAGTTTAGTTATCTTTGCTCCTCAAATAAGGCCTCTCCTTAAGGACTACCCCACTCACTTGTAGTGTTTGAATTCATTGACCACCTCCTACCACCAGATAATGGCTATTTTATAAAATTTCAATCACATAATGGGTTTTCAAGCATGTTTCACATGTCCCATTCCAAGAAATTCTAAAATGATCACTATAAAGCTACATTTTCTAATAATTATTCATTGGATTCTCATATGATTGAAAAACATGAGCATATGTAACTGCATATTGAGAATAAATCACCCATTCTTACCAATTTTGAGTACATAAAGCCGTAGTATCCCTAAGCTAAGTCTACATACACCTCCAAGATCACAAGTCATTATTAAAGCACTTAATCACCCCAGGATTGCATCAATATCTAAAATCACACCTATAGTTCACACACACCACTATAGCATGGGATAACTAGATGGATTTGGATCCCTCTTCAGAGTATTGGTATGTAGGAAATGCTCAACATAGGGGGTGTTGAGGTCAAACACAATTTCAACAACTAACCCTTTTTCCTATTTATTATGTTAGTTTTTCATGGTCTATTGAGATAGGGTACCAAGTGAATAATAAGGAAAATATTGGATTTTTCAATGAATCACATAGATGTAATCATTCACACATGATCCATAATCCAAGGCACACAAACCCATTTTTATATAGAGAGAAAAAACCATACCAAATGTCAGTGCTCCCTACAAACACCAGTGTAGGTCAGTCTTGTCTAAATAGTGCATCCTTGTCCTAGGCAGATATGAAACCCTATTATTGATTCACATTGATATTACTTATCCTTCTAGTTGATCATACATTCACAATCACAGTCCTGCATTGTCTGATTTCTAGCTAATTTCTTCATCTTTGATACTTTCCCTTTTTACCATATTTATGAATATAGTAAGTTCCAAATCAGTTTGCATTATTTTTGTATGTTTTATTAATTTTTATTTTATGTATTAATTTGTCTAATTAATATTAAAACTATCTTAATCTGAAATTTAATGAAAAAATGGATATGTTTATTTTGCACCTCATTAACAATATAAGCAAAGAAGCACTTCATCCTAGAATTCCCAACATATAATGACATCTAGGTCATGTATATGGAAACATTGAGGGTAGACATCATGATGAAGTTATCTGAAGAGAATAGAATAAAAATTTTAGGAGGTCACTAGTAAAAATAAACAAGGGAGGAAAAAACCTTCTTAAATAAAAAACATGTACCTCAATTTATGCATCGTCATGCAGTTTAGACAACGATAAAAAATTGTGGTCCTATAGACCATTGGGTGGTGTGGACATAATTAAATCCATTTCATTCACCACTAAAAAATCTAAGAGAATATTAAATTTAAGTTTTTCCTGACCCTTGGATCCTTACCCTAGTAATTTTCTATTGTAATTGTTTATATATGCAAGTTTTATTGACCTAGTTTGGTCTGTAGTGGATAATTGTGTAAAATATTTAGATTTTATTCTTTCTATGAAATCCACTATCGAAGGGATCAAATAGAACACATATCTATTCAAGCCTCTTCTTATGTAATTTATACCAAAATGAAGCCTCAAGGAACCATTCAATATTCCATGGAGAAAGAGAAGACTAAAGATGCTACCAAAGGATTTCAAATCCCCAAGGGAGGGGGAAACAAATGATTCATTTATTATGAAGTGTGTTTGTAATTTCAAAATTTTTTCTTGTCTTAATCCAAATGGGATATTTTTTATTAGCTTCCAACTTGGACATGTTTACTTCCACTACTTTATAAGTAGATTAAATTTACTGTTTAATTTTTAACCCAACCAATTCAATATGGACAATTATCAAAATCAAATCAATAGTAAGGTATATAAGGAATTTTATCATATTCTTTTGATTTACATTTTTAGGTTATGTACAATTATTTCATAATTAATTTCTCTTTTTGGTCTTGTGAGGCTATTGGGATTATCAATGTTAACTTAATTCTACAATGGAAATGCCAACACCCAAGTGTCCAGTCTAAACTAGGGCTTGGGAAAATATAAATAATTTTTTCTCTCTTCTTTCACCATTATTTTTTCATTTATCAAAACAAAATACAAATTTGTGACTATGAAGTTTGGCTGACAAGTTATCTAGACTACCTTTAATTTTGGCTTTGAGCACATTGATTCAAAGTGAACCATTTGTTTAAGAGGTATTTGGTTAATAATAAGAATATGATATAGATTTTAGGAACATATATATGCTCTTGGAAGGGGGGGAAATTTTATATTTTATGCACAAGAAAGACTATCATCTCCAAGATGTTTTTATCTATAGGTTGGGGAAGTTTTGTGTTCTAAAGTATAGAAGAATATAGATAATGAGTAAGGCTCATACATAAAATGTTCCTAGTCACTTTGGCATGGCACATACTTTGGCACATTTACAAAGGTATGTTTTGGAAAAAGAAAAGAAAAAATGGTGTTGATAAATTTATAAGGGGGTATTTTTTATGTAGCACAAGTAAGCCAAGTAATAGAAAGTTGTGTTTGTAAATGCCATTGTTGGTTCCTTCTAGACCATGGGAAAATAATTCCATGGATTGTTTAGGAGGTTTTCCCTGACAAAGAAAACATGTGATCATTTATTTGTTGTAGACCCATTGCATAAAATATGTATACTCATTCCATGAAAAAAATTATTTAGACTATGGAGAAGTAGACTTATTTTCAAACTAATGTTTGGGTTCAATTTGGATTACCTAGTTACATTATCTCATATAGTGATGCAATTTTATTCAACATATTTTGGACAAATTTTTGGGAATAACAGAAACAAGGTTGGAGAGGTCAACTCATATTTATCTACAAATAGATGGTTAAGCCAAAGTGGTCAACAAAACATTAGTACAACTATTGATGGGGTATAATAAGAATATTCCTAAATGTACAAAGAAAAATTTGGAATATATTCAACACTCATACAATATTCTAGTTCATACTTCAAAAAAATATTATCCTTTTGATATGTGTTTTTGGTTACTTTCTTCCTAGTTCTTTTGATGTTGTGTTGGGACAATAGACAGAGAAGCAAGAATAATTTGATTTAGAAATTCAAAGAGTTGAATAATGAAATAATATCATAATACAAATTCATTTTCAAGTACTCTATAATTTGAATGAGTCAAGCTAAGTATAAATTAAGGAATGATCAATAACAAATTGAGCACAAGTTCCTAGTTGGGGACATGGTATGACTTAAGCATTTTAAAGAGAGACTTCAAAGACAATCTAAGAAGCTTAAACCACTTAGCTATTATATAACTGAGATTATTGAACAATGGAAACTATTTAATTTATCTTATATCATCCTCCTTATATGAAGGTATATTGAGATGTGAATGTTGAGAACTTTACATCTCTTTGAGCATTCTATTCTAGATGATAGGAAAGAAAGATAATTTCTACTTCCCATTGAATACTTTGCACCAAATGCTCAATAAATTTTTGACAAAGATGTTTTTTTTAAGAAGATAGCAAGGACAATAAGGTGGGGAAAGAAAAAAAAGTTGTAAGTGGGACTAAAAGGCCAATTATTTAAAATAAGGCCAACTAGTTTATTTAGAAGAGTTACTTCCTCACTTATGAGTCCTTAATCTTTTAGGGATCAAAATTCTTATTATTCATGAGGGGTGATGTAAATTAGATAATAGAGAACATTATAATTTAGTTTTATCAAGTAATCAAACCAACTTGATAGTTTTAATGACTAATGAAGTGTTATAAGACACACTTTCACTCACTCCATGAAGTAAAATTGAATAAATAGAAGTGTATAAATTAAATAGAGAAAAATAATAGGTGGATAAATGTCCAAGGATGATATAGACATCCTAAGAACCAAAACATTTATAAAATCAGTAAATACATGTACAATTTCATTAGGGGCCAAATTCCATAACATATTTGGCACATGTTGAATCTATTCCATATAATTAAAAAACACATACTCAATCATTTGAAATGGAAGGAAAAGTGTTTCCCCTTATAGGGGTTCAATTTTACAGTCAACCTTTCTTGAGGTAGAATTTGTATAATGGTTGTCTATTAAAAATTGGACTTCACATACTAGAATAACTGATGATAAATGAAGAACACATCAAGGATGAAGTATATATTGACTATAATACTATTATAATTTTGATGATGTATTAAATATCTCATTTTGCTTGTGAGATGATCTTCTAAAAAAAATTATTATATTTTATAGTTAAAAATTATAAATATAGGCATGTGGACATCAAATTTAATCCCTACCCCTCCCATATCTTATTTTGTTTTACAATTTGGAGTTTTTATCCAACCCAATTGCTCATATGTTTATAAAATTAGTTTTCTTGCCTCTACAAAGGATCTCCTTGATACAAGGTTGAGAAGTGATGTTTTTTATAGCTCCAAAAATCTGAATAGAGCCACTAGGGTTTGACAAGGGGGTATATAGGGTACTTAAGCAAACACATATAAGGTTAATAAGCTCAAATACATTATGGGCTACTCATGATCTATAGAGGCTATCTGGTTTGCTAGATTGCACCAAGTTATGGATAGACTCATAAACCAGGTTAGGGATACAATGATCAAGTGCACAAAGGACACATATATCTCTAATATCTCTAACCATAGAAAATCAAGCAATAAGGGAGTGATATTCAATACATAAAGAATGAGAAAGTAAGCTATTTGAATAAAATAACACTACCAAATATGAAATGCATTTTATAAGCATGCAATCCTCCTAATTGAAAAATTATTTCAAAAAGGAAATAATGTTTTCAATAGAGAGAGAGAGAGAGAGAGAGAGAGAGAGAGAGAGAGAGAGAGAGATGGATAGTATATGATTTTAGAAACCTAAGCAAATGCCTTTGTCCAAATAAAACTATCTTTAGCATGTGAATGAATGACGAAATGCCATTTGAGTCAAGAAAGCTAACCTATTTAAACATGAGAATATCCTAAGCACTGTAATTATCCCAAACCAAAAAATTTATGCAATGAAATACATTTTCAAAGGGAAAGATGTTTTTAGGTTGAGGATAATGCATAAACTTTAGAAACTACTCTAAAACATGTTCACAATGAGCTAAATTACCCTGTAAATGCTAAACCCTAGCATATATACTACACTAAAACAATGGAGTTTCACTTTGCATAAAAATTTCCCTTATATGAAGCTCAAAAATATTATGTAGATGTTCTACCAACTAGGAATCCAAGTTTGAGATAGTAATAAAAGAAGACAGGGTTGCAGTGTAGAACTAAATCCAAACTAATGTCCAAACAACCAAGAATAGGTGAAGTGAGAAATTGTAAGGATGTAAGAGCCCAATATAGGTGCATAAATTAGGTGCAATGCCACTTGTAGAAGCTAGGAGCAAGCCACAATGAAGAAAAAATATCTAAAAGTAGTGTTGGAGTCTCTAAGTCAATGTGCAGATGTATATGGGATCCTCTGTCAATAAGTGAGCTCAAGATCACCAAGAATGAATCAAGAGATATTTATTAAGGTGTAAGAACCAATAGAATGAATAAGAATCAAAATATATAGAGAAAAATGGATGAAATGGAGTCATATAGGGCATCCCAAATTTTCCAAAGACCAAAACTAGTCGTTTCTAGCTATTGGAGACCCAAAAACATGCATTTTGGCTAGTTTGTGGCCTAGGCCGTGGCTTATGGGGGGTAATGTGTGGCCTAGGTTGTGGGTTCCCCCATAATCCACAACCTAGGTCAAATACCCATTTTGGGTGGTCAACGAGGTCCCAAAAGGACTCTAAGAGGCCTTTGAAGGGCCTATCAATGAGTGACAAGGCAAGATAAGTGTAAGGGATGTATATATAAGATGAGAAGGTATCTATGCAAGTGGGAAATATATCAAATAGGATCGCCTAGGTTGGTAGTTTACATGTGAGCTGATATGTAATCATAGGGAGGAGTAGGGTCATAGGAAGTATGATTATAGTTTTTACAATGATTTTTCTTATGTGTGTCAATATATTGGTGAAACTGATAGAACTCTCCAACATTTAATTAAGGGACATTATTTAGGATTATAATATGACCAAGTAAAGAGTTTCACTTAGAAAATCACTCATATTCTTCATATCATAGTATTTGTATGGAAAAGGCTAAAATTATAGTAAAGGAGGACCATTTCATGGAGGGGAAACTAAATAAATCTATAGAGATTGGAAAACATCAAAAAAATCTAAATATGAATGAATTATTGGAACCCAATGACTCTTGGATCCTTGCCATTAACTAATTTATATATGATATTTGATGCAGGTGCATCCTACAAGCATGTAAATATGGTCTTATAAGTAGTCCTATAATTATTAAGAGGTCTATTAGGTTTTAATAAATCCTTATTGAGGCATTAGAGGTGTGTTAGAGTCATTTTGAGTCTTTAGAGGTTTCCCTCCAATATTTGAAATTTGAATTTTAATTGTAATCATGTAAAATCATGAGTTAATAGTAATAGTTCATAGTTTACCATGAGTCTTAGAGGTCTATAAGGTGTCATACGTACCTAGGAGGTGTTCTATAATAACCAACGTCATAATTATCATTGATTGTCCTAAATAGCTAATATAACCTCCAAGACCTATATATGAGGTCAATTTTCTAAGTTAAACCCAAAAAAGTAAAGGAGAATCTAAAATAAGTTTAGAAAATTAATAAGATTAGTTTTGGACTGCAATGAAGTGATAAACATCACTCCTAACTCTAGGGAGATGTACAAGGGTAGGTGGAAGCCTAAAAGGACAAGAGTCATCAATTTATAGGGTTAGAGAGAAAATGTTGTAAGTCTATTTTTCAAGAAAAGAACTATGTATATATTTGGAATGTTGTTTTTATTTTAAAAATAAAGAAATTTTAGTTAATTCACATGTTTTCCATTTTATTTTATCTATTATCATATAATTTAATCCATTTCATATTGAATTCAAGCTTCAAAATTCATCTGAACCCTTACAACCCTCATAATTATATGTTTTATAGTTACAGCTAGTTATAGAGGTGTTTTTACACATAAAAATTGATGTATGGATTTGGTTTGACTATTATGAGTTATGGAAGGTTTTAATAAGACAAATATATCGGTGATATAATGTTAAAACCCCCAAGAAACTCTATGAATAGTCAGTAATTAGCTCTTGACCTAGTGAGATTCTATGTAAACCCACAATCAGGATTTTATCACTAAAAAGCCTATAAATCCTAAACTATTAGGTGGAATCATTTGAAATTTCATGAGGATATATATGAAATAATTTATGACATGATAAAATTGTCCTTAGGTTGATCATATATCTAAATTTTTAGATACAGGGGATTGAGTTACTGTCCACCTATAGATGTCTATTTTTAAGAAGCTTGTTTATGAGGTAAGGTGAAATATTGATTGTTTTGAGTTATATAAACTTTAAAAAGGTTTATAACATGTTATATATGGAAAAATAATACTATAAACTTAGGCATTAAGTGATACAAAATCATATTATGAATTTGACCTATTTGATCTCCAAACTAGGCCTTAGAGACCTAGAAATCTAGAATGTAAAATTTGATAGAAAGGGAGCCTAATCTCTTAGAGACATATAGGGGTTTGGTTTCTTGTATGTTTTTTATCATCTACACAAGTCATTTAAATTTCCTAATACTTTTACAAAGTGATCTATAAGAAAAGTTGTCAAAGTGAGAAGTAGACCTAATAAACAAGTGGCTAGTTTATAAACAGATATCTTCTAAAATATGTTGTTTTGTATTGAGATAAAGAGTTAATTGGTATTAAAGGATATAAATTGTGATATCAGAGCACATATATTTTTCACATTTAGAAGATTATAAAATTAGTTAGAGTATTGAAAGGATCAATTTGATAGAATGGAAACAAGAGCTAGAAGAAGAGGAAGCCCAAGAAGGTAGGTTACCAATGCAACACTATTGGAGGAGATCAGGTACCTAAACACAAGGATGTAAGCCATGGAAATAATGAAAATAAAATGATTATATGTTTGAAACATCATTGATAGAGAAGATGAAAGAGATCTAGAAGAAATGATATAAGAATTGGAAGAAGAAATACTAGAATAAAGACATGCCAAATAATTCATTGGGGTAAGTTCTAAGCCTAAAATTGAGGTACCTACATATGATGGTAGTTTAAATCCAAATGCTTTTATTTAATGGATAAATGATCTTGACAAATACTTTGAGTATGAAAGTGTTTATGAAGATAAGCAATTTAAGTTTGCCATGATAACATATAAATGGCATGCATCCCTATGGTGAGATGACATACATAAGGAAAGAAGAAGAAAAGGAAAGCCCAAGATAAAGATCTAAGACATGATAGTTTCAAATCTCAAAGGTAAATTCATGCCTCAAGGCTATCAAATTATTCTTTTTAGAAAATTGTAGAATTTAAGACAAAAGAGATGTCAGTAAAAGAATATTCTGAAGAGTTTTACATATTGACTATAAGAGCAAGGCATATTGAGGATGACATGGAGAAAGTTTTTATATATGTGAATGAATTGAAGTTTTCTATGCAAGATGAAATTGATTTTCTTAAACCTAATTTAGTTGAAGAGGCATATCAATATGCCTTAAAAGTAGAAGAGAAGTTGATGAGGAAGTAATCTCAGCATGTAAGAGGTAGAAGTAGACCTCTTAGAGGTAGAGGAGAACATGAAAATAGAAGTCCATTGTAGCCATATGAAAAAAGTGAGAGTAGGTCACCAAGGAAAAAAGTCAACTTCAAGAGGTAATTATGCATTCAAAAGTAAGAGACCATTTAATAAAGGTATAAATAAAGGATTTATTGGTAGATGTTTTAATTGTGGAAAATTTGGACATAGATCATTTGAATGTCCTGAGTATCTAGCCACAAGATAAATAAATATTCAAATAGCACAATTTTATAACGAAGAAGGAAGTATCGGCCCATCTATTCATGAATAAGCTCTAGAGGTTAGGGAGTCATTGTTGATGAAGAGGGTTTTACTCAAACCCACTAAAGAGATTAAAGAGCCACCCTAAAGAAAGACACTTTTCAGAACTACATGTAAGACAAAAGGTAAATGATGTAAATTCATCATTGATAGTGGAAACATAGATAATCTTGTGCCTATTGAAATGGTAAGTTAAACTTGACAAAGGTAAGTCACCCTACCTCCTATAAGGTCTCCTGGTTACAAAAATATCATCAAATTCTAGTAAATGAATAGTGAAACATGAATATCCAAATAGGAAGCTATCAACATAAAGTATTGTGTGATGTGATGCCAATGGAAGTATGTCATGTACTATTCAGAAGACCTTGAAAGTATGATATGAATGATATTCATGATGGGGAGAAAAATACATATACTTTTAAGCAAAATGGAGTAAAGTATACACTTTTTCCATTAAAAGATGAAGATGTCATTGTTGAATATCATTCTAAGGTGTTGATTACAGGTCATAAAGAGTTTATACAAAAAATGGAGGAAAAAGAGGTAGATGACATTATTACTAAGTTTTTACAACAAGTAAAGGAGGATAGGGAAGAATTTTTAGTTGAAGCAACTAATGAGGTAATGGATTTACATTTTGATAATCGGATTTCATTAAATAAGTATGAGAATGAAATGCTAATGAACTTTGTAGTGGATTGTTACCATTAAGATACACAAGTCCTTTAAGGGAACATATTTTAGAAGTCAATCAAATTGACATAGAATTCAATGTAAAAGAGAATTTGTTGGGTAAATAGTATGAGGGTAAAGATCATCAAGTTGATTTGAAAGAAAGCAAACAATACTTATGTGATGAACTTTCAAATGTTAATAGTGATAGTATAAACAAAGTCCACAGTGATCAATTTTTAGCAATAAGAGTATCTATAGATGAAGAAGAAAATCAGATACATAATGAGGCATTTGGAATGAAGAGTAAGATGACAGACAATCAAAGTCAAGAAGAAAAAGAGGGGAAAGAACATAATATGAAGCCTTATTTGTAATTTGTTTTGACTATCACTCATATGATAATCATATTGGTGTAAAGGAATAGGCTTCAAAGCCTTGTAGAACTAGTTATTTTATTTAACATGTTCATTTCTTATGCATGTACAGGTTTAACAAGCAAAGCTGAGAATAATTTGAAGGTGAAAGACACAAGAAATCCTATATTGTTTATATTGAAGAGTGGAGATGGAATCGTAGCCCTACAAGCAATTAAAATGCCTAAAAGATACAAGCAAAAAAAGAGAAGGATGATATGTTATAGTGAAGGACCAGGACAAGTTCAATCCTTGAGGGAAGATATTGATATAATAGATTTCATGCTTCAAACCAAATACATCAAGGTCAAGATGAAAGGATACATATTCAAAGACAAAACAAGTCCACACTAGTACCATAAGCCTTAAGATCCAGGAGGAGAGTTATAATCAAGAAGAATATTATTCAAGGTGAATAACGTCATCAACAACAACAAGCAAAGGAAGACAAACAAACATGGATCTATATAAAGTATTCATGAACAAGAGTCCATGAGAAAAGCTTCTTTGTACCTTGGTGGTTTGATGCAGGTGCATCCTGCAAGCATGTAAACATGGTCTTATAATTATTATTAAAATTATTAATAAGTATATTATGTCTTAAGAAGCCCTTATTTAGGCATTATAGGTGTGTTTAGAGTCATTTGGAGTCTTTGGAGGTTTCCCTCCAAAATTTGAAATTTAATTATAATCATGTAAAATCATGTGTTAATAGTAATAGTTCATGTTTGCCATGAGTCCTAGAGGTATATAAGGGTGTCATACATACCTAGGAGGTGTTCTAGAATTTATAAGGTCATAATTATCTTTGATTGTCCTAAATAGTAATGTAACCTCCAAGACCTATTTATGAGGTTAATTTTCTAAGTTAAACCCAAGCAAGTAAAAGAGAATCTAAAACAAGTTTAGGCAATTTCTAAGATTAGTTTTAGACTAAAACAAAGATAAACATCACTCCTAACTCTAGGGAGACATACAAGGGAAATTACAAGCCTAAAAAGACAAGAACCATCAGTTTACAGGGTTAGAGAGAAAATGTTGCAGGTCTGTTTTTCAAGAAAAGTACTATGTAGATATTTAGATCGTTGTTTTTCCTTAAACAATAAAGAAATATTAGGTCTTTCACATGTTTTCCATTGTATTTTATCTATTATCATATAATTCAATCCATTTAATATTGAATTCAATCTTTAAAATTCATCTGAACCCTTGAAACGCTCATAATTCTGTGTTTTATCATTAAAGTCAGTTATAAAGGTGTTTTTAGATGTAAAAATTGATGTATGGAACTAGTTTGACTATTGTAAGTTGTGGAGGGGTTCCCTAATACCAAGATATGGGTGATATATTTTTAAAACCCTCAAAGAGCTCTATGAACTATTATTAATTAGCTCTCGGCCTAGTGAAATTTTGTGTAAACTCGCAGTCAAGATTTTGTCACTAAAAAGCCCATAAATCCTAAAATATTGAGTGGAACATTTGAAACTTCATGAGAGATAGATGAAAGCATTTATGACCTGATCCAAGTGTCCATAGGTTGATTAAATCTCTAAATTTTTAGATACAAGGGACTGAGTTATTGTCCCCCTATAGATGTCTATCTTTAAGAAGCTTATTTATGAGGTAAGGTGAATTCTTGATTGTTTTGAATTATACAAACTTAAAAAGGTTTGGAACATGATATATATGGTAAAAAACCTATTATAAACTTAGGCCTTAATCACTAAAAAATCATTTTGTGAATTTGACCTATTTGATCTCCAAACTAGCCCTAGAGACCTAGAAATCTAGTAGGTAGAATTTGAAAGAATGGGAGTCTAATCCCTTAGAGACCTATAGGGGTTTGGTTTATTGTATGTTTTTATCATCTACACAAGTACTTGAAATTGCCTAAGAATTTTCCAAAGTGATTGATAAGAAAAGTTATCAAAGTGAGAAGCAGACCTAATAAGCAAGTGGCTAGTTTATAAACAAATATCTTCTAGAATATGTTGTTTTGTATTGAGATAAAGAGTTAATTGGTCTTCAAGGCTTTCAATATTTTGAAGGCTCCCACACTTCATTTTGTACTTGAATTTATTTGTAGAAATAGTTCTAATTGTAATTTTATCATTCATCATAATGATGGGCCACAAAGTATGCCTTGAAACATTGATCCAAACTATTGTATGATTTTTTTCAAAAACATTTATTTATACATTAGAGATCACAGAAACTAGAAATCTCAAACTTATTTCTTATGTTTATGTATTAATTTTCAATAAGAATTTCGGAACATCACCTTAGATGAATTCTACCATTTATAATTGGTATGCAGTATCCACTTTCTCCCTTACCAATTTAAAGAATTAGGACAAAGTACCCCATCTTGATTGTTGTGTTACATCCATTTCCACTTCTTTACCATTTTATTTTAGATCTTATCCCTCCAAAGTACTCACATCTGCATAAAAGTGAATCATTGTCAACCTATCAAATGGATAAGGCATGAATAATGTTGTTTTCTATTTTCTTATTAGGAAACACCCTCTGCTTCTCCAAAGTTTGAGTTCTTAGATTAGTGGTCAAATATTTTTTCTCGCTAATCTTATTTTAATAAGAGAGATATTTATATAGTTTAATAAATAAAATAAAATCATGTATAATTTTTTAGATCAATATTTCAGATCACACTCACTAATTCATCATCAAAATAAATAAATAATATGAAATGTTTTGCTACCCAATATTTCTAATTATATATCTCTAAATTGTTTAATGTACAATTTTTTCCATCTAGATAAGCCCCTCAGTTTGAAAAAATGATATGGAGTGGTTACAACCTAGGAGAGGTATGTGTAGGGAAGCTAATCTAACAAGGGCACAAAGTGCCAAGTCCCTACGAGGCAGTAGCAGTCTATTGTATGTGGATAATGTGTAGGTAATTTATTGCCCATATATAATTTTGGTCAGTTACCAAACCAATTATATCAAATAGAATAGCCATTAGTTGATGCTAGGACCATTCTTCAAATTTATTGTACTTTAATTTTCTATCTATACCTTAGAATACAAAATGTTACAAGTTTAATCTATAAATTAGGCCCACACCTTGATGCCAATTGGATGAAGCTTTGTAAGAGTTTATATCATCAAGTGAATTATGGATTAGAACAATAACTAGCATAGGTTTTTTTCAAATTTTTTTTCACTTAATGGAATTTTAACTTAGATAGTATTGACATAGATTAAATTTAACAAACTTCCAACTTCCCTGTGAAATTCTCGTTGTAAGCCCTTGAAATGACATTGAGCATGACTTTACCAAGCCTGTAATAAGGACAATATTATAATGATTTTAGGATTTAGCATGGAATTTTATTATTTCTATTGCAATGGGAGTAACGTGTAAGAAATTTCATGGAATATACCAAATTATCTCAAAAATATTATATGCATTTTGAGAGCATAAAAATTCAACTAAGATAGACCACACGATAAAATAAAGCCAATAGTGTATGATGGTTAAAGCACTCAGTATTTATTATAACTTTGTTTAGATCAGGTGTTATTCTAACCATCCAATACCATTGAATCTTACATAGTAATTCAAACCACTATCAGGCTACTTGACAGAGCTAAGATGACTTGATATAAGAAATATTCTATAAAGATTTTAAACTAAGCCTCCAAATTCTGCCTATAAACTCAGTTATATCTAAAACATGACAAAAATTGCATGGTTTTTAATACCTCATGGGAACTACTAAGACTGTAACTCAAGTCGATAATTTGAGATATCATTTCAATCTAATGTTTAAATCAACTTGAAAATGCAATCAAATTAGCCTCAAGGACAACTTCTCATCACCAAATAAAATCTTAAAACAAAATAAGTAAACAACCTACTACAGAACAAATACTAAAATAATATTTTGCACACAGATCTCATCAAGCACCATATAATTGTGATGAAACAATAATAACATGGTAAAAATAGCTACACTAGCACCAATCCATCTCAAGACAGATCTCATATGTGCTGAGAGGTAACTGAAGGACTCAAAGTACAAGTACCTATGTTCATATTTTATGGGAGTTTCTGGGGTATCTCAGGTGGAGAAGTCATTGACTAAGTAAAAAAAATAGTTAAAACATTGAAAAAAACTCATCTTCTAAAATAGACTATGTTAAACTAGAAGATTTTTTGGCTTACACAAGCTACAAGTGGCGGCTAATTGTATGCGAATGATGCTTTTGATTTCAATTTTCTTCTGCAAAAATGTATTTTGCTCTGAACTATGGCCAGCTACTGTTAATCTTGTTTGATTGATTTTTTGTATCTAGCCCCCGTTAATAATTGCATTGTGTCCAACCACTATTAATCTTGCTTGATTGATTGTTTGTATATAGACACTGTTAATAATTGCACTAATTTTGCCTTCCATGGTGTTGGGATTTGCTATTACATGGATCCCTGATATCACCAAAGAAAAGTGCTTTACTAAATTTGTGAATCATAGATGGTGAATGAGGGTGCAAACTAAAAACTTATTGTGTTTGCATGGGTGAAAAATCCCATATCATTCAACTTTCCAAATCATCATTGCCAATATAAAAAAACTAAGGCTAAAATTCCCCCCCCCCCCCAAAAAAAAAAATGTCCTCGTTATATAAAATAAATTCCTAAGGAGCCAAGCGATCAGAAGAAATGCAAGGTATGAAAATATGGGAATAGCTAGGTAAATGTACCATTGCCCCTCAAAAAATAATTTACAGAAAATGTAAATATAATCAACCTCAAGAAAATTATAAAAAATTCACATCAATTCCATCAATACCCACATGTAAACTAATCTTATATTTGGCTTCCAACTTAAAATTAACATCAAAGAAGGCTAAAAAATAATCACATTCAAAAATTCCTTGTAAACTTATTCCCAAAAGCATTAAATATGGTTCTGTGCATTTGAAGGCTTATAAAAAACACACCCACATTCACCAAATTCTTTGTAAAATTGAACTGCTCTCTACCACTAGTTTTTTTCTAAATTTACAACCAGAGATCACCCACTAAAGCATAGATTTCATTTTAGGGGTATACCCATTAAAAAGAAAGAAAGAAATTAATTATCAAGAATTCTCCCATAAATTTCGTTAAGGTGTAATTATACCCATAAGAAGACTCAGAGACAAAAATGTTGTAGGGAAGAAAAAAATGCAATAGGATCAGAGCAAAAGGCACCAACCTTAGACCAACCCTAAATCAAGAATAGAGGACTATCTATAGTTTTCAGACTCGATCTTGTTGTGTGACAACCCTCACTCTTTTCATTCATTCAATCAATCAACCAATGCCTGGCTCAACAATGTCCAGAACATGCTAAAGGGTAAAAGTCTATAAAGAATAGGTAGTTTGCATCAGAAAGGAATCTATCCATAGGAGAAATGTAGGACCCATAGAGCTAGTGAGCACAAAGCCCTGTACAAGTTTACAACTGACAACATGGCATTTTGGGTTTAAAGAAGAATTTAGAAGCAAGCAACAATTTCATGGAGAACTAAAATAGATTGGATGAAAAACTTTGATGCCGTATAACCATGTAAAAGGAAAAAAACTAGAAATACACCCTTCTACATGCACCTCTAGATTCAAACCTCATCCACCACTGAATGAATGGTGGAAGCTGAATGCAGAAAACTAACATAAAATGTTGACCATGATCACAAAATGCATAGGCTGAAAAATAACAAGGAAAAATGAACGATAATCCAGTTAGTAAGTAAAGGAGCCTAAAATGAGTCTTTTTTTTAGCAGAGGAAGTCAACTGAGCTTTCCAAATGTTTCATCATCAAACCCTAACTAAGAATTATTAAATTTAAATTTAGAATTATTATTCTTACCATCATGCTTTTATAGAGAAACAACCTCCTCCTCTCTAGTTGTTACCCACAGTGGTCAGTACAAAGCAGCTCGCACTCCCAAAAAGAAAAATGCCCATAGTACAATACATTATATATATGCCATGTCCAAACATGGAGATAAATGCATATTTATAGTCTATTGAAAGTGCAAAGGGGCTTTCTGGGTCCGTTGAAATCCTTGATTGAAATGGAATGTGGTTCCGCTTGAGTTGAAATAGCTAAGAAAAAAAGAATGGTGGAAGTGTTGCTCTTGGGTTGAGTTAAACAAAAGAAAAGAACAAAACTTGATATGGCAACCATGTTAATGCTATTAGATGAAAATGCTGCTTTAGGAGGTTCGAACCCTAGACATGGTGAATACAAATGGAGGTAAAATTTTGCTTGTGGCATGCTGAACGACTGCCAACAAGGGCACTGTCTAGCTTTGCAATGAAAACCCACCACACTTTGAATTTGGAGATGCCAATTCTGAATTTTGATAGAGTATTAATAAATGATCCTACCCCTACCTTGGCATACGTGAAGCTTGCCATAACATCATATTTTTTACAGCCAATCAAATTCCAATATATAATATTATTTAATATTGTTCAGTAAACATTGTGTAACTGAGCTAGGTTAACTATGAACATATTAACAGCACAGGAATTAAGAAATTTTGATTGGTAGAGAATCACGAAATTAATAATAGGTTAGAGTGCAGTGAAGGCAATAGATCCCTCTGGGACTAATATATTGAAACCTTTGGCTGTTAGATAATGGACAAAAGCTTATGAGAGTACCATTTCCGTTAAATATTCATAAGTGTTTTGTTTTTAATTTTGCATGAAACAACAAGGAATTAACTTGGAAAAGTGATGAAACTAATTAAGGAACAATTTATTAGTCATTTAAGTGTGTGGATGGGCATCCATGTATGTTCTACTAATTTTGTAGGTGTTTTTTCCCCTAAAAAGGGTGTATTGGAATATTTGATTATGAGCATTTGGAAAGCAGTGATTCGTAACCCAATATCCACTTGCGAGGTTTTGGGATGGATGTAAGCTAGAGTTTTGCACTATATATTTAAGAAATAATATATTAAGGTAGTTTCCTTGATAATTATAAATATATTAAAAAAAATATTAATAAATCTTTTTTTATAAAAAAATATACAAAAATTAAAATTGTAATGTTTAGAGATGTTTTTTTAAATTGTAACTTTTCTACTTTCAACAAATCTTCCATTATTTATAATGTGTTTTTTTAGATTTAAGTACAAGTAAATAAAGTGGTCATAGAGTTTGACCATCTTCAGGGTATTCTTATTTATTGGAGAGATGTTCATTGTGCTATGGTGCGGATTCCTCCTTCTCCGCTTAAGGATAACATAATTGCTAGAAGAAATGCTAGTCCTTCTCCCAAAGGTGGTCATCGATACCGTTGGTCTCAGTGCCGTTCTCATAACAACAATCCATATCAGCACATGTCTCCTCCTGGACAACAATGAGGGTGGTAGCCCCTGCCTCCTTTCCCTACTGAGTAGGATGGTTAGGATGTTCCTCCTCCTCCTTTGCATCTAGATGTTTGGGGGATGCCACCTAAAGGTCAGACATACACGCTGGATAAGTTCCCTAGACTCTTGCTTACTATTTCTCCTACTCGACAATGGGAAGATAATAAAGACACTGCTCAGAGTTATGGTTGGGAGCCAATTCCAAATGGCAATGACTTGCCTACCTCAAGTTGGGCTCTGGATGATATGGATCCTCCGCCTTCCAACTTTGCACTCATAACTTAATTATGTTTCTTTTTTTGTTTACAATGTTATGATGACACATTCCTAAGTGAGGCCTAGAGTTGTTTTTGTTTTTGTAATGGTTTGTTCCTAAACTTGACCTAATTTGACTCGAAGCATACTTCCATACCCCCTATTTTTTGTGAATTATTTGTATGTTATATATTTTTATTAATATATTTCAATAAAAAAAAATTGTAAAAATATAATTAATTCAAAATTTAATATGAGTGTTATATAAAAAAGGAAGAAATAATGTTTTTAATAGATATTTAGAGATATCAATAATGTCTTTGACCAAGTGAACCCAAAATCTCGATTTAAAATTGGACGTCACTATTTTCTTTATCTAATTATATAAATATAAAAATAATCAATTATCTGAAACCTAAGAAATTAAAATTTAAGTGAACGTTCAAAAATCATTTAAATCCACTCTCAAGACAATAACTTTTATACTTTTTATTTAGTTAAAAAATTTAACAAACAAAGAAAGCAAGTATGATAACGAAAAATATTAAGTTTTTTAATTCTAAGTTTACATAAAATAAATAATTAAAATGTTGATTATTTTAAGAATTCGTAACATTGATGCGTCTACCAAAATTATGTTCAAAATAAAATTAGTAAGCCTTGCCATTTTCCATTCTCCAAGTATTCATCGTTCATCGTTGGAAGTTATTTATATTAATTAATTTTTTCAATATCAATTTTCAGGGATCTATTAGCATCCATTCGCAATTAACTAGTGATTATTTCCTTCTGTGTCAATCAATCAGAATTTATCGTTTTGTTTGCTCAAAATTATGTGAACTTTAAACCTAGATAAATTGTAAGATGTTTAATTGTTCATATATCTGTTATGCTTTGGTTGGTTGATAAAAATTCATGTTATTTCTGCCTTCATGAAAATCAAGACTGCTCTATACAGATGTACGCTATGAATATTTAGAACTGACAGCCAATTATGGTGATGGTACCATCTGTAGCTGCTAAAATTTTAATCTTGCTACCACATGTGGCACACCATGCCAGATGGTTTCTTATTCATCTATGAATTATCAATTCTATAGTGTGGCATTAAATCTACAGATGTCAAAACTCTAGATTCTCCTAGATATCATGCGCTGCAGCAACGATAGAGGTATACACAGGTGGCAGGCATAAGGTTTTTCTGAGTCACTATGTATCCACTATTTTTCACCTTTCAGATGTTTTCATCGGGAGAATTCTGTGGTACACATTTATAAACCAAATTCATGTATTTCATAATCTAGTATGTTTCTGTGGACGCTGAAGTTTGGTAACTGTTGACAATTTTGCCCCCAGAGGGCAAATTGTCACTCCTACTATTTGGAACTTTGCTATGGTGCCAAGTTTGTCTTGTGAATCAATTTTGGGGTCTTTAAATGTGCATTTACAACCACCCAAGTGGCCATTTACAATGAGGTATAAGCCAAAGTGGCCATCTACAGCAAGGTGAAGTTTAGTCATTCAGAGGTTTCCAAGGAGCTTTCTTGATTACAGCCAACACAATGTATAAATACAACCATGAAAATGATGATGAAAAGGTCTCCTACGGCCATGTAAATTCTGATGGACTCCTACAGCGATCATATAGAACATACAGTTCATTCAAAAGGAGAACACATGCAATGGTTTTAAAAGGGTTTTTTCTCCTTCTAAAAATGTCATCTACAATAGTTTGAAAGGGTTTTTCTCCTCTTCTAAGCATCACGTACAATGAAAAGCCAAGACATACACGCTGTAAGTTCATTTATTTTGTCTAAGCAAAGATTTTTTCGGGGTTGTAAGAGGAAGAGTATTTCTTCAGACTTTTTGTCTGAAAGAAAGAGCTCTCAGAGGACAATTGCAAAAGTCCCAAAGGGTACGTAACCTTCGAGAAGGTTCACTTAGAAGAGCTGTAGGAGATTCACTTGGCAGAAAAGGATTAAGGCAAAAATCTCGAAGGGCACCTACCCTTCGGGAAGACTTCGAAAGGTACCCTTCAAAAAACCCAGGTACCCTTCAAAAATCCCAAGGAAATATAAACAAGGCAAAAAAAGAAAAGGAAGGAAGATATCCTTTGGAAAACAAGTCTGAAGGAATTGCTTCAGACTTTTTGTCCAAAGGAATACTTCGAGAAAATTGCAAGCAAGGAAATAAGACTTAACAAAAGTTTGAGGAAAGACCAAAGAAGAATAGTCAAAAGAAAATTATGACAGGGAAGTCATAGGGGCAGGGAAAAAGTCTACAGGGAGTCAAAAAGAAGTCAAAAGGAAAAGATCCGAAGGAACCAAAGAACAAATCCGTAGACATAAAGCCAGTAAACAGGAATTTCGAAGGAATACAAAACCATGAAGAAGACCAAGGAATTTAAGTCCACAGAATAAAGTCTAAAGGAAATTACAAACAAGAATTCCAAAAAAATTAAGCCAAGTAGAATATCTAAAATAATTAGGCTAAGCTTAGGGTTGAAACAAGGTCATAGATCAGATATACATAAGATTATCATAAAATAGAATCCCACCAAAAATAGATAAGCCACGAATAGGTAGACTAAAATAAGAGAAAATACATGTGAACAAGGGCTATTTTTGGTAGATGGTTAATCTTCAGTTGACTGGTTATCCAACTCAGCCCTCCGAATGTTCCAGCTCGTGTCTCCAAACGTCCAGCTCAACTTACAAACAACTCAAGATGAAGAAGCCAAATTTAGAGGTGGGCATGGATTTCCATGCAAAGAGAGGTTTGACTTTCAAACGTTTGAGCCCACCATCCATTTCAACGCCAAGGAACTCCATGCACAAGCAAAGTCAAACGTATGATTCCACCGTCCAATTCTAGCACCAAGGACATTTCATGCAAAGTGGAAGAAGACAAAATAAATATTTTATAAAGGCTGAGTTGGATGGATTTAGCCTTTCTTCTATTTTCCAATGCCATCTTTTGGGTTTTGTAATTTTCTATATTAATGGCTTTTCAACCTTGTAAAAAAATTAACCCTCTTTTGGCAATCAATCTTCTCCCAAAGTTGGTGTTGTAACCTTTTTTTTTAGAATCAATAAGAAGAGGACTATGTTTTTTTAATTTCAAGCAGCCGATATAGTGAACTACTGTTATAAATTTGCGTAAGTGATAGATTTTCTTTCTTCCTTGTCAAATATGGATTCATACCTAGTTACTAGCTAGTCATTTATGCACGTCAGGTTCTATGTTTGAATGTCTTTTACTAAGTTTACAATGGATATTAGTAGCTATTTAGTGCCTTTTGTCAGGCTTATTTATACTTTTCTCTTAAGCTTAGATCATTAGACAAAACCTTTTCATGAAATACTTATGTGTATTGACTAATTGGAGTTAAAGTTCTGCATCTTCTTTGTTTGAATTAGTGTTCTCAGAAGCTCGATTTGAGTGGATCAAGCAAATTAGGTGTATCACTATTTTAGCTAAGATTTTCTTTCAAGTTCTTTTTCCCTTTTTTCTTAAGTAGTTTATAGCATAGAATTTGACATCCTCGTTGATACATCTTATAAGAACCAACTTTCTCTAGAGGTTCTTCTCACCATTGAGGCACCCACCCTCATGAGAAGATCTCATTGTTTCAACTAGAGCGAGGATTAGCCATTTTAGCACATCTTCAATTAGGGTGCAACTTCAGATTGACAAAAAAAAATTAGCACACTTGGTGGGACCTATTGGAGCTGGTCTTGATGAAATTGTAGTTGTAGCAATGTTCTTCAAGAAGTATTTGGTGATTCCAAGCTCAAACAATTGCTTCTAATAGTTTAGGCATAGTTTCCATGTAAGTCTATTTTTATTACATTATCATGAATGAATTTTGATAGATGTGTATGAATAAAATTCCTATGCTATGTTTCCTTATCAGCCAAATGATGGATCATACCAGCCTTGCCATGATACATATGAGCCTTTTTATGAGCCTAATCAGCATTATCAAGAGTATTATCAAAGCTATGTTGAGCCTTATCAAGTTTCTCATTATCCTTATTGTCAAGAGCATAGATCTTACCTTCCTTGTGAGCCATATCAGTCTTAGGACTAGATTTCATCTTTTCCATATGGCTATGATGTTGCGTATGAGCAGCCTTGCCTTCAAGAAAGAAAGAATGAAATAGAGCTCAGAATACTAGCATATGTAAGAAAGGTTTGTTCTAACTCTCAGTATGAGGAAGTGAATGGTCTATTTCAAAATGTGTCTAATGATCTAAAAGAAATAAATGGGCTGTCTTCTTGTATTGGAAAAGATGGAGGCTTGGGAGAGGTATCAAATCAAGTTAAACAAATTGTCCACAAAGGGTTCTTGTGCTTCTTATTCTCATGAAGTATTTAAGCATTCCCAGTGTGTGACAAGGGAGCTTCCTAATTGTATTCAAGAGCCTATTCATGAGATTAAACCTTCCTATAGTCCCCTTTCCTCACCAATCATCCCTCAAGCTCAAGTTGTCTAGGAAGACAAGCAGGTTTCAAAGTTTGATGAGGTAATGGCCAAGTGGAAGGAACAAAATGTAGAGATATTTAAGAGTTTCTCTTTTCCTCCTCTCCAAAACTCCCTAGATAATTCCATTGTCCTCAAAATTCTAAAACCTGATCATGATCAACCTCCTATGATTCATTTTACCTCTCAAATAAATGAATTTCATCACCCTCCCACCATCTCCCTTCTTCAGGAGGAGCCTATTCTTTGGAGGATTATGAAAGAGGTTGCAGCTACAGGTCAAGTTCTTGCAGAGTGTGTAGAGGATGCTTTAGATGTGTTTAAAGAAGAATTTCCTATTGATACTTCACTTCAGGTTTTAGTTGAGCATCCAATTATAGTTGAGAGTGAGAAGATTGATCTTGATGTAGAGGAACTTCAAGAGGAGCTGGTACAAATTGAAGTCATACATGAGTTATAGGTATCTCATATTGAGAAGGATCCAGATAGCTTTCAAGTTGATTTTATAGATCAAAATGAGGAACAAAAAGATGATTGGCAGTTGTACCTTGAATCTCTTTAAGAGATTGAAGAATTTTGTAAGGATATGTTGTCTATTGAATGACATGTTTATAAAAATTTTGATCAAGTATCACTTATTCAAGATCACAGTACAGATTGGGTTGATTACCCAAAGCTCCTTGAAGAGCTAAATGAACTTGCAATAGTCGATAAGAAGGATGTGGTCACTCAAGAACCATGCATATATGAGATATCACTTGACAAGGTGATAGATGATAAGCAATGTGAAAAAGATCATGAGGTACTTGATGAGTTTGTCTTTGTTGGTGACTGGTTTGTTTTTGATGACTCATTTGAGAGGATGCTAATACAGTTGGTGGACAAGAAAAATGCCTCATCAAAGGTTATGATTAATAAATATCATGCTTTACAACTTGTACCATCTCTTGAAAGGAGTGAGTTTAAGAATTTCCCATTTGATCCAGATGGATCATGTTTTATCATGGTTAGCTAGGTTCCTTATTTGTTTTTCTTTCCTCCAAGTGTTATTCAAGCACAATAGTTTGCTTCAGTTTTGTTTAATAAGTGCTTGTTTGCACATTTGCTTCTTAGTTTTTCTGCTTTCTTGTTTTTCCCTTCCTTTTTTTGAGGGAGAAAGGTTACTTCAAGCAAGGTCAGGAGGAAATTTTCAGTCAGAAATCAAGTTTATTATTTGGGAGTTTGAATAGCATCTATATGGTCTGAGTTCTCTAGCATAGCAGACATGCTTCCCAGTTGAGTCACCAAAAATGTTGACAATTTTGCCCCGACAGGGCAAATTGTCGCCCCTACTATTTGAAACTTTGCTATGGTGCCAAGTTTGTCTTGTGAATCATTTTTGGGGTCCTTAAATGTGCATTTACAGCTACCCAAGTGGCCATCTATAGCTAGGCACAAGCCAAAGTGGCCATCTATAGCCAGGTGAAGTTTAATCATTCAAAAGTTTTCAAGGAGCTTTCTTGATTACAACTAACGCACTGTACAAATACAACCATGCAAATGATGATGAAAAGGTCTCTGACGGCCATGTAAATTCTAATGGACTCCTACAGTGATCATAAAGAGCATACATTTCATTCAAATGGAGGACACATACAACATTTTTAAGAGGGTTTTTTCTCCTTTTGAAACGTCATCTACAATAGTTTGAAAGTGTTTTTCTCCTCTTCTAAACATCACACATATCCAAAAGCCAAGACATACAAGTTGTAAGTTCATTTATTTTGTCTAAGCAAAGATTTTTTTGGGGTTGTAAGAGGAAGAGTATTTCTTTGGACTTTTTGTCTGAAAAAAAGAGCTCTTAGAAGACAATTGTAAAAGTCCGGAAGGGTATGTACCCTTCAGGAAGGTTCACTTAGAAGAACCACGAGAGATTCACTTGGCAGAAAAAGATCAAGGCAAAAATCTTGAAGGGCACCTGCCCTTCGAGAAGACTTTGGAAGGTGCCCTTCAAAAAGCCCGGGTGCCCTTCAAAAAGCTCGAGGAAATATAAACAAGGCAAAGAAAGAAAATGAAGGAAGATATCCCTCGAATAAAAAGTCCGAAGGAATTCCTTCAAAAATTTTATTCGAAGGTACTTTAGGAAAATTGCAAGCAAGGAAATAAGACTTAACAAAAGTCTGAGGAAAGACCAAAGAAGAAGAGTCAACAGAAAATTCCGACAGGGAATAAGTCATAGGGGTAGGGAAAAAGTCTGCAGGGAGTCAAAGAGAAGTCAAAAGGAAAAGATCCAAAGGAACCAAAGAACAAATTTGCAGACATAAAGCTAATAAATAGGAATTCCAAAGGAATACAAAACCATGGAGAAGACCAAGGAATTTAAGTCCGCAGAATAAAGTCTGAAGGAAATTGCAAACAAGAATTTCAAAAAAATTAATCCAAGTAGAATATCCTGAAGAATTAGGCTAAGGGGTTGAAATAGGATAATAGACCAAATATAGATAAGATTATCAAAAAATAGAATCCTACCAAAAATAGACAAGCCATGAATAGGCAGACCAAAATAGGAGAAAATACATGCGAACAAGGGCTATTTTTGGTAGATGGCTAATCTTCAGTTGACTGGTCATCCAACTCAACCGTCCAAACATTCCAGCTTGTGTCTCCAAACATCCAGCTCAACTTTCAAACAACTCAAGATGAAGAAGCCAAATTTAGAGGTGGGCATGGATTTCCATGCAAAGAAAGGTTTGACTTTCAAACGTTTGAGCCCACCATCTATTTCAACGCCAAGGAACTCCATGCACAAGCAAAGTCAAACGTATGATTCCACCATCTAATTCTAGCACCAAGGACATTTCATGCAAAGTGGAAGAAGATAAAATAGATGTTTTGTAAAAACTGAGTTGGATGGATTTAACCTTTCTTCTATTTTCCAACACCATCTTTTGGCTTTTTATAATTTTCTATATTAATGGTTTTTCAGCGTTGTAAAAAAATTATCCCTCTTTTGGCAAGCAATCATTTGCCAAAGTTGGTGTTGTAACCTTTTTTTTTAGAATCAATAAGAAAAGAACTATCAGGAATCTAGAACAACAAACATGCTCTGATCCCACTTGTCAGGATGCGAAATCAGAAACATACAATTGATTACCAAATACCAAGCAACTATAATATGCGGAAATAACCAGATTCACCAAGTAACTAGAATTCAGAATAACACAGCATATGAGAGACAATACACAACTTGTATTAACACTTTATACAGAAAAGAATACAATAAAGAAGATGCCACTTCTTCTCCACCACCTTACAGAGGTTTCCCATACCTCAAGTGAACAGTAATTCTTCTCCCCAAAGCTCTCCCTCTCACAGGTCCCAACACCCAACTCAAATACAGAGTTGGTGTTCACCTCCCATGCTCCACGCACAACACAAGTGCTCCACGCACTCCACAAGCACTCCACGTGCTCCACAAGTACTCAAGGTACTTCAAGTAGATCTCCCATGAATCTGCAACAACCTGCAATTCAACAGACCATACTTATGGAAGGAACTCCCTTGCCTTCCTCTCTTGCTCTATCCGAGTACACACCTGTACTCCAAGTAGATCCTGCCTGATACTGCTCCCTGTTGTGTTGCTGTCTATATGACCTTGCACACCTGCAAATCAAACAACGGTTCTGCTCACCTGTGAACCTTGACCTTGCACACACATACACCTGCAGATCAACGATCTTACTTACCATGTAGATCTCCTATATAGGCCATGCAACTGTGACCAAGATCCTACACTCCTGAAGAACCCAGCTGGCTCTCCAATCCAGCACCAACACACCTGGTACTGAGGCACTAGGAGGAACGCACCATTGCTCTACCTCACACACAGAAGGAGCTTATAATTATGCTCTCTTACTCCCTAGCACACTTTTCCAATACAACCATGAGTCTATTATATAGATCTCATCCAAACAATAATTAGACATCTAATTACAATAATTAGATCCGCAGCTCTCAGTCTAAAAATAGATCTCTTCATGCAAACACTTGGTTCGTTAGCTAACTGCCCGTAAATAGCTCGCAGTCGAACCACACAGGCGACCGACGTCGGTCCCTGTCTGCCTGGAGGTGACCGACGTCGGCCGATATATGACCGACGTCGGTTGCTTCCCTTTGCTATCCTGCCGACGTCGGCTGATCAGACCGACCCCAACTTCTCTGCAACTCAGCAACCTTCAGCAACCTCCTCTCCTGTTTGCATCAGTGAAGCTTTTAGCTCCACAATCCTAATAAGAACTATATTTTTTCAATTTTCAATAGTCAGTATAGTGTACTATTGTTATAGATTTGCCTAAGTGATAGATTTTCTTTCTTTCTTGTCAAATCTGGATTCGTACCTAGTTACTAGCTTGGCATTTATGCAGGCACGTTCTGTGTTTGAATGTATTTTGTTGGATTTACAATGGATATTAGTGGCTATTTAGTGCCTTTTGTCAGGACTATTTCTACTTTTCTCTCAAGCTCAGATCATTAGACAGAACCTTTTCATGAAATACTCATGTGTATTGACCAATTGGAGTTGAAGTTCTGTCTCTTCCTTGTCTGAATTAGTGTTCTCAGAAGCTCGATTTGAGTGGATCAAGTAAATTATGTGTATCACCATTTTAGCGAGGATTTTCTTTCAAGTTCTTTCTCCCTTTTTCTCCAGGTAGTTTGTAGCGAAGAAGTTGAGATCCTCATTGATACATTTTATAGGAACCAGCCTTCTCTGGAGGTTCTTCTCGCCATTGAGACACCCACCCTCATGAGAATATCTCATTGTTTCAACTAGAGCGAGGATTAGCCATTTTAGCATGTCTTCAATCAGGGTGCAACATCAGGTTAACAACAGTAACATTGAAAGCGTGGTATCTTAGTTGTGCCTAATGTTGTTTTATAGTGCACATTATGTGAATTAATGCTGACTTTACATGGTGTGTGACATATTTATTCCAATGATACGAACGGAATGAAAGATTGTTTTACAAAGTTTTGGTGGGCAATGTGGAAGATTAGCTTCCCATAGTTTACTCCCCGTCTGTTGGTGAAGCCTCTCAAAAATATGGTTCAATCTTCAAATGCCTCCTAGGGTCTTTATATCAACTTGAAAGAGAAGTATGCATATCATTTTATTGCTCGTGATGTGTTTATCCTTTAAATGGATTTTCCTTTATTAATATTTTCTATCTAATGATTTTGGCAGAGGTAAGATCCAGAAATCTTGAAGAACTGGTATGAAAAGAATATTCAGGTTATTGTTGTTACCGACGGTGAACGCATTTTGGTAGGCCACAAAAGAGCAGTTTTTCTTCTCGACAATTTTGTACTCCACATGGTGGAGGAGCAGAAGTAGCAGAATAAAAAGCAGGTGTCCATATGGATTTACAGTTCTAGTGGGCATATTCTCTCTAAAATACCAGTTATTTTCTTCATAAAATCTGGCTTTCTGTTTGCGAAATTTCTCTCAAATCACATTTTTAAGGTATGAAGTTATTCTTTTCCTTTCTCTTTTTCTCTATCAATTGGAATTGAATGTACGATAAAATTTACGTCTATGGTAAACATCAATGTCAGTTCTATTTATTGACGTCTGGTTTGGCAGCTATTTTTTTTATTTTTGTTTTTCTCTAGAGTTTTGCTTTTTTACTTTGAAAAATCTTATTGATATTTTCTCTGTATTGCCCTCGTGATTATGGCGGCCATGAAACTAATTGTTGTTAAGTATATAGTAAAATACCAATTTAGGGTTTTATCATAATACATGCAGATTTGTTTGTTACTGTGTAAAGCAAACATTTGCTAATAAATTTGTGCCCAATTGCCCTTTTAAAAATGAGACCTGAGATTTGCCCCCAACTGCGTAAGCTAATGTCATGAATAGAGATTTAGCCTATCATCAGCCTTCAGGTACAATTTCATTGTTGTAGAGATGTGATCAACACCAGCGAAAAAATCAAGCAATTTTTAAAAAAACATATATAATGTATATAGTTTTATTGGATTTGCCATTGTCAATTCTATGTCTTTCCTCAAATTGTAGGTTATAATACTTAATTTTCTATATTGGAAAATTAGCTCGTAAATTTTCATCCATCCATTTAAAATTTTCCTGGTCAAAACATATTAAGAACCCTAACATTTTGGGACTTTCAGAGCATTTAATTTTTGGGATTCAGGGTATGGAATAGTCTTTTTGAAGGAAGTGGTTGCCTAATGTTTTTTACATGAACCCATTTTTCTTAGATTTTTGCTAAGAAATTCTTGCTTATGGTTAGATTTTAGCTAAGAAATTCTTGCTTATGGTCAGCTTATTGTCTTTAGATGAAGATTAGAGAAAATTTGGAGTTAGTGAAGTGTGTCCTTTGAAACGAACCAGCTCAGGGTAAATGTATAATGCATTTTTGTTGTTTTCCCTAACCCAAATATATCATGCATTTTTTTTTTTTTTCCTAACCCAAATGTATCATGCATTTTTGTTTTTTTTTGCTAACCCATTGCAGGTGGCTCTTAATAGAATAGCATAATCCGCAAAATATGAGGCAAAATTAGCATTTCTATCAGTTACAGAGAGTATAGGAAATAAAATGCATATGTGCATTATTCCCTAAGTTGATTTCACAATGTCATTCTCTATGTTTTCATCTATTTTGAATGGGAGATATTTGGGTATTAATTGCACCCTATTTTATATATGAAAGAAATCAGACTGTTGAATAGTCAAATGAGGTAGACTTATTTATGCAAGTACTTGCCATATGAATTTCTAAATTATTGTCCTAAAGCCATTTGTAGACATTCTTCTTTGAACTCTGATTAGAGTTGGCTGGACGTTTATATTATATCTTGGATTAAGCTTATATAAAATACCACCATATTTTTTGTAATTTTATATTTCAAACCCATTCTGGTTTCATTGAGATTACCTTTTAATCGCATTTGGTAGAAGCAGCTGTGTATTGTATATTATTTGATGGCAGTTTACAGGTCTGTTCACATCAAGTGTAGCAATTCTCTGAATATGTGTATATCTTGTCTATAAATGAAGTAGGAAGATGTTATGAATATTTATATTCACATCTAACCTATGAATCATCTGAATATGTATATGTGGTAATCTTTAAATGTGGAAGGAGATGATGTCTTTTGATTAAGATTTAGATTTTTTTTTTTTATGGACAGCTGGACTACAAGAATTTGCATGGTGTAATATTAATTAATGCAACACTTGACATTTATTAGTGTTAGAAGATGGTCAACATGTGGTGACACAATTCTTCATAGTGGTTCATTGATGATTTACAAATGGCTCTTGCTATTGTCTTGTTTTCATAACAAAGACATCGATAAAGATGCACTTGTCATTTCTTAGTCCTTGGCCATTCATATTTCTGAATGTTTTTATCAAGGGAAGATAATGATTACTTAACAGTTATTTTGGTCTGGTACACTGTCGCTTTCTTGGCTGATCCATCAAGAGGAACATATTTTCTTCTCAAGGTTGGTGTTAGAAATTTTTACAAAATTTGTTCAAGTTTTGTATGGTTCACTTTTAGCTGGCTTATATTCAGAAAAGCAGCAAATTTCAAAGTTTCTAAAGGAGGAAGTGATTAAGGGTTTGCGTATTGAACATATTATTAACTGCAGTTCTTCTAAGAAAAATCTAGGGTTTGTAAAATGGTTTAAGGCCTTTTTGAAGTATCATATCAGTACGTAATCCACATTGAAGACAATAGCAAGCAGATGTTTTCTCAGACAACAAGTAATTGTTTTCTCAAAATTTAGGAAAATAAAATGTTTTTTCTTCTTACTACTACACAAATATTGATTGAAGCTTCGAAAATGAAAATGCACAGCGTTAAAAAAACATATTGGTAAGAAATAGAACTGTGTTTTATTCTAAAACTCCAGGGAATTAAGGAGCAGGGTGTTCTAAACAAATGGGATAGAGTGTGTCTCCTGGATGGTTGGATACTTGGTTCAGGTTATGACTTGCAGATGGGAAAAGGTTGTCTCGGCTATATGCTTCTCATTCAAACGCAAATGACAGTAAATCAATCTCATGCGTATTTTTATTTTTTTCTCCCAAAATTCCTCCTTTTGAAAAATTCTATATTATATTTGAAGAAAGTAGTGCAAATAGCATATAAAGCTATGTTTTTCCTGCCACAGCGGTAAGCTTATATGTGTTTAAATAAAAAATTTAAATGTTTAGTTTATCTATACTAAGCTCCTAAAAAACTGGATGTTTTCTGAGCTAGTGTGACAAAATGATACTAGCTTCGAAACAATTTTAGAAACTGAAACTAGAGCTAAACATTAATATAAATGATTAACAAAAACAAAAATTTAAATGTTAAATAAAAAATGACAATTAACTTATATAAATTATTAAAATATAATTTTAATCGGATACTTTTTGTTAACAAAAATAAAATTACAAAATATGAAAAGTAATTTCTTTTGTTGACAAATATAGAATAATATAATTACAAAATGATGCCAGTATTTGGTAAAAAATAAAAATAAAGTATAAGTCTGAGGTGCGAGTCTTTTAGTAGTAAGATATATAACTAAACACTATTGATAAAAAAATGTATCGAAGTTTAGACTAGATTCACAAAGACTATTCACATTTTGTAACAAAAACAAAACATAGTATATCTATGAGATGTAAGTTCTCCATAAGTAGTATTATTAGTAGCTATTCATCTTATTTGTGCAGGCAAAGGAGGTTTTTATCACTATCAGTCTTAGATGCGAGTCTTCCATAGTGTTAAAAAGTGTTTATTTACACAATAATAGGCAATGAGTACAAATTAGTTAGTAGTGTGTAGTTTCAAAGATGAAAGAAAAAAAAAGTTTAGAAGCAGACTATATACCTTAGTTTTTGTTCAATACCTCAACATGTAGAATGACTTTTTATTCATCAAGAGTAAATTTTCCTTGCAATGAAAATCCTCTTAGTAAGTAGATAGTGTTCGCCTTGTTTGCGAGAAGGTCATTGTATAAAATTTGAATGAATGCAATAAAGATTGTTTTCAATAACGGCTCTAAAAGACTACATTGTATATTAGTATTTTAACAATTTTTAGATTAAAATTCAAGCGATGGTGATATGCATATGGAGTTTCATGATGGCACGAAGGGTAATTGAACGTTATAGCATGGGCAGGGTGTGTTATTTAAATTATGAAACTACAATTGTTACAAGTGAGCTGGAACAACATTGAATATATATTGGCAATTGCAATGAACTTTCGACCTAGAAAAACTCCTATTTAAAGTGTTATATTTTAATATCTTGAATTTAACTACATGTTGAAAAGGTAAATGTGGATTATGAACTTGAGTGTTAGGTCATGTAACATACCTATGTTCTTGTATGCAATAATGCAAACAATTCTTGGATAAACTTTTTAGCTTTCAATAGTGTGATGAATGTTAATTGAATGATTTTGATATCACTTTCAAGGCTAGGGCATGTGACGAGATTTTTGAAAAAGTACATTGGAAATTATTTACCCTGTATTTTTTGTTAAATTGCAAAGAACATAGGCTCTAAAGTTTCATATAGGTAAAGCTGTAAATTCAAGAGAATAGTTAACTTTTCTAATGTAACAATAGAAATTTGAGAATGTGAAGTATATGCAAGAGTAGAAACATACCTTTGCAGTGTCATGTTCATTATTTCCACCTTTTATTTCCAAAATTAGTAGCATTCCAATTTTATAAATGTATGTGACAATTATGATGATTGTGGCAGTTACATAGACATCGGTGTTGGTTGCCAGTCAGTGGATTGTGGAATTTAGGATGAAATTATATTCTACATAGACAAGTGATATGCTCTATAATAGATTGGATTGATTAATAAATAATATTGTATAATAATCTTCATGATCGTAATTTGTTTTGGGAGAAACAACAAAATATAAAATCCATATTACTTTTCTAGGTCAAATTTTTTATTTGTTTATGCGTATAAGGTTGTTAGGCATGTTAAGAGTAATATGTGAGATCTGCCCACAAGAATTGTTTGTTATGTTGTATTTGTAGCAATGTTTTGTATGTGACAAGGACATTGCCTTCCAAAAAAATATCTTGTTTTATAGCTATTCAAATCATCAATCAATAGCAAATTTAGAAGAAGTTAGTGTGTCGTTACAAAAAAAAGGTGTGATGTCAGTGTATATAGGTATAAAAGGAGATAGAGTTTGGAAAAAAATAAAATGTTGTTAGTGCTTACATTTTCGCTTCTCCTACTAGTCTTTAATTATCTTCAATGTTTTCAAATTTCCTCTTCATGTTGCCTATGATTGTGTAATGAAATTAGAAGAAAAAAGAGGTAAAATATTTAGGTATATGCAAATGTATGTTGACATGGAAAATATGATTAAATAATTTTTGAAAGGATGCTATTACATGAATCTTATCTTTTTGGCTTTATATATGTAGATTTGTGTTACATAAGGCCAAATAAACAATGTTATGATCAATCTAATAACAATATACTTTAAAAATGTGTTGTTTTTGTATTTCAACATTCGACCATATGTGATCAATACTCAATATAGACAACACATCTTGTCTTTCTAGAACAAATCACATTTTATGGATTGTCACATGTTATTTGAGTGATTTTTAATTTATATGTTGCTTTGTAATGTTGATATTGAAGTCCGCTAATATTATTGTATTTTATGATTTATGTGCATTTGTGAATATGTCATTGATAACATCTATGATATCTGAGATTATTACATTTGACGTTACATATAAATTGATAATTACACTTTGGTAGATACCATTTACAATTATTACTTTCATTTCTTCAATATTGCTCATCCTATATTGCATTGTTGTTGAAGTAGAAATGTCTTTTTTTATGCAAATTATGATTCCATAAACATGATGCAATTAAATGCAATGGAAATGTTCTAGTAAATTACTTGATATAATGTTTTTAATGTGTGTCTCTCAGAAACACAATTTGTCTTACTACATGATGTCATAATCACTAAGCACATTGTATATGTTATTGTAAGCTGTTTATATTTTTCAGATTACTCTTAGATATCCAAACATCCAAGATTGCATGAAAACCCTAAGAGTATGTGAGAGCAATGCAAATCAAAATGAGTTTCATATTAGTCTATTAGTCAAAATATACAAAGGAGGTACATTATGCAGTGAGGGATTAGGTCACAAAAAAGGTAACAACTTAACTCATTATTATAAAATGCATTAATTGTATTTTCATAATGACATTAATAACCTTAAGGAAGATGACTAACAACTGTGTAGGTAAAAGTGTAAGTAGGAAAAATCCTACACTAACACCCCTCTAAAACATAGTTTAGGTGGGTCCTCTACTTGAAGACCGAATAAGTTTCATCTGCATCAAACATTGTTTCTTTCCTTTACCAAAGGAAGAATATGAATTATACATTAGAATTCTACCCATTACATAACGGAATATGAAGGGAATAGCATGAAGAACTTTGAGTAGAGTCTAAAACAAACATGTGGCATAGGTCTAGAACTATTGTGCACAAAAATTGAATGTAATGCCACTAAAGTGAACCTGTCAGAAGTAGGTGAAGTGAAGAGTGGATCACCTTGGGATAGTGAATGTGTCCACCAAGTGCTTGATGGATCGCCAACCAAGGTGTGTTTCTTATACAAGGAGATGTGCTCCTCATGCATAGTAAGAGGTCTAACTACTCTATGCAATGATGGTACAATAGAAGCAAAGGCTAAGAAGGATTATAGAATGTCTTGTAACTATATACTAGACTTTTTGATGTCTAATGAGTCTTTGATTAGTATACATGTACCCTATAATGTTTAAAGTGGATCAGAGGTAGGTGGATCAATAAATAACCCTTCAATATCTCCAATGTGATAAGGAGATGGAAAAGGTGTGTTCCCATCACTACAGTAGTCATCTATGCTAGAAGAAGAGACATCAATCTCAGAGATGCACTCAGGATTAGAAGTTTTATAAGTATAAGTGAGTTCGATGAAGAAAAATGGCATGGAACATTCCCCTAAAGAATGTCCATGTGAAGTGGAAAACATAGATCAATATCTCTTTAAGCTTAAGAAGAGATTGAAGATGAAACACATAGATCCATAGAATAAATATCCATAGGAAGAGATGAGTCATTGATGCTCTCAAAGGGTGTAGAGATGATTCCTCTGAAGTATCAATCTATGATGGGTCTAGAAAAACAACATAATGCATAGGAATAAAAGTAGAATCTACATTGGGACTACTAAGGTCTAGCAGAATATGATCCTGTAGTAATGACTCAATAAAAGGAAGAGCATTGTCCACCATAGATGTGTCATCACAAGAAATAGGAGTAAGAGGATGGAATACAAAAGTATCTGAAACTATAGTAGGAGGTGTAGGAGGGGTGACATAATTCTCAAAAAGATCTCTAAAAAGAGACTTTATGATGTTCCAAAAAGTGTTGAGACACATTTTGTGTTGCACATGGTAATGTAAATCCCATGAAACATGCAGAAACAAGTGAACACAAACCTTGTCACATGTGTTAAAAAACTTGGTGTAAAGATCAAGGTCAGTGGAAATTGGAATCTATCCATATACTAATGGATTATGATTTTTTTTTGTGAGCAAGTGTTCCATTTACACATGTCAAGAAACATAGTTTATCTTTCTAAGAAGAACCACTAGTGTATAATCAATTTTCCCTTGTAGGCATCTCTCAAGTGAAATGGACATTACTAGGAGAAAATATCAAATAAGTGAAAAATTGCACAAAATAATTTTAATGACCCCTAGCTACAAGAACAATGCATGCTTATGAAGAGAACATCAGGCACAACTGAGAATACATCCAAATAATTTTAATGACCCCTAGCTACAAGAACAATGCATGCTTATGAAGAGAACATCAGGCACAACTAAGAATGCATCCAAATGAGTAGTAAGTACATGAATCAACACAATGTAGAAAATGAAAATGTGCAAAGGAGACATTGAAGAATGAACAACACCACACAATACCCCCTCAGAACTATCAATAGTGATCCCCCATAATTTTTCAAATACAAGCACACTTGTATATATATCAAGCACAACCAAGATTGCATCTTGAGTAAATTATGTGTATATATGAAAGAATTGGAGGGACATCAAGCTCTATCTATAATGCATACAAGAGGTATAATTTGTGAATAATATATATATTTAGAGGGTCCAAAAATATTACCAATGCATAGAGCATGAAAAATAGGCACTTTTTGTAGAAGAAAACACTCAAAAAAGAGTTATCGATTAAAAGTTATAATCATTTTAAGATTTGAGCTCATAAAAAAAAATCTCTACCTAACATAAATTTGAAAATTGTTTGGGTTGATTAGAGACAACCAAAAAAAATTTAAAAATAATTGGGTTGATTAAATATTTGGTTGAGTACTAAGGTTAAGCCCCCACTAGTAAGAATCAAGATTTAAGTCTCCTCCATGTGACCATACCATATGACCAAAAAGCTAAGACCTTTTATGAGTGTTCCCCGTTCCATATTTTTTATTAATGCGATTGATGTTGGAGTGATGTCACTCCAAAATTACCTCCAAATTTCAAATGAATAGTCACACTGTTTACTTAAATTTGATGGGATTTTGGACGTCACAACATACCAAAAAAATTGGCAAAAATTGGATCTTGTTCATCACATATGGTAGATTTTGTCTAAAGGTTGCTTCAGCACCTACTGGGTTTTTATGGGTACTTAAACAAGCTCTGAAGTCCAATGTGTGTTCTAAAAACCTAAATGTCCACATTGGTTCCAATCTCCATCAAAGGACTTATCGATAGGGATTTGCTTAAAGGGTGATCAGAGCCTGAAGAGCTTGTTAATAGGAGGTATAGGTTCTGAGCATGTGTATATTAGTTTTAGGATCTAAATGTGCATGGAATAAGAGCAAGTTCTAAGGGAGTGCTTACCACATTTTCAGAATATGAGGCTTACTTGAGCATGTGTTGAGTTTGCTGACCCTATATGCAGAGACCTAAATATCCATAGTGAACAGAATGTTCGACAACCTTCTAGTTTCTACCTACGCCAATGTCTGAAGGGGCCTTGGTTTTTATCAAGGTAAATGTTTGAATCACTATGTTTCCCCCTTGCTAAAGTTCAATGACCCTTCAATGTTTGCCTTGACTTGTAACCCTGATGCCAGATGTCTGAGCCACTTGCAAAATTTGATGGGACTATTAAGACATGATTTCTATATAAAAAACCTTGTATTCATAAAAATACATACAAATTCACTAGAAATTTAGATATGCCCATTTGAGAACTTTAAAAACCCATGAAAACCTATAAATAGTTTTTTGTTCTAAGACTTCTTTATATGGATTTACACAGATGTTGAGAAAATTTGACCAAACCTCAAAAGCAGCCAAGAATGAACAAAAAACCAACATTGCATGCAATGCAAGATCTCACAAAGTATTTTAGAAATGGAAAAAATGTCCTCAAATCAAAGTTATGACATTAAGTCATATTATTCCAAGATATTTCAACATATAAGATTGCATGAAAACCTTAAGAGTAGGTGAGAGCAAAAGAAAATCAAAATGAGTTTCATATTAGTCTATTAGCCAAAAAATACAAAAGAAGTGCATTATATAGTGAGAGATTAGGTCACCAAAAAGGTAACAACTCAACTCACTATTAGAAAACACATTAAATGTATTTCCCTAATGACCTTAACAACCCTAAGCAAGCTAACTAACAACCATGTACATAAAAATACAAGCAAGATAAATCTTACACTAACAGTATTCAATGATGAGATGAATATATGATTACTAGTATTTAAATCATGTAAATTATTTTCTAGTTTCCATTTTGCATTGGTTCGTAGTCATAATATTTTTATAGATATAATTTTCTTGATGCTAAAATTTATCATTGTTAAAGGGGATAATAAGTACAATGACTCAATCATTTTTATGCATAACAATGTCGTATACAGTAGCCCATGTTGTGTGATTCCAAATGGGTCAAATACAACACCATCTATCATGAGCCCTTGAAATCTATGTATTGTTCATGGACATGCAATTTTTATTGGATTTTTTTTTGAATTGTTTGAATATCATTCTTACATGTGTTTTCTCTAGGTTTAACAACACGTAAGGTGGGTGTCCAATCCTATGAATGGAATTATGATATAAGTGAGCTAATTTTATGTATTGGAAATGGTCGATATGTTGATCATTGAATTTGATCTATAGTATGTCCATATCATTTGTAATGTTTTGGGTTTTAAATGTCCTATCTGAGCCATTAATAAGCTCATATTGAATGTCACAATTGGTAACATAGATTTCAACTAGCATCTTAGGTTTCAAGATGATGACATGAAGAAACATAGATGAGCGATGATATAATTATTTTCTTTCATATCTAGTTTTCTATTCATCAATAGCATGGATGGTGATACTATCCCCTAAAACAATTGATATCATTCTAGCATTGTGTTTCTTTACATTGTCATTTTTGTAAAAGATATATGAGAATATTGGACTATCAGGGGTTGTCATAAACAATTTTGATTGATATAGGTTATGCTATAATCTATTTTAAATGTTGTGCGAGAATGATTAAGAACTGCTACTAAGTTCTTATTACTTTGCTACTTGCACTTCTTAGATTTTTATATATTTTTGCCAAAATTCATATGAAATCAGTTCATCATTTATTTTTAGATATTCAAATATCAAAGAATCATGTACTAGTTTCACTTGATAAAATTCTCCACATAAAGTCATATCCAAATTTGCAAAGTAGGTTGTAGGAATGTTCAATATATCTTTGATCCTTTTGTCTATTAAATACAATAATCGTGAGCCTACCAAGGATGTATCATCAATGAAAAAGAGGCTAACTAGCTACAGTGATTTGATAATGTGTCAAACATTTTAGAAATAAGTGGAAAAAAAAATTTGTTATAAGGCAAGAGGAATGAAAAATTTAGTGTGACTCTTCCGCATTGTATGCTACTTTTCTAGTGTATGTTAGTATCAATCCTTTTTTATTAAGAGAGTCGTTATTAATGCACTTGTTATATAAATGAATCAACATCTCATATATCAATTTTGATGTGAAGGTCTTGTTCATGCATGTAATTCATGTTAAAAACAAGTAAATTAGTACTGATGTATTTTTTTTCATTACTATGTCTTTTACAATTGTCTGTTGTTATTTTTTCAAATATCTTATTTTGTAATAGTCATTGTTATCAGAAAGAAATGGGTGTTTTCCTATTTCAAATAGATTCATATCATATTTATTTTTACCTAATTCTTGGAAAAAATATGAATCATATTTTAGGTCATAGTCTTAATGGGTAAATTCATTATCTTGAACATTCAAATTTGTTGGTTGGACATTGTTATTCTCAGAACCAACATTGTCAACAAATTCATTAATGTTACCCCAAGTAGATTTCATGCAATAAGTATATCTGAATTCATTTTTTAGGATGTCTTTTACATGGAAAGCATATTTATAATTCCATGTTTCAAAACCATGCTTCATATTGTTTTCATTTTTTATGAGAGGAATATATAATAATACTTTTTCTTTGCAATGATTTTCAATATCAAGATGTTTATTATACTTGATGTATCTTATAACATGGGTTTTATGTTTTGCATGGATTTTTTTATCATTTTCCTATATCAGAGTCAAATTCAGTGAGACAAATTTGGGTCAATGCTTTTGGCCATTGAACATAGTAATCTATTATAGATTTGCATATAACATCTTCTAATTCATTAGGTTTATGAACTAAAAGTATTGAAGGATTTAGAATGAATGTGAGTTCATCTGATGGACTTGTATTTATGAATATGTATTTTTTAGAGAAACTATTCAATGGCAATGACAAAACTATGTGAACAACCTATTGAGTGGGCATTTGTTGTCTATCAAGTAATGTGTTTCCAAGGTTACATATCATCTAAATAATATCTATATTTGTAAGTTGATGTTGTTTATGGATTCACTCAAATTCTTTTGTCATTAACGTATTGAGTTTTATCATGTAGGATTTACAGTATGATGCTACAACATAAGCATTGAACACAAATTGTGCATTTGTATTTATTTTCCACAAGTGTGGCATTTTTGCAAAATTTGTTTGTCCATCCATGTGATGCCTTTCATTTCAAAAAAAATATTAGTTGCTTAAGTGTGCTTTGTATCACTTCTATGTATTCATTTTCATCTATTTGTAATTGCACTAAAAACATGTCAAATGTTGTAGAGTGTTCATAGCGTCTGTTTCTTAATTAACATAAATATGTGTTGATTTTTTTATGCCCAAGTTATTTTCCTTTGTACATGGTTTAAGGATAATTGTTATTGGCATTAGTGGAATAGGAAAATTGCATCTGCAATGTGTTTTAAAAAAATTCTTATATATTCTAGTATGGTGGTGTTTGTGTAATTTAGATATGTTTGAATCAATTATACTTGCATCACAAGTTATGTAGTTATCGATAAAGCTTTTAATGTCTAATTTTTATCCTTTCAATAAATCAGTGTAAATTCTATCCACAACATAAAATGTGTGTTTTGACTTCCTCAATTCTGAAATTATGTGACCAAAAAATTATCTTTTAATTTTTCAAAAAAAAGATTCATCTTTGTATATCATTGTTAAAATTGTCTTTATTTGGTGTATAGTATCGTGTACATGTAACAAGATCTTTTACAATTAAGCAAGCATGATCATGTATATTAAAGATATTGTTTTTATTTGTTTCATTTTGTTTTAGATGGATATTATGCAATTCAAACAATGTATTTGTAAGTGGTTCCCAATAATATTCAGCGCTTGAGAATGTAACAAAAAAATTGGTGTTCCTAACTAGTGAATCATTGCAAAAGTATTTTTTCTTAGTTGTTGTAAATAATCTAGAGATATACATTTTTTTTGAAATCGATATATTTGATATTGAATTTCAATGATTTTTCTAGATTTAGTCTATATTTGACATATTTTTCTAGAAGATTTATTCATTTTAATTTTCTTTTTCTAATTCTCACCCACATTGTTTCCATCACCTAGTTAATTATAATTTTCATTGCCCTAAAAAAAGATTTGTGATATGATATGCAAATGCACAATCCATGTGTTGCAATTCTCATTAAATAATTTTAGCATATAAAAATGTAGTTGTTAGTTTTTTATTACATGACTCACTGTAAAAAGGGGTTGGAAAATTCATTTCCTCTACATACTTGTCTTTAAAAATTCCAAGTGGTTATTGGCACTCTACTGGTGTAAATATAGATAATTTTATCTTGCATATCATGAGTGCATGTCAAATATTTGAATCCATGAAGCATAATCAAAGTGGGAACATTATCTTCTTCATTGCTTTTTTTTATACTTGCCAAAATATTTTTTATATATTATTTGATGTTATCATTAGTATGTAATAATTGTTTCTAATTTTTTACAATCTTGATATTTTGTGATTGTATAATTTTATCTTACACTAATTTTTTAAAACAAGCATGATTATGTTTGGACGAACCCTTTCTTTTTAGTATGCATTTTTATATTATAATTTTATCTTTAATTCAATAGTAATTGTTTATGTATCATCTATCAAGTGTGGCAATGAATTTTATATTATGTGAGTGTTCGATGGCACATTGATGATTGTGCTAGTTAATCCAATCTATGGCTTTTTATATCCTAGTTGCTTGATTTGTGAAAAATCAATTTATAATGAAACAAGATGCTCTTCAAGATCTGTTAGCATTTCAACATATATTAAAGACATGTTCAACAAGATGTGTGTAAGAGTTGAAAAATTTAGAACAATCCCATTTTTCAATGAAGTATTGCATCTAATGCATATTTTTATATCATTATTTCATTTAACTTTGTCAATTTCACATATGTTTCTTTTTCTTATTGCTTGAAATCTATAATGTTATAGTTGAAGTGAAATTGGATGCACACCAAACACACATGTTTTGGTGTGTCTCTTATGTCTTTTATGAATTTCTTTGTTGTGTTACTTTCTTTGTTTCATGCAACCTATTTCAAGACATGAAAAGATGTTACTAATGTTTTGATCAATGCATTCCTTGTGTTCTCTTGAATGTCTTATATAGATTCTCTTTTTGTATTTTTTGTCATATTTTATTTAATTTGTTTGAAAGTGTGAGAAGGTGTTGTACTTGTATTAATCAATGCTATTTATTTCATATTTCAATTAGGAACAACTATTGCATTCTAACAATTTATGCTCAATAGATTATAATAAATATGGTTTGTATGTATTTCAAAGAAGATTAGGTTATAATTATTTTTGGGTTGCAAAGAGTTGTTGTATGTCTTCACTATACATGCACTAGCAACCAAATAAAAATGAATCTCTACATTTAGAACTATGAAAATCAACTCAAAGTCAAAATCACCTCCTTCAATTTTTCTTTTACTGAAGGGATTTCCCAAGTTTATAATATATGTTTGTCAACTTGAAACACTACTCGTTTTTGTATTAAGTTGGGTCCTAATTTTGTTTCTATGCATCATGGTGCTTTTATATTTTTGTATAATATTAAATTGTAAAATTATTATACAAGATAGCGATGTAGACATTGTATGCCAAATTCCAAATATGTCAATTGGAAAATTGAATTGAACAAGATATTGCCACAATTATAACTACATAGAGTGCCTACACAAGTTATTGATTTTTAATTTCAAAAAAAAATGGTTATCCAATACATCTCTAGCTATTTGCACACATCATACAATCAAATACATGTCAGTGACATACCGTATTGACTAATTTTTTGAAGTATATCAGCTCATAATGGCCACAAATAGGATTTACATCATAAAACAATATTGAGTATGGAAGTTTTTGACATTCTTCATTGAATAAAAGTTAGTTGTTATTCCTTGTAGAGGACCATACGCATATTTGTATGTTGAGCCATTTGGCTAGCCAATGTATACATAAGATGTCTCCCCATAAACCAACTTCATCGTCAGGGAAAATAGAGCATGCAAATAATCACATTATATGGAAATATATTTTAGTATCAAGTATTTCATGCAATATGTATAGTTCACAAGGATCTAATTCTAGTTCAAAAGATTTGATTGTAATTGGATCACCAATATGTAATTGATTTAAGAAATGGTCAATGATCTCATTTAATATTTTTAAGGGTGTATATTTGTTGGCATGTTAATATCATTGATGTCAAAAGGGTGAATCATGTAAATACATAATGGTCATTGATGTCAAAAGTATGTTTGGTCAAGTGCTTGAGCATGGTAGTGGATATGAGTATCCTATTGAGAGTGTGTTCTCAGTTGTTAGCATGATGTCAAAGGATGCCAAATGTGTATGATGTCAAGATTGATTATGTGTGATATCAAGAAGCATCTTGTGAAGATTGATTTCAAATATAACTAAGGATACATGGCGGTATGTGATATGTCAAAGTACATGAGAGAGAAGAGTGTCATCATAATAAGAGAAGAGTGTGGTCATAAGAGTTGTCATGAGTAAGGTCATTCATGAAAGAGCGAGTGTTGCATGGATGAGAATTATCATGAATGTTGTGAGCATGGAAGGTACAGGTCATGGAAGAGTGTTTGAAGACAACTAATATTTTCATAGGAATCATAGTGTACGAAGAGGTTTGTACAAGTCATTGATATCATGATATGAAGAGGTATGTGCAGAGGAATGTATGTGTATAGTATGGCATAGTTATGACATGAAGAGTTTCAGGGTGAGCCACATGACAAGATGCATTTGAAGGCAAAAGAGAATTTGAAAGCAACTAATACCTTATGGTTGAATGAAGGTACATGTCATTGATGTCAAAGTTGCATATGAAGCCTAGTCATGACATGAAGAGGTATGTGCATAAAAATGAATGAACACAAACATGTGAAGTTTTTATGGCACTTTTTGAGCATGTATGTGATGTTTAGAACACTCATGAGATTTTTATGGTGAACATATAGGGGTAGGACCTTCAGACTAAGCCTACACATAGACCTCTCTTAGACTATGCCTGGTCTAATGAGGTATGAAGATCAAATTTCGAGGAAATTTTGCATATGTGAGCATGGAAAGAGGTAAGATAAGTTGTTTTAGGCATGTTCACAAATTTTGAGGTCATGGTTTGAAGGAAATTACATAAAACACTATTTTAGGCCTTCTCAAGTTCACAGAATGAGGTCTCAAGACCTGAGGAGCACTTTCAGATGTTCATTGGCACATGCAACCTATGCATGGGAACCTGAGCTATTAAGTAGAGATGGAAAAGAGTAATAGCTAAGATATCTAGGCATTAGTTTTGGATTTAAAGGGTATTCCTTTATTAATAATCATTAACACCAAAACCTGTGTTAAATTTACCTCTCTAAAACCCTGATAAGGACCCAATGTGAAATATATTATTAAAATCAGCTCAGAATGGACTCAATTTCCTAGGAAAGCAATTGCATATTTTATTCAACTCTCTTAGGTACCTTCAGGTGGTGGTGGTTAGTCAAATGAGAGAGAAAATGCATAGTTATAGGCTTATTTATCAAGAAATTATTGTAGCTCTCAAAATTTGTATTAGTAAAGAAGAGAAAATGGATGGAAGAAGAAACTAAAGACTCATAATACATGCCTATGATGGTTTATAGATAGGCTCTACCCTTCAAGTGTGCTAAATTGGTTTGAACAGTGATAAACCTAGGTAGAGATGAGAAGATGGATTTGAGGGTCTAAACATGTCAGTTTGATGTAACCAAGTGCATGAAGAGTTTATTTATGACTTGTAATTCATGTTCATGCTTGCTATAAGCTTTGGAGGTCAGAGAATATGGTAAAATGTTGCTCACAAAAATGACATGTTTGGTTCATATAATACTATGTGATATAAGGTCAAGAAATTGGTCTGCAATAGCAATATTTCCCATTAGACCATATGATATTTCTTTATGAGGATGGTCTAGAGATATCATAAGATCATTTACATGCATCAAGAGTCATGAAAAGTTTATACATAGGTTTTGGAGGTCTACGTCACCATGATTGATCTTTGAGGTAAATTGGCAGTTCTGAGTAAGTTGCAGAGATGTTCTTGAGCCTTTATCTCCTGAGTGAAAGTGTTCCAATCATTCGGTGATGACCCTAAGATCATAGATAATATGTTTACATGTTTCATTTTTATATTTTAGTAGCTTAATAGTATTTGAGCTTCATTTTTGCAAGATAGACTTTTGAGGTACACAGGCCTAATAGAATAGTTGGTCCTAAAGGAGCTTTCACGGTATGAACGAAAGACATAGGTCGAATTAATCATGAAGGATATTAATAGAGGTATTATGATAAGTGATTGAATGGTTTTTAGTTGTTTGAGAAGGCTATTTGGGCAGAATAATATTAATTCCTTGTTGAAAATCTTCTAGTTCCTGCTCATGAACCTTCAATTGTCATAATAATTTGTGATATTGTTGGTCCCATCTCTATATGGTAATCATACCTTTATAACTACCTTCATGACTATATCATGTCATTAGACTTATCATGAAAACAACAAAAGGACTTTACCCACCAAGCCTCATACTATACCTTACTTGGCCTAACCCTTTACCACGGTAGCTTTGATGGAATTCTACTTCATTATTTAAATTAGATAGAAGAAACATTAGATTTATGGTAAGTTCATGAGAAAGTATGTGGATCCCACACTAGTGGGACCATCCTAGCCCAAAATATCCTATGTACTAGTTACTATTGGCTAATTATGGAAGTAGATGCAACTACTTTTGTCAAAAGGTGTGACAAATGTTAAAGGCATGCCAATCTGATTCATGCCCTGACCAAAAAACTAAAATTGATGCTTACACCATGGCAATTTGAAACATGGGGAATCAATCTCATTATAAAGATTAACCCTACATCATATGATGGTCGTAAACACATCCTTACCACTATCGAATATTTCACTAAGTGGGTTGAAGCTATACCCCTCACTCATGTGACTAGAAAACAAATTTCCAACTTCATCTTCAAAGATATCATCTACCACTATGGTATCATATCCGACATTATATCTGATAATGGTAGATCATTTAAGAAAAAAGATGTCAAATCATCTTATGTTGAATATAATATCATCCAACATTTTCTACTGCATATTACCCACAAGGTAATGGCCAAGCAGAGGCATCCAATAAAACCATTGTCAACATCCTTGAAATATTGTCAATGATGTTGGTTGTGATTGACACATCCAAATATTATATTCCTTCTGGACATATTGTATCAATTACCACACTCCAACTAGAGCCACTCCATATTCCCTAATTTATGGCACTGAGGCCATTATTCCCATCGAGGTTGAGTTACCTTCTTTGTGTATCTCATTGAAGCACATCTAGGGTGATAAATATTATAGAGTAGATTACCTGCAAGAGCTATAGTTACTTAATGAAAAATGCATGGCCACTATTAATAGCCTTCAAGCATACCAAAACAGACTCTATGTCTACTATAACCGATGGGTCAAACACAAAGAGCTCAAGCTTGGTTATCTTGTTCTCAAAGAAAACCAAAAGAACACCATGACTAAGAAGAAGAAGAAAGGCAAGTTCAAACCCAATTGTATAGGCCCATATATCATTGTTGAAAATTATGGATCTAGAGCATACATGTTCGCTACACTAGACAGAAATGAACTTGATGAGACAATGAACATCATATACCTCAAACATTATTTCACATGAGAGACCTATTGTATTGTCTATGAGGGGCATTTACATTGTATAATATTATCATCTTCTTTGTACCATATCGTATACCATTATAGCATACCTTCCCTATAGACTAAAGTTGTTTTTACCCTTCCTCCCCACCCTTTTGACCTTGGTTCTATTCTATTGGTTCTTCAAGCACATTCAACAAGGGGATTCAAATGAAGTTTTATTAGTTGATTCAATATTCTAGATAAAGGTAGTATCTTGGACCATTATGACAATAGTTTGGTAGTTGCATCCTTATTTTCTTGTTTCGTTTCATTCTGAGTGTTACTAATTATAACCGCTTTTGGAAAAATTAGTATCCCACTCCGTGCTACTAATTATAACTACCTTTTGTAAAATTATTATCATTAACTTACATCATTTCATAATTATAATCACCTATGGTAAAATTAAGAACAACACCTTTATCATACTTTGTCGTATCAGCTTGCCATACTGTGTCATTTACCTAATTCATGAACTTGTTGCTACCTAGTTAGATTTATCCACTATAAGGTATAACTACAGTGACTTGAGTTCCTAATGGGACTATGTAGGTAGCGCTTGATTCACATTGAGGTTAGCTCAGCCACCCTTTACCACAGTCTCACCATTTTGCAATCAATTTAAGTTTGAATGATCTCACCATTTTGTGAGTTGGACTATTTGATGTCTCATAATTCTCCATTGAGTTGGGATGCATAGAAAATTTCAAAAATAGTTGTAATAGACTTAGAAAATCCTATAGATCACAAAATCTTAAAAATTGGGTTAGCATCTCCATGTGAGATATAAAGCCATCAATTTTTTTGAGATGGACCATCTTCTTTGTTTTATTTATTTCTAGACCACTTTTTTCTTTTTCCTCCCATTTATGGGAGAGATAAGTCATCCTAAGGTTCACACAAACTATGTAGGTAGCACTTGGATACATGGGGTATCTCAGGTTAGTTCAGCTACACCTTCTCTTCTCTTTTGACTAAATTTTTGTCTTAAAGATTTTGGGACTCCTAAATTTTTCACAAGTAACCACTTGTCCTTTTATTTCCCCATCCTTATTGGCATTATCCTTATGCTCTATCCATTTTATGAGTTCATGTTTTGTGTATTGTGTATTTAAATTTGATACATTAATGGCCAATTAACTTCATCTCACACTCTCATCATTTTATAAGACCAATCCTATATTCATATGCACATCAATCCTATTTTCTTATCAATCATGTTTTCTTCTATCCCATATCCTAGGAAAACTATATTTGATCTGAAGTTCACATTGGACCTTGTGTCTATGGAACTATGTAGGTAATGTCCACTTGCCTAGTGAATCTAGAGTTAGCTCAGTTACCTCTTCATTTCCTTCTCTTCCCCCCATGTTGTTTGTTTCATTATCTCTTATAGCCTAAGGGAAAAGTTTGTCATCTTTTTTGTGTCATTGCTTCCTTATAACCTAGGGATAACCTTGTGCCATTGTTCTCACATTGTTATACATACCTCATTATTGTCTAGCATAGGGATCACCCTATCATCAAGAGTAACACCTCTATTAACCATGCACAAATAATTTGTCTTATGTTTGCACTAACATTGTAAGTAACCATTGTTTGTGTTTGTTTCATTTTTTCTCATTGTTTTGTTTTTTCATGTTTTTCCTTTTTCTTTCTTGATGTTTTATTATGATTTTAGTTTATTGGTGTTTTATCTTCCTATTTGTTTTTTTGTTTGCCTGTTTTTTTCTTTCATTTTTCATTGGATGATTCCTTGTGCATTATACTTAAGTCCATCCATATTCATACGTCAACATTATCATCATGGTTTTTATAATTGATGCATTATTTTTTTTTGTTTACTGGATTGTGTGTTAGTCCTTATGTATATTTCAGCTAAGTTATCATGGTGCTTTATATCATGATGCATACCATCATGTGCTACATTAAAAATTAGCTCAAAAAATATTAAAATCAATGATGTTACGGTACTTATCTTTGGTCACCTTAAAAATTCTTGATCTATCCAATTCATTTCCCAAATATAGAGTAATTAAATCATGAATGAATTTTAATCATTTTAAGTTAGTATGTGCATCTTCATACAAGCAAGTTACCCAAATTCATTTTTCTCCTCTATCTTGGCTTACTCTTACTTCATGAGTATGGATTCAATACGTAAGTTCCATTTCCCAATTTACCATATTATTCCAACCCACCATGCCAATGATTATAACTGCCTTTAGGTAAATCATTGTGTTTCGATCTATCTGGATCTTAATGATTACAATTTCTTTAGAGAAAGTCATTATCTCTATCCACTCATCTGGGGCATGTTTACATTATGCTAATGATTATAACTACCTTTGGGCAAATCATTGTTTTCATTTTGCTAATGATTATAACCTCCTTTGGGCAAATCAGTATCTTTATTCTCTTAACTAGGGCATGTTTAATGATTATAACCACCTTTGGGAAAATCATTACATTTATGCCTTGCTATGTCGATGATTATAACCACCTTTGGGAAAATCATTCTTTTTTATCTATCCAACTAAGGAATCTCTCTGTGCCACTTATTGTAATCACATTTGAGAAAATCAGTCTTTTTCACCCCTTTACCTTTTGGTTCTATCATTTTTCTTCTTTCAAGGGACCGGTCGTTGGCCTTCTTTACCGATTGCTCCCTCAAGGGGGTATCTAAGGCTCATCCATCACCTATTAGGGCATTAGGCATATATGACCTTTTCATTCTTTGAGAATACATTACTTTTCCTATATCTTGTAATGCCTTCCCAAACAAGGGTAGACTGTAAACACCCCATTCTGGCCACAACTAGATTCTGACCAAACTTTAGACTGATTTCTACCAAACATTATAAATTAAGCCCAAAAATCACTGAACATCCCAATTTCAGTTGTGCATCATCCATCAATTCTCAAAATTGTGTTGAGGTATCCCTATTTGGGTTACTAGCCCGTACTCAACTATAACTTTTCATGGATTCATCTCCAATTACCTTGCGACATAACAACTGGTAGTTTGGCTCATGGACCCATTAAGCAAAACACTTGAACAAATATTAAAAGAGATAAAATGCTAATCAAAATGAACCAACTACTTAAACCATATTAAATGCTTAACTAAATTATCTGTTTGTAATTAATGAATATCTAAAAATAGAAATTCTAAAATTTAAAATATCAAGTCTTTTCAACATTGCCTTTATGAGTTGTCAAGCTCTTCCAAAATATCTCAAAATATGTAATTTGAGAGCCATGATTATTAATTGAAAATCATAATTAAATGATATATTTTAACTCAACTGGAGTTAGCCTTAACTCACCTAGGATTAGTTTGAACTCATTTCATGTTTAAACTCAAACTTAACATACCTTGGGTTAGAGTTATTTTTAGAGGCTATAAATGCAAGGCCATACCTATCAATATCTAAGCTATCTTGGTGTAAAGTTATAATGCTCATTTGGATGCAAAGAACATTTCAAGTGGTGTTATCATTACAATTTCATGAACCAACCAGCCAAGCTAAGGTGCTAAGGAGAGGATCAAATCAAGCTTTATTGATAAAGACTTCTTGATGCAAAAAATTGAGCAAGTCACTTCAACAAGCCATTTAGAGCTATAAAAAAGATAAAAGAATGACTTATTTTGTGTTCTAGTTATATTTTCATTTGTATGTTTGTTACATGTGTTGTTCCTAGTGTCTAGGCTAGAGGTGTTAAGTGTTTAGTGTGTTATTTTGATTTGGTTTAATTGGATTAACACTATACTAACCTACCCTCTATGTATTCCTTGTTCACAATATTAATGACCAAGAATGGGAATTAGTTAAGTTATAAAAAAAATTCATATATTTTTAACATATATTATTTGGAGTTCACATTAAACAGTGTCAATGATATGCAAATACCAACTATGGAGTTGCATTGTTTGATTCATCAAAGAATTAAGTGAGGAGATATTAGCCTCTAAAGAAAACTAAAACATCAAAAGATGAATAGTTAGAAAGTGAGTGCTTGGATTTCAAATCACTAATTTTATTAAAAGTGGATAAGCATCAATATAATATCAGGTGAGTGTTGAGGCCTTAAAATAAGAAAGGTATAACACCAATGAAATTATCATAGGTTAGGTTGGTGGAAAATATGGTAATGAATGATGAAGGTGCTATGCAGAGAAGAGAAAAATAAATAAAACAAAAACAACATAAAAAAGTTGAAAATGAAAATGGGAAGGATAAGGTTATTGAAATAGAGTAAATTTTATTATCTTTATATGGTGGACCTAAAAGTAAATATCCCCAAGTATATGCAGGTGAAATGACTGCAATAAATCTATTTGGACCAAGAATAAAGTTTACTCAAGGAGGAGTCGTAAGAGGGTTCCCTATTAGGAGATATACTCAAATAGGATTTCCAAATCAAGTACAAATGGGAGAAATGATCATTAATATTTATGATACCTAAGAGAGTATCAAAACTAGATAACACAAAAATTTTGCAACAAATGTGATCCCACAAGATCCTAGCCAAATGACTCTAGATGACCAAGGTGTTCTACACACTAGCTTGCCAACGAGTATTTTGAGTGCATAAAGACAAGGGGTGTTGTTTAAGAATATGGTGATACAATTTAAAAAATATGCTAATGTGGAATAAACATCATGTATGGAAGCGGGCATTCAAATAATTATAATGGAGAAAGCACAGAGCCAAGGAGTGAGGCTCAACAAGAAGTTAGATGATAATAAACTAGCATAGGAGAAGGGGAGACACACAAGGTGAGAACAAAATTAAAGAAACTATTATGTAGGAAGAGAAAAATAATCAAATGAAGTATTGGAGATTGGAAGAACATATTTGATAAGGGCTAGAAATCCAGTGATTGAACCATCATTCTCAAGAGTGTTTATGGGGATGATCAAACATAGAAATGTGATAGATGATGTACATAAGAATATAAATAAAATATTTAATAGTCATATTAAAGATCCAGAGTTTGAAGTCTTTATGAAGACAATTGTGAAATAAAAAGGGACAAGATGAAAAATCTGATATAAAGGAAGGAGGTGTAAATGTGGTTTACCCACAAAAAAAGATGAAGAAAGTTTCTAAGATAGCATTGGTAAAAATAGCCATGAAGATGAAAACGAGGGGTGTGTTTTTAAATAGGTGTGTTAAATATATGAGGGATGAATTAGATTAGGATAATGAGACTATGACAAAAATTTAAGATGAAATTTAGAGGTTAGTGGAGATGGTAAAGAAAGAGTTGACACAAATCTATGAGGGTGAGGATGTTAGTATTAAATCACCCTTATAAAACTTGGGTATAGCAGTTGCATACTTTTTACACATGGATCTAATACAAAAATAACTTGTTGACAAAGAGATCTAGGTTGAGAGACTAAATGAGTTGAAATCAGAGTTCAAAGACTATGCAACTATTTAAAAATGTTAAAAACATATCCATTTGAAGGTAAAAGAAGAAAATAATATATTTGGAAGATTTCATCACATGGAAATACATGGTAACATGTATAAAGGAAAATGATACCATAAAAAAATATTTAATGATGTGCATGCATGATGAAACAAGAAAGGTATAAAGAGAGAACAAGTTCAAGGATGCTTCCAAGTTTAAGATAGAGAAGACAAAAAGTGCACAAATTTTTATGTTTTTTTTTTTACAGAGATTAAAATAAAAGTGATGGGAGAAGAAGCTACAATGTATGAAGGGTTTAATCAAAAAATGAAGTTGGCATAAGCCATATTAACAACTTATCAAGGCAATCTAGACAATGAATAGGTAATAAATAATTTTTTAGAGAATGAGAAAGAATTTTCATCATAGATTCCATCATCCATTGATCATTGGGATCAAATAGATAATAAATCAAAAGCTCAAGTGGCCAAGGTTTTAATTTCTCATGAATGAGAACTTGATACAATGTAATCAAGTAATGAATTGTCTGATGGTAGATAAAAAACATGGTGTGCGAGAATATTGAACCCTAGAATGTACTTAATTTCAAGACATGGAAATACTATTAAAACTTGATTCATGAATACATTTTTCTTTTATACTTTGATATCTACACATACACACATATCAAAGTGAGCCATTATATAGACACCTAGAATTTGTCTTGTGGCATTATTTAATGTTCAATTATATTAATTTGGTATATGTGGGTTTAAATTGGGCATTATGGGCTCTATTTTTTAATTTCATTGGGTAACATCCCCCTTCTATTATGCATCCTCTAGTTCATGCTAGTTTATTTTAAAAATATCCCTTTTATTGGGAATCCTCTAATTCAGACAAAATTATTTTAAAATTATCCTATTATATTCATAGTATCCTATGTTTTAGTTCCTTCTAATTCAAGTTCACTCACATTCCCCCTTCCCCTTTTTCTATATCCTTATTATATAAACCTATATTTGATAGTTTATTTTGTAGGACTCATCGGTACATCTTTCTCCCCAAGTGCACATCTTAAGGAGTGCACAAAGATCGAGGTTAGGCTGGCTCTTAGTAATTTATTATATATAATCATATGATCATCTATTATACATGTTACACTCATTATATTATTATATGGTCATTCTAGATTCTTCTAGTGCTATTTTTTAATACTTTTTACCTCTTCTGCCTAGTTTCAAGCTTTCTCTCAATTAACTAGATCTCGATCAAGTTAGTTATATTTTGTTTCATGTGTTTAAAAATATACCAACCATGGTCAATGTAGTTCTATTTCCTATTTATTCCCCTTTCCAATTATATTTACCCCATTAGATATAGTTGTGTGCCCTTCTGTACTATATCAACTCTGACCAATGTAATATTATTTTCTATCCACATATTTATACTATATTGATCTGTTGGGGGATCAAACCAACAATAGATTAAAATTGTGACAGCAATAAACGCGGAATTAAATCAGATTGACAAGTAATTAGAATGATAATAGCAAGAACAAGAGATACAAGAAAACACCCTGAAAACTTGTATTAACAAACTCTTTACAAAAGGAATACAATTGAAGAAAGCTTCTTTCTTCCACACCTCTCCTAGATGTATAGATCTCTCAATAGATCTCTATTCCTCAAGAGCTATCTCTCTCAAGAACAATTAACTCCAACAACCCTGGATTGATTCAATTCTGTACTGTTCTTCACACACCAATTCTTCTACAATACACACTAAGCTAGGAAGATCTAATTCTTCATATAGAATTAGGAGACTTGAGCATGTACTTCTAATAAACAGTTAAACCACTTAAACAAGGGCTCTAAAAATAGTAATGCTAATAATAGAGACGCGAGCTTGAGTCCACAACTCAAACTTATCATGCAAACACTCGCTTCTGTCCACGAAAATAGCTCTCTGGACATGCAGGTAACCGATGTCGGTTCCTGCTGCTTGTCTGTGACCGCTGTCAGCCGATTCTCTACTGACGTCGACGTCTCTGCAACTGCCTGTGACCGACGTCGGTCAATCCTGACCGACGTCGGTGTCTATGTAGACCCGAACCTGATAATGAATGCTCCTTGGTGAAGTTTTTAGCTCCACACCCTAACAATCTCCCACTTGGAGATAAACAGCTGCACCAGTACCTGTACAGCAACATCTTCTAGCTCCTCCATCTTCAACTCAATCATGAAGACCAACAGAAGTTGAATGAAGATTCAACTTCTCTTTTGTAACCGGCTTGGTTAACATATCAGCAGGATTCCTATTTGTATGGATCTTCTCCAGCTTCAACTCACCATCTTCCAATACCTATCGTATGAAGTGATACCTTAGTTGTATGTGCTTTGTTCTTGAATGAAAGGCTAAATTCTTAGCCAAATGGATTGCACTCTGACTGTCACTATACAATCTGCAACTCTCATGCTCCCTACCAAGCTCATCCATGAACCGTGTCATCCATATCATTTCCTTGCTAGCTTCTGTGGCTGCAATATACTCTGCTTCTGTAGTTGACAAGGCAACAACCTTCTGCAACTTAGATATCCAGCTAACCACCATTCCACCTACAGTAAAAACATAACCTGTAGTGCTCCTCCTGCCATCCAAATCACCTGCCATATCTGAATCTACATAGCCATGTAGAGAAGTATCTGAACCTCCATAGCACAAGTGCCTACTGTTGGTTCCTCTCAGATATCTAAGGATCCACTGAACTGCTTTCCAATGTTCCTTACCTGGATTGGCCATATACTTACCTACAACTCCCACTGCTTGGGCAATATCCGGTCTAGTACACACCATTGCATACATCAAACTCCCTACTGCGAAAGAATATGGAACCTTACTCATGTACTCTACCTCATCATATGAATTAGGACATTGTTCTTTACTCAACTTAAAATGTCCAGCCAAAGGTGTGCTTACCGGTTTAGCATCCTGCATATTGAACCGTTTCAACACCTTGTCCACATAATCTTCTTGAGACAATATCAACCTGTGATTTTTCCTGTCTCTCTTAATGCTCATGCCAAGGATTTTCTTTACTGCTCCCAAATCCTTCATAGCAAACGTTTGAGTTAATTTCACCTTAAGCTCTGAGATATCCTGCATGTGAGACCCTGCAACTAGCATGTCATCTACATACAACAATAGAATAATATATCTACCATTATCAAATCTCTTGAAATACACACAATGGTCTGATTGACACCTACTGTAGCCATGCTCAGTCATAAACCTGTCAAATTTAAAGTACCATTGCCTAGGAGCTTGCTTGAGGCCATACAAGCTTTTCTTCAACCTGCACACAAACTTCTCCTTACCCTTGACCTCGAATCCTTCTGGCTGTTCCATATATATTTCCTCATCCAAATCTCCATGAAGAAACGTTGTCTTAACATCTAGCTGCTCAAGATGCAAATCCTCAAAAGCAACCAAAGACAAAATAACCCTTATTGAAGTCATTTTAACAACAGGAGAAAAAATCTCACCAAAGTCAATACCTGGCTTTTGTGTAAATCCTTTTACCACTAATCTGGCCTTGTATCTCATCTGTCCATTCTCACCTTCCTTCAACCTGTAGGTCCATCTGTTCTTAAGTGTTCTCTTATCAGCTGGCAATTCAACCAAATCCCATGTTTGGTTTTCTCTTAAGGACTCCAACTCCTCAACCATGCCACGCTCCCACTCACTCTTGGACTCCACCTGTATTGCTTCTTCAAAACTCTCTGGTTCTCCACCATCAGTTAGCAATAAATAAAATAAAGAAGGAAAATATCTAATTGGAGGCTTACTCACCCTTTCTGACCTCCTGATGGGTGTCTGAGACTTGTCCACAACACGCTGTCCACCCAAATTCTCTGACAGTGACCAACCTCGGTCACCTCCAGACCTGTTACTGGCTGACATCGATTTTGCCTGACCGACCTCGGTACCTGTATGGCCGACGTCGGTCTCTGTATGGCCGACACCGGTTTCTGTCCTACCGACGTCAGTCTCTGTGTTTTCCTGTAAGTGATTATTTCTTTTTCCCGCGAGCTCATCTTGGACTTTCACCTCATCCAATTCACCATTGCTCTGCTCAGATTGATTCAACTTCCTTAGCTGATCACAATACATCACTCTTTCGTTGAAAACAACATCACGGCTCCTCATTACCTTGTTAGTTTCTAGATTCCATAATCTGTAACCAAAATCATCTGAGCCATAGCCAATAAACGTGCATCTCATAGACTTAGCATCAAGCTTCTTTCTATTTTCCTTATCTATATGCACAAAGGCTTCACAACCAAAAACTTTGAGATATGAGAGATCAATCTTTTTACCTGTCCATGCCTCTTCTGGAATACCACCATCCAGAGCTGTAGAGGGTCCTCTATTAATCAGGTAGACTGTAGTGTCAACAGCTTGTGCCCAAAACTGTAAGGGCAAACTGGCATGCAATCTCATACATCTTGCACGCTCCATTATTGTCCTGTTCATTCTTTCAGCAATTCCATTCTGCTGAGGTGTCTTTGGAACCGTCCTTTGCCTACGGATTCCATGCATGTAACAATAATCTCTGAACTTATGACTGCAGAACTCACCGCCATTGTCTAATCTCAGGCACTTTAATCTTTTACCTGTTTCATTCTCAACCATAGCTTTCCAAACTTTAAAAGTCTCAAATACATCAGATTTCTTTCTAATACAATAGATCCATACCTTCCTTGTGGCATCATCTATGAAAGATACATAGTACTGTGATCCTCTAATGGAAGCAACCTGAGCCGGTCCCCACACGTCTGTGTGAACAAGCTCCAACTTGTGCCTCTTCTTAGTAGACCCAGTTTTGAGAAAACTAACCCTTTTCTGTTTTCCAAATACACAGTGCTCACAAAACTCTAGATCTATGCCTTTTAAATCTGAAAGCATACCTTTAGACTTAAGAATTGACATCCCCTTCTCACTCATGTGGCCAAGCCTTGAGTGCCACAATTTAGCATCCACATCTGAAGTAGATAATACAGAAGGAGATTTGTTAGTAACACAATTACACAAATAGAGAGTACCTTCTCTCTTACCTCTGGCCATAACAAGTGCACCCTTGGTCACCTTCCAAGATTCTACTGTGAGAGTTACTGTACAACCCTCATCCCCTAACTTTCCTGCAGAGATCAAATTTCTCTTTAAGCTAGGTACATGCATCACATCTCTCAACACCCATGTGTTGCTATTCTGCATCTTCAGCTGCACTTTACCTTTGCCAATTATTTTATAGGGCTCATCATCCCCTAGATACACTATTCCAAAATCTCCATGGATATAGTCACTGAAATATTCCCTGTTAGGAGTAGCATGAAAAGATGCACCAGAATCTAATACCCAAGATTCTATATTATTATGCAGAGAGAAAATTAAAGCATCCTGTGCAATTCCTGCAATCTTGGCTTCTTCCTTTCCTTCGTACTGGTTGTCCTCCTTAGGCTTTGACCAACAATCTCTGCTTATGTGCCCCATCTTTCCACAATTCCAGCATTGTGGCCTTCTGCCATTTCTGGATTTAGATCTGCCTTTCCCCTTTGATTTGGATCTTGCTCTGCCTTTCTTGCTCTTCTCTTTCTACCTTCCCCTGCTCTCAAAACTTAAAGCGTTCCCGGATGCCTCTTCTGTGCTTTTCCTGCGTATTTCCTCATTCAAGATAACACTAACAACATCCTCTACTTTTAAAATATTTGATGCAGATGCAGTATTACTTACTGCCATTACTAAGCCATGCCAGCTTTCAGGCAAAGAACATAATATCAAAAGAGCTTTTATCTCATCATCAAACACTATATTCACTGAACTTAATTGATTCACAATACCATTGAAATCATTCAGATGAGTAGAAACAGATCCACCTTCATTCATATGCAAATTAAATAACTGCTTCATAAGATATACCTTATTGGAAGCTGAGGGTTTTTCATACAAATTTGCTAACGTAGTCATCAACTCTACCGTAGACTTTGCCTGTGATAAATTGGATATCATAGTGGATGCTAGACTCAATCTTATAGAACCCAGAGCCTTTTTGTCAAGAACTTCCCATTCTTCATCCTCCATGTCTTTGGGCTTCTTTGCAATACCTCCTAACGGTAAGTAGAGATATTTCTGATACAGATAGTCCTCTATTTGCATTCTCCAGTGTTGGTAATTTTTGCCATTGAACTTTTCCATTCTCAATTTACTTTCATCTGCCATTGCTTCTCCCACTCAAACAGAAATCCCTGCAAAAACTCCTGTGAGAACCTGTAATCAATACACACTACACAGATCTGAACCACCTGTTAGTGAACCTGAACTTTGATACCAATTATCAAGCTCTGAACCTATAACCAAGGCTCTGATACCACTTGTTGGGGGATCAAACCAACAATAGATTACAATTGTGACAGCAATAAACGCGGAATTAAATCAGATTGACAAGTAATTAGAATGATAATAGCAAGAACAAGAGATACAAGAAAACACCCTGAAAACTTGTATTAACAAACTCTTTACAAAAGGAATACAATTGAAGAAAGCTTCTTTCTTCCACACCTCTCCTAGATGTATAGATCTCTCAATAGATCTCTATTCCTCAAGAGCTATCTCTCTCAAGAACAATCAACTCCAACAACCCTGGATTGATTCAATTCTATACTGTTCTTCACACACCAATTCTTCTACAATACACACTAAGCTAGGAAGATCTAATTCTTCATATAGAATTAGGAGACTTGAGCATGTACTTCCAACAAATAGTTAAACCACTTAAACAAGGGCTCTAAAAATAGTAATGCTAATAATAGAGACGCGAGCTTGAGTCCACAACTCAAACTTATCATGCAAACACTCGCTTCTGTCCACGAAAATAGCTCTCTGGACACGCATGTAACCGACGTCGGTTCCTGCTGCTTGTTTGTGACCGCCGTCGGCCTATTCTCTGCCAACGTCGGCGTCTCTGCAACTGCCTGTGACCGACGTCGGTCGCTCCTGACCGACGCCGGTGTCTGTGTAGACCCGAACCTGATAATGAATGCTCCTTGGTGAAGTTTTTAGCTCCACACCCTAACATGATCTAGATTGAGTCCATAAGCATATTAGATAGGTCACATTTATGAGTTAGATCCATATATAGATCTCCCAAATCTCATTTTTATAAAAAACATGAACACTTATTCTTTTCATTTGCTTGAATTCTTTATTTTAGTAGAAGAGGAATTAGAATATAGGAGATTATTTTTATGGATGTCTATGTTTGCACAAGGTCTATGGAGTTATTGAAAATAAAGATGAGATAAATAAGTACACATAGTGTTTGGAGTCCCCAGACAAGGATACTTAGGTCTTCGTGCTTACCTTTTGATCCTCCACCTACAACATCTCTTGAGTGAAGGGGGAGATTTATGGGTCAACAAGTCAAACTAAGGTAAGTATCACTATCTATAAACTCTTTATTTTATTTGGTTTATATGCATATTCTAGAGTATTATGTTATTTTCTTATTTTCCCTAATTATTTCATCCTATGTTATATTTGCATGCTAGTATATAATTAGTGAGATACCTCTTGGTTAGTGTTTAATGGAATTTATCCATGTTTATTTTACCTCTTTTACATCTTGCATCTAGGTTTCCTTTATTTGTCATTTCTTTGTATATGATTCCTAATTATATCGTTGATCGCCATTTTACAAACATCTCTTGCTTATAACCTCCACATGCTTTGTGTTGGGGCCAATTGTATGTATGTTACATCTAGTATGCTCATCCCTATTTTCCTATATTTAAGGATATTTTTATTATTGACTATATTTGTCCTGCATACACTTACCTTATGGAAGTTGACGTAGGTGTGCATAGTGTGTAGTTTAATATTAAATATATCTTATAAATAAAGATGTCTAGTAGATCATTTGATAGGGAGGAGAATACAAAAAACATCTAGAGAGATCTATTATTTTCATAAGAATTTGTAACAGTTAGAATATTGCACTAGACTACCTATTGGGTTATAATATGCATAAGCTCTTTTCAAGACTTGCTCTCCTAAATGGGATCTAACTGAGGCAGTATCCTAAATATAACATGTTTTATCATTTTATGAGGTGTTTCTAGGAGAATGGGGTTGCAGACCTAAAATTAAAGCATCAAATAGTTGTATAAATCATTTTTTTTTTAAAAGATAAATCTTTGAACCCTCTTTTTTCTTTTATTGCTTAAGAAATGGAATTAATTAGCTAGGCCTATTTTATTTTTTTACATGTGATTAGGCTTAGTTAAATGCTTATGATTAATGTATGTTATTTTGATGTAAAATCCATTTTCTATTGAGATAGTTATATGGTTTCCTCATTTGTTTCAAGTTGGATGTGTTTTCAAATGTGTTTGATGTGCGTTCTTATCTTCACTTTGTTATGTACCTACTCTATGTTTGATGTGTGTTAAGGATATTTTGTGTGTATATTTTGTGTTATGTGCCTTTTATGTGTTTGTATATTTTCAATGCCAGAAGTATTTGCTCTTTGAGTGGTCACATATGTGACATATTTGTTTAGTATTATTCCAAATTAGGCATTACTTACGAATTTTTGTGATTGCCTAGCATGTCTCCCTCTTTCTCCTTTTCCCTTCCCGTATCTTTCTTCTCTCTCTCTCTCTCATTTTCATTTTGGTGGTCCCCTTAAAAACATAATTTGTATGTTTATGGCTGCCTTGGTGTTTTTGTTTTTGGGGTTCCCAAGGGTTTGTGATGTCATCTTGTCTACTTTTTCACCCATGTAATTTCAAATCGCATGTCAATAGTGTCTTAATTTGAATTCAATAAGTCTATAAATACGTGGAGGTGCCTTAGTGAATGTAAGAATCTAGTTGAAAAATAAAATAACATCTAGTATTTATCATCACAACAATATATTGATCATTTACACACATTCTAGAGAAATCAAGAAAGTATTTAGAGAACATTCATTATAACACTAAAGTTCATAGTAGCAATGCATCGCATCACACTAATTTGTTTAGCTGAAAAATTATTACATTTTTTTGGTGTATTGTTTTTGATATTATACATTATAACTAAGGGAGTTGATAAGTAAATAGTGCTTAAAATCCCCACTAACCTTGAACATATACCTCAAAACACATATTTTTGCTTGTCATTTATAGGTTCAATTACCTATGAAGATTTGGAGAAGAAATATTATTTCTCAATAGTCAACATGAAATTTTAGAATAATGAGTGAGGTTTATATAACACCATATTTCACAAACAGAAGTAAAAAAAATCATGCATGCCTAACATTTCTCAAACACATATTGTCTATAGTCCTAGGCCAAGAAAAGGAAGTTGATGTTTCTAAAGAGGTTTTATGTTCGATCTAAAATCTCTGGATTAGATTCATCTCATTGTTTTAGCCTTTTACTGTGAGATCTTGACAATTGTTTCCAAATGATCTTAAAATCAATATGCTCTTCCTAAAACTTTGTTTTAGACATTTACTCTTTAAATTTTAAAAAATTAATAAGATCTAATTTCTTTTTTTTTTTGGTGTGTGTTTAGGCCTAGTTAAATATATCTCTTGTTGCAATTTGATTGAAATACATCTAAATAGTTTTTTTTATCGTTCATTTAATTCATTCTGCTCTGTAAATGCCTGAAGATGCGCTACACCTCTTAAATTTTACCTACGGCTTAAATCATTGAAATAAGCAACAAGGAATGTTCATTACAATAAGAAGCTTGAATGTTCATATGTAAAACTAAACTAAAAAATCAATTAATGTATATTGATGATAATATTAGACATGCATATCTAGGATTGCCACTATGGGAATAATTCCCTCAAAAGCATGTTGGATCCAGAAAATAGAAGCTAACACATTACATATAAGAGAGAATTTGTGGTTTATATTGGATGATAAATTCTACACTATGAAATTTTATATTGTAATCTGGTAAAGATGTGAATATTCTATATAATTCAGTGATTCCTTATAATGTTTAAGTATTCAATCTAAAAAATATTTTACATGTTTCTATGATGACCCAAAGATTTGATAGGACGATTCTTCAGAATTTTAGCTGTCATCATGGTCACAAAATTCTGCTTGCAAATACCTGAATTGATAGATCCGCCTGCTGCCTTGATCATCTCTTCAACTTCTTTCTCATTCACATGATCATCTGCCGCCGCCTCCTGCATTACAACAACCATAAATTCTCTCAAATCTCCCAAGCTTATAATTCCATCTCCATCCCTATCCATAACGTCAAAAATCTCAATCAATGTTGGTTCTTGTAGACCCTCAATAGCATTATTTTCTTCTTCGTCTCCTCCTCGAAGGAAATGATGATCTTTTCAAATTCCTCAAACTCCACAGAACTCTTACTGTCAAGATCTGCGATGTTCATCATTAACTCTATGTTTTCCTTGCTTACATTCTTTTTCAACAAGACGGTGAAAAATTCATGGAGATCAGAGGAAGCAATTTTTCCATCTCCATCTCTGTCTAAGAGGGCGAATGCCTGTCTTAGATAGGAAGGATCTTGCATGAATAAATTATTTAGGGAAGAAGTGGTGGACATGATGAAGCGATCGGATTGTAAGAAGCCAATTGCAGAGAAGAAAAAAGGCTTGGTTTGGAACTCAATGTATAAAACTAATTTTGACTGGTTGTTTCCAACCGCTAGTCTTACTGGTTTAGGTTGTATAAAAGGACTCTCTTTTATAATATGTTAAACGAACTAAAAAAAATCCTCTTTAAGTATAGCGATGTTTGTTGTTATTGTCCCTGCCAACCCCATTTTTTGTTTTATCAATGCAAAAGTTTGAAAGATTATTATAATAATTATAAAGTTTTCATATAAATTTTGAAATATTTTATAAATGTTATACAGGTATATTTTCTTATATTTAATGGGGCTTCAATATATGTCTACATTGTTTATCATTTCTGCGAAAATTATAACTCATCTTTCCTAATTGTGTAAATCTTTTCTATAAATGACACTCAAACTTTACCTAATTCTTGATGAATTTTACTTTAAATTAAAAAGCTTTCAAATAATTGTTGATCTGAATCTAACAATTAAAAACATGATCTTAGTATGGACAGGGTTGGTCTGAATCTAACAATTAAAAACATGATCTTAGTATGGACAGGGTTGGTGTAAATGTATCCATTGTTTTTTTATTTTCATAAGTAAAGTGAATAGATCTCCATACTTATGTAAATAAATGTAAAATCATGTGATATTTCATTCATAGATCAATGCATATAATAGTTATAGAGAACATCAACAAAATTTTACCAAAAAATTTAACCCCTCTAAAGTTTATGGTCGTCATTAAGGTTGTACGTTAAAAATCTAATTAAACATGTTTCATTAAATTGTTAACGATTGATTGAATTTTTATTTTATTTTTATATTAATGTATACATTAATTTGTAAATGCTTCTCCTTGCATAGTTTTTTGGAGAGACTATAGTAGTGTTTATTGGAGAAAGTATATTGTAGTTAGTGCATTGGGTATTAACATTTTTACATTAGTTTATTGGTTTTCGATCTAGTAACAAAAACAATGCCACCTATCCCGCTAGCCTCCATGTCATCTTGGTATTTTATAGGGTTTATTCCTGTCGAAGCATAGAAAGTTGATTAATTCATGCTTACCATGGACAACACAAAATAATTTGAGGATACTTACACAGAGCACAACGTAGGCTATTCTCCAGTTTTATTTTACTGCAATCATCAAATTTAATGTCTCGAATCAAACAACCAAGGAAAACAATGAATGTATATTGGTTAGACATAATTTGTTACATGCAACACAATTTTTTATTGTTAGCATTTGATAATGAACTTACAATAAAATACAATACACTAATTAAAGATAGTGACCGATAAGCTTGCACCATTAATGCAAGGGAAATTAAATCAAATGAACTAGGTTGATGAGCATTGTAGTTCCACTACTACTATTCTTTTGTAGAAATTAAGTTAATCATTGTCAAATCATATTTATGCACCTTGTTTGCAATTTACAAATTATGAAAAAATATTATTAATTTTATAAAATTTAACTATAAGTTTTTATTAAGACAACAATCATGTCTAATTATTTAACCCTAAAATAAAAAATGTGTTATTTTCAATTTAAGTTTAGGGTTAAGAATATAGAAATGAAATGACATAAGGGTGATAATCAGATCTATAGTAGGTCAATTAAATTCTAAACTCATATATAAATATATACTAAATTTATTATGCTCAGATAGTTTAAATATGAAAAGTAAAACTAGGCTAGATATAGAAATAATAAAGAAGAGAAATACTTAGTTTGCTATGATGCTAATATAGTTCTAGATCTGGAACAAGCTAAAATTAGGGGGGAAGATAGTTCTAAAATAGTTGTTAGATTATGTAAATGGTGCATCTATCTATCTGGATAGTTGTGTCATCCTTAGATGATTGTGTCAATGATATTATCTGAGTCTGATGATAGTGTCCTATATAGAATGTTTGGTAAAATAGGATGTAACCACCTAGATGCTTTTAGGTTTTGCTTCGCCTTTGCTTTGGTGCATTCATATCTAGGTATGGATAATCACTCCTTGTGAAATAGTAAAACCCTAAATTTCCTTCTTCAATGTGACTTTGGGGGAAATGGGTTAGTAGGCACATTGTGTTGAGCTAACCCCAATGACCCCACTATGAAAGGGCACTACATACATATCCAATACTCTAGAAGAGGATCTTAGGATCATGTAGTTCCCCTACGTGTTGGCTTATGTGTGAATCATGCAATGTATATAAATCAATTAAAATAGTGACCTAACTTTTAACTTGGTAAATTTGGCTTTTGGATTGCTCTTTTAGTGATTTAGACTTGTAGATGTGGAGTCCTTGTGACTAGTTTGAAAATAAGAATAAATAAAGAAGCTTTATTCAATTGAATGCTCTTTGAGTGACCTTTTGCTATGAATGTTAGGTGTATAATAAATGAGGGTTGATATCGTATTTATACTAATCTTATCAAGAGATAACTCAATTACAGCACTTAGGTTGACCATTGGAATATGTTTCATTTATAAATTAGATGACTTTAGGGCATTAGACACTCAATGTTGGAGTAGGATAGTAACATCGATGCTACTGCCTATTATAGATGTTAGTATTTAGGGGGTAGCAAAATAAGTACCAAATCAAAACTTGCAAAGGTGTAAGATAAGTACATTTAAAGAATTTTAGTATAAACTAGCCAGACTAAGAGATAGGCTAGGGGCACAATACAAAGCAGATACAAGGATTATGAAGCAAGGATAGTGTATAACTAAGAGGAATAACCAAGGTCTGGTTTTTTTAAGTGTACAAGACTGAGGTGCTACATAATCATAAAATATCATCTACATTCCCCCCCTTTAATCTTATAAAAAAAATTGGTAGTTTAAAGGAAAAGAATAAGTAATTAGGTGTGTATGAGCACCTTGTTTTTGCTTGACTTGAATTTGAGTGATTTTAATGATGACTAACTTGCAATTAAGATCATGTTATAGTGTAAAATCATTGCATATAATTTGGGTTAAAAGTACTTGAAATAGATTAAAATGAAAGAGCAAGGTTTAGGAGTACACCTATGTGTTGATGTAATTATCTTTCCTATTGGTGAGTTATTTTACAATATATATATCATTGTAAGGCTCTAAAATTGAGATTGGGATAAATATAGATAAATCTTTAAAGTGTATATATCCAAGGAGATAAAGAGAGAGAGATTGGAAGGCACATGCCCCCAATTTTAGAGTAAAAGTGAGTTGCCACCTGACAGTTGAGATTAGCTCAACCATGCAACCTAATGCTATTTATAACCTAGTGAGGCCAAATGATCAAGTCCAACCTAAAAAATTGGTAATATTGAGTGATTTTAACACCTCAACCATACCAAAAGGTGAACCAACTACTATACTAGATTGGCTCAATATGGTTCATAAAAGTCTATGGGATATCAGTACATGCAATGGTTTTAGAATCTAAAACTAATTTGGATTTTTTAATATTAGGCACATGATGTATAAGATATGCATCTTAGATGTGTTTCATGTTGAAACTATGTATAATAATGGTACCAATGTATAAAATTATGCCACAACTATGAATTTGAATCATATAATTGTGTGTTTTGGCTAATTTGGATAACAATGTAAGTGTGGAGGACATATTTCCAAAGCATAACCCCACTATATATAGATAAATATAAAAACTGATATAAGTACCAATGTGGAGGATATGTTTCCAAAACATACCCCCACTATAAACTAGAGATACGAAATACTGAATAGGTGTGGAGAACATGATTCTAAAGCATGTCCCCACTAAATCTTGGAACTGATATAAATACCAAATACTGAATGAGTGTGTAGAACATGCTTCCAAAGCATGCCCCCACTTAATCTAAGATTTTTTCCAAGTGTGGAGAACATGTTTTCCAAGCATTCCCCCACTAATATGCCCCCTCCTTTGAGGTGAAGGAAAAATAGGAATTGGGAGTTACCTCATCTCAAAAGGGTAAGACAACTGTAAAATCTATGAATATAACCATGTAGCATATAAAATAAACATGACTAAGTAAATAGATCATTGAAATGCATAAAACCAATGTGATCACATTTAGGTCTAAGATACATGATAAAGATCTAGATAGTAAAATTATAAGCTCAACAAGTAAATAAGTACACACACATAAGCACTCAAAATCAAGTCAACAAGCAATGGTCCAAAAAGACCACAAACAAGGGGCATGTTCAAATGCCACACAATCATGTTAGAAAAATTTAGTATTCACATGGTTATTTTTAAGTTATTGTATAGTAAAATAGTACTTATGGCTATGTTATATTATTAATTTAATATATTACAAACTATATTTGTAATATATTATTATTTATAACGAGTCTAACAACCACATGATTCTAGGAAAGAATCATGGGTTGTTGACTCCTTATTCATAGGTAATGGTTTGCCTATATATTTGTATCTATACCTACATGTATGTATATAGTGTGTGTAATATAATATATCGATTATATTATAGTTATGTGGGTTATTTATGTGTATTTAACTTTGTCATTATCTATATGAGATAAATCTTTGCTTAAAGCTCATTCAAAATATAATAGTGGTATCAGAGTAGGTATTTTATTCAATATAAATTTAATCATCTTGTAAGAAGTAGTCATTCAGTTCTTCACCCCTGAGGATGGTAGTAGTTATATGCATTCACATTTTTTATTTTGTTACGATTCTAAGATCCATGTAGCCCATACATCTTCCATACTACTCTTCATATTTAGTTTGTGCATCACTATCATCAATTTTATTGATCTCTATGCATTAACTATTTGATCCTTCTAGTTTTCATCTCCTAAAATTCTCAAATTGGTTGTTTGAGGCAACTCTTTATATAGTCTAGCTTCATTCATTACTACGTGCTACAATTTTGAACTCTATTTTCTACCATCTCCACATTAGAATCTCAACTAGATCAGAGAAGGAATATACATATTCTATCAACCTATTCTCTTTATAGAAAACATGATTTTTTATATAACTATACATGTTATACTTTCTACTTGAATACAATCCCTTGATCTTGATATACAAGGACATTCAATTTGTCTATGCATCAGCTCATGCATCTAACCTAGCCATGTGTATTTGCTCCACTTTGATAACTTAGCAGTTTCCAACTAAAACATTTTGATATAATTTTGTGGAGGTTGATAAGGTTTTGAATGGTAAACTTCTTGTACTCCATGGTAGTAAGCATCTCATATTTGAATAGCATTTGTTCAGTCTTATCCCAACACCGTACATCTAACTCGCTGCACAAGTTCATTTTTTTGGTCAATATTCATTTATTTAAGTGTCAAGTTTTTTTTATCAATCTAGTATCTTCATACATAATCAATTATAATTGAGTCTTGTCAATTGTTTTAGATGATTCCTATTATGTATCTAATTTCTAAGTCATATCTATTGAAGAGTAGATTTTTTTAATATGAATTTTAGTGCCTTTTATAAGTGAGAGGTCCATTTTTTTTAATATGTACAAAAATTCAAAAGTGTCAAAAGCCTTTTTTATTAGATCATTGTCAATTATGTCATTAAAGTCATTTATATCATTTGGTCATCAAATTCAAACCATTTATTGTAACAGATACATTATTGCTTGTATGCAACGTCCAAATTATGAGGGGGGGTTGTCATAAAAATGACATGCAAATATTGACCCTCAAAGCTGAATTTTTTGAGTAATCAATGACATAAAGGAGGTTAAATGCAATAGAGAAGGGAGGTTTTCTAAGCCTCTCATCAGTCACCAATGATGGGGAAAATATGATTTTGTGGTATTTATTTCAGTTATGTAGTGTGATAGTTGCATTCTTTTTTCAATGTGTTTTTTAATAAGAACAGAAGTTCATTTCTATTAACTTTCATATGTGAGCTATTCCTATGTAATCCCTTGATGTAAAAACATATTATAATATTGATCAATAATTACTATAGCACTCATAGATCTTGAAAAGCCTAGTGGTGATCCATAAAAATACATGAGGTGAATAGGTTGATGGGTGCTTATTCATGTCCAAGTTTGTGGTAAACCTGTTGAAAACCATGAAAGTTTGATGAGAATTGACTTTTGTTTTGGATCAAGATCACGAGGTCAAATCCATTGGTAGCGTGTTATAGTTTCATAATGTGATGTGTTCTACCATGTGAAAATTAAGGGGGGAATGTTAGGAAAAGTTGGTATTCACATGATTATTTTTAAGTTACCGTATAGTAAAATAATACTTACGATTATGTTATATTATTAGTCTAATATATTATAAATTATATTTGTAACATATTATTTTTTATAATAGGTCTAACAACTACACGATTCTAGGAAAGATTGACTCCCAATTCATAGGTAATGATTTGACTATATATTTGTATCTATATTTATGGATATGTATGTAGTGTGTACAATATAATATATCATTTATATTATAGTTTTATGTGTTCTCTCTATGTATTTGTCTTTACCATTATCTATATAAGATAAATATTTGCATAAAGCTCACTCAAAAGATAACAAATCGAATGGACATGACTTAGTTGAATGTCTATGAAAGCAAGAATGACATATTAAAATATCTATACCACAAACAATGACATGATGTAAATGTCAAAGAAATCATATATAGGCATAGGGGCTGCAAGCAAAGGATCATATTCAAATGCTTGAATAAGCAAGACAAGACACTCAAGACAGTGCATAAAGTAAATCATAAGCAACCATAATCAACATGTCATAGTGGCCCATGGATCCAATGTGTTAAAAAAGTATGTCAAGTGTATAGCATATGAAGTACCCTGTGTAAGATATAATCATGGATAATAGACATGTGTAAGTACATATGTAAGTTCAAACATGATAGTGTATAGTGATCATCAAATCATATAACCTATGTTTATCAAGATCGAAGAAGCATATGCCCTTAAAGTCTATATGATATGAGTAGAGGGAAAACCCAACATCTAAAATAAGAGTGTATCATGTATTTGTGTATGTCTGTATTACATCCAATGTTTAAGTGGTACACATATGTGTATTTAGGAGTAATTAAGTATGTGGTCCATCAATATGGAAGTAACCTATGGATGCCAAGGAGCCAATAGAATAGGTAAGTACTGATAGTGTATTTGGTTTTTTAATATTTTTTTTAATTTTTAGAAGTTTTTGGAGAGACTAAACTATGATCTTATCCAATGGATGATCATAGGTGTCTCCCCCATTCAATGCCTTATAACCTTAAGTTAGATATATTACATTATTTGCATCATGATTGGATAGGTTGAAAAGGTACATAACATGTTCCTCCTCACATTTTGCATGTATAGTAAAAGAGCTAGTGCTATCATTTGGATTATATATTAATTTTTCTTTATGAAAAAATGAAATACCTTGTTGATTTGGGTCAATTATTGCTTCCATTTGGTATAGCAAAAGATTTCCTAGTGTAAATACATATGGAGATGTAGTAGGCATAACCCAAACCCATGTTTAAGTCATTTAGGACCACAAGAAATTGGTATTATTATGTTGCCCAAGGATTTTTTCCAAGTGACCTTATTTTGCAAGTCTTTTAATTTAAAACCAAACCACTAAAAATGATTTATATTAGAAGTGGTTTTTTTTGTACAGGATCTATATGGTTATGGTAATAATAAGCACCACCCATTTATAAGGTAATTGTTAAATCTTATTGGTGAGGATGTTTTTTGACTTGTGGGGAGCCTAGTTCATTTGGCAAGTTCTATGTTACATTCTTTAGATTCTTTTACTACTAACTCCACAAAAGATTCTTTTGCACCATATTCATTCACCCAAGCTGCATCAATTCATCCATGGCTTTTCAATACTAACTAAGGAGACACAAGAACTAATGTACATTTTAAGGACTCGATATCTAAGTCTTTTTTTCCACCCAGTCAATGCACATAGGGCCTTATACCCAATTAGATGTACCCATTACATAAGTCATCTAAATGGGTTCCTTAATTAATTTAATGTATAAGACTTTGGATTCAACCAAATACACTATTAAGACTCCTCCATAGATCAAAATCATAGGTTGGATAAAGGTATTTCCCACCTTCCCTTAACCACCTACATCCTCCACTTTGTCTTTCATGGCTACCCCTCCATCTTCACTAAAGATACCCCCAAGTGACCTTCCACATTCCACTTCCTAACCTCCAACCCAAGACACTAATAAAATTGTAATGGTACTCCATGCTTGGATATAGCAATTAGAAGAAGAATAAACTATGAGGTAGAACCTAGTCATCACTTAGTAACCTTAAAGTTGTTATGAAATTTGATAGAGTATCAAACATTCTAAAAGTGTGAGGAAAATGACAGTGATGGTGGATGGTAAGCCTATTGAACTTGAAAAATAAGAACTATTTTCATTGACCAAGAAGAGGAAAATAAAGCCTAGGGACTTGGATGAATTCAAAGAAGACACCCTCACTATGGTAGACGCAACTGGAGGGCTGCTCAAGCAGATGTTCAAGGGACTGCAGTAGTCTAAAAAGAGAATGGAGGATTAGAGTGTGATTGAGGCCCATATGGATATAATTAATTTTTTTGGTGTATTTTACTTTGTTGTTTGGAATTGTTATACATTGTCTAATCCTGATGAATATTTATTAATTGGTGTAAAACTTAATATTCTTCTAAACCCCTCCCTTATCATTTATTGCAAATTATAATCTAGTTTTATCATTTTAAGTTTGATTATATTTATTTTCAATGTTTATAAATAGATATTATGCAATTTGACTTAGATCCATTTATTTATAAAATAGTTACAAGGGTAAACTAAATGTTTGATTAAAAATTTACTATATACATGATGTTCATTTAAACATAAGAAATTGAAACTTTTGATTGATATGTAATGTAAATTTAAGATATATCAGCCAATTTGAATCTCACATTGTGCTAGCTACATAAGGAGATTTGAACACTTGAGATAAGCAACTAAATAAAAGAACCAAAGAGTTGGTCATTCATCTAAACCTATGTATCATAGTCATCACTTGAAATATCACAACAATAATGAGTGGGTCAGTACCAAATTCATCAAGAATGCCATCTCAAAGAACCAATATTTTATCATGAATATGCTTGTATAACATGGAGATAAGCACTCCTTCACTTTCACTTCAATCAATTTTCCTCTGGTAAAGCCTCCACATGTCATACTCATATTGAAGAGTAGGAGTAATAAATGAGTGGAAGATGTCAATCTTTGTTTGGATATATTTTTTACAATATTCAATTTTGATCTTAAAATTTATATGGTCTACCCAATTAATATGAATGCATCAATTGACAAAAAATAATATTTTCATCATGCTTTATTTTCTATGAGTGACATTCACTCTTTAAATAAACATTATACCAAAATTCCTCAATAGTATTTGCTTATCAACTTTTCACTACAAATCAAATAGCCTTTTTACAATAAGTAAAGTCATAACATACATTTATTATAGTACTTCCATTAATTCCAACATGTTGGTAAGTCCTCTTATGTAGATAACACAGTGTCAGATCAAATTTGGTTGGTATCTAAAGATGCATCTCTAAAGATGACGTGAACAAATTGAAATTAATTCAAAATCACTTCATGATGCTTTGATAATGTAATGCATATGTGTTATTTCTAGTTGAATTCAAACCCAAGCCTTTTGGCTTAGAATGGATTGGATTCCCGAGCCAAAGGCTTGGACCTATCAACACAGTTGAATTCGAGAGTTTTGATTTAAAATAACAAAATTCAAATGCCTTTGCCAAATACACTAGAAATTTTGATTATGAAATTCATAAAATTGTTACCATGATGATGGGAACACTCTCTTTCTAAATATATGATTTTTATATTTTTAGACTATTTTAAGTTTTCAATCTATGTTGATTTCTAGCTATAGATTTTATAGACCACTACATGCCTATATATGCTTATTTCTATATTTTTTTCATTGATCCAAATTCAAAAAAAAAAAAAGGTTACAAACTAGGCCTAATTCTACATGCATTTAAAAAACTTTTTTTTTTTTTTTTGAGCTAGTTAGGGGGGGCACACGGTTGGCTATCCATTTTTTTTCTATTTTTCAAGATATATTTACTTTTAAAATTAATAAAAATATATACTCATTGAAAAATTATTAAAAAAAATATAGGTTACAAACTATATGATCTTATCTAAATCTTCACTAAACGGTTTTAAAAAATATTAAATGATGCTCAAAAAATGATGGGTCGCACAACCAACTATATATTTTGTTTTCCTAAAAAAAGGAGATCATATTCAAATTTTATATGTTTTACCTACTTATACTAAACCATTTTTGAAAAAAATAGTGTTTTAGAAACTAGACTCAAAATTCTACAATTCATGTTCTTACACAATCCTCAAGTAGCCATCTCAAATTATATATAGAAGTTTAGATTTATCAATTTTAGGAAAAACATGTTTACGGTTAGGCCCATTTTTATCCCCATAATTTTTTCACTTACCCTCCTCCCTCCCTAAATTTTCTTGCCCTCAAACAAATGCAAGCTCTTATGCGCAAGTACCATCATGCCCAAATGAAGGAGTATGTTGTAATGTTCCAATAATCTAGATCATGTACCTATCAAATGAAAGAGTTCTTGCCAAAAAAATCTCATATATCTATTCTCCTTCTCTCTAATGATGTTATTTGGTAGCTTATGAAGTTTAAAAACTTCCTTGAAATAGAGATCGACTATTACCTTATACATGTCATCTTCATTTCTCTTTCAAATATAACAAAAAAAAAATTATTCTTTGAATACTCATTTGTACTAAAAACCTTCCAAGCTACTGTAACTTCAGTCCTAGAACAAGGAATTGATGAATAATCAAAAAATTGACAAGCTAAAACATATTTCAAAGTGCCATCTTCATTTTTCATTCTAATCTTGTCAACTATGGTGGAAGGACATCCTATATTCACAAACATGAGTGTGACTAAAATAATATGGTGGCTAATAGTAAGGATGACAATAGCATTAATGGTGGTAATTTGGCTTATGGATGTTATGAAATTACTTTATCAATCATTTTGAGGTAGTAATACAACATCACATGTTTCCTTTGTGCATTATTAGAGACCCTTCGCATGAAGATTCAAGTTAGGAGCCCTTACCCCATGATTTTGTTGGACAAATCTAATATTCAAGTGGGTTGAACCTTTAGATCTTCCTTTGGTGCTTTTGGTTTCTTCACTAGGAAAGATGTATATCAAAACATTATTTAACTCTTGATGGTATTCTTCACTCAATGGCAAACTCAAAAACATTATGCAAAGCTGACCCAAAGTAGACCAATTGAGAGAGTTACCTTGCTGTAGAAATATTCTTGGTTGTCCAAAAATTATCATTTGAGACCGTCATAAAGAGTTTCTAGGTTACCTTACTATTGTTGTCCTTAGCTGGGCTATACATTTAATCATATGTTTTTTATTATGTTTCCAATCTAAGAATTGTAAAGACTCTATTTCCATGCAAAATGAAATCTTTTATAATCACAAACTTGTCAACCTCCATTATGTCATCTCCATCTTTAGTTGTAATTCCATATGCTCCACCATTTACTTGGGTGGGAAACAAACTCAATTATTATTCTATTTTTATACCTACATCTGCATGTGGAACAAACTCGTTAAGTAAAACAAGGGTTCCCATTATCACTTCTTCATTCCTTATAAACATGATGGCCATCTCTCTCTCATTGCTTGTAACCATCCCATAACCCCTAATCAAGTTACATATTTCTAAAAACTCAATCATGTTGTCTCGAACATAGTTGTAACATTTCATTTCTTTCTCCAAAATTAAAGTGATAGTGGCTGAAAACTCTTCTATGGCTATCAACAAAGTGAGAAGGGGTCTAGAAAGGTTGTGTGCAATAGGTGAAAGGATAGTACAATAGCTATCCCACTAAAAACCCCTGATGAAATTATGTAATGACAATGTTATTGGGGATTGAAACATCCCATTATTGACCAAAAATTCTCCTAATTACTGAAGATTATTCCATTTCATGATTGTCCTCATTTTTGTGGCAATAAATAAAGTGTTGATCTAACTGTAATATGTTGATAATAATGGTACAATTTTTTTATGATATCATGTCTTGAAACCCATAAAACATGACTTCTACAATTTATAATCATACCATCAATTTCCAATTGGGTTATAACGCTTAGGGCATCAAGATAACATCCATATTTCTCACCTTCAATTATAAAATTCATAAAATCAACATCCCCATTTATTGGAAGACTTATTTTAGGAGAATGTGCATGGATTAGGAGCTAAAAACCTCTATGATATAATTGTTATTCAAAAAATGAAAATATGGGATTTACATTATGTCCACCCCAAGCATGGAAAAGTTATTGTATCTCCATGGTGTAAGGAATGATGAAGCCCCTTTGTAGTGACTCATCCTTCATCATGTTATTGGAATACACAAGAGACTTTACATGAATCTTCCTAATTATTCTTACATGCCAAGTGCAAGAGATGGATAAATCTATAGTGACATTTACCTTGATCCTCACTAAACCATATGGATCCCATATGCACAAATAACTTTGGACTTGAATCAGGTGATCTATATGCTCATTATTACAAATTATATTCTTGGCCTCAATACATGTCTTATAATACCTCCTAAGAGCATGCTTATCAGCTAAATTAACAACATGAGGGAAGAATATTTATATCCTTTCAAACATACCATGGATTTTGACTAGAGGTTAGTCATCTCCAATCATAAACACATAAGAAATCATATTTTGGACATCAAATATGAAATCATCAATATTATTTTGAATTTGGTGGCCCCAATTTTGAGCTATCTCATTGTTGCTTGCTTTGAGAGCACCGTTAGATGTAAGGTGACATGAATTTGGACCTTGCATTTGTCCCATGAGCTAAAACCACAAAATTTTCATGATCTGTCTAGTGTTCACCACATTTTTATTATGTTCATCCAAGGTGAGGTGTGTTCTTATTTTGATCTCAAAACATGTAATAGTGACATTATCAATAATTTTGATTCTAAAATTATAAATTCCAACCTTAATGGGTCTTTGGAAAATACTGAGATACTGCACTACTATGCACAAGTAATTTTGAATTTGATCAAAAAGATCTATGCGCTCTATATTACAAGTTGTCTCATTTATCTTATCATCCTTTTTAGTATGTTTTTCATGATGAAAAAATATATTACAGAAATATAGGAGGGAGCAACAAATATAAAATATGATCAAGATTATCATAACTTAGGTTGCCAACAAAAATATCATCCTCCTTTGGTGAAGCGGGGTTTGTGGAGATACCTCCAACCCTTCCATCATTGTGATTCCTAATATTTTCTTAAAACATGTGTCTCTCCATAATGTTGTTTTAAAAATTAGTCAATGTATCATCCTTAGGAAGTTAAAATTATGGTGCATGTTCATCCACTTTGAGGTATTTGTATTCAACAATTGAATTCGTATCCACCTTGGTTTCATCCATATTTTGTTGACACATGCATGCAGCATTTTTATGGTTCTTGCCAAGGTCATGAACACCATCAACTAGCTTCTTGATTGTTGTTCTAGAAATCATATCAAGTTAAACATCAACATTATCATCTAGTAATTGGGATTTAACCATAAAATTATCTCCCTAATCTTGCAATTCTGACATTCCTTCTTCATTGGGCTCATATTCAAAATGCTCATCTCCTTTGGCTGAAGTAGGAGCCTTTGATAGATTTGCCTCCACATTATTAATCTTGTTAAGTACCTTCCCCAAGTTTTCCTAAACATCCATCTCATATGGCAATGGCTCAATCATTTAAATTCTCATAAAATGGATAGGGTCTTCTTGAAAAATATCTTCTTTCTATTTGGTACCCTTCATCTTATCCTTATTGTTAGAATGATTCTCATGATGATCAAAATATTTGAAGGACATATTATGATGGTGATACAATAAATCCTTGATATGAAGATAATCAAATTACTTACTCTTCTCTTTAAATTCCTTTAGGTGTTGTCTTGCTTTAATGGCTATTAACTTTACCTCTTTCACTCTTCTTAGCTAATTATCACACCTCCTTTGGGTCTTTATCACATCTTCCATACTTGACTGTAAGGTAGTTCGATTCCTTTCAATCCTCGAATACACTTTTATTGTTGATGGTGGATCATTACATGTTGCCTCACATATGTAATGTATGCCCTTATTTTCTACTAAACTCTTAGGATAATCAGCCAATGGCATTTCATTTTTAGGATTTCTTCCTTGGCTTCCTCATTCCTTTACTCCTTTGTAGGGTTTTAGAATTTAGACCTTAACTTTTCCATTCTATTTTCTTCTAAGAGAGACTCTTGAGGTATAGGGATTAACCCTACAAACTTCATCCATGCCTTGGGACCCATTTCCTTCAATTCTTTCTGATATTATTGCATAGCTTGTAACATACCTTACATGGATTCCTATGTTGACTTCATCTTTTTATCATTGCCATGCATGATGAAGAGTCTGAAAACAACCCGTTACCCACCATTGGTGATAAAATGCTTTGACACCATTGAAATGTCCCTTTTAAGGAATAATTAGGAAAAAATAGGTTTTCCAACAAACCCTAACATAAACACATACAATTTATGATTTTTTGATTCAACCCCTAAGTAAATAAAATTCATAATTTTGTAGATGCCAATTTTAGGGCACAAATACAACATTTCATTCACCAAAATAATAAATATTACTATTAAATATAATACCTTCAAACCTTATTTTTCTAAAATAAATATAGGAGTGAAAAATTACAAATAAACACCAACTAAATGTAGGAATATTCAGTTTCCATAAACCTTCAAAAAATATACCTAAAATATCAAATTTAATCCTTCTAAGAGGGTATTTGCCCTAGGGAAGGTCTCCCATGGTGTTTGTTGCCTTATCAGAGTTTTAAAGAGGTTTGTTTTCCTATAAAAAAGGCCTCTAATAGCTACGTCCCACTCATAATTCATTCTAAATACTACACTCCACACCCAAACTACTCTAATAATCTAAAAGTGCCAATTTTTGCTCAATGTAGCCTTGAAATAGAGTTACCCCGTTGAAGGTTAAGGGATTTTGTCTTACTTCAGTCTTCTAATTAAGGGTATCATCTCCAATGGATTCAAGTCAAGCTAAATATTCTCAAAATTATGATTTCAATTGATAAAAATAACATGATCCCTAAAATGAACCTCATTTTCCCCTTTTATATCTTTTCCTCAACTCATTCTCCAAACTCTCCTTTATTTTAAGATTAAACATAAGTTTCCGATAATAATTTAATTTTTGGATAACTTAGACATATTATTATTATTACTACTTTAAATATTTAAAAATACTTTTTATTTTAATAAATGTATTTTTAAGTATTTTTAATTTATAAAAGGGGATATTACAATTATATTCTACATCCATGGCATCTTTCCAAGGTTTTGATTGTAGGGCTTTATGAATTGTAGAAGTCTCAATAGATTCAACAATTATACTCTTTAAGGTCAAATTTACCTCTCATTGAGCTATACTATGATTCCTTGGTCTTGTGGTAGATGTATCTAGAACACCATTTAATCTAGCATCTCTTAGTTTACTTTTATACCATTTAGACATATGTTGAGTAGTTCCTATGGGTGGTGGAGTTGCACCATTATTCTCATCGTCATTTTTATTCATCTGGGGGATTTCCATCTTCTGCATTTTTTATGAGACTGATTGGTTTACTAGGTGAGATTATAGAAGGAGCTTTTTCTTCTATCTTTTATCTTCACAAAAAATTCAACATCCCTGCCAGTGTAGATTTTCCTGGTCTTTAGATCCATTAGGCTATAAAGCGGTTCTTCATTGTACCCTAATAAGATATACTTTAATGATTTTATATAATTTTATTCCAGATAAAATTTTAAAGGCTATTTATAACCAAAAGGCTATAAGTAAGTTTTTTCAATTTTGGAAATGGTTATTTCTTTGAAAATGTACATAGGTCAAATAGTCTCAGTTTTATACAATTTCTTACATAAGGGTTTTGAATCACCTTATAAATTATATTCAATCCTATTTTAGAACATAGATTCACCATAGTTATAATGAATTTATGGTTTTGATTCATCATGAAATTATACAAGACATGTATGGGTTAGTCTAGAATCTCCAGGTTTGTGTGTGTGTGAAGGACCACCTATGACATAATGAGATTAAGATAATAATTATATTTTGGTTAGCATGGTTTGTTAATTAAATTAAAAAATATTTGAAAGGCCAATATGGATATGTTTAAGACATTTTGGTAGACTTTATTATATACTTTATAATTTTTAAATTATGAAAATGTTTTGAGTAATTTTTGGCACCATTTATAAAATCGAGTAAAATAGACATGATACTCCTTCTATATAGTTTTAATAACTAAAAAACTCAATAATAAATAATTATCAAACCTAATGTATATTTTATTTCTAGTATTGAATGTGTTACAGGTGGAATTAAAGCTATAGGGATTGAGGTTGAGACCTTGCCCCATTTTCTAGTGAATTGGCGTAGACATATTGAGGGGGCCCAAGGCAACATTTGATATTGGTCCAACACATCACCCATATGATTAATGTAAGCTGATTGAATACATATGTTATGGTTTATCAAAAAATTTAGTCATTTATGCTATCTATTGGCAGAAGCGAAGCTCTGGTAGTCAAGAGATTGGGGTGAGAGGTTAGAAACAAAGGCGTAGACAATTTCTAAGCTAATTTTCTTGTGATTGGAAGGTACGTGTTTGTGTTTATTTTATTCTAAGAATAGTTGTTTGCATACACAATCATCTATCTTGAAATGAATATATATAATAATAGGTTCCAAGAAAATCATTTCTTTAAATATTTTTACTCAAAACATTGTCCATGTTGGTTTTCTAGGAAATTCCATGTATATATGTAAATCTTTTCCTTTAAAAAAGGATTTTGTTTCTTTCCCTCATTTTGACTACACACAATTATTCCATTCTCACATGTGATACAATGTTGATATGTTCTCAAAATCTATGAAATAAGTATTTTTGGGTTACTCAGAAATATGGTTGAAATGATCATGAGGCTATGTTACATTTATTCATTTTATTATTTATGCATTGTTTAAAATAAGTATCTTGCATGCCATTATTTATCAGAAAAAATTAGTTTCTTGTTTGTTTAAGAGAAGTACATAGTAAAGACCAACTAGATAATATAATAAAATGAGTGTAGCATAATTTATGATAAAAAATTAGAGTATAAAGTATAAATAATAAATTGACTATGGGGATATAGGATAAGACAAATATGAAAAATGAGGATGACATAACTACAAAAAAATATTTAAAACATTTTCATAGTTTTAAAACTATAAAATAAGGTCCACCAAAATGTCTTAAACATATCCATTTTGGCCTTTCAAATATTTTTTATTTCAATTAATAAACCATGCCAACCAAAATATAATTATTACCTTAATATTATTGTGTCTTAGGTGGTCCTTATCACACACACACACATCTTTAGCAAACTTTCTCAAAAATCTAATGTTCAATTCTCTCTCTCTCTCTCTCTCTCTCTCTCTCTCTCACACACACACACACACACACACACACACACACACACACACACACACACACATGTATATGTATATGTATATTGAACATTAGGGTTTTGAGAAATCTTTTTGAAGATAATACAAAGTATATAAATGACTAATTTTGATATAGTGTCTTCATTTTGATGAAATGTTTGAGGAACTTTTATTCTAAAATGAGTATTTGATTATTTGGCATGGTCAAAATTAATAATATTGGTTTCAAATTTTTGAAGAGACAGTTGCAAATATTTTTATAAATATATATATGAAACTCATAGGGCCAAGAATGTTTATGGATTTGAGTTGCATGTATTTGATTATGACCTATTTACCATTTTCTTGAAAGTGGCATGAGGATTGTGAAATAAAAAATGGGGCAAGATCTTAACCTCGATCCTCATAGCTTTAATTCTACCTACACCACATTCAATGATAAAAATAAAATATACATTAGGTTTGAAAATTATTTATTATTAAGTTTTTTAGTTATTAAAACAATATAGAAGGAAACATTTTGTTTTACTCAGTTTTACAAATGAATCCAAAAATTATTCAAAATATTTTCACAGTTTTAAAATTATAAACTATATAATAAGGTATACCAAAATGTCTTAACCATATCTATAATTGATCTTTCAAAATTTTTTTTATTTCAATTAATAAACTATGCCAACTAAAATATAGATATTACCTTAAGCTTATTGTGTCCTAGGTGGTCCTTATATATATATATATATATATATATATATATATAAGGTATATATATATATATATATATATATATATATATATATACCAAAATGTCTTAACCATATCTATAATTGATCTTTCAAATATTTTTTTATTTCAATTAATAAACTATACCAACTAAAATATAGATATTACCTTAAGCTTATTGTGTCTTAGGTGGTCCATATATATATAAGGACCACCTAGGACACAATAAGCTTAAGGTAATATCTATATTTATATATATATATATATATAAGGACCACCTAGGACACAATAAGCTTAAGGTAATATCTATATTTTAGTTGGCATAGTTTATTAATTGAAATAAAAAAAAATTGAAAGATCAATTATAGATATGGTTAAGACATTTTGGTATACCTTATTATATATTTATATATATATATATATATATGTGAAAATTGAACATTAGTGTTTTGAGAAAGCTTGTTGAAGATAATGTAGAGTATAGAAATGATCAATTTTGATATAGTGGTTTGTCTTCATTTTTCTAAAATGTTTGAAGAACTTTTGTGCAAAATGAGTATTTGATTATTTGGAATGGTCAAAATTGAAAATATTGGTTTCATATTTTTAAAGATACAGTTACATGTATTTTTAAAAATATATATATGAAACTCATAGGGATAGGAATTTTTATGGATTTGAGTTTCATATATTTGATTATGACCTATTTACCATTTTCTTGAAAGTGGCATGAGGATTGTGAAAGAAGAATGCATGGTTTTCTTAGGTTGGCTATTTTTATTTTAGTATGGTTGTAAATAAGATGGAATGATTAATTTATATAAAAAAATAATGGTTATATTATTATTATTTGCATTTTGTTTCAAATTGAATAATTTGATGCATTGTATTTTTAAAATCATGAAAACCAGGAAGTATTTGAGGTCAGTTGCATAAAATACTTATTTTAGCATACTTTATTAGATATCAATCTGGAATACATGTTTAAGTAATCCAGGTTGATATGTTTGGGGTTGTGATGATGATCAACATAGTGAGGGTAATCTTTCATGGATTAGTTCTCGAGGTGGGCAATTATTTCATGGTCACAAGGCTACTAACATATTTCATAGACCATTTAATCAAGGAACATGTGTTTCCTTGCATTTTGATTCCACTAACCCTACCTTTTATAATGTTCTAAACTTTTTGCTTGCTAACTCTTTAAATTTATATGGAAATAGAGGATGGAGGGTAGCACATTGGAGGAATCATCCTCATGGATGAAGCACTCCAAATGAGCCCTCTCAACACATGCATGTTATCATCTCCCCTGTTGATCATAATGTTCTATTGCCTGAGCCCCCTAAAAATATTTTTAAAGTAACTGTAAAATTGCATCCCAATGAAATTGTCCACTTAACACTAATATTCCATCCCTTGATCCTAAAAAAATTACTTCTTCTAGAAGGAAATGTGCTATTAACCCTACAACACAACTTATAGAAGTCAAAATGTTAACAATGATTAATTTGGAGGTATATGATTTTGAAGGGGCCCCAACCTGCTTGTTTACACTTTCCACTGCTTACATGGAGTATACTGAGTAGTTGACTGATAAGGGTGCCCATTTGATATATTTAGTTTCTGATGCAAACTTTGGTTAAATTTGTGTTGAAAATTTTATTGATACTTGGTACTTTTGAAATACTGTCATGATATTTTAAAGTATGTTAATATATTTTTTGGCAGTTTTGATATATATATGGAAGTATTTTATTTCCTACATAATAGTATGTTTGAATGCTTTATTGAACAATTATGGAAATGCACATGGATTTTAATGTTTTAGTAATTAATTTTATTTTAATATAATAATTTTTTTAAGTTATTTTTGCATAGTGGATAGTATGTTTCAACCTTACCAAAATCAATAAATAAATGTATGTAACAAGATCAAGATTCACGATGAGCTTGAAGGAGAGGTTGAAATCAATAATGTTTTTTTTGTCATCTTTCATGTCCCAAAAATATGGTTCTCCAAGATTTTTGTGTAGTACATATGGTAAGATCATGTACAGTACTTAGTATAAATTGAGTACAGACCTTTATAAGTATCTAAAAATATTAATCTAAGATCGACCATTAAATTATGATATTTGACATCAAATTATGAGTATATTAGTTTGTTTTTTAGTTGCTCTTAGTTAGAATAGTGATTATATTTTCCTTTTCATTGTTCTATTTTCATTTGTGTTTCTATTTTTTCTCTTTTGGTTGATTTCATTTCATTTTTTCCCTCTTTTAAACTATAGAGATATAAAAGAGATATCAAGAGATTGATAAAACACTTTGATAGAATCAAAAATATTTCCTTCCAGAGATTGTCTTTTCTATAGGCTTTACTCTATTGGATAGGTTAGATTATATTATTTAAAATCTGATTCACATATACATATATTTGATAACTGAGATATTTAATTAAGGAATCATTCATTACTTAAATTTTAGATTATTTCTAGAACTTATAAAAAATCCTAAATTTTATACTAAGTAGTGCACTATGGCCCCATAGTTGGTTTATTATTTATACTTTATACTCTGATTTTTTTCACGATTTTTGTTATACTCATTTTATTATATTATTTGGTTGGTATTTACCACATACTTCTTTTAAATGAATAAAAAATTGATTTTGTATGAGAAATATGGCATGCAAGATACTTATTTTAAACAATACACAGAACAAAATGAATAAATGCAACAGAGCCCCATGATCATTTCAACCATATTTTTGAGTAACCCAAAAATACCCCTTTCATATATTTTGAGAACATATCAACCTTCTATCACATGTGTGAATAGAATAAATATGTGTAATCAAAATGAGTATAAAGTTTTAGTTATTTGTTATTAAGTTTTTTAGTCATGAAAACCATATAAAAGGAAGAACATTTTTGTTTTACTTAGTTTTAAAAATGTGTTAAGGACCACTTAGGACACAATAAACTTAATGTAATAATTATGTCAGGGTGCAAAACACCGGAAGCACACAGTTGATTACCAAGCCAAGCAACTTAATATGCGTAAATAAACCAGATTCAACAAGTAACTAGAATTCAGAATAACACAGAATATGAGAGACAATACACAACTTGTATTAATAACTCTTACAGAAAAGAATACAATAAAGAAGATGCCACTTCTTCTCCACCACCTCTTCAGAGGTTTCCCACACCTCAAGTGAACAGTAATTCTCTCCTGAAAGCTCTCTCTACTAGGTCCCAACACCCAAATCAAACACAGAGTTGGTGTTCACCTTACACCTGTGCTCCACGCACTCCACAAGTGCTCCACACACTCCACAAGTACTCAAAGTACTTCAAGTAGATCTCCCATGAACCTGCAACAACCTGCAATTCAACAAACCATACTTATAGAAGGAACTACCTTGCCTTCCTCTCAGCTCTCCATGTACTCCACGTACATACCAATGAGTACACACTGTACTCCAAGTAGATCCTGCCTGATTCTGCTCCCTGTTGTGTTGTTGTCCTATCTGATCTCCAACATACAGATCAATACTGGTTCTGCACACCTGTGAACCTTGACCTTGCACACACACACACACCTACAGATCAACGATCTTACTTACCATGTAGATCTCCTATAAGGGCCATGCTCATCTGATGACCAAGATCATACATACCTGAAGAATCCAGCTGACTCTCCAATCCAACACCCACCTTGGTGCTGCTATGGAACTAGGAGGAACACCCTTACTCACCTCACACACAGAAGGAGCTAACTTTGCTCAACTCAAACTAGAACAACTTTACAATACAACCATGAGTCTATTATATAGATCTCATCCAAACAATAATTAGACATCTAATTACAATAATTAGATCCACAGCTCTCAGTCTATAATTATCACTAAGCATGCAAACACTTGGTTCGTTAGTTGACTGCCTGTAATAAACTTGCAGTCGAACCACACAGGCGACCGACGCCAGTCCCTATCCGCCTAGGGGTCACCGATGCCGGCCGATATCTGACCGACGTCGGTTGCTTCCTGTCTCCTTCCTGACGACGTCAGTTGGCCTGACCGACGCTGGTGTCCGTGGCACTCAGCAACCCTTTTGCACCCTCCTCCATGTCTGCATCAGTGAAGCTTTTAGCTCCACAACTTAACAATCTCCCACTTGGAGATAAATAGTTGCACTGTACCTGTACCTATACTCTGTCTAATCTGTTTCCTAGTTTGTATCCCTCTTCAAGCTCCCACTTGAAGACTAACCACCACACATCCCATGGTGCACCTCCTGTCATCCGAGTACCCTGCCACATCCAAACCTACAAACCCATGTAGTGAAGTCCTGACCCTGCATAGCATGAATCCCTACTGCTGGTCCCTCTCAAATGCTTGAGAACCCACTTCCTCGAATTGGCTCCTAACTCTCTGACAGCTCCCACTGCATGGGAATACTCAGGTCTATACCAGACCTCATGTGATTTTAGACACTGTACCTGTCCAGCCCTTAGTTGCTCCAACTCTGCATCTTGCATAATGAACCTTGCCACCACTTGATTCACATCAGCTCCCATGGAGACAAAATCAACCTGTGATCTCCATGCCTCCCATGTCAAAGAATTTTGCTGCTCCAAACTCCTCCTAACATGCCACTGACATAATCTTACCCTTAGCTCAGCAAAGCCCTGTATGTATAAACCCTGCTAGCAAATATACTATCCACATACAGCAACAAAATGATGTCATGACTCATCATCCACCTGGTAAGACACAGTAGTTACCCAGACATTGACTGAAGCCATGCTTCGTCCTCCACTTGTCAAAACCTGTACCACTGTCCTGCAGCTTCCTCAAGACCATATGCCTGGTCTTCCATCTCACGTGTCCGTTCACTCTATTCTTCAACTAAGGAATCCATTCATCTCTGTACTTTCGCACCGGCTGGCAACTACCAAAACTCTCGTTTGGTTCTGCATCATATCCCTGCCATTCCCACCTGTTTCCTGATCCTTCCTGCTCTACAATCAGCAACAAGTGTAAAGAAGAGGAACAACAAATTTAAGGGCCTACTTACGTCTTCAGTTCCGTATGGGTGTTTGAGACTACAGCATGCTATACCGACCTCGGTCACTCCACAGTCTGCATCTGACTGACGTTAGTTCCCATGTGTCTGTCCCTGACTACCAACCTTTCAGTGTCAATGTTGCCAACGTCGATCTTCCTGACCGACGTCGGTCTTACCTACTGCGGATGTCGGTTCTCCTGACCGACGTCGATCTTACCCTGCCTGACATCACCGGCTTTGGTCTGCACATGACCGACATCGAATGTTGATTCTTCCTGATGACACTGGTATGTTCGCCTGAGTGAAGTGAACTCCTTTGACAATATCGATGTTTTCAGAAGTAAGCACCATCCACTGGTTTCTCTCTGCCAAAGAACACCAAGGCTTTCCAGTTCTTAAGCCTATCAAATAAATCTATCTTCCGCTTAAGAACATGCATCTCCTTCCTGCTCAACCAAGCCTACGAAGCCACATCTCTGCAACAGAAGAAGAATCATGAGATAAAGGGTACCTATTTTCTTACCACCAGCTAATTCAAGTGCACCTGCTATGAGAGTTCCATGTGCATCTCTCATCACCCAATCTTTTTAAAGAAATTAGCCATATCTCCAAACCTGGGACCTGCATGACCTTCATCAACAACTGTGTGTTGGCCGCCTGTAATTTCAGCTTCACTTCTCCTTTGCCAATTCTTTGAAGGCTCACCAGCTCCTCTATGGGGCTGCATGGAAAGAGGCAACCGAATCTTTTATCCAAGATTCATCAAGAAACCTCCCAGAGCATGTGCAACATGCAACATAATTTCTTCTTGTTGAATAAATATGCTCTTTCTTTCCATGGGACCTTAAGTCCATCTGTGCTTTTCAAATGACTTTCATCTGCCATTGCTCTATACTCAATCAAAAAACCCCTGAGAGTGACCTGTAACCAAACACAAAACCTGCTCCCTGCAACCTTAGCTCTGATTTGTCAGGGTGTGAAACACCGAAAGCACATAGTTGATTACCAAGCTAAGAACTTTATGCAGAAATAAACCAGATTCAACAAGTAACTAGAATTCAGAATAACACAGAATATAGAGATAATACACAACTTGTATTAATAACTCTTATAGAAAAGAATACAATAAAGAAGATGCCACTTCTTCTCCACCACCTCTTCAGAGGTTTCCCACACCTCAAGTGAACAATAATTCTCTCCTGAAAGCTCTCTCTAAAACACCCAACTGAGTTGGTGTTCAACACCTGTGCTCCATCAAGTGCTCCACGCACTAGGTACTTCACAATGCAAACTACTTATGGAGGAACTAATAATACATACCAATGATTACTTAGATTGCCTGATTTTGCTCCCTGTTGTGTTGCTGTCTTATCTGATCTCCAACCTACAGATCAATATACTGGTTCTGCACACCTGTGAACCTTGACCTTACACACACACACACCTAGATCAATGATCTTACTTACCATGTAGATCTCCTATAAGGGCCATGCTCACCTGATGAGATCATACATACCTGAAGAATCTAGCTGACTCTCCAATCTAGCACCCACCTTTACTACTGTGGAACTAGGAGGAACACCCTTGCTCACCTCAACACAGAAGGAGCTAACTTTGCTCAACTCAAACTAGAACAACTTTATAAAACCATGAGTCTATTATATAGATCTCATCCAAACAATAATTAGACATCTAATTACAATAATTAGATCCGCAGCTCTCAGTCTATAATTAGCACTAAGCATGCAAACACTTGGTTCGTTAGCTGACTGCCCATAATAAACTCACAGTCGAACCACACAGGCGACCGACGCTGGTCCCTGTCTACCTGGGGGTCACCGACGCTGGCCGATATCTGACTGATAGTTGCTTCCTGTCTCGTTCCTGCCAACGTCGGTTGGCCTGACCGACGCCAGTGTCCGTGGCACTCAGCAACCCTTTTGCACCCTCCTCCATGTCTGCATCAGTTTTTAGCTAAACTTAACAAATTATATTTTGTTTGGCATGGTTTGATAATTGAAATAAAAAAAATAAAAGGCCAATATAGATATGGTTAAGACATTTTGGCAGTGATAATCTAATTTTATCTTAATTGGTTGATCTCCCTTAAAATGGATTAAGATGATTTATATATATAGTGTGTTTTAGTACAAGTTATAAATTCAAGTCGACATTATAAATGATAAGGAGTGAAAAAGTGATCTCTCACAAAGGCAAATGGGGAAGACTCACATAGGGCACGTGTCTGTCCACAGAAAACTCATATGATTTGGAGCAAACAAAGACCCAGATTTCTATGAGGAGCATGATAACATATGAAATTTAGTCCAAGGGTGATAATGAATATATTATGATAAGTGTTACATGTGTTTTTAAGGCTCAAGAGCTAAATGGAGACTAATGAGGGCATGAGAAGTCCTAGAAATATGAAAATATACTCAAGTATGCCTAATTTGATAAGTTTTAGATAACTCACTATTGAAAGGGTCTTGTACCAAATTCAGGTGTATGCAGTCATATAATTATTTATATAACTCTATAATCCTCATATCTACTCAAAAAATCAATTCTACATTTGTTAGAAGGTTTGATTTATAACAACATAAAAACCTCGTATACCATGATCCCTATGTTAGTGAGGGTAATTCCACAATGAAACTGGACATCCTAATGACATAATGGTTGATTGGTTTCATATGAGTATGTTTCTTACTTTCCTGTCTCCTATTATGTGGCTTAAAAATATCAAAATAGTTACTTCCAAAAATCTTATAAAAAAGGCTTTCTTATCCCAAGTCAAATATGTTTAATCTATGCCTCTGGGAATTGTTTCTAAGACTCTAAAACCTTCATATACACATAAAAACTTATTCTCAAATTGGTTGGAAGGCTTGGATTGTATTAACATAAAAACCCAATGTATCATGGTTTGTATATCAATGGGTGTGATGTCACAATGAAAGTACCACTTCTACTAACATAATGGTTGATTAGTTTTAGATGAGTATTTTTGCATTATTGACCTCCCCTCTTCTCTTATAATCTTATAAAAATACATTAATATCTCAAATTAGATTAATAAGGTTATTTATGTATACACACAATGTTTTAAAGATTTATCATTTACTAATACTTTCTCTCTTATAGGAACTTGTCGAGTTTTAATCTCTCTGAGTGCACACCTTAAAGGGTGTACTAAGAAAGAAGTGAGAAGACCATTTTGTGTTTCACAAGATTTTTATTTAATCATATCATTCATACTATTATTTCATATTCCTTAGAGTGTATATCCATTTACCTCCTATGATGTCTCCTTGAAATCCTAAAACCCTAAAATATGGCTAAGGTTGAAATCCAATAGGACTCTCAAAAATATATAATTTGAATTATAGCTTATATAGGTCCAAAACTACTCTCAAACATCATAAAATTATATATCTCCATATATATATATGTGTGTGTGTGTGTGTGTGCGTGTGTTTACCATTCCAATACCTTTCATACCTTCTTCCCCTAATAAATTCTTCTCTTAAATAATCCCTAACTAAAAAATTACCCATTGTTACTACTAGGTCAGCCTGGTTGACCCAGTTGTGAAATTTACAACACATGTTATGCAACTAGGTCAACCTAGTCGACCTAGTTCAAGGCCAAATGGTAACTTTTAAAAATTGGGTTGTGGTGGATGACTTTTTTGAATAAAAATATAGAAGGGTTAGAACAGACCCTTTATTATAAATATGACCTTCATTTCAATCCAATAGAAAGGAACATTCATTTTTGTATTATTATAGCTCGTAATAATACATCTGCATTTGAAAGAATCATTTCTTAGGGTTTGCCTTAGAGGGAAGATAACTTGTCTTATGATAAGTCTTATATGTGAGTAATATTATTTTAACATATAACTAATTTATATAGTGTGATCCTTATAAAACCACAACAATCTGTTGCAAAACACCGTCGGCGAAGGGGGAGATTGAGACATGATAGGTTCGATCAAAGGTAAGTATCTTTAACTTTTGTTATTTCATTTGATAGATATATATTACATAAAGTAATAAGTTTTGAATGTATAAATCCTTTTTTATATTACATATATACTTAAACTTAGTGTAATCATAGGTTTTCTTCTCTTTCCATTTACCACCTTAGGTGATCTAGGTCCTCATTTGCCTACCATGATCCCTTGTTTGTTTTGTTTGTTTTAAACCATCCCCCTTTGTGTTATAAATTTTGATAACACTATATTAGATTTAATTTTATGCATTATAAGACCTATATAGGTTTATTTCACAATATTATTTTCCTAGAGGCTTTGGAACCCTCTCCTTTAATGTTGTGTGATAAGTGCTCTCTTAGTTAGGTTTCACATATCCAATTTGGTCATGATTTTGATACAAAAAGTATCACAATAGATGTTAGTTGATTACATTATCAGATCTTAGATTTACTAAGTAAGATAAGTTTTATATATATCTTAATTTGTTACATAAATTTTTTTGAGCTTGACATGAATCTAACCCTTACATTTTAATTTTTTCATTTACAATCAACTAGGTCACATTGGTCTACCCAATTTTATTATCTATTTGTAGAGGATCTATAATCAACCAAGTTATACTGATAAACTAAATTTTATTCTTTGTTTTTATATTATGGATCTACAGTCACTAGGTCATACTAGTTGACTCAATCTTATTCTTTGTTTGTAAATTCTCATCCATAGTCAACTAGGTCATGTTAGTTAACCCAGTTCATTTTCTATAGGTTTCAATTTTTAGTCTCAATAAATTAGGTCACATTAGTTGACCCAATATTATTTTCTATTTGTGAATTCTCATCCATAGTCAACTAGGTCATATCGGTCAACCCAATTCATTTTCTGTAGATTTAAGTTTTCAGTCTCAACAAACTAGGTCATGTTGGTTGATCCAGTTCTTTTTCTTTAAATTTAAGTTTTTAGTCTCAAAAAACTAGGTCATGTTGGTCGACCCAGTTTATTTTTTGTAGGTTTTGGTTTTTAATCTTAGTAAACTAGGTAACACTATTCTACCTAATTTTATTCTATGTCTGTAGATTCTAGATCTACGATCAACTAGGTTGACCTTGTCATATTATTTAGTTTCCCTCTAATCAGCTTAATAATTCAAACATGTCAATTATCTCAGTTTATTATTTCTAATTTTTAGTAAAATTACTTATTAATTCAAATTTTCATTTTATTCTTACCAATTTTTTAGTTATGTTCAAATTGTATCACATAGTCAACATGGCTGATTTAGTTTTATGTTTGCTTTTCTTGCCAACAAAGTAAGTAGACCAGGCTGACCTAGTTTATTTTGGCATATTTTTTTAATAGACTGTGTCAACCAAAATTGAAATTATTATTTTTTGTTTACTCAACTATATAGACCCTAGTTAACCTTCTTTTATGTGTTTTCCTTTCTGTATAAGCAAGGAAATTCACTTTATTTTATTAGTAATTAATCTCAATTTTACTTTGAAAAGAGTTGGCTACCTGTTTATTTATTTTCATAAATTACAAATTAGTTTTTATCACTTTATTTTTACCTTTATTTTTATTTTTTCTTAATATCTCTAAAAAATATGTACCAATAATTTTAAAACTACTTAGCTAATGCCATGAAGGGTTATGAAATACTCTATTTATGGTCATTATCTATCATTTACATATATCATGGCGTGAGGGTCTTTCCCCAATACTCATAGCTATAATACATAACTAAACCTGGTATTTAGTTTCCACATACCTCATGGTAGAGGAAATGCCAAAGATTTCCATTTGTATTAAACCTTAAGAATCCAACCATCTATTTGATCTTGTGGTGCATTAGTTAGTGGTTAGTGCCAAGAAGTTAATTCCTTCTTACCCTTGAAACCAAGTTTAGTGGGCTATGGGAAAGGTCTAATCCTCCATATTTAGTGCTCTAAAACATTAGACCATCAATATATAACATATAATAAAGTATGTTTGAGAAATTACAAATCAATTAAATCTTTTTAGTACACCTTCCTAGTCTTCTTTTCAGATAGTTAGTTGTGCACTTTCATTTCTGCTTGTTGTTTGCTTCTCTATTTGGTATTGTAGACTATGTCAACAAACATAAACATAGTTTTGTGTTGTGTGACTCAAATAGAATGAATAGTGTCAACCTAATTGATTATGTTTAAACAGACTTAGTCAGCTAGGCTTGACTCAATCTTTTATATTTTGATTATATACCTTTGTTTTCATAATACATCATCAAGTTTATAGTCAATATTTTCTAGATCTAACTAAGTCCACTAGGCTTGACTTAGTTATATTTTATTTTGACCTTCTTATATGACTAAGTCAATCATGGTTGACCTAGTGTATTTTCAATTTCCTATAGTTTGAATTACATTAATTTTGGTCGACGTAGTTCAGTAGGTGTCCAACATAGTTCAGTAGTTGGTTGGCCCAGTTTAGTAGGTGGTTGACATAGTTAAGTAGCTAGCCAACATAGTTTAGTAGGTGGTTGATCTAGTTTAGTAGGTAGTTGAATTAGTTTACTAGGTAGACAACCTAGTTTAGTTATGGCCAACCTAGTTTAGCGGGTGGCCAACCTAGTGTAAATAACCTAATAATTTCATAATATGTCTTATTTTTAGATTATAATTAGTCAATAACACTTCACAATTAAGGATATAGATCAAAACCTCATTTATATTATCACTTTGGATGAAACTATTAAATTCTTTTCTTTATGTCTTCCTAATCCCAAACCAATTACTACATCATGCAACCTAAATTTTGCATCCTCAAGACAAACACAATGTAATTTAGTTCAGGTTACTCACCCTAGTACTCTTCTTGCTACCAATGTTGGGAATCCTCCTTCACATAACAATTTTACTCCTCCTATCGATACTACTCAACTCCTTGATCGAATACTTCAATAAATGACCAATATATAAGTCAATCATAGTAATCAAATGATGTGAATGTAATCTTGTTTATTAAAAATGGATAATCAACCACCTCAATTCATCATGACTCAATCAAATCATAATTTTGTCCCTCATTCTTATAGAGATGCCAATGGGCATATCATCCCTCAACCTCTCATGCATAACAAAATGCTTCAACATCTTCAAAGTGAACCTTTAGCTCCATTCATTATATCCATAGATATTGGAAAAAATTCTCTAACTATTACATATGATGGAACTAAGGACCCCACTATTTTCTTAAATATTTTGGTAGTCTCTATAAGGAATGGGTCCAAAATAACACCTTTTTTAATTCTAAAATTCTTGTCAAAGCATTCATGAGAGATGATTTAGAATGGTATAATCAATTCCCTCAACATTCCATCTTACAACTAGAGGATTTGGTCAATTCTCTAGTTAAATAATTTCAACACAATGATCTTTCTAAAAATAGGCTTAGCCACTTCATCAATTCTAAGTAGCTACGTAAAAAATCTACTTACCTTTTCATCAAATGATGGAAGTTATCTAGCTCACAAAGGAGACCATAAAATGAGTGATGATAATCTTTTAAAACTATTTATTACTATTGTTAAATATCCTCTTCAATACAAAGTTTAAATGTTTTCCCCTAAAACTTTAGAAGAAGCCTTAGACCAAGTAAAAAGGCAAGACTTTCTTATTAGTCAATTTGAATCACCTCAAGCAACTAATAAAGAATATTTCCAATAATTTTATCATAAGATTGATTCATATAAGCCTCCCCAACATCAAAATGGAGCATCTAATTCAACAAATTTTAACCCAACCCCCCCCTTGAGTCTTGAGTCTATAAGAAATTACCACCCTCTAAACCCATGAGCTTTTATCCTTCTAAGACCCCTCCCAATTGGTACAATCTTGATATGCTTTATTGGTAGCATGCTATCATAGGTCATTCTCATGAGACTTGTTGTGATCTTTACCGATTACTTCTTACTTTCAAACTAGGTCCATATTTCAATCTTGACACTCTCACTCAACAATGTTATCAATACTATCTTAAAATATCACAAGCCCAATCTAAATAATCAAAATCATCTACGTAATGATCAATAATAATTACCCCATACCTCCACCTCCTCCACTAATTTTGTTAAAACCATAATTGATCATTCTTACTACAACAATAAGGAAAGGATAGCTGCCATGAACAACTTTAAATGGGTGGTTGCATTCATAAAACCTCACACTCTTAGATCACATAAACCCAAAGATCACATAATTCAAATACCTACTCCAAATTGCATCATACACAGTCCTCCTTTACCTTATAGACATATTCAAACCTCTCCTACATGTCCTATGTCATTTTCAAAATACTTGAAATCTAACATATCAAGACATTTACCTATCTCCAATTACATCATCCAGACTATTGTTGTTCATTCTAATAGTTTAGCTTCATCTCACTCTATATCACATGTTGGGGCATCTTGTGATGCCCATCCAAATGTTACTTCAGACTTTGGGGCACCTTGTGATGTTCATCCTTCCATTAAATTACCCTTTGGGGTATCTTATGATGCCCACTCTTCTTCTACATTGCATAGTAACAAAAAAACTCAAATTCAATAAACCTTTTGAGACACATAGGCTTGTATTTCACATGATCATATTTGATATATACATTATCATATATTTCACTCATCATTTTTGTCTCATGTTTCTTTGTTTTTGTGTGTTTTATTTAATTTAGTTTCATTTTACTTACACCATTATTTCCTTTGGGTTCTTTGGTTTTATTTCACTTTACTTATACCATGATTTCCCTTTTTGGTTTGTTGGTTTTATTTCACTTTATTACACCATTGCCTCCTTTTTTGATTATCTGGTTATATATCACATTATGTTTGACATTTGTTTCCCTTGTGGTTTCTAACTAACATCTTTGGATTTTTCATTGATTTTCATTTTGTCACATTTTTGACATTTTTGCCTTAGTATATTTTTTATTCTTATGTCCTAATTTATAATTTTCCCTTATTTTATGATGACTACTACTTTCATTTGTACTTGTGTTAGATCCCTTGTAGGTTAGTACAACTTCCCTAGTGACATGTTTCTCATAGCATAGTCCTATCCCTTTTAAAGTATTCTTTTCTTTCCTTGTGATCAACTACGAGTATATTCATCATTATATCACTTATGGCATGGATGGGTCTCTCAAAATCCATATATTTCCATTATTTCCTTTTATTTGAGGCACACATAGTTTAGTTTTGATATTGCACACTTACTTGTGGGAAAGTATAGGAGTCTTTAGACACCATGATCTTTAGGTCCTTTTATCTAGTGATCTTGTGTAAGCTCTCTTATGTTTGTCACCAATTTCACTCATGATTGGTTCTCTAAATTTGCATGGAGGAGGAATATAAAAATCCAAAATATTTAAAATATATGTCATATTATAAATACAATGATTAAAAGGAAAATAAAACCTTGAAATTTATATCATACCAAAACACATGATTTTTATTTGGCACATCTCCTATCCTAGTCGAAGCTCAAACTCCATAGTTAACCTCATGATAGAGCCAAGGTCCATTGGGGTGAAATAGGCCAGTATACTGGAGTAATAGGTCTCATTATATCATATACTTATAGTTCCACCTACTTTCTCACATAATTATCAAATCTCCATAGTAGATTGATGGCTCTATAAGGGGTTGGGAGGAGCAAGGAACATGTTGTGGGAATGTAAGATCCATTTTAATTTTCATGTGTATAGCCTTCATGTGATGATACATTCACTTGAATTGTTATCCCAAGCCTTATGTTTATTAGTTTGAGTGTCCGAGGTCCTTGATGTCGATAGTTTCTAGCCTTGTTCACTTACCTAGTGTATCTCATTCTTGATAAGGATGTTCACATCACCAATGTGGTACCTCACAGTCCTTATTGACATCACATTATTCCCACTATTCCATTGTTGGATATTGATTTTAGTTGATCATATCCTTGATCACATTTTCCTTATTACACATCTTTCACTTAGTTTATGAATTGCATTGTAAGACCTTAGATTGGACTAGACCTTCCTCACATAACACCTTTACACCATCTACTTTTCACACCATCGTATTTTCATCCTAGTCATGTCATTAGGTGGTTTTGATTTCTTAAATCATATCTTAGAACAAACATTAAGTTTGAGTCATCATTCTTTAGAGATTTTGATCTTTTATTTATCCATCATGTTCTTGTTTGATTTTTTGTGGACTTCACTTATCTTACATTAGACATTTGACCTATTTAAATATATTTATTTAATTTTTTATTACATTGATATTTCATTTACTGACAATGTTTTACATTTTTTTCACATAATTTAGTATGTTTTACATTCTTTTGTCATCATTTTATCATTATAGGCTTCGTCTTTTGGTTCTAACCTAGCCTTTAAGATCCTGGATTGCCAGTTTTCTAATTAATTTAATTAATTTTTAGATTTGTTCATTGTTACTTTGATCATCTTGTGTATGCATGTATTACTTATGTTTTTAGCCTTGTATCTATTAAGATGTGAAGTCACTATTCATGGTCACTATTCATGATGATGTGGCTTGATCGTGATTAGATGGTTAGTGATGTGGATTGTGAGTGATATGGCTGATTGGTGATGTGGTAAGGGCCCTTGGAGAGTATCCCATGAGTGTTTAGGTTGATATGATGGGAGTGGAGCATAGCACTCCACTAATGTACATGGTAGTCATATAGGTGGTGTCACATGGTGCAAAAGACAAAAGGATTGGTGTGGCTCAAATTCCTAAGGGACCCCATGATTCCCATGTGTGGAGAGAGTCAAAAGGTGATTATAAGCATCTTTTGGACTCATGTGTCAAATGGATAATGAAGACAAAAAAGTTACTATAGCATATTAACCTCACATGTGTGTGGAAGACAATGTTTTTGGGGCCATATGGAGGTGGCACATGTCCTTATCTAAAGTGAATATGACAGAATTTTTGTACATGGGGACAATACCACCATCATTATGGAGATCACATGACACCCCACTCATGTATGGGTTAAAATTCTTTGGTACCACTATTCATTCTCTCTCCCCCATATCTCTAATGTTGTAAAATGCATAAATATGCATTATCTCTCTCATTATAATTTATCCAATTAGTGGATCCATGCAAGATTATGTTTACATGCTTGGAGGTTGGATCCTATAGACTAGTATAGATTGGTTCACAACCTAAATGATTCAGGTGGAAGCATTGAATACTTGTATGTTAACACTAAAGGAGTTTTTGGAGGAGTTGTGTCGTAAGAGAGGAATTATTGAATTAATAAAGTTTGAAGCTGCCATTTTGCCCATAGTTTTTTCCCTTGTTTATTTACAAGGGTTTTCCATGTAATCTCTATGTAATGTGTTCCCTCTTTGTCTTATATTTTTAGTAGCTTATTTTCTGCATTAATTTATTTGAATTTTAGGAGCTTTATTCCTAACATGTAATATCAGAGCCATGTTGTTGGTTGGTTTGTGCAAGGTGAAGCTACTATGATAGGAGTAGATACTTGGAGATTAAAGAATAAAAGAGAGTTTATTTTGGTAGGTATCTATCTATGGAGCAAGGTGGAGGATCTCTTGGTGAAGATCATAATCTCTTCATATTGATGAGGAGAAGCCTTTAGGAGAGATGAAGATAAAGTTGGAAAAGCTTTGCTAGATAATTTAGAAACCTACATAGTGTTCTTACTGATGGAGAAACTCTACAGCTTGAGGCCCAAGCTGGACTCCTTTGGAGGAGGTGGAAGACACAGCATGACCTTGTCATTGTTCTTAGCAATAAACATAAAGGGTGTTGATGTGGTATCCTATTGAGCACATATTGTTAGTTGAGATGAATAAGAATAAAAATTCCATGTAAAGGAAGGAGATATAAATAAACCTGAAGTTGTACCTATTTTGAAGTAGCTAAAGAAGATGAAGATGAAGATGAAGATGTAAATGAACAAGTGAGACCTAGTGTTCCTAAAAGGACAAGGTCAATGTTGAACATTTGAATCAGGGTGTTGGAGTGTTGTGTATATGGTTTTGGTAATTAATCAGGTGAAATAATGCATGGACTAACATTATAGGTACATGATTTGGTGTTTTGGCAACATTGGATAGAATAGGGTGTGTTTTATATGCTAGCTTGAAAACTTAGTAGGTGTAGTGATGCACTGAGTAGCACAATGACTTCTTTGGAGCTGTGATTGGTCCACTTGTGTCATAATGATAGATAGATGCTATGAGAAGTCTAGTATTGACTTATATGCCATCTTCTTTCTTCAGTACTATCAAGAGTGATATATGCACTAGTTATTATTCAAGGAATGGAGCAACATTATTCCTACATGGTGATCTCTCTTAGGGAGAGATAGTTTTTCAAATGAATGAGGAAAAAGGTTTTTGGTTTATACTTTGAAATCACTGTACAGGTTGGTGTAGATGTCACACATGTAGTACAAGAATTTTAGTACCTTCATGTAGAGCCAAGTGTTTAGTAGAGGTTGTTGTTATTGGTTATGACATGTTAAATGCAGGCCCCAACATGATCACTATTGTGATGGCTCAATAGAGAACATGAAATGAAGGTGATTGGAGGAGCAAACCAAGGATGGAGATGCACAAGGATGGGAGATCAAGGAAGTACCCACTTCTTGCATTTTTTATTTATCTTCCTAGGAGTATCTCAGAGGAAGAGAAGACATGTTATGTCCTATGTATTGGATTCATCAGGAGTAGGAAGCCTCATGTTGCCATGGTGAGCACTAAACCAAATATTCCCAAGAAGTGGGAGTTGTGATTGTTTCATGGTATAATCCTGATTAGAGGATCCGTCTATGTATGGAGAAGTGAAGAGTCACTTCAAGTGCTACAATCTGCTATGGAGGAGTAAATGTTGACATATCTAGTTAGGGCAAAGAAGTTTTAGTAATTCAAGAAAACTTCTACTAGGTTTATGTCAGGGTAGTAGAGGGCATGTATGAATAGCTAGTTGAAGAATACTTAGGTGTGGTAAAATCTTATGTATATTGACTTTAAGTGGGATAATGTTAAGATGTGAAGTCATTATTCATAGTCACTATTCATGAATCACTATTCATATGCATTATTCATGGTCACTATTCATTATAACATGACCTAATGGTGATGTGAATGGTTAGTGATGTGGCTTGTGAGTGATGTGGTTGATTGATGATGTGATAGGAGCCCATGGATGGTATCCCATAGATGTTCAAGTTGATGTGATGGGAGTGGAGCATATCACTCCACCAAGGCACATGGGTTTGTCCTTGGTAGTCACATGGATGGTGTCACATGGTGCAAAAGACAAAAGGGTTGGTGTGGGTCAAATTTCTAAGTGAACCCATGATTACCATGTGTGGAGAGAGTCAAAAGGTGATTGAAAGCATCTTTTAGACTCATGTGTCACATGGAGAATGAAGATAAGAAAGTTACTATAGTATATTGACCTTACATGTGTGTGGGAGATAATGTATTTGAGGCCACATAGAGGTGGCATATGGTTTTGTCTAAAGTGAAGATGCCTTAAGACTTTTTGCACATCGGGACAACACCACCATCATTATGGAGATCACATGACACCCCACTCATGTGTGGGTTAAAATTCTTTGGTGCCACTATTCATTCTCTCCCCCCTCTCTCTCTCTCATGCTATAAAATGAATAAATATGCATTAATTATCCCATTGTAATTTATCTAATTTAGTGGATCTATTGGCCATTTTTGGCCCACATATCAAAATTTGCCTAAGTATGAAAAAAGGAGCTTTCAGGCAAGAAAATGGCAAGTCTTTGGGAGGACTTTAGGTTTGCCAGTAGTGACAGCTTCGAGTTTCTTGGGGCACAGTGCAAATCATGTTTCCAACAGTGATTGACTTCTAAATGTTTTATAAGTAGAAGTAATTCAGGTTTATAAATGCAAATTATTCATGGATAGTGTATTTTGGATTCTCTAATGAGCACTACTTGATTACTTCATAAGTTGTGAGCAGTTAGAAACACAAAATAAGTAAAAGGGCTTAACAAACCCGATTTGGTCTCAAAAAATAGAACTTTTGGAGTTATTCAAGGGATAAGTATTGTCCAAAAACCGAAGGTCCTTTTCACTTTTTTGAATGGTCTTTCAAAAAACTTGAAGGTACACTTCAAAAATCTGAAGGGTATTTTCAAAATGCCGAAGGGCCCTTTTTAGGCAAAAGGGATCTTTTCAACATTTTTGAAAGACCAGTCAACTTTTTTGAATGTCACTTTCAAGTTTTCGAAGGTCACTTTCTTCTCAAAAGTGGACCATTGTAAGTTTCCTAAAGGGTATCTTTCCCTTCAAAAGGACCTTTTTCAAATGCTGAAGGGCACTTTCTTTGGCACAAAATAGGGCAATTCTCAAAGGAAAGGACCATTTGTAAAAAAGCAAAGGGTGTCTAGCCCTTTGAGAAAGTCCTTGACAAGAAATCTGAGGGAAGGAATTATTTTGAGAAAGATCTAAAGTAAATTTCCAAATTTAGATGCAGATAAAAGTTTAAAGGAATTCCTTCAGACAAATTGTATGAAGAAATTCCATCAGGAGATTTGCCTGAAAGAAAAGTTTGAATGAATTCCTCTGAAGGAATTCCTTCAAAAGAAAAGATGAGTAGGAGCCATAGAAAAAAAAGGCTAAGAGCAAGTGTTCAAAGGAAATGATGGGCCAATAGACATCAAAATTAGGATAAGCAATTAGCCATTGGAAGTAATTGGGTTTGAAAAGCTCAAAGTCTTAAGGCTTGGAAATAACAAAGTGAGAAGACTTCAAAATGGACAAGTTCGAAGTAAGTAAGCTTAGAGAACCCAAATTACTCTACATAGAGTAAATCGGGTTTATCCAAGTACTTTACTTAAATACTTTATATGTAAAGGATCTGGGAAAGTTTGAAGTTAGAGAGATCAAAGAACCAAAATTACTCTACATAGAGTAAATCATGATTCTTCAAGTGTTTGACTTAATCTTGGTCCAACAACATGAGAATCATGATGAAACAAATGAAAAGCTACCATGTGGCGTAAGTTGTAGTAGAAAGGGCCAACTAATAAAGGACAAGTGGTACAAGGATGACCAGTGAGCATAGGAGATCCAAGCGGTTGGCAGCTAGAAATTTATGAAGGCTCTCATCCTTAAATATGGTTCGTTCTTAACAAATAGTCATCCAAATGTAGAAACAACATGAGTTGATTTGAATTCCTAGGCATGGAGACCCACATCCTTACAGCATGGCACATAAAGACAAAGAAGCCACATCAATCTTGAAGGAAAATATTAAATACATCATGCCAAGAATAGACATTCTAGTTGCTCACAACATGGCTTCTCAGATGTGCCAAAGAAAAACTTAAAGATGGAAGGGGCTCAAGAGGATTGTTTAGTGATCCTAACTAGTGCATTTAGGGACAATAAGGAAGTACAACATCAGATTTCCAACCATCAATGACTTTTTCTTTCTTTCCCTTCTCTCTCACTCCTTTTTTTATATAAATAGAGGCCTTGGAGCCAAGCAAATCATCCTCAGATTGGCAATAGAATTACTCTATAGAAATTACTTTGTAAAAGAATCTTTTGAAGCAATACAAAGAAGACTTTTATATTTTTGGTTATAAATAAGTGTGCATATTTGGTTTCATTTACAGAATGTATGATTATCATTCATCACCTATAATTTTTTCCATCACCTTGCTTTTGATCCTTTCAATTTTGTGTAGGATTGCATGAAGTGTCTGCGTGTTGATCTCTTGTTGAAGTGTTACCAGTTTATAGTGTCTCTTGTAGACCTATTTATGTTATCCTTGAAAGTGCAATTCTTCCCTTCAATCTATACACAAAAGCTCCATACCTATAGCCTTGAGATAGAACCAGAATATCATGTGTCCTATTTAGATTCATCAATAGTTGGCTCTTTTCCTAGACCAAGTAGATCACTTTTTTTTGGTGCATCACCCCACTTAGCTTAAATTTCTTTTCAGTCATCCTCTTACCCCCTTTTCCCTTATCCATTAGTATATTTTAGTGTGGGAATCAAGGAGCTAAAGTGAAGCACCTAAGGAACTAGCCTTATTAAAAATCCTAGAGGTTCAACCTCACCATATAATACCCACATCCTAAGGTTGTCCCCAAGCTTGTAGCTAATAGTGAGAGAACCTGAAGAACTCTTTCACAAGGGTGAAATTCCAAGCTATTACATTTTTGGCACACCTGCTGGGACAAATACCATTTTTACTTTCATTTTTATGAAATATTGGTCAAATTTGATGTTGTTTTGATCATTTTACAATAGTGGTAGCATTCATCTTTCAGCATCTGGTGACTCTGAAGAATACCTAACTATTTGGTGGTAGAGCAGTAGCTATCTTTTATGCCAAAGGTGATTACAAGATCAACTTCTATAGGTGTTCCTTTTGAGTTTGTGGAATTACCTTTAAACTCAGCAAGAAGGTTAAGGTTCACCCATATTCACCCTTACGTAAGAAGCTACTTTCCTAAACCAGTCATAAGGTATACCTATGCAAGAAGATCCTTATCAACCCCTCTTGATGCTATGATTCCCCAAAGATATTTTATGAGCTTCAGTGGCCAAATACCTTTGAACTTACCATAGTATGATCCTATTCCAGTAGCAGCCCTCAAAAGTGTTCCTTACTACATAAGAGACCAAGCTATAATTCTTACTGAGCACATAACAAACATAGCTAACTTATACAACATTCACAATATCACAATGGAGAACATGGTTGTTAGAATATTGGTTGTATCCTTCAAAGGAAAGGCATTAGACTAGTATAGGGGCCTAACTACTAATTCTATCGACTCGTGGGATGAGCTAGGAATAACCCTATGTAAAAGGTTTGTAGATATGAGTGATCATTTATCACTTGCAGAGTAGCTAACCACAATCAAGAGAGCTCCTCATGAAGTTATGCAAGACTTCAATATGAGATTTTAGAGGGTGTGGGATAGAATTCTAGTAGCTATTATCCCATCTCTCAAATTTGCTTTCTTTTATTACCTAAAGGCTCTCAATAGTGACAGCTATAATGATTCAATCTATGGGAGGAGACGTACTGCTAGATGCATATGAGGTGGCCATCAAGGTAGAAAATTGCCTAGTTTAAGCTAGCAAACTTACTCCTAGACCCCTAATGCCTCTTTTTCTAGAGATCAAACCACCTCTTATAGTCATTCCTTCTCTTGATGTTATACTTCCAATGCTAACAATCATTGTTGTGCCTTCACCTAAGTAAGAGAAGGCCTCTACTAGTGGATCCAATGACTCCCAAGAATAGAAGAATTACTTGGAATTGAAAATCATGCTCCAATCCTTAGGGAATGATGTGGTCAATATTAAGAGGCAAGCTTACAAAAATCCTTATCAAGGTCCATACTAGCCTCAACAACAGCCTTATTAAGCAAATAGGCCACCCTACAAAAGAGGTTTCCAAGGAGAGGGGCAACCTAACTATGCTAGGTAACATAATTATAATATGAATGTTGCAGGCCTTTCTAACTCCTTGGTCTTAATTCAAAATAATGTGGCTTACGAGGCTAAAGGGACAATGCCTTAGAATCATTATTTTGGATAATCCATTGTCCTAACTAATGGCTCCAACCAAGTGTTCAATGATCAATGGCAACAAGTTATTGCTTATGGATATAAGAAAGCTCTTATGGCCCAAAGCACAAAGGTGCCCACACTGACAAAGCAAGAGTAGCCTCCATAGGAATAAGGCTTGAACCAAGGTTCAAACCAATTGAAAGCCTCGATGGTCATCAATGAGTAAGAGGAGTGATATGCATCCAATCCACAGGCTACTCCCAATTTGGCCCACATACCAATCTCAACAAACATAAGGTTCAAGAGAAGGAATATGGGTGACAATCAGGAAACTAGTAGCAATTGCTCTGAAAACCTAAGCAAAGGTTGGTGGTATGCCAATTAAAATTATGGAGAAAATGAAGAAATCCAACATGAGCATACCAATGTGGGACATGCTTTCCATGCCTAACCACGTAGACATTCTTCAGTAAGCTTTGTCCAAGATGAGTGTTTTATAGTTGCAAGTAAGCAACCAAGTAAAAACACTGAAATCTTCACTAATGCAGCCAAGAGTCCTTTGGGAGAAATGTCAATTAGTGTGACCAAGCCCCACCATTTTACATTTCATTAATCATCAGTGATTCTTTGGTGCACAACTACTTAGTGGATAGTGGGGCTAGCACCTCAATCATGCCAAAGTCTATTGTTGACCAGTTGAACCTCAAGTATGAGCCACACACCAAGGGAGTCCTATAACTAGATGGTTCTTCCACAAAACCATTAGGTATCATCAAGAATTTGAGCCTAACCTTGCATGTTTGTCCTAGCATGCCTATGGTGCAAGATGTGTTGATCCTGGATGTCAATCCTCACTTTGCATTATGTTTTCCTAGAGAGTCCATAGCCAAGATTGGGGGTTACCTTACAGTAAATTGGTCTTACATGGTGTTCAAAATAAGGTATGGGATTAAGGTCTTAATCAAGGCTGAACCCATGGCATAATTCCACCTTGAACCCCATCATCCAGATAACATAAACCTCAATTGTACTATCCTTGATGAGGAGGAGTTTACAATTGGCCAAGAGTTGAATACTCATCCTAAAGAGGTTCCAGACTTGTTCTTGGATGAGTTATGGGGAGATAAATAATTTTTCAACCCTTTGGAAGGTGTTGAGGAAAGAAACATGGGTGTCTATCTACTGCATGAAGAGAATCAACCCATGCCTTCCCTCACTGTACCTAAAGAAGGCCCCAATAGTTTATGGAAGTTTTTCTTTGATGGCTCAAGGGGAAAAAATGATACAGGAGTTGGGGAAATGTTGATTTCACCCTTAGGTAATAATATTTTCTCTTCTTATAGGTTCCACTTTAGCTACTCTTTAAATGCAATAGAATACAAAGGCTTGATCTGTGGCCTTCAATGGGCCACCAAAAGAGGAGTCAAATTATTGCAAGAGTCTTGAACATCACAAAAAACCCTTTGATGAGGTCCTACAAAAATAGAGTGTGGGACCTGATTGAATATTTCAAGGCAGAATGGACCTTACAGAGGGCTCTTCATTAGCATGAGGACCAACACAAAAGTTCTGAAGGGCACTTTTAGCTCGAAATACCCTTGTAGAGGGAAGTTAGTTGAAGTAAAGGGGCAAAGACAAGAATCTCAAAGGGAACTTGCCCTTTGGGAAAAGTGACAAGTAGAAGGAGATTTCCTTCAAACATTTTGTCTGAAGGAAAACTGAAGAAGGTAAGCCAAGGTTGAATTCCTTTGGACAAAATGTTCGAAGGAATTCCTTCAAACATTTTATCTAAAGAAATTTGACAATCACAAAAAGTTCAAAGGGTAAGTGTCTTTGTGGAGGGCACTTGGTCAAGAAAGAGGACTCCTTTCACTTTTTTGAAGGGTCATTTTTAGAGTTTTTGAAGGGCACCTACCCTTGCGAAGGGAACTTTTGGATGGGAGAAGCCTTTACGGAGGGCACTTTAAGAAAGAGAGGATGAAGACAAAAGCCCTGAAGGACACATGTCCTTCAGGAAAAAAAGCAATCAAAGAAAAGAATTCCTTTAGACAAAATGTCTGAAGGAATTCCTTCGAACATTTTGTTCAAAGGAAAGTGCAACATAAAGGCCTGCCAAAAGAAAAGCACAAAGGCAAGCCCAAAAGAGAATTTCTTCAGACAAAATGTCTAAAGGAATTCCTTTGGACATTTTGTCCAAAGAAATTAGACATTACCAAAGCCAAAAGGCTTGAGAAATAATAAGCGCCCAAGAGCTTGAATGGTTAAAGACAGAAGGGAAAAAGCCAAGGCAAAGGGAAATAACAAAGTAAAATTAAAAAAGGTGGGTAACCCAAAATGTGGCCACACAGCATAATAAAATAAAAGCTCAAAATGTTCTGAGTAGTGTGACAAGTTAAAGTGCAGACCCAAGGATGAATTAAACCAAGGCAAGTGGCATAAGTGTCATCAACAAGAAGAGTAAATGTACTTAGGTGAAATAGTCTCTACTAAAAACTAATAAAAGAATTGGTTTTTGAACTATAGAGGAGAGCAGCCTATGTTTTCATGTTTTACTATTAATGCATAGCCAATCACACCTAGAATTGAAGAGAGCATGGTCCAACCAACACAACTTGGGGATGGCTTTGTCAGTTGTTAAAAGGAGTATCCCATGCTTTTGCAGGCCCAAGACAACAAGGGTAGTGATTTAAACATCTACAACATAGCTCTCCCATATGCAATTAGAAGTATACGATAATAGCATGGGCTTGTGGTCTCTGTAGAAGTGTTTAACTTAGCATGGGTTTCCATCCCTTATTTCGGTTAGCTATCTATTTCCAAGTTCTCTATATATTTGTAACTTCTCATTTGAGAAAAGATATCTTAGCATTGTATGGTGAATCCTAGAAGGAATTTACCTTGAATCAAAAGAAGCATTTTTACCTCCATTTGAGCTTGCACTTTTGCATATTTCTATGGTTTTATCTTATGTTAAGTCATTTCCTTTTCATGTTTTCATAATTTTATGCCAACATATCTAGTGTATTGTGAGTTCTTCTCTTGCAGGTCAATAAGAAGTGTCCAGCTCAGAGTATAGGTGCATGTGAATAGGCTATCCATAGTGTATCTTAGAACACCTCTGGTAGTTCTTCCTCCCTGTATCTCCATAGGATCCCCTATTGAAACACTAATGTAGGAAAGGCTCTCATTTGAATTAAGTGTATGTTTACTTCTCTCTAGTGTAAAGTGTATTTAAAATCTGAGTAGACCAACCATTTTGGTCCATCACTACATTAGTTTAGGTTTTGATTTCAATATTTCTCTCCCTTTTCATCCCCCCCATTATTAGCAGTAGGAAATCTAGGGCCTCAAGGTACATCAAGGGGAGCTAGCCCCTAATCTAGAGATTCATCCCTCACATTTGTAACCCACAACAAGAAGGGTGTCTCCATTGTGTCACATGGAGGAAGAGAGTTGAGCCTCCCTTTAAAGGTGTAATCCACCATGTCAATAGTTTTTGGCATGCCTAGTGGGACAAAGTTTTGTGTCCTAAAAGTTTTAGGATTGGTGTTGGTCCTGATATTGTTAAAAAAACCCAAAAAAGGAGCTATATTCAGCACTTAGTGACTCCATTTAGGATCTCAGTCTCTGGTTAATGATCAGTCTGGTATCCCATGCCAAAGGTCACTACAAGATCTTCTTCTAGGGGTGCCCCTTTTGAATTTGTTGAATTGCCTTTAAACTTAATGAAAAGGTTGAGGTTTTCAAATACCCACCCTTACGTAGCAAGCCACTTTCCTAAACCAGCCATAAAATATACCTACTCAAGGAGACCTTGATTGAATCCTTTCACAGCCATGGAAACCCTAGGGGCTTTCCCTTTTGTGGCCTTCAATGGTCAAAATCCCTTGAACCTTCAGTAGTATGACCCAATTCTAGGGATAGCTCTCAAAATCATTCCTCCCTTTAGTGTAGAGGGCCCAATCATTATTGTCGAGCATATTAGAAACATATCCAACCTCTACAACATCCATAATATCACTGAGGAAAATGTAGTCATTAGATTGCTAGCTTTGTCCTTCAAAGGGAAAGTTTTGGACTAGTATGGGACCTTGCCTATGAACTCAATTGGCTCATGGAATGATTTAGGGACTCTTTTGACCAATACGCTTAGAGAAAAAAGTGGTCATTTATCTCTAGCTAAGCAATTAACCACCATGAAGATAGCCCCACATGAGTTTATATAATATTTTAACACTAGGTTCCAAAAGACATGAGATAGAATCCCAATTCTTGTGAGGCCAACCCCAAGCTATGCTTTCCTTTACTACTTGAAGGCCTTGAATAGTGACATTGTTGTCATGATATAGTCCATGGGTGGGAACACTCTATCCGCTACTTATGAGATAGCCATAGCTACTAAAAATTGCCTTGTTCAAGCAGGAAATATAGTTCTTAAACCTCATATAACACTCTTTCTTGATTTATAGCCCTCAGTCTAGCCTATTATGCCCACTTTAGCTCCTCTACCTAATTAAGAGAAGCTAGTTGCTACCCCTATAAATGATCTCCATGAAGTTAAGAGCCTGCTACAGAGTGTTACCAATGAGTTAGTTTCCCTCAAGAGACAACAAGCTTAGATTTATAGGCTAAATCAAGGCTACCAATAGTTTCAGTAAGAAAATAGGACTCCATCCCAAAATTATAATCAAGGGTAAGGTCAAATCACACATGTCAAGCCTTATCAAAGCTATAATCCAAATGCCTCTTCATATTCCAAAGTTCTTGTCCCCACTCAAAATAATTTGGTGTAGGAGCAGCCCAATTATCCACCCTTGGAGCATGGCTAAGAACAGGTTGCTTGTGCCAATGAGCTACCAAATCAAAGCATGACCGTATAAGGTGATCAGGTAGCCCAATTCTCAAATTTTGAGATATCAACACAACTTGGGATGGACAACAAGTAGACTCAATTTGATTCCACTCTTATAATCACTTGGAAGGAGAGTTATACGTAGGCAACTATGTGGGGGGCACAAGTAATCAAAATGTTAGTGTTGCAGCCAACACCAAGTCCAAAAGGAGAGCCATTGATGAATCCCAAGTAGTAACTCAAGCACCTACAACATCTCCTTCACCACAAGCAAATCAAAAGTTTCCCAATTACAGGCCACCAGTTTCAACTTTAGCTCCTCAAGTTGCACCATAGGTTACAAATTTTCCCAAGGAGAACTCTAAAGGGGGCAATCCTTCAATAAATATAGTGGACCAAATGAAGAAGCTACACATGAACATCTCATTGTGGTATTCTTTATCACTGCCAGGACAAAAGGATATACTCCAAAAGGAATTGTATAGGCTAGGTGAGCAAGTTGTCCTAGCAAGAAATGATAATGTGTTGATAGTAAATGGGGTTGCTCCCATGGGAGGTCAAGCAAAGAAAGATGAGAAGGTCCCTCCCTTATATTTATCCCTAATTATTGGTGATTTCTTGGTCCATAATTACATCATTGATAGTGGAGAAAGAACCTCAGTTATGTCCAAATGCATAGCTAATAAGCTAGGCCTCAAGTATGAGCAGATGACCAAAGGAGTTCTACAGTTGGATGGATCACCAGCTAAGACCTTGGGAGTGGAAAGAGGCTTGAATCTAACTCTCCATGCCTATCCAACCTTCTTAATTCCCCATGATGTGGTAGTGGAAAATGTCCCTCCTTACTTCACTCTTTGCTTTTCAAGGGATTTCACATCCAAGATAAGTGGATACTTGGTAGCCAATTGGTCTTACATAGTTTTCAAGACAAAGTATGGAAATAAAGTAAAGATCGAGTCAGAGCCCATACACAAGGATCACCTGGAGCCATACTTACCCAAAGCAATGAATGTGAAATATGAAATCATTGATGAAGAAGAGCTCCAAATGGACCAATCTCCATCATCTTCCCTTGTAGGAGTTGCTAGCCTACTCCTAGATGAATGGGGAAATGATAAATTTGAGCATGATCCTTACAATTTCATTAAAGAAGCTGGTCTTGTAGTCTATTATATGCATCAAGAGGACTGTGGTTTATGGTAATTATTCTTTGATGGATCTAGAAGCAAGTTGGGAGCTAGTGGTGGGGCAATGTTGGTTTCACCTTCAAAGGATAAATGCTTCTCAACTTTTAAGTTTCAGTTATCCTACACTTGCAATGTAGCAGAGTATGAGGCCCTTATTCGTGGTCTAGAATGGGAAAGGAAGAGAGGAATCAAATAATTGTAGTGTTTGGAGACAGTGAGTTGATTATGAACCAAGTGAGAGGTCAAAGCTTGACCAAGACCTCCTTACTCAAGTCTTACAAGTACAGAGTGTGGGACCTTGTGGAGAAATTTGTTGCTTTCAACATCAATTCCATTCTAAGAGAGGAGAACAAGCATACAAATAGACTAGCAACAGTTGGTGCTCAGTTTGATATCTCAAAGGGGGTGAGACAAAGCAAGAATCAACATCATTTAAACGTGATTGTGAGGCCCTCCATACCAGACAATGTCACCAATTGGTAGGTGTTTGAAAGTGACCACCAAATAGCATATTTTTTTAGGAAGAAGCTAAGTTTGCTTCCAAAAATTAGTCTAAGCTATAGTAGCAATATGATGGGTAGATTATTCAACTAAAGACCAACAGGCTTCCCAAAGGTTTGGTAACTCTTGAGAGAATTTTCAACGAAGATGACCAACTCAAGAGAAATAAAGAAAGCATGTCGACCAAGAAGGAAAATTATGAAAGGGTAGAGATCTACAAGGATAAGATGCTTGCACTTGGGAAGGTGTGTACCAATGAGGAAAAGCATGCTTTCATTATGTTATGTCAAGATTTTGTTGATGTCTTCACTTAAGAGTATGGTGATTTGAAGGGCTTTGATCCAAGATTGGCCCAACACACCATTGAGCTAGAGGAAGGTGACAAACCCATCAAGCAAAATCAAATGCTAATCAATTCAAATATTGAGCCTCTCATGAGGAAATAACTCACCAAATTGATCAAGTCCAAGAGCATCTTCCTTATCAAACACTCTTCTTGGTTGGCCAATTTGGTCCCTGTTAGGAAGAAGAATGGAGAGGTTAGATTGTGTGTGGATTTTAGAGACCTAAATAGAGTCTCACTGAGAGATCACTATCCCCTTCCAAGTATGGAGCAAATTCTTCAGATGGTGATAGGTAGTGAAAGATTCTCTCTCCTAGATGGCTACTCTGGGTACAATCAAATCCTGGTATAAGAATGTGACCAATACAAGACAACCTTCACCACCAAGTGGGGAACATACACCTACAGAAAGATGCCATTCATATTGTCAAATGCTAGAGCTACCTTCCAACGTGTTATGGATATGACTTTCCAAGGATTGATCAATGACATTGTGCTAGTTTATCTTGATGATGTGATAATCTTCTCCAAGGAGGCAAGTGAACATTTGAAGCACTGAGGCAAATATTTGAAAGTTGTAGAGAGTTTTGCATCTCTCTCAACTCAAAGAAATGCATGTTTTCCATCCAAAAAGGTAAGCTCTTAGGCCATGTCATTTCAAATGAAGGCCTATCCATTGATCCAGAGAGGGTGCATGCCATCTTAGCATTGTCCTTGCCTAAGCATAAAAAGGGCCTAAAAAGTTTCTTTGGTAAAATAAATTTAATTAGGATATTCATTCCTAATTTTTTTGAGCTTGTCAAGCCACTAACTTCCATGCTAAGAAAGGATGAGATGTTCACGTGGCCAGTAAGAAGAATATAAAGCTTTGAAGGCATCAAGCAAGCTATCGCCCAAGCTCTTACGTTGGCTAGTCCAAGCTTCTCCAAGGGATTTAATCTATACACATTTAGGAATGAATAGGTAATCTTTGCTATGCTCACTCAAGCAAATGGTGAGAATTTAGAACCTCTTGCTTTTTTTAGCCAAGGTTTAGAAGGCTATGAGGTTAGATACATGTATGTTGAGAAGTAGGTGCTTGCAATTATATGAAGTCTGGAGAAGTTTAGAAATATGTTATCTAAAAACAAAATTCACGTCATGGTGCCACATCCTAGTGTAAAAGACTTCTTACTAAACTAAGACTTGAATGAGAAAATAGTAGGTTGGATCACCAAAGTAATGGAGTATGACATAGAGAGCAAGACCACCAAGCTGGTAAAAGGAAGAGGGATGTGTGAAAACCTTGATAGAGACTTGAAAGAGCCAAAGGAGGACATTTTGGTACTCCATGATGAACCTATAGTAGTTGTACCTATAATCATGAAGAGCTAGGCACAAGACATGGTTCATTTCCTTCGAATTGGTGAGTGTCCACAAGGCCTTGATAGGACCAAGACAAGGTATTTTAGACTTCAATCTCTTCCTTATATCCTAGTTTGTGGAGTGTTATTCAAGAAAGATGTTTTAGGGGTGCTCTTGAGATGTATTGATTTAGACCAAGTTGACAAGGTACTATCTGAGTTCCATGATGGACTAGTTAGTGGCCACTTTGCTCCCAAGGCCACAACTACAAGGATTATGAGGGCTGGTTACTTTTGGCTTAATTTGTTTAAATACACTCGTGATTGAGTGAGGAAATGTCAAAAATGTGCCTTCTTTGATGGGAAGCAACAGCTGGTTGTCATGCCTCTTCATCCTATTTAGGTAGAACAACCATTCATGTAATGGGGGTTGGACTTCATAGGGTTGATATTTCCTCCTTCTAGTGCTAGCCACAAGTGGGTTTTGACTACCATGAACTATTTCACAAGGTGGTTAGAGGCCATAGCATTAAAAGAGGCCAATGAGAGTGCAGTCCTAGACTTCTATGAAGGCATAGTGACAAGACTTGGGGTCCCAACCATGATCATTTCAGAAAATGCATTGGCTTTCTTGGTAATGAAGACAAATGAGTGGGCATTAAAGTATGGCATCTATCTTAGTACTTCTTCCAACTACTATCCATAAGGGAATGGGATGGCTGAGTCCATAAACAAGAATTTGATTAGGATCATAAAAATGACAATGGAGGAAAATCAAATGACTTGGCATGCCAAGTTGAAGACAAATCTTTGGGCAGATAGGATCACTCTAAAGAGGGTGATTGAGAATTCACCATACACACTTGTGTATGGAAGGGAATATAGACTTCCTATCTCAATTGAGTTACTAGCCTTGGATCCTGCCCATCAACAATAATTGGTAGAGAGTGATAGCTTGGAAGTCAGGTATTGTGAGCTAATGGAGATTCAAAAAGTGAGAGACCAAGCCATGGATACCATAACCAACTGCCAATAGCAAACAAAAAAGCATTTTGACAAAAGGTCTACACTAAGGAGCTTCTTAGAAGGTGACATTGTCTTGAAGTGGGATGAAGACTGAGCCAAGCTTGGAAGGCATATGAAGTTTGACACCTTGTGGAGTGGCCCATATGTCATCACCTAATACAAGCAACACAATGCTTTTTAACTCTCCAAGTTAGATGGTGAAGAGCTACATATCCCAGTCAATGGGTTATATCTTAAGCATTATTACTAGGTTTCTTTTATCATGTACATAGTTTCCTTGTTTTTCCTCATTTTCCTTAAGTTTTGTTATGCATGTGTGTAGTGTTTTTAGCCTTTGTGTGTGTTTTTTCATTGTTTATTGGGGTAAAATATTTTTTGGTTCGTGGTCCTTAAAAAGCTATTTTTGGCTTCTCCAAGATGCATCATGACTCCATGCCCAATGGACTTTTAGGCCACCAGTCTTCTCAAGCATAGCAGGCATGCTTCCCCTATGAGTCACCAATTTGTTAACCATTTTGTGAATCATGCATGCCAAAATGGGCACCCCCCCCCCTCTTTTTTCCCTTGAAACCTTATTCTTTATGACCTTTTGCCCTAAAACTAGGTCTTCACCCTTTAAAAATCTTGGAAAAAGTTACTTTTGTTTAGGTACAGGTGTTGTCTCATCAAGCATTGGTATTTTTCAACACTCATAGAGTAAATTAGGTTCTTAGAATAATATTACTTGTAAGCTTTACAAGTAACAAGCAGGAGCACTTGATAAACTCGAAGGGTTCTATGGCCAGTTCCAGTGCAAGTCAAGTTTTGTAAAGAACTTTACCTGCCAACTTTCATGAGTACAAGCAGTTTAAAAACCTGAAAGGGTCAGAGCAGTTTAATTTAGGTTTTTGGGATTACTTGACTTATGATCTTTCATGAGTTGGAGTCATTCACAAATCCAAAAGGGTAAGGAAGAAGCAATTAGGTTTTGAGACGTCTTTACTTCAAAGATTTTTTAAGTCCTTCGAGGGCCCAAATTAGTCTTAGACACTTCTTAAGGCAAATGTTTTTCTATGAGGGGCACCAAGGCATTCTGTAGGGTCATTTTTAATTTCCCTGAAGGTTATGTGCCCTTGCGGGAGGCACTTCAAAGATGAAACAAACCTTTATAAAACTTTTGAAGGGTATGTTTGAAGGTAGAATGGACCTTCAGAGGGATTTTCATTAGTGTGAGGACCAATACAAAAGTTCTAAAGGGCACATTTGGCTGAAAATTCCTTTGCAGAGGGCATCCGATTGAAGCAAAGGGGCAAAGACAAGAAGCCCGAAGGGTACTTTCCCTTCGGAAAAGTGACAAGCAGAAGGAGCTTTCCTTTGGACATTTTTTCCAAAGGAAAATTGAAGAAGGTAAGCCAAGGTTGAATTCCTTTAGACAATATGTTTGAAGGAATTCCTTCAGGCATTTTGTCTGAAGAAATTTGATGGTTATAGAATGTGTGAAGGGTAAGTGTCTTTTTGGAGGGAACTTAGTCAAGAAATAAGACTCTTTTCACTTTTCCAAAGAGTCATTTTCAAAGTTTTTGAAGGGAACCTACCCTTACAGAGGGTAATTATGGATGGGAGAAGCCTTTATGGAGGGCACTTTAAGAAAGAAAGGATGAAGATAAAATCCCTGACGGGCACATGTCCTTTAAGAAAAAAATCAATCAAAGGAAAGAATTCCTTCGGACAAAATGTCTGAAGGAAAGTGCAGCACAAAGTCCCACCAAAAGAAAGGTGCAAAGGCAAGCCCAAAAGAGAATTTATTTAGACAAAATGTCTGAAGGAATTCCTTTGGACATTTTTTTCCAAAGAAATTTGACATTACCAAATCTCAAAGGCTTGAGAAATAACAAGCACCTGAGAGCCCAAATGGTTTCAGACAAAAGGGAAAAAGCCAAGGTAAAGGGAAATAACAAAGTAAAAGAAAACAAGGTGGGTAACCCAAAACACGGCCATGTAGCATAATAAATTAAAAGCTTAAAATGTTCTAAGTAACTTGACAATTCAAAGCACAAACCCAATGATGAACTAGACCAAGGCAAGTGGCACAGGTGTCATCAGTAAGAAGAGTAAATGCACTTAGGTGAAAAAGTCTCTACCAAAAACCAATAAAAGAATTAGTTTTCTAACTATAGAGAAGAGCAGCCCATATTTTCATGTTTTGCCATTAATGCACAACCAGTCACATCTAGCATTGAAGAGAACATGGTCTAGTCAACACAACTTGGGGATGGCTTTGTTAGTTGTTAGGAGTATCCCATGTTTTTGTAGGCCCAGGACAGTAAGGGTAGTGACTTGGACATCTAAAGCATGGATCTCTCATATGCAATTAGAAGAATACAACAACAGCATGGGCTTATGGTCTCTATAGAAGTGTTTAACTCAGCATGGGTTTCTATCCCTTGTTTTGGTCAGCTATTTATTTCCATGTTCTCTATATATTTGTAACTTCTCATTTGAGAAAAGATATCTTAGCATTGTATGGCAAAGCCCTGAAGGAATTTACCTTAAATCAAAAGAAGCATTTTTACCTCCATTTAAGCTTGTACTTTTATATATGTCTATGGTTTTATCTTATGTTAAGTCATTTCCTTTTCATGCTTTCATAATTTTATGCCAACATATCTAGTGTATTGTGAGTTCTTCTCTTGCAGGTCAATAAGAAGTGTCCAGCTCAGAGTATAGGCACATGTGAATAAGTTGTCTATAGTGTGTCTTAGAACACCTCTAGTAGTTCTTCCTCCCTGTATCTCCATAGGATCCCCTATTGAAACACTGATGCAAGAAAGGTTCTCATTTGAATGAAGTGTATGCTTGTTTCTCTTTGGTGTAAAGTATATGTCAAAACTAAGTAGACCAACCATTTTGATGCATCACCACATTAGTTTAGGTTATAATTTTAGTATTTCTCTCCCTTTTCATTCCCCCCAATTGTTAGCAGTAGGAAATCTAGGGCCTCAAAGTGCATCAAGGGGAGCTAGCCCCTAATCTAGAGATTCACCCCTCACATTTACAACCCACAGCAAGAGGGGTGTCTCCATTATGTCATGTGGAGGAAGAGAGTTGAGCCTCCCTTCAGAGGGTGCAATCCACCATGTCAATAATACCATAGATTTGGAGGCCAATGCCAAGCACATATGGAAGAAGTAAAGGCTGATCAACCCCAAGATAGAAGATCTCATGAGGAAAGAGTTAACCAAATTGATCGAGTCCAAGATCATCTTTACCATCAAACACTCATCATGGGTAGCCAACTTAGTGCCTATAACAAAAAAGAGTGGGGAGATTAGGCTTTGTGTGGACTTCAAATATTTGAAAAAATTCTCCTTGAAATATCACTACCCTCTGCCATCCATGGAGCAACTTATCCAAATAGTTATAGGATCAGAACACTTCTCTCTATTGGATGGATTTTCTGGCTACAACCAAGTCTAGGTGAAAGATGAAGATTGATACAAGACTACCTTCACCACCAAATGGGGCATGTATGCATACCAAAAGATACCCTTTGGTCTAGTAAATGTTGATGCAACTTTCAAAAGAGCCATGGACATGGCTTTCTAGGGGCTACTAAACCAAATGGTGTTGGTATACTTGGATGACATCACAATTTTCTCCAAGAATGCCAATGAGCATATGGACCACCTAAGGCTAATTTTTGAAAGGTGTAGAGAGTATGGGATTTCATTGAACCCTAAGAAGTGCATGTTTGCCATGCATGAAGGCAAGATGTTGGGCCACATCATCTCAAAGGAAGGGCTATCCATTGATCTTAAGAGATTAAGTGTCATCTTGTCCTTATCCTTGCCTAAGCATAAGAAGGGACTCTAAAGTTTCCTAAAAAAAATAAACTTCGTGAGAATATTTATCTCCAGTTTCATAAGTTTGGTCAAATCCATCACTACTATGCTAAAAAAGAACCAGGTATTCACTTGGTCAAATGAAGGCAAGTCAGCATTTGAGGCTATCAAGCAAGCCATTGCTCAAGCACCCACACTTATGAATCCTAATTTCTCAAGGTATTTCATATCGTATGATTTTTTCAACATTAATAATATATCAACTATGTTGATGTAAAGAAATGGTGAAGGACTTGAGTAGCCATTAGCATTTTTCAGTCAGGTTCTTAAAGAGTATGAGCTGAGGTATACCTTTGTATAAAATCAAGTCCTTGTAGCAGTACAGAGACTCAAGAAGTTTAGGCCAATGTTATCCAACAACAAAATCCACCTTATGGTGTCTCATCTTTGAGTAAGAGACTTCCTTCTTAACAAGGATTTAAGTAAAAAAAGAGCTGGTTAGATTACTAAAGTCATGGAGCATGGCATGGATATCGAGGTCACTAAGCTAATAAGAGGTAAAGGATTATGTGAGCATATGGTTGAATACCTTCATGAAGATAAAGAGGTCATCTTGGTAACACAAGATAACCTATAAGCAGATGCACCTCCATCTCACACTAGTTAGCTCCATGATATGACACACTTTTTGCTAACAAGTGAGTGCCCTCAAGGTATAGACAAAGCTAAAATAAGGTATTTCAGACTTTAGTCCATACCTTATGATTTAGTTGATGGGGTTTTGTTTAGAAGAGACCTTAGTGGAGTGCTCCTAAGGTGCATAAATGATGATCAAGTGGCCAAACTTTTGGAGTATTTCCATGATGGGCTTGTAGGAGGTCATTTTTCTCTAAGGACTACTATAGTAAAGATCATGAGGGTTGGGTGAGGAAGTGTCAAGAATGTGCTCTCTTCATGAGTAAGTAAAGGTTAATGACTTTCCCTCTCAACTTGATTCAAGTAGAGCAACCATTCATGCAATGGGGTTTAGATTTCATTGGTGTGATCAACCCCCCATCAAGTGCAGGGCATAAGTGGGTGCTTACTACAATTGATTACTTCACCATGTGGGTGGAATCCATTGCATTGAATAAAGCCAATGAAAGTGCAGTCTTAGATTTCTATGATAGCATTGTGACCAAGTTCGGTGTTCCATCCACTATCATATCTGATAATGCATTGGCTTTCCTTGGTTTGAAAATAAGTGAATGGGCCCTCAAGATGGGCATCTACCTCATCACTTCCTCAAATTATTATCCTCAAGGAAATGGACTGGTTGAGTCCACAAATAAAAATTTGTTGAGTATTATCAAGAGGACCATGGAGCAAAATCAGAGGATGTGGCACACCAAGTTGAAGATAATCTTGTGGATTGATCGGGTAGCTCCTAAAGCTGCTATTGAAAATTCTCCATATGTTCTAGTATATGGAAGGGAGGCCAAATTACCCAATTCTCTTGAGTTGCCCACATTAGAACTAGCCAATCAATTAGAGCTGCTGGAAGATGAACCCATGAATGTGAAATTAGCAGAACTCATAGAGCTTGAGGAGATAAGGGACCTTGTAATGAAGATGTTGGAAGCACGTCAAGCTCAGGTAAAAAAGGCTTTTGAAAAGAGAGCTAAAGCAAGGACTTTCAAGGAGGAAGACCTAGTTCTCAAATGGGATTCAAAAAAGGGCAAACTAGGCAACCATACCAAGTTTGACAACTTGTGGAGTGGCCCTTATGTGATCCATGAACGTAAAAAATATAACACTTTTCAGCTTGCCTAACTAGATGGGGAGGTATTAACCATCCCAGTCAATGGGATTCATCTAAAGACTTGATATTAAAGTATTTTGTAGTCATTGTATACATTGTGCCTTTTATATAGTTTTTTGTATTTTCTTCTAAGTGCCTTTTGCACATCTATTTTAGTTGTGTGTTTTCCCTTCCCTAAGTGCCTTGGGCATAGTTTGTTTCATTTCAATTATTCTTGTTACTTTAAGGAATTTTTTTGGATAGAGCTAGATTTGTATAAAAGCAGTGACTCCATGCCCAATGGATCGAATGAAGAAAATGAGCTGTGTTCTCAAGCATAACAGGCATGCTTCCCTGTGAGTCACTAGAAATGTTGGCCATTTTTGGCCCACATATTAAAATTTGCCTAAGTATTAAAAAGGGAGCTTTCAAGCAAGAAAATGGAAAGTCTTTAGGAGGACTTTGGGTTTTTCAGTAGTGACAACTTCAAGTTTCTGGGGGGATAGTGCAAATCGGGTTTCCAATAGTGTTTGACTTCTAAATGTTTTATAAGTAGAAGTAATTTGGATTTATGAACCCAAATTACTCATGGACAATGTATTTTGGGTTCTCCAAGGAGCACTGCTTGATTAATTTATAAGTTGTGGGCAGTTAGAAACCCAAAATAAGTAAAAGGGCTTGACAAACCCAATTTGGTCTAAAAAAATAGTGCTTTTCAAGTTCTTTAAAGGACAAGTCTTCTCCAAAAATTGAAGCTCCTTTTCACTTTTCTGAAGGGTCTTTAAAAAAACCTGAAGGTACACTTCAAAATTCCAAAGGTCATTTTTAAAATACCGAAGGGCCTTTTTTAGGCAAAAGGGATCTTTTCAACATTTTTGAAAGACCAATCAACTTTTTCAAAGGTCACTTTCAAATTTTTGAAGGGCACTTTCTTCTCAAAAGTGGACCATTGTAAGTTTCTCAAAGGGTATCTTTCCCTTTGAAAAGACATTTTTCAAATGCCAAAGGGCACTTTCTTTGGCAAAAAATAGGGCAATTCTCAAAGGAAATGACCATTTGCAAAATCTCAAAGGGTGTCTGGCCCTTCGAGAAAGTCCTTGACGAGAATCTTGAGGGAAAGAATTCCTTCGAGAAAGAGCCAAAGCAAATTTTCAAATTTAGATGTAGACAAAAGTCTGAAGTAATTCCTTTGGACAAATTGTCTGAAGATATTCCTTTAAAAGATTTATTCAAAAATAAAAGGCCAAATGAATTCCTCCAAAGGAATTCCTTCAAAAGAAAAGCCAAGTAGAAGTCATGGAGAAAAATCTTGAGACCAAGTGTCCAAAGGAAATGACAGGCCAATGGATTTCAAAATCAAGATAAGCGACTAGCCATTGTAAGTATTCAATTTTGAAAAACTCAAAGTCTTAAGGCTTGGAAACTGTAAAGTGAGAAGACTTCAAGATGGACAAGTCTGAAGTAAGTAAGCTTAGAGAACTTAAATTACTCTGCATAGAGTAAATCAAGTTTCTCCAGGTACTTTATGTAAAATACTTTATAAGTAAAGAATTTAGGAAAGTATACAGTTGGAGAGATCAAAGAACCCAAATTACTCTGCATAGAGTATATCAAGATTCTTCAAGTGCTTGACTTAAGCTTGGTCCAGCAATGTGAGAATCATGATGCAACAAATGAGAAACTACCATGTGGTATGAAATGGAGTAGAAAGGACCAACTAGTAAAGGAAAAGTGGCACAAGGATGACCAGTGACCATGGGAGAGTCCAAGTAGCTGGTAGCTAGAAATTTATGAAGGCTCTTATCTTTCAATATGGTTTGTTCTTAACAAACAACTATCCAAATGTAGAAACAGCATGAGTTAATTTGAGCTCTTAGGCATGGAGACCTACATCCTTTTAGTAGGGCATGTAAAGAGAAAGAAGCCACATTAATCTTGAAGTCAAATATTAAATGCATTGTGCCAAGAAGAGACATTCCAACTGCTCACAACATGGCTTCTCAGATGCACTAAATAAAAACTTAAAAATTGGAGGGGCTCGAGAGGATTGTTTAGTGATCCTGAGTGGTGCATGTAAGGATAATAAGGAAGTACAAAATCATAGTTTCAGCCATCAATGACTTCTTTTTTCTTCCCCTTCTCTCTCCCCCCTTTTTTATATAAATAGAAGCCTTAGAACCAAGTAAATCATCCTCAAATTGGTGATAAAATTACTCTATAGAAATCACTTTATAAAAGACTCTTTTGGATTAATACAAGGAAGAATTTTTTATTTTTGGTTAAAACAAGTGTGCACATTTGGTTTCATTTACAGAATGTATGATTGTCATTCATCACCTACAATTTTTTCTAGCACCTTGCTTTTGATCCTTTCAATTTTGTGCAGGATTACGTGAAGTGTCTATGTGTCAAGCTCTCTTTGAAGTGTTACCAATGTCTCCCATAGACCTATTTTTCTATCCTTCAAAGCACAAGGCTTCCCTTTAACCTCTATGCAAAATCTCCATCCCTATGGCCTTGAGATAGAACTAGAATAGCCTGTGTCCTGTTTGGGTTCATCAGTAGTTGGCTCTTTTCCTAGACTAAGTGAATCACTTCTTTTTGGTGAATCACCCCTCTTAGCTTAGATTTATTTTTATTCATTATAGTACCCAATTTTTCCTTAGCCATTAGTATATTTTAGTTTGGGAATCAAGGATCTAAAGTGAATCACCTAAGGAATGAGCCTCATTAAAAATCCTAGAGGTTCAACCTCACCATAGGATACCCAAATCCTGAGGTTTTTCCCATGCTTGTAGCTGGAAGTGAGAGATCCTAAATAAGACTTTCACAAGGGATTAATTCCAATATATAACAAGATCCATGTAATCTTGTGCTTTCATGCTTGGAGGTTGGATCCTGTAGGCTAGTGTAGCTTGGTTCACAACCTGAATATTTCAAGTGCAAGCATTGAGTGCTTATATGTTAGCATTGAAAGAGATGATGGAGTGGTTTTTGATCTAAGATATAAATTTTTTAATTAATGAAGTTTGTATATACACCTAAATTTGGCCACTAATAACTCCAATCAGGCTTTTGGCCAATTTCCACCCAAAATGCACAATTTAGCTTAAAAATACTAAAACATGCTAAGTTATGTGAAAATGACATATTCAAGTGCCAATTTTGGCAAGGGTATCATTAAATGGGGCAAGGTAATATATGGTCCAACTAACTTTAATAAGATCATTCTGAGTCAAAATGCTAATTTTGCACCTAGGTGCTCTGGATTGCTCTTTCCTCTCAAATCTCTTGCACAAGACACATGCTTTTGTTATTTTTTGTTGATAAAATCCTAAATGGGATAACATATCCAATGCATCTGACATTTCCTTCCAATTCTAATCCATTCAAATTCTGGACCAATAACTAGGCATTCTAATCAATTTGAGTAATTTGTGCACAATATGCTTAAACATGCTTAAGAGCTAATTAACCCAAATCAAGGCATAATTAATAATTCCATGAAATTTTTTTGAATACTTGTTTTTAGAAATGAATATTGAATATCTACATCATCAAGTGACCTCATTTCTTGGGAAGACATCCCTAGGCCATAAATGCCACAAATATCAGGATTCATGCCCTCCATGCCTCATCAATGTCTTCCATGATGCCCTCCATGTCTCTTAATTTCCCATTCTTCCAATGTCATGATGAGGATAATTAAAAAATTAATTCCAAAAATTTAATTAATCCTCAACCACACATCTCAATATTGAGATGGATGATTCAGGTTGATTCTGATCATTTGCAAAAATCTATAAATAGGAGGCCTTACTACATGAATTTTAAGACTTGAGAATACAAAGTTATAATGCAAAAATACCTTCAAGAATCCTTTGAAATTAGTGTTACCATGCTAAACTTATTCCAAGCCAAGTCACAAGCCAAAGGTTTCAAGGAGAGATGGAGGTAGCCAAGCTTCCATTGCCAAGGACTTCATCAGCACAAGCCAAGCAAGCTACCACTACAAAGGCATTTAGAGCATCCAAGGAATGTGAAAGAATTATTGTGTTTTATTCTTTAATTTTTAGTTATATTTGTCATTTGTTTTCATTAACTAAGCTCTCCCTAGTGTCTATGCCTAGAGATGTTATGCTAGTTAGTGTGTTTCTTTCATTTTGTTTTCATTTTGAAACTAACACCATACTAACCATCCTCTCTTGAGTCAAATTCCTAGATCACATAATGGCACACCCGATGGGACTAGATGCATCTCATACCTGAAGAAGATCATTTTTTAGCTTTAAAATATTTATTTTGACCCTCAAAAGTTTTGTAAATTGATTTTCTAACTTTATTTTACCATTTTTGTTTGCCACAGGTTTACACAATAACCAACGTCAGCTAATAAGATCGACATCGATTGGATAGCTTAACCAACATCGGTTAGCAAAAATGACATTGTTTGTATACCTATCATCAATCACATTGGTATAATTGATGTTATTTAGATAACCATCATCGGTTAGAAAATGTAACCGTCATCAATTATATAAACTAATGTCGATCACTGTGTTTTTCTTAAAACACAGACCCGAGAGCTCTTTTTCTAAAGTTCATTATTTCAAACCCAAAAGAGCTTCAAGGCTAATGGACATGCTAACATTTTTATTGTAGGACCAAGCTTGACATTTTCTAAAAACATGTTTTAGATTAGCTTTTGCATGCTTAATAATCAATTAGGAACCTTGTTTTGGTGTTTAAAAAAAACTAGATGTTTATGGTGAATGTTTTCTAAGTTTCCAACTAAAACTAAGGGGTCAAATGAACACCACCTCATTTTCCATTTGGGATTAAAAATGAACTCACCTTTTCAAATCTTTTTATATTTACTTAATTGTTTAGATTAATTTTTTGTTTGGCAAAAAGAGTGATGTTGTGTGTATGCTCTTCCATTTGTCCCCTTTAAGGAACCCTTGGAATCAAAAGCGCCATTCCTATTGCATGTATCCTAGTCCAAGGCTTAGAAATAAAGTCATCTAAATCACTCCTTAAAAACTCATCAAAGTTTTGGTGACCTTGAAAATGACCCTAAAGTCTTTCTACTTTCATGTTTTCTTTATTTTTATGCAAACTTGGCTTATGAGGGGGACTTCATCACCTCCCACAAGTTCTTTAGGGAAGATTTGACCTGAGGTTTCACCTCCCGATATTGACTTCATTTTGCTCCTAAATAGAGTTGTACATGGGACGTAGTGGCACTTTGAACATCATACTACACTGAGTGAACAACAGAATGTAGTGGTTGCAAAAAGGACTAGACCTTTTTGCAACAAGTTAAGTGATACAAACCTAAAATCCATGCTTTTATTTTGCATTGTTTGGTGTGAAAGTTATTGTGCAATTGATTTCCCTAGATTGTTTGGAAACTTGTTAGATCTTAGACAAAGCCCCATTTTCCATGGAAGTATTGTTGGTGCAAGGTGTACCTCAAGTTCTATGTCATAGTACTATCATTTGAGAGAAGGGAGGTTGTAAAAACCCTACTATATAATGTGTATTTACTTTTGGATGAACACTTAAAATCCTCTCAAATGATGTATATTGATAGATTCTAACAATACCAAGCAATCTTGTCAGTTTAAGATCTAATTGTGATTAATTAGTTGGTATTACCCTAGATTAAAGTCTTTTTTAAAGTTAAAAATTGGTGTAAACAAACAATCCAAACCAAACACATAGTCTGAATTTTTATTTAAATAAAGAGGCATAATGTTGCCCACATGAAAACATCAATTTTCCTTATTCAAATTTCATCAAAAGCTTAGGAGTCATATCATCCACTTTGGCACAGTCATGTTGCCTAATTGAGTCTAGACCTTTACCAAATTTGTTTTAAGTCCTTCACTTATAATCTAAATTTAGAATTGCACCTTTACAAGTTCATAGGGTTGATGTGCTAAGTGGGTCAACCATTTGCACTAAACTTGAGGGAACTTAGGTTTAATTTCCAATTTGGATTGAAGGCCATTTAAGACTCATAATCATTGTCACCACTTGATAGACTTAAGCCATTTTGTGCTAAACACTTGCACTTTGAGTCTATACACCATAATATTTTGAGTCAAGAAAAGTAGTGTTATGTTGTCAAAATTGTGAAAATTTATCTTTGCCTTAGAGAGTTTTTGAAACAAACTTTTTTGTCACACATTTTAGGTAGTCTATAGTCATTGCACTACTCAAAACATTTAAAATATTGTTTCATATACCCTCTCACATAGAGTTCCAAATTTTTTCCTACATTTTCAGACAAATCTGAGTATACTTTTGTGATCCTTTGTCTAAAGCATAGTTATACAGTTCACTTTTGTCTAGCTTACTTGTCAAAAGAACCAGGTTTTATACCATTATTTATGAAAAAATAAACTACTTCTAAAGTGCTTTTTATTTCATACCTTATACCTAGTTGATCAAGTTCATGTCCAAGAATCGAATGCCTAGTGTTTGTTAGAAGTGTTTCAAATCTGTTAGATTAAAACTTTCATCTATTTGAAAGTCTAGCTTTTTATGCTTTTTAGCCAAGAGTCCTAGTGCATGCCTTGTTTGAGCCTAGCTTTTGATGTTGCATTTGACCAAAATACCTAGCAACTTTTAAATTCCTAGATTAGACTGATTTGAAACACTTCAACCTTACATTTTGGCATTTTGATTTTTAGTCCATTTACTTTATTATCTTTGTGTGAACAGTGAAACATTAGACACTTCAAACTAGATTGCTTCCTCTCAAATATTTTCATAAACCTTTTGATCCTTTTTGACAAATCTAGACCAAGTTAGAACATCATTTGTTTTAGAGTTTGTCCTTTTAAGAGTTTGTAAAACTATTTGACCTTTTATCGCAAAGCATTGACTATGGATCCAAACATGTATTCCTACACTCGTAGTGGATTCATGTATAATCCAGGGGTTAGTAATGTGGTGGTGTAGGAAGAAATGGTGAAAGACCCTTATGTGGATAATATTGCTTATGAGATGGATTCTTATCCCTCTTATAATACTCAATCAAGGGCACAAAGACAAGATCCATTAGCTAACTATTTGGTTAACACACCACCTTATTAAAAATAGGACCAAGAATAAACCATGCAATACCTAGCTACATTACCCACAGTATATGAGTTAATTTTTCAATAGTCATATTTGACTAATATGGATTCCACATATGATCCATTTTTGTATTAGCAACATTTGTTAGAGAACAAAGATGAGATTTTGGTTAGAGCCATAGAGGTAGGGGCAAAGTTTCCAATAGACTTCCCTCATGAAAATTACCAAGTCTAGTAAGAGTGCCCCATAATATCATTTATGATGAACAGGCTTCTTTCAGCAATCTTATGGCTCTATTCTAAACAATGTATCAAGACCCTAATATATCTAATCAAGGCAAAAACATAATGGAAGATCACTTTAACCAAATACAGATAGCTTATCAAAGCTACCTAAATTTAGCATGTGATTTTAATTAGATGAACATGGTAAATAAGCCTCTTATTGACCTAGTTCCTTCAACAGAAGTGTTGATAGAGTTAACTGGACAAGAGAATCCAAGTTTTGACCCATCTATACAAATTGCTTTGATAGATAACTTGATGCATATGCCTATTATTGAAGAAGTGTCTTTGGCCTCTACATAGAATAATGAGCCAAACATAGTGTATAATGTGCAAACAACATCCAATCCTGAGCAAAGTGGTACTAATGTACAAAAAACTAGCCAACAACATGTGCATGTAGTTAATCCCATGAGTAGATAATCATACTAGGGAATAGGAGTTTCTACACCCCAACCTCAACTAACTGCTTCCTCAAGTGTACAACCTATGGGATTAGGTAATCAAACAATGACCAATGTCACACCTCAATGACATAATGTGACCAATCCTACTCCTCCTCAACAAGTAAAGAGTATTACTCCATAATAATAAGCACAATATAGTGTATCAATGTAACAAATGACAAATACATTATCACCTCAATCAAGGGAAACTAATGTTCCACCTCACCAGGTAATGATAAACATACCTCTTCAATCATAGACTAATATGCCAATTCAAAACCAAGCAATGACTAGTCAACAATGTGCAAATATTGGTCAGTGATAGATGCTAAATCTACAACCTGCTTTCACTTCTTCATAGGAATTCATGCAACAAGGAAGTCCCCATGTTTCTCAAGTACCTACTAGACAATCATTGGTTTAAAATGTGTCACAAATTCAGAGACAGAGTCTTGGTCCACAAATTCTCACTCCACATCAAGGTTTGATTAGTCAACAATATGTCCCTTTTCAACCACAGTAGGCACAATATAGTTATATCCCTCTATCTTAACCATAAAATCCTCCAAGTCAAACCTTTATCACCAACCTAAACCAAAATATCATGCAGCCCATTGTGTAATTTCAAGTACATCCTAATCCACTTATGCATATTCATGGTCCATTCCCTAACCAAACCAATGTACCCCAACAAGTATCTCCATCATACCTTGGTCAAAGTGTCCCACTTATGACCTCCCAAGCATCTACCCAAACCAATATTCTCCCTTAAACCAATGTTAATTCCTATTTCTTATCCCAAGAATTGCAATAGATGAAAGATAAAATTGTTACCATTCAAATGGGTAAATAGATTTAAAAATTCAAATTAGATGACGTGTGTTCCTACCCATTCAACATGGAGTATTTGCAAATACCATTTCCTCCATGATATGAACCACCAAAATTTGATAAATACAAAGGGAAAGGTGACCCTAAGGCTCATTTGACCATAATTGCCCAAAAATTTAGTAACAAATTTTGATGATCTTTATGATAAGTTTGTGTAGCACTTTTTCTATAATATTGAGTATGAGATTTCATTAGTGGACTTAACAAAATAAAAGAAAAAATATGGTGAGAATTTTTCAAGTTATTTATAGCGATATAGAGCCATTGTAAGTTATTTCACCCATAATTTACTAGATAAACAATTAGCCATTGTGTTTACTAAAAATTTGCATAGTGAGATAACTTATCATTAGGATCTACAATGTGCACATACTTTCAAAGAGATCATTGGTAAAGGTTTGTTGATCGAGTGGGTACTCATCAAAAAAGGAGTCATCAAGCTTAATTCAACTAATCAAAATCAAGGTATCAATCAAGGAAATGGCCAACATCAACATCCTATTCAAGTGTATGCATCAAAATTGGCACAGGCCAATAACTAAGAAAGATTGAAGTAATTCAACCACAATAGGAATGTTGTGGGAAATGGAGTAACCAAATCTCATCATGTCCAAATGATGAAATCATCTGCACCACCTTTCCATCTTACTCCTATCTAACAACCTCTCTAATCAATGCTACAAGCACAACAACCAAGACCTGCACAATAAATACAACCTTTACCATTGCAAAGCCTTTCTCCTAAGAGAACTATGCCTGCATGTTGTGTCTTTAGTGACTTAGGATAACCTATTTAGTTTATATTTTACAAGCTTACTACTAGTAATCTAATTATTTGGCCTATACCAAAGCATTATACACAAGGCATTCTTTATCCTGATTGGTACCATGAAAATGAATTATGTGACTATCATCAGGTCAATGGGCATAATCTATAGAGATGTGTCTAAATTATGTATTTAATTAAGAATATGTTGGATAATGCAGAGATAAAATTAGATAATGGCGCTTCCACTTCCAATCAAACCCTTGGGATTTATAAAAATCCCTTTACCTGACATAACAATTAGTAGCAAAAAAATAATTAGCAACAACAACAACAACAATGGTCAGTGCAATACCAAAATCAATAGTATCAAAATTAAAGGCCAAACTAGCAAGATCAACAAAATTAACATTAGAAACCACAATGACAAAAAAATGGATAAAACCAAGGTCAAAATGGTAATAACCAACAAACCTACCATGCAGTCACACATGACTACAATAGGGTTGTAGGTCATATTTTAGGGGGTAGCGTTAATACCATCTCCATTAATCCTAGACCAAGCACTAATTAGCCTAGATCGTTGCTAAACAATAATATTTAGTCAAATTACATGGATAATCCTTATTTAACCTAGGAATGCATATAGATAAACCAAAAAACTAGGACTTCCCCTTTTGGACCTTATATCAATAACTCATCCTTGTCACGTGACCACATTGGAGTGCACTGGCAATCAAAAATTATCCTATCTGGTCCCACACCATTCCCAACATTGGTTAGAAATAATGGTCCAATATTTAATCCCAATTATGTAATCACAACTTAAAGGTTGAATATTACTATCTCAAGCCCACAACCATCCACCACTTTACCTGGCATCTAACCAACCGTTTAACCTCAGAATAAACCATTCACTACTAACCAAAATAAGAAGTTTGTGTTAGGTTGTGGAGTTAAAAGCTTCACCAGGATGCGAACAGGAGGAGTTGCTGAAGTGTCATAGACACTGGCATCAGTCAGGCCAATCGACGTTGGTTAGGGGAGAGACAAGAAGCTACTGACATCAGTCAAAATCAGCTGACGTCGGTCACCTCCAGGTAGACAGGGACCAACATCAGTCGCTTGTGCGGTTCCAGAACTATGAGTTGACGAATAGTTTTTTAATGAACCAATTGTTTGCATGTTAAGAGGCTAATTATAGTCTTGAGTTGTGTGTCTAATTATTGTAATTAGGGTCTAATTATTTTATGCATGAGATCTATATAATAGGCTCATGGGCTGTATTGTAAAGTGTGCTAGAAAGCCATTGTGCTTGAAGAGAGAGCAAGAGTAGCTCCTCCTAGTTCTAAAGGGGTGTTGAGCGTGTTTGATCAGGGAGAGTTGCAGGTTGTGCAAGTTCTACTAGGAGATCCACCAGGGTACTGGTTGAAGAATCATGAGGACTTGGTGAGGCAAGGACAAGGGTTCTTTAGGGTGTAGAGATATCTACATGGTAAGTGAGGTTTGTTGACTTGCAGGTGGCATCAAGAGAAGGGAGATCTACTTGGAGTATGGTTGTGTACTTGGTGTACTGGTAGCATTGTTACTGACTGGTGGAGGTGAACAACAACTCTATGTTTGAGTTGATTGTTGTGACCGTGATGAGAGAGTGAAGTGTTGAAGGAGAATTACAGGTGAACCCTAGAAGTGTGGGAGCTCTAGAGGTGTGGGAAGAAGAAGTGTGGCATCTTCTTTATTGTATTTCCTTCTGGATAAATATTAATACAATTGGGTATTGTCTCTCATATTCTGTGTTGTTTCATATTTCTAGTTACTTATTCATTCTGGTTAAATTTCATGTTTAGTTGCTTATACAGAGGTAATCATATTGTGCTCTAATTGAGGAGCAAGATCCTGACAAGTTGGCATCAAAGTTGTTTGTTGTTCTAGGTGCCTAACAAGTGGTATCAGAGCTTTTGGTTGGGTTGACTAACAAGTGGTTTATATCTGGTTAGTGTGTGTTGATTACAGGTCACTCTCAGGTGTTTCAGATTGAGTGGGAGTATAGCAATGGCAGAAGAAAGTAATTTGTGAATGGAGAAACTAAATAACATGAATGGTCAGATTGATGCAAAGAAAGAGCAGGGAAAGGAAGATTATTGGTCGGTAGAAGATCAACGTGTAGAAGCAGATGTTGCAGGGGTTGTTGCATATGTTGCTCTAGATAAAATAGAATCTTGGTCTATAGATTATGTTGCCTCTTTCCATGCAGCCCAAAATAGAGCATCTTTTCATGGGTATGTCTTTGGAAACTTTGGAGAGATTTATTTAGGAGTTGGTGAGCCTTGTCAAATGGTTGGAAAAGGGGAAGTGAAGCTAAAATTGTAGACAGATAACACACGGGTGTTGAATGAGGTCATGCAGGTACCAGTCTTGGAGATGAGTCTAATTTCTTCAAGAAAGTTGGGTGATGAGAGATGCACAGTAACTCTCACAGTGGATGCACTTGAATTAGATGGTGGTAAGAAAGTAGGTATCCTTTATCTATCTACTTATATTATTGATTCACCTTCTGTTGTAGAGATGTGGATTTGTAGGCTTGGTTACATGTGTAAGAAGGGAATGCATGTTCTTAAGCAGAAGACAGATATCTTTGACAAACTTAAGAATTGGAAAGCCTTGGTGTTCATGGAGGAGATGACGAACAGAGATCAGCTAAGGGGACTGAATTATTCTGAGCAAGGTTGTGTTAATATGGATAAGGGTTTGATCCAAAAGAAGCTCGTGGGTAAAAATTTATCACTCACAGGTGAACACAAGTACTGGCATCGGTTAGGAGGAATTGACATCGAAAAGATAGGTACCAATGTCAGTCATGTGCAGATCAACAGAGTTAGTGGTGTCGGGCAATAGGAACTGACGTTGGTTAGAAAGGAATCGACGTCAATAATAGGGACACTGGCATTGGTTAATGGGAATCGACATCAGTAGTAAAGTTCAGTCGCAGGGAACTGATGTCGGTCAGGTGAAGATTGGGAGATGGCTAAGATCGATCACTGGAACAGATTTTGGGTGGACAGCATGCTGTCAAGGAGTCTCAAATGCCCATATGGAGGACTAAAAGGGTAAGTGAACCTCATATTCATTGTTCACCTTCTTACTTTTTGCTTACTGATGGTCAAGAACCAGGAAGATGTGAAGAGGCAATGCAGGTAGAATCCAAGAAACAGTGGGAGCATGGCATGAATTCTTTAGAAGAGAACCAAGTGGGAGATTTGGTAGAGTTGCCAACGGGGATGAAAGCACTGAAAGATGAATGGATTCCTAGGTTAAAGAAGAGAGTGGATGGATACGTGAGATGGAAGGCCAAGGTATATGGTCTTGAGCAAGCTGCAGGATAGTGGTACAAGTTTTTTGACAGGTGGATGACAAAGCAAGGCTTTAGTCAATATCAGTGTAACTATTGTGTTTGTCTTACCAGGGTGGATGATGGTCGCGACATTATCTTGTTACTGTATGTGGATGGTATGCTTGGAGCAAGTTTGTACAATAGGGAGTTGTTGAGCTAAGGGTAAGGTTAGTTTAGAGGTATGTCATGAAGAATTCAAGAGCAATGAAATTCTTTGGCATAAGAGACATGGAAGATCACAAGTTGATTTTGTCTCCAGTGGGAGCTGATGTGAAGAAGGTGTTGGCGAGGTTCAAGATGTAGGATGTAGAATCGGTAAGCACACCTATGGCTGGACAGTTCAAGTTGATCTTAGAACAGTGTTTGAAATCACATAAGGTCTATTATAGACCTGAGTTTTCCCAAGTAGTGGGAGTTGTTAGAGAGTTTGGAGCCAATTCAGGGAAGGTAGATTCTCAGGTATCTGAGAGGGACTAGCAGCAGGTTAACATGTTATGCAGGGTCAAGGTCTTCACTACATGGGTTTGTAGGTTCAGATGTGGCAGGTTACTTAGATGACAGGAGGTGCACCATAGGTTGTGTGGTGGTTGGTCTTTAGGATTGAGCTTGAAGAGGGATATAAGCCAAAAAACAATTAGATGGGTGTACAAGTACAGGTACAGGTGTAGATATTTATCTCCAAATGGGAGATTGTTAGGTTGTGGAGTTAAAAGCTTCACCAGGATGCAAATAGGAGGAGTTGCTGAAGTGTCACAGACACTGGTGTTGGTCAGGGGAGAGACAGGAAGCTACCGACATCAGTCAAAATTGGCTGACATCAGTCACCTCTAGGCAAACAGGGACCGACATCGGTCGCTTGTGCGGTTCTAGAACTGTGAGTTGATGAATAGTTTGTTAACGAACCAGTTGTTTGCATGTTAAGAGGCTAATTATAGTCTTGAGTTATGTGTCTAATTATTGTAATTAGGGTCTAATTATTGTATGCATGAGATCTATATAATAGACTCATGGGCTATATTATAAAGTGTGCTAGAAAGCCATTGTGCTTGAAGAGAGAGCAAGAGTAGCTCCTCCTAGTTCCAAAGGGGTGTTGAGTGTGTATGATCAAGGAGAGTTGCAAGTTGTGCAAGTTTTACTAGGAGATCCATCGGGGTACTGGTTGAAGAATCATGAGGACTTGGTGAGGCAAAGACAAGGGTTCTTTAGGGTGTAGAGATATCTACATGGTAAGTGAGGTCTGTTGACTTGCAGGTGGCAACAAGAGAAGGGAGATCTACTTGGAGTACGGTTGTGTACTTGGTGTACTAGCAGCGTTGTTATTGACTGGTGGAGGTGAAAAACAACTCTGTGTTTGAGTTGATTTTTATGACTGTGATGAGAGAGTGAAGTGTTGAAAGAGAATTACAGGTGAACCCTATAAGTGTGGGAGCTCTAGAGGTGTGGGAAGAAGAAGTGTGGCATCTTTTTTATTGTATTTCCTTCTAGATAAATATTAATACAATTGGGTATTGTCTCTCATATTTTGTGTTGTTCCATATTTCTAGTTACTTATTCATTCTAGTTAAATTATGTGTTTAGTTGCTTATACAGAGGTAATCATATTATGCTCTAATTGAGGAGCAAGATCCTAACAAGTTGGCATCAGAGCTATTTGTTGTTCTAGGTGCCTGACAAGTGGTATCAGAGCTTTTGGTTGGGTTGACTAACAGGTGGTTCAGATCTGGTTAATGTGTGTTGATTACAAGTTACTCTCAGGTGTTTCAAATTGAGTGGGAGTATAGCAATGGCAGAAGAAAGTAAGCTACGAATAGAGAAATTGAATAGCATGAATGGTCAAATTGATGGAAAGAAAGAGCAGGGAAAGAAAGATTGTTGGTCAGTAGAAGATCAGCATGTAGAAGCAGATGTTGCAGGTGTTGTTGCACAGGTTTCTCTGGATAAAGTAGAATCTTGGTCTATAGATTCTGTTGCCTCTTTCCATGTAGCCCGAAATAGAGCATCTTTCAATGGGTATGTCTTTGGAGACTTTGGAGAGATTTATTTAGGAGTTGGTGAGCCTTGTCAAATGGTTGGCAAAGGGGAAGTGAAGCTAAAATTGTAGACAGATAACACACGGGTGTTGAATGAGGTCATGCAGGTACCAGTCTTGGAGATGAGTCTAATTTCTTCAGGAAAGTTGGGTGATGAGAGATGCACAGTAACTCTCACAGCGGATGCACTTGAATTAGACGGTGGTAAGAAACTAGGTATCCTTTATCTATCTACTTATATTATTGATTCACCTTATATTGCAAAGATGTGGCTTTGTAGGCTTGGTTACATGTGTAAGAAGGGAATGCATGTTCTTAAGCAGAAGACAGATATCTTTGACAAACTTAAGAACTGGAAAGCCTTAATGTTCATGGAGGAGATGACGAACAGAGATCAGCTGAGGGGACTGAATTATTTTGAGTAGGGTTGTGTTAATATGGACAAGGGTTTGATCCAAAAGGAGCTCGCAGGTAAAAAGTCATCACTCAATGGTGAACACAGGTACCGGTGTCGGTCAGGAGGAACTGACATCGAACATACAAGCATCGACATTGGTCATGTACAGATCAGTAGAGTCAGTGGTGTCAGGTAGTAGGAATCGACATCGATCAGAAAGGAACCGACATCAGTAATAGGGACACTGGCATCGATTAGTGGGAACCAACGTCAACAGTAAAGGTCAGTCATAGGAAATCGACGTCAGTCAGGTGCAGATTGGGAGATGGCCGAGATCAGTCACTGGAATGGATTTTGGGCAGACAGCACGTTGTCAAGGAGTCTCAAACACCCATATGGAGGAATGAAAGGGTAAGTGAACCTCATATTCATTTTTCACCTTCTTACTTGTTGCTTACTGATGGTCAAGAACCAGGAAGATGTGAAGAGGCAATGCAGGTAAAATTTAGGAAACAGTGGGAGCATGGCATGAATTCTTCAGAAGAGAACCAAGCGGGAGATTTGGTAGAGTTGCCAGTGGGGATGAAAGCATTGAAAGATGAATGGATTCTTAGGTTAAATAAGAGAGTGGATAGATATGTGAGATAGAAGGCCAAGGTATATGGTCTTGAGCAAGTTGCAGGACAGTGGTACAGGTTTTTGGACAAGTGGATGACAAAGCAGGGCTTTAGTCAATATTAGTGTAACTATTGTGTTTGTCTTACCAGGGTGGATGATGGTCGTGACATTATCCTATTACTATATGTGGATGGTATGCTTGGAGCAGGTTTATACATACAGGGAGTTGCTGACCTAAGGGTAAGGTTAGTTTAGAGGTATGTCATGAAGAATTTGGGAGCAACAAAATTCTTTGGGATAAGAGACATGGAATATCATAGGTTGATTTTGTCTCTAGTGGGATCTGATGTGAAGAAGGTGTTGGCAAGGTTCAAGATGCAGGATACAGAATCGGTAAGCACACCTATGGCTGGACAGTTCAAGTTGAGCTTAGAATAGTGTTCGAAATCACATAAGGTCTAGTGTAGACTTGAGTTTTCCCAAGTAGTGGGAGTTGTCAGAGAGTTTGGAGCCAATTCGGGGAAGGTAGATTCTCAAGTGTCTGAGAGGGACTAGCAGCAGGTTAACATGTTATGCAGGGTCAAGGTCTTCACTACATGGGTTTGTAGGTTCGGATGTGGCAGGGTAATTGGATGACAGGAGGTGCACCACAGGTTGTGTGGTGGTTGGTCTTCAGGATTGAGCTTGAAGAGGGATACAAGCCAAGAAACAATTAGATGGGTGTATAGGTACAGGTACAGGTGTAGCTATTTATCTCCAAGTGGGATATTTTTAGGTTGTGGAGTTAAAAGATTCACCAGGATGTGAACAGGAGGAGTTGTTGAAGTGTCACAGACACCGGCGTCAGTCAGGCCAATTGACATCAATCAAGGGAGAGACAGGAAGTTGCTAACATCAGTCAGAATCGGCCGATGTCGGTCACCTCCAAGTAGATAGGGACCGATGTCGATCGTCTGTACAGTTCCAAAACTGTGAGTTGACGAACAGTTTGTTAATGAACCGGTTGTTTGCATGTTAAGAGGCTAATTATAGTCTTGAGTTGCATGTCTAATTATTGTAATTAGGGTCTAATTATTGTATGCATGAGATATATTTAATAGACTCATGGGTTGTATTGTAAAATGTGCTAGAAATCCATTGTGCTTGAAGAGAGAGCAAGAGTAGCTCCTCCTAGTTCTAAAGGGGTGTTGAGTGTGTATGATCAGGGAGAGTTGCAGGTTGTGCAAGTTCTACTAGGAGATCCACCGAGGTACTGGTTGAAGAATCATGAGGACTTGGTGAGGCAAGGACAAGGGTTCTTCAGGGTGTAGAGATATCTACATGGTAAGTGAGGTCTGTTGACTTGCAGGTGGCAGCAAGAGAAGGGAGATCTACTTGGAGTACGATTGTGTACTTGGTGTATTGGCAGCGTTGTTACTGACTAGTGGAGGTGAACAACTCTGTGTTTGAGTTTATTGTTGTTACCGTGATGAGAGAGTGAAGTGTTGAAGGAGAATTACAGGTGAACCCTATAAGTGTGGGAGCTCAAGAGGTGTGGGAAGAAGAAGTGTGGCATCTTCTTTATTGTATTTCCTTCTGGATAAATATTAATACAATTGGGTATTATCTCTGATATTCTGTGTTGTTTCATATTTCTAGTTACTTATTCATTCTAGTTAAATTTTGTGTTTAGTTGCTTATACAGAGGTAATCATATTGTGCTCTAATTGAGGAGCAAGATCCTAACAAGTTGGCATCAGAGCTGTTTGTTGTTCTAGGTGCCTGACAGTTTGATATTGTAGAATAATTACAAAAGATATAAGCATAAATTTCTATTTTAAATTTTTTGTGAATGTCAATAATCCACAAGAACATATTAAATGAGTTTTTGACCCAATCCACTATTGCTAATGACATATCCCCTAATAAGTTTCAAGCTTTGGTTGGACACCTAGCTCCAACCCAACAAGTCACATTCAACCAAAGTGATATGTCTTCCCTTGGCCTGCTCCATAATAATCCATTATACATAAAAGTTTATATAAGATGTCATAAATTGAAATGTGTCCTTATAGATAATGGACCTGGCCTCAATAGTGTCTCTAAATCTCATCAAGCTTCTTGGGTACACAAAGCCAGATCTCTAGCCATAAATAATAACTATCAAAGCCTCTGATAATCAGGAAAGAGAATCACAAGGCACCATTAGTCTACCAGTTATCATTGGGCCTTTGACCCATGATACACTTTTCCATGTGCTTGATCTTGAGTCATCATACAATATACTTCTAGGTGGGCCTTGGTTACATGAGATTTGTGCAGTCCTATCAATGTTGCACCAATGTATCAAGTTTTCCCACTCGGGGATGGAAGTGAATATTCTAAGATATTTACACTTATATGAACACTTTAAGCATATTGAGGCCAAATTTTAAATCTATAATTATTAGTACAACATGAATCTAAATTCCAAATAGGATAAAGGAAAGGTTATACTTATTGATCCTTCACCGGATAATTGCATAGATCCTAATACCTTGGATTCTATTTCCCACATGCCACCTCCTAAATCTTCCAATCATTTCACCATTTTAGATAATGGACTAGGAGAGTATGTGACCCATGATACATTTCATATTGCCAATCTTCCTCAGAATCTAAAAACCTTTGGGTAACCTAAAGTCACCCCACATATGCATTGGCAACACAAGAATAAAGATAAGGGACCTGTCATATTTGTACCAGCATCTAGCCTAGAACCTAACCCTCTTGAAGGGGATGAATCATGGTTATATAATGACAACCAAGATTATTGTTATAAAAATACAAAGTATCCTATTCCTAATAAGATCATGGAGTGTCACAATTATGAAAGAAGGGGCCTCAAACTGAATCAACAAGGAACCATCGAGCCAATTTTTATGACTAAGTATGAAAGACCTTATAGACTTAGATTTAAACCATCTAGGGGTGACCCCACATATATTATTCAAACTCCATCACCAGTGACTAGTGATGATGATGCTAACATCCAAGTAGAGTCTGATCATAGCCTCACCTTTGATAACCTAGCTGAAACCAACCTATTTGATAACAATGCCATTTGTACCCTTACCTTGGCCATTCATCATAACCTTTTTTTGTTATATTATCCCCAACTGATAGATTGGGACTAACAAGAATCTAGTCTGTCGATTGATAAATTCCAAAATGATGAGGTATTCTATGACTTTTTAGGCCTTAGAGATAACATTTCATTGGGAGATCACAAATCAAGATTCTCAATCACATTGGATCCTGTAACCTACTTTGGAGAGCGAGTAAACACCCTTAGCCAAAAACAAATAAGTAAAACATTGAGGTCCCAAAGTGAAAATCCCTTTGAGGCACTTTTTGACCAAGGAAAAAGTAAAGATAAAGGCCATTCTAGTGGTGAAAACCTATTTCACGTGCCATTAGATTGGGGTATTCATTCTTTAAATTTAGACTAGGAGACCACCAATGATGAACTTGCCTATGGATCTGAGTTTAGGTTTGAGCAATAACAAGTATTTGATCAAATTATTCAAGAATTTCCAACTATTTTTGTCACATGGCTAGAAATTCCATTAGGGGACTCAGATTCATCATGCCTAGGAGAAGTTGAAGAGCAAGTCCTAATGGAGGACCCTGACATAATTCAATAGTTCAAGTCATTACCTACTATCCTAGAAGACAGTTTGACCCTTCTAGTCAAAGATACAATAGAGGTAATATTGAGACTCCATCAGACCTAAAATAGATAAAATTAGGTGCATCCCTCACTGAGGAGGAACATGACATCTTTACATCTCTATTGAAATAATTTGTAGATATCTTTGCATGGGCCTATTCTGGCATGCCAGGTTTAGATCCCACCTTGGTTCTACATCACCTTGTGGTTAATCCTGATGCCAAACTACTAAAATAAAATCTACATAAGATGCATATTTGTATTATTATATTGGTATAGAAAGAGTTGGAAAAACTCTTACAAGTAGGATGTATCTGATCCATTGACTACTCAGAATGTATCTCTAATGTGCTACTTGTTAGCAAAAAGCCTAAAGGGATCAGAATTTGCACTGATTTTTGAGACATCAATAAAGCCTATCCTAAAGATGATTTTCCTTTGCCTAATATCAATATGATCATTGACTCCATGGCAAGTTATGAAATGCTTTCACTCATAGATGGATTTTTAAGATACAACCAGATTAAAATAGCACCAGAAGACCAACATAAAATAATGTTCACCACTCCATGGGGAACATTTTATTATTAGGTAGTTCCATTTGGCCTTAAGAATGCTATATCTACATATCAAAGGGCCATGACTATCATATTCCATGATATGATGCATGATATTATTGAAGACTATGTCGATGACATATTAGGAAAATCAAAACTAGGGTTGATCATCCAACAGTGTTGCATAAGATATTTAATAGATTATGGGAGTACAAACTCAAACTCAATCCAAAAAAATGTTTTTTTTCTATAACTTCAGTCAAATTACTTAGCTTCATCATGTTTTATAGAGGTATTGAAGTCAATCCAGCTAAAGTCCATGCTATAACTGAGATGTTGCCACCAACCAATTTAAAGCAACTCTGTAGTTTGCAAGGTAAGATCCAGTCAATTTGATGCTTCATCTCTCCGTTATCAGACAAGTGCCATCCATTTACACATCTTTTAAAGAAGGGATTTACATTTCACTAAGATGATCACTACCAAATAGCTTTTTAACAACTAAAAGACTATATTGTTAATTCACCTATTTTATTACCTCCTATACCAGGAAAGCCATTCTTGTTATACCTATCAGCTACTGACCATGCTCTGGAGGTACTCTTGGCTCAACATGATGACAATGGAAAAGAGTATGTCATATACTACCTAATTCGTACCTTGGTTACATATGAACATAACTATGTACCTATTGAAAAAGCTTTTCTAGCCATGGTCTTCATAGCTCAAAAATAGTGCCATTACATGTTGAATAATAAGACCATTATCATTTCAAAAGTAGATCCACTCAAGTATCTATTGTCTAAAATAGCTTTGTAAGGTAGAATGGCTAAATAGATCATGCTTCTCAATGAGTTTGACATAGAGTATGTCAAGCAGAAGGCAATCAAGGGACAAGTTCTTGTAGATCAACTTGTTGAAGCACCTCTCATAGACACACATCCACTCATGTTTCAATTTTTTGATGAATCCATCATAATCGTTATTGACACACCCCTTGAGGAGCCATCTTAGAAACTATATTTTGATGGTTCATTTACTACACATAGATTGTGGGTAGGTCTATTGTTTATTACACCATAGGGGGATCTAATCCCTAAATCATTTAGAATTAGCTTTCTTTGCACAAACAACATGATCTATTATGAAGCACTTGTTGCAAGACTTTGACAAGATGCATTGGAATATATCTCATATCCAAGTTTATGGTTATTCTTAGTTAATCATCAATCAGGTCACAAATTATTTTTAGAGCAAGTATGACACTCTTAAATAACAAATTGCCAACATTCAGTTTGAGCACATACCAAGGGCTAGTAACAAAATGGCAGATTCCATGGCTACTATTGGCTCTTTGATTTGATAAATAGATAAAGCTAGAGAGTATCAGTTCCTCATCAAGAATTTGTCAATACTAGCTCATGAACCTTCAACCATTACAATGATTTATGATATTATTGGTCATAATTCTATCTGGTACTCAGACCTCTACAACTACCTTCATGACCAAGTTTTACCACCTAACCTATATTAAAAACAAACTAAAGCCTTTATTCATCATTCTACTTGTTATACTTTACTAGGATCCACCCTTTACCATCATAGTTTTGATGAAACTCTACTTCATTGTTTAGCTTCGATAGAGTCTACACTAACATTAAGAGAAGTTCACAAAGGAGTATGTGGTGCTCATTCTAGCAGGGTAGTCCTATCCAAACATCTCTTGTGTACTAGTTATTATTATCCCACAATGGATGTTAATACTGCTACATATGTAAAAAAGTGTGACAAATGTCAATTGCTAATCTGATTCATGCCCCAGCAAAAACTCTTAAACTAATGTTGACACCATGGCCATTTTCTACATGGGGAATTTACCTCATTGAAAAGATCAACCCCACTTCATTTGATGGCTATAAACATATCCTTACCACCACTAAATATTTCACTAAGTGGGTTGAAGCTATACCCCTCACTTACATGACTGGAAAGCAAATTTCCAAATTCATCTTCAACCATCTCATTTGCCACTACAGTATCCCCTCTAACATTATATCTGATAATGGAAGATCATTCAAGAATAAGGATGTAGACCAATTATACTAAATATAACATCACACAACATTTTTCTATAGTATATTACCCTTAAGGTAATGTCCAAGCTAAGGCATCCAACAAAACTATTATCAATATTCTCAAAAAGATTGTCAATAATGTCGGTCATGATTGACACTTGCAAATAATCCCTAACCTTTGGGCATACCATACCAATCATTGTACCCCTAGAAGAGCTACTCCATACCCACTTATTTATGGTACTAAATCCATCCTTCCCATTGAGGTTGAATTACCTTCATTGCGCATCTCTTTTAAGCATGTTCTAGATGATCATGACTATTGAGTAGCTTGCCTACAAGAGTTAGACCTACTTGATGAGAAATGCATAGCCACACTCAATAATGTTCAAGCATATCAAAATTGACTCAAAGGCAACTATAATCGACATGTTAAGTATAGAACATTTGAACTTGGTGATCTTGTTCTGAAAGAAAACCAAAAGAATACCATGGCTGAGAAGAAGCATAAAGGGAAATTCAAAACAAACTAGATAGGGCCTTTCATCATTACTACAGATTATAGATCAGGAGCATACAAGCTTGCCACACTAGATGGAGATGAACTTCCTGAGCTAATGAATATTATTCATCTCAAATGGTACTATGCTTGAGCACTAAGGTGTATTATCTATAAGGACCATTTTAGTTATGTCATTTTATCACTATTCTTATTTCTACATATATTATCCTTATCCATTCTCTTAGCCTTATCCACTTTCTACTTCTGACCTATCAGTCTAATGTGTTCTAAAGCTTAGCTTATTTGACCTTGGTTATGCATTTTTAGCATCAAGGTATCTGATCAATTTCATCAGTTAGTTCAAAAACTTCAAATAGAGATCATATTTTAGGATAGTGTGATAGAAGTTTTGGCAGTTGCATCCTTTGTTTGTTATTCCTTTCTTACCACCAGTCTTACTACTAATTATAACCACCTTTGAGAAAATTAGTACCTTTTATCTATGCTATTGTGTCTTAGTTATAACCACCTATGGGAAAACTAGGGGCAACATTAAGCCTTGATGTACCAACTTGCCACTTCTTATGTCATACTATGCCTTTTTACCAAATGTACCTATTTTGTTTAAATTGACTGCTACACTAGTCAAATTCCTCCACTGTAAGGGTATAACTATAGTGATTTGAGGTCCTACTCTAGGACTATGTAGGCACCACTCGATATTTATTGAGGTTAGTTCAATCACCCCTTTTCCCCACACTCTCACCATTTTGTGAGCAACTTAAGCCACGCTCTCACCATTTTTCAAGCTTGAACCATTTAGTGTCTCATCATTCTTGATTGAGTTGAGATATTTTAAAAACATTAGAAAAGAACAAAAACATTGATCACTTCTTTGCCTTAAAGATTCTGAGAACCCTTACTAAGTTACAAGTAAATCACTTGTCATTTAGTTTCCCCATATTTTTTGGCCTTTTTCCCTCATGCACTTGTCATTTTAAAAGAACATTCCTATTCTTCTATCACATCCATTCTATTTGTTTTTATCAGTTATCACATTCTTCCCATTCCCTAGGAGAACTACATTTGGCTTGAAGTTTCTTATTAGATATTACATCCATGGAACTATGTAGGTAGTGTCCACTTGCCTAGTCCATATGGAGAAAACTCGGCCATCCCCTATCGTTTCTTTTATTCCCCCATTTTTTTGTTTGTTAATTTGTCACCTATTTTCTAGGGGTAATGTTCATAGAGTTTCTATTACATTGCTTGCATTGTTTATTTTTGCTTATTTTATTTGTTTATCTGTTTGTTTGTTTGCTTTCAACACTATTGTCTTGATTCATTTTATGTGTGTTCATTAGGTGATTCTTTGTCCACACTTACACTTGAATCCACCCCTATTCATATGTTTACATTATCATCATGGTTGCTATCATTGGTGCATTTTTTTCTATTGAGTATTGGATTATAAGAGTCAGTTCTCATGCATATTTTGGCTAATTCCTCATGATGTTATACCATGATGTCTACTAACATGTGTTACAACAAACCTAAGCTTCAAGAATTTTATTCATCAATGGTAGCATCTCTTCGGCATCGACATCCTGATTCAATCCCAATCATATCCCAAATAAAGTAATTATCCACAAAAGAATTTAAACCTTTATTAGTTTAGATGAGCATCTCCCTTCTAGTAGGTTGTTTCAATTCATCATTAATCTCTATGTTAAGTTTCCATCATCCTCAACCAAGTTTATCATGTTTGTCATAATCGAGGTCTAATGATTATAACCACCTTGGGCAAATCATTACACACCATCCCACCTGCATTTCTCAATGATTATAACCACCTTTGGACAAATCATTGTGTTGTCACCACTTTAATTTTTTTACATATACAAGGGCATGTTATTATCTTATTTGTTTGTCCTAACTGGGGTAGCTCCATCTTCTCAATGATTATAACCGCCTTTGGGCAAATCAGTGTGTTATCATATCACATTGCCACTATCAAGGTAAAATATTTATAACTACCTTTGTGTAAACCATTGTGCACTGTCCCACTTGTAATCTCAATGATTTTGACTAATTTTTTAGTATCATTATGTTTTCACCCCATCATCTTTCATTTCTTTTGTCCCCTCATTTTGCTTCTTTCTTTTCAAGGGACCATTTGTCGACTTACTTATACCAACCATTCCCTCGAGAGGGCATCATATAGTTAGTTTATCATCATTGCAGTTGTAGGAATATAGGACCTTTTCATTATTTGAGAAGATGTTACTGTGCTTATAGATTTCAATGCCTTCCCAAACAAGGGCAAATTGTAGACACCTCAATTTGGCCACCAATAACTTCCAATTAGGCTTTTGGCCAATTTCCACCCAAAATGCACAATTTGTCTTTAAAACACTAAAACACACTAAATGATGTGAAACTAACATATTCAAGTGTTGATTTTGGCTAGGGCATCATTAAATGGGGCAAGGCAATTTATTGGCCAACTAATTTTGATCAGATCATTTTGAGTCAAAATGCCAATTTTACACCTAAGTGCTCTGGATTGCTCTTTCCTATCAAATCTCTTGCACGAGACATGTGCCTTTGTTATTTGTTGTTGATAACATCATAAATGAGATAATGGATCCAATGCATCTTACATCACCTTTCAATTCCAATTCATTCAAATTTTAGACCAATAACAAGGCATTTTGATCAATTTGAGTTATTTGTGCACAAAGTGCTTAAACATGCTTAAGAGCTAATTAACCCAAATCAAGGCATAATTAATAATTCCATGGAAACTTGTTGAATAATTGTTTTTAAAAATAAATATTGAATATTTGCATCATCAATTGACCTCATTTCTTTGGAAGACATTCCTAGGCCATAAATGCCATAAATATTAGGATTCATGCCCTCCATGCCTCATCAATGCCTTCCATGATGCCCTCCATGCCTCTTAATAGCCCCTTTTTCCAATTTCATTATGAGGATAATTACAAAATTATTTCTAAAACTTGAATTAATCCTCAACCACACATCTCAATCTTGAGATGGACAGTTTAGGTTGATTGTGATCATTCGCAAAAATCTATAAATAGGAGGCCTTACTGCATGAATTTTAAGACTTGAGAATGCAAAGTTATAATGAAAAAATATCTTCAAGAAGCCATTGTAATTATTATTACCATGCCAAATTGATTCCAAGCCAAGCCAAGCCACAAGACAAAAGTGCCAAGGAGAAATGGAGGTAGCCAAACTTCTATTGCCAAGGTCTTCATGAACACAAGCTGAGCAAGCCACCACTACAAAGGCATTTGGAGCATCTAAGGAAGGTGAAGGAATTATTATGTTTTATTCCTTACTTTTTAGTTATGTTTTTCATTTTGTTTAATTAACTAAGCTCTCTCTAGTGTCTAGGACTAGAGATGTTATGCTAGTTAGTGTGTTTCTTTCATTTTGTTTTCATTTTGAAACTAACACCATACTAACCATCCTCTCTTGAGTCAAATTCCTAGATCATAGTTTGAAGCTACCATTTTTCCCATGGTTTTTTTCCTTACTTATTTACAAGGATTTTCCACATAACCTTTGTGTAATGTGTTCCTTCTTTTTCTTATGGTTTTTAGTATCTTGTTTTTTGCATTAATTTACTTGCACTATAAGAGATTTATTCCTAACATGTGGTAAAGGAGTATGTATATTGACCTCAAGTGGGAGAATTTTAGGATGTGAAGTCACCTTTCACAATCACTATTATTCACTATTCATGAAGCACTATTCAGGGTCATTAATCATGATGATGTGGCTTGATGGTGATGTGGATGGTTAGTGATGTGGCTTAGGAGTGATGTGACTGATTGGTGATGTGTTAGGGGCCTATAAAGGGTATCCCATGAGTGTTTAGGTTGATGTGAGGGGAGTGGATCATAGCACTCCACCAAGGCACATGGATTTGTCCTTGGGAATCACATGGGTGGTGTCATTGTTGACCAAATTTGACTTTTAGGATAAATTGGGGCACTTATAGGTAAAACATTGGTGTTTAGGTGTTTTATAGGGTCTAATATATCATCATAGGGTGTTTTATAATTCAATTTATGTTAATTAATTATATATTAGCTTTGGTCAAATAGTTTTTATGTCCATTTATCATTTTGGGTCATTTTTAAGGGTCAAAAAAGGTACATTTAATGCCTTGTATAGGTTTCTTGGGAAATGTGAAAGTGTCAAAACATTATGTCATTCCCAATGTGTCCCTATAAGTATTAATTAAATAACATAACTAAAATATGGTAGGTTATGCAAAATAAAGGGCAATTTTCTTGAGCAAAAGAGAAAATGGCACTTGTATGACCTCCTTGGGAAGTCTGCCACATGGGATAGGGTCAAGGGATGTTATTTAATCTTCCTCATCTCAAATCCACATTTGTATTGATATGAAAGTTCCATTTCTTTATCAAAATCATTCTACTCCCTTTTCACCCTTTTTGGTGAACAAAAGTGACTTACAGGTTTTTGCTTGGTATAGATAGCTCAATATGTTTTAGGGAAAATGATTTTTGGATTTTTTTTAAATTTTAAGACCTTAATTACATATAATATTTTTTAAGAATGGTGTCCTATGCTTCATGAACCATCCTCATGAAGTTGATTGTGCAAATCTACTAGCTATTTTGTGTACCCTATGGGTTTTGCTCTTGTTTGAGAGATTCTATATAATCAAGCTATTGATGTTGCTTAAATTTAATTTATAATTCTTCATCAAATGGTCCCCATTATTGGTTTCATGTTTTATAGTTTTTTAATGATAAATATAACTCACTTTGCAAGAGGGTGCCAACATGAGCAGTTTCTGTCAGTTTTCCACTTATAAGAGCTTAAATTACATGTAAAGGTTTCATATGAATGGAAAATGGTGTCTTCTATGTTTCAATTCCACGGGGATCATATAATTATATTTTTGGTCTCACAAACCCATGGTTTGATCAAAAAACACATGCCTTCATCATACTAAACCACCATTTAACACCCTACCTGCTCCATTCTAGATGTTGTCAAGAGGTTTTCACGTTGGAAAGGATGTGTTTGATCTTGTTTCAAGGTGTTCCTAGTGAATTTCATGAATTTGAAGAAGTTCACAATGATTTTTACTATCCATGTAGCCTTTCTTCCATCCTTGTTGCTCTAATTCACACCCACTGTCCACCAACTAATAATCACCTACATGGGCCATTGCTAATGTCATACTGAGTATGAGGATCTTGGTGAAGAGGTTTAAAGCTTTGGAAACATTAAGAATACATTTAGAGTGTTGAAGTGACTAATAATTCATGAAATGGTAAAATTAATGCACATTGTTCACACTTGTATATACTATTTTCAGACTTAATAAATGTTGACCTATAGGATTTGTTGGTAGAGAGTAGGGGTGCTTACTTATAAGTGTCAAAACTAACAATGAAACCTCTATTAAAATTATAACATTCCAAAGGGATCATAACATACATGCTAAGGAGGATGAATTTCTAAAAAAATTGTAGATCATGATCAAAGAGTCTAGTACTGAGTTTTGGGATCAAATCCCTAAAGATCTAAAACATAGGACTAGCTCATTTTATGTATACCTTGCAATAAGGTCAATAAGGGTTTTTGAGGCATCACAATGATAAAATATTGTAGTATCCATTAAATAAAGGATCCTTACATAGAATGGATCCAAGGGGATCAGTGAAATCTGGCTATTGAGAAGCCTAAAGTTACATTTGTATACACTAATTTTCCTCGGTATCATCTATAGGGTTATGATCAAAATGAAGCCTTTGTTATCCAAAAGTTACAACCTTACTTTGATACCATAATGAGAGTACTTATAAATGGTAATGGTAAAATTCATGAGTATCAATTTTACCCAAAGGAATTTTACTTTATGTTTTGACTCCCCAATCATACCCTCAATCTATACATAGGGAGATACATGCACCTATAGTAGGACTATTAGACAGTGACCCATGAAGTGTATTTTGATGGTGTTTTAGCCCATGAAAGGTGATTTAAAAGATAATGAAGGTGATAAATGATATAATTATTTATTATTAGTCTCAAAACACCATAACCAAGTCTAAATGAGCTCATACACACTTTCAAGGGTTAGTACAAGCAGGGTTTCTCAGTCAAAGGCAAGGAACTCAGTTTGTGGCTTAGAGGGTATGTGAAGGATTTTGGAGAGATTAGAAAGATGTATTAGGTCTGAAAACACCTTAATTTTGACCAAGAGTATCTTCATGACTAATAATAATATAAATTACACCTACACAAACTCCCCAAATACCTAAGAACACCTATAAGCAGGGTCAATAGTGAAGTTTCTCAATCAAGGAGAAAAGACTCAGTTTTTGAAGATAAAACGCATTAGAGGAGATGAACATGATAATATTTGAAAAAAATGAATTTTCAAGAGACATATAGATCATAAAGGCCTTTTAGACCTCTATGACTACTTGCATGTCACCTTTCAAGCCTAAAATTGACACCTATAGGTCAAATAGGTGAGTTGATGCAAACAGTGCTATAGGCATGAGTTATGATGTTTTTGGCCATCTAAGGTGAGTAAAAAGAGATCAAGAATGGTTTATAATTTAAAATTAAACTCAATAAGGTGTTTTTAATCATAATCACGTCAACCAAGGATATGAATAACCTACAAGTGCCCCTATTTTGCAAAACACAGTAAGGATTATACTTACAGTCTTGAGAATATAAGGGTAGCAAGGGGTATATGAAGGTATAAAAATATGAATGGATTAAAGATAAATAAATCATGATTAAAGAGTATTAAATGGTATCTCATCATAGGAAATTCATTCATATAAATAACCTCAAGCAAGTAACATACAGCCTACAGTCTTAAACCATGTTGGCAGTCTCCTCACACAAGTTTGTTTTAAGCTTTGAAAGAATTTAGGAGTATTTTGACCTGATCAAGGTCTAAATTTTTTTGGATGTCATTATTTCCTATTTAAGGATACTATCCAATATTTATTTTTCTTGGACAAATAGGTTAATTTCCCTTTATTTTGTCTCAGACAGAGGGCACTTCCCTAGGTGCACAAACTGGCAGTCTTAAAGAAGGGTGGTAAATGGATAGGTAAGGAGTTGTTGGAACATTTAAAAGGGGTTTATAAAGTTGGATGACATTAGTATAATCATTATAAACATTTTTTAATGGGATGAAACTTAGTAGGGTAGTCCATACTCCTAGGGTTACAATCAAGTACACTAGGTAAGTTTTGGCCTAGAGTCTAAATAAGGGGTCAGTTTAAATTCTAGCCCTATGTAAACTCTCCAATTGGTTGTGTCATGTCTATGGGATTTTGTTAGAAGTGTTTGATCTAATTAAATTGAAATAAACACATCATAATTCTCTAAACCCTTGGAATTATATTCTGGCCTAAAGGCAAGGTTGAGGCCTAGTGCTAGATAAATAAGAAGTTTAGAGGGATGTTCAAATAGGTCCAATCATGCAGGTAGCTTTTTTTGTCTAAAATGGGGAGTTTCTTGCCACTTTTCATGAAGGTTATGAATTATATTGACACTTTTATCTCTTGATCTTTCATTTTTTATCCCATGCTCTCTCCACATGCACAATTAACTACTTCTCTTAGCTTTAAAATTTTCCTTGTGACCCTTGGACTTCTCTTTTCTCTCTCAAGTTTTATAAGAACTAGAAATTTTGGCATTGTATTGGATGCTACACCTAAGTATGGTGAAGCCCTACTCACATGTATACATTTTGATAAATAAGACAACTAATTTTTACCTCTTCCATGAATGTTCTTAGTGTGTTCATTTGTAATGCTTGATTTTGCATAAGCGAAGACTAAGGATTCCTTAGCATGTTTTGTCATTCTTTCATCCTATTTATAGTTGGAAAGCTTCTTATTACAGGGCATGTGAAGTGTTTTAGGAGATATGAATGGTTGATTGAGTTATTATTTTTATTAGTGCCCTCATAGTCCTCTTGTCTAGTTCTCCTAACTTTTCACATTCATCCATAACCTCATAATATAGCATTGATGTGAGAAGATGAAGATTGGAGAAGTGTAGGTTCAATTTATCCTTTTATTTCAAGTGTAATATGCATATGATTGGATGTAATAATGTTATTTATTGTATCACCTCCATTATATTAGTTTTATTTTAGATATCCTTATTCTTTTTCACCCCCTAAGTTTAGTATTTGTTGTAATCCAAAGTGGTACATCAAGGGAGCTAGCCCTATCTAGAGATTCACCTCATCCCTTAGGCTGCCCACAAGCCTAGAGGTGATTTCATTGTGCCACTTGGATGAGGAAATATTTTCCATCTCCTCAAAGGATGTAAATCCAAGTGACAACAATCACATGGTACAAAAGACAAAAGGGTTGGAGTGGATCAAATTTCTAAGAGACCCCATGATTCCCATGTGTGGATAGAGTCAAAAGGTGATTAAAAACATCTTTTGGACTCATGTGTCACATTAATATTAGAGAAAAGAAAGTTACTACAGTAGATTGACCTCGCATGTGTGTGGGAGATGATGTTTTTGGGGCTACATAGAGGTGGCACATATTATTGTCTAAAGTGAAGATGTCTTAAGACTTTTTGCACATGGGGACAATACCACCATCATTATGGAGATCATATGACACCCCACTCATCTGTGGGTCAGAATATTTGGTGCAACTTGTTTCAGATAATTTTAGCTTATGTTCTGAGAGAGGAAGAAGAAATAAACTAGATAGGGTATTGGTAACAAACCTATTTAGTTGTACACACATTAAATTAGGTAATTGTAGAGAGCCCCTCTTTGGCTTGGGAGGAATGACCTTATAATAAGACAACACTAAATAAAATGGTTGGTTAGATAGATAGCTGGGTGGATTGCCTAGTGCTAACTAGATCCCAAAAGTAAGAGATTCCTTGGGGGCCATCAATCCACATGTTTTAAATAATTAAGTTTATAAAATAGAAGATAAAGTACTTGCATCAATAATCAAAAGGTACTAAAATGAAATACAAGAGATGCTTGATAAAAAATAGACTAAAATTACTAATATAGTAATAAATGGGTTAATACTAATGCTGAACAAGTTGGGTGTGGTTCAAAAAATAGGTCAGGGGTCATCTATAAATAGGTAGAGAAAAAGGAAGTTGGATTTGGTTGAGGGTAGGTGGATGAAAATAGCTTGCTATTATTTTTTGCCATAGTGATCATCAATGGTTGGTGTGACTATTGATAGTTGAGGTGATCATTGATGGTTGAGGTAACCATTAGTGGTTGGATAGACTATCGGTGGTCAGGATGACCATCAACAATTACTATGTGTTAAGTTTGGGTGATAAAAGGTCAGATTGATGGGATCATATAAGGCAATTTTGGGAGATTGGTTTATGTTGGGTTAATTATGAAATGAAAGAAAAGTAATTGACAAATTGAAAATAAATACTTAGCTTATCAATGGTTGATCGGGTGAATGGTTGAGGTGGTTGGCTCATTGATGGAGTCTCATGTGATTCTAGTAGAGTAATGGTATTTGGCTATGAGGTTGGGGATGGTGGTAAGCTGACTCTCTAATGTGATGGTTAGATCACTAGATTATTAAAAGTGACCTATAAAGAAACTTTGGATGCAAAATCTCTTAAAGTCATGGTTTTCCTTTTTCACCTCCTACTCCTCTCTTCTTATAGGCAAGGAAGGAGAGGTGTAATAAGATGTTAATAAGGGTTCCAACTTGATATCTAATTTTAAATTTGATATGTATGGGCTCACACATAAATTAGATAATCTAATTATAAAAAACCAAGTCAGAAATGATGGGTCAATTAACTTGGTTTAGATGGTGGAACCTGACCATCAACGATCAGGGTGACTATCGATGATCAAGGGCTGAGGTCAAGTTGAGTGAAAAGGTGGGTTAAGTCATTAGGTCAAACTGACTATAGTTAGGTAGCTTTGTTGGACAAATGGTCTATGTTGGGCCCAAGGGGGTCCTGAGGTGGTTAAGCTTAATTATGACATTCAAAACTATCATGTGCAAATTTTTGATGTCTACATTTTTCCCCTTTTTGTTATGTAGTTTGTATCAACGAGTTGCAAAACAAAACTAGAATATGTGTTGAAATTTTGGTTGTCTAAAACATGGGAGGAGGTGTTCCCCCTAAAATCAAGAGTCAATGAGGCGAAATAGAATCAAGGGTAGGTTTGATGAGTGGGTGAGTTGGTGATAATATGGGTGATAGGTTGGGCACCAAAGCACAATAACATGCACAAAGTGTGATAAAATTGTGATAGCCAAGATCGTATATTGACTAGGTTGCCATAGTTGGTAAAAACTAAGGTCAATTCTAGAAAGATAAGTGGTAAGTGGACCACATGACCATATGTAGGCATGGCAACTGGTAAATGCAAGTCTCCAAAGTAAAGTTTATATTCTTGTGGGTATCTAAGGTAGGAAGTATTCCCAAAAAAAGACAAATTGGTCAAATGTATTCATGGGTGTCTGAGGTAAGAAGTGCTCCTGAGAAGACACTAATTGGTCAGGCATGTGCAAGGTAGCACAAGTTCAAAAAATGGCTAACATGGAAAAAAATTTCATTATGGTTAAAAGGACTAGGGAAAATTTATCACAAAGCATGCACTAGTTTGGGCTGAAGTAGACCAATAGCAAGGTGATGAGGTGGTTGGTTGATAGAGAAGATGATCTCCATGGGTGGGCACTTAGTGTGGGTGCCAAAATAACATTGTTGATAGGGATAAAACCAAAAAAAGTCCAACATCTTGACTATCAATGGTCAAGGTTTTTGAAGTTGACCATCGATGGTCACCCTGACCATTGATAGTTAGGTATAAAACCCTAAAAAGTTAAAGGTAAAAAGTGAATATGAGGGCCATTTTACTCATTTAAACTTGTTGACTTTGGTGACTTATGTCTTGGCATTTTGTGGTGAAGGTCATTTACTGAGGGTGAGTGATTCATTGGGTGAGGTGCTAAGTTGGATCAATCAAGTGGATCAATTAGACCAGAGTGTTGGAGAGTGATCGAGCTAGGATGCAGGATGGAAGAGGACATGGCCAGGTAGTGGGTCTTAAGATTCCTCCTTGATGATGGTTGAGGAATGAGGTAGGGGTTATATTAGATTGATAGTTTAGTTTTGAATTTTTTAAAGGCATTTGAATGTGGTATTTTCTTGATGTGTTATTGTTGTGGGAGGGTAGATTTAGTTTGACCTAGTTTTAGGGTTTTGATGGTTTTTAGTTGAAATTGGTGAGTGAAAATTAAAATTAAGAGGGTAGGTAGGTTGGGGGTAGGGTAAAGGATAAAGTTATATTATTTGGTTATCATATTTAGGTGTTTGGGTAAGTTTTTAGGTGGGTAGGGTTTTAGATATTTTTACTGATGGTCACGCATAGTGACCATTAGTAGTTATCCCAACCATCAATGGTTGATGACTATTGGTAGAATGGTCACCTGACCATCGGTGGTCAACTATTTTTTGATTTGTTGTTTGAAAATTAGGTTTGATTATTGTAAGTTTGAAGGTAGTCTATATGTATTAAATGTTTGATTCAAGTTGAAAGTAATGATTTAAAAGGGATGTCAAGGGTTTGATAGGTAATAGTGCTAGTTTTAGGTTTGATAGATGAGTTAAAGGGTAGTGTTGGAGGGTAATAGGTAATGGTGAAATGGGTAAGGTAGGGTAGGCTAAAAAGAGGGTGGCATATTTCATATAGGTAAAATGTGGTAGTAAAATAAGTTGGTTTTCTAATGAGCCTTACAAGCACATGAATAGATTCAGATGTGGGATCAAGTGCCTTGAATTTTCCTTGAGATTCATCAAGGGATGATCACATTAGATTGACCACACATGGAGGAAGTGGGCCTCAAAGCAATGTTATACTATCAACATGTGTCGTGAGATGTGGCAATGATCATGGCCCTCATCGAGAGATGGGATCTAGCCATGACCACCTTCCTTCTATCGACTAGTGAGATGTCTATCTTACCATAGGACATTCATAGGATCACTCAATTACCCATATGGGGTGATCTGATATATCATATTGAGTGAGAGGAGAGAGATGAGTTCTTACAGATTTTATATGGATATGACCATGATCTTGTTAGATGACATGCTGGAGGGTTTAGATACACTCCATTGTATCAGAGGGTGAGGAATGATAGGAGGTTACTTATGATGATGATGATGGTAGTATCATGCTTTGCCATTCTAGATTCAAGTAGCAAGAGGTTCCTTATCTACTATTGGGGGTATTGGTTGAGATGTTACTAGTTGTACAATGTTTAGTTGGGTGCCTATGCTACTAGTCCAAATATATAGGGAGTTATGGGGTTTTAGAGCTCATAAGAGATATGACATCACTGTCAAGTTCATGTTGCATTGTTGGGCATATGGGCACATCTAATTTCTATGATCGATGGGGCTACCATGGGAGGGTTATGCCTAGATGGAGTTCAAAGTTAACTTTATGAGGTAGAGAGCTAATTTTTTCCTCATAGGAGTAGGAGGTAAGGTACATGATATAAATTGGTTTAGAGGTGCACTAGAGGCCTTTGTTATTGGTGACATGATTTGGAGACCATAAATCAAGTTTCTATACTAGGCTATATACAAGAGACATACACTATCCATATAGATTTATAGATGGATCTTTGGCAAGAGGGATAGGGAGGAAGAGCTCATCCTATTTGATAGAGTGCAGTGATAGTTTGGCCTGGTATAGGGGATTTTGGGTCTATTCCCAAGGTATAGGTAAGAAGATGCAAAGATTCTTCTCCCAGAGCCACAACATGAACAAGTTTTTCTTGATCATGAGGATTTTTTAGGTAGGACTGAGATAGATGATGTAGGGTTTGTATATGGGTACCCTATGTGGTATCAGGCACTATGTGCAGTGGCCAATATTAATGGTGATGATAGTGGTAGGCAGCCTATGGATGTTGACCCAGTTGGTATAGGTTAGTAGGTATAGATACAAGGGGTTTCTCTAGGTGCATAGGCAAGAGTGGTGCTAGCCACAACACAGGCTCAAGTGACATCTTTACAGGGTCAGCTGGATATAACATAAGGTCAAATAGATACGGTTACAAGTGAGAGGGACCAAGTTAGAACTACACTAGCCTTGGTTACCTAGGAGAGAGACTCCTTGAGATAGATCAAAGGAGGAGCCCTGGCACCTTCAATACCACTGATCACTATCCCCATGGCTTAGTATCTAGCCACAGTGGAGGAGTTACACTACCATGAGGCCATAGTCTTGAGTTGTCGTGATGAGCCTCGATGGGGTGAATATAGAGCTAGTTTTGTAGGTGATGCTATCATGGAAATACTAGGTCAATGGGTTACTTCTATATGTGGGTAGGTAAGGAATTCATAAGGACAAGCATCAGGAGGCAGTTGTGCCCGAGGAGACAGTGGTGTCCCAGGGGCATAGTCATGACATAATTATGGGATATTATATTTTGTTGTATATCATTTTGATATCAGCCTATGAGCCAATGTGATGAGATGTACATTTTGAGATAGAGACATGTATATTTTTGTATACATTATGATATTATTAATGATAGACTCAATATTTATAGATATGACCCTCATTTTATTGCTTATCATTCATAGTTTGCTTTAATTTTTATGATGTTGATTACAGTTATGTTGATCATTGATGATGTTATATTGATTATGCTTATGTTATGGATATGGATATTGATGTAGACTCACCTAGCTAGGCATGTGATGAGATGCATTGTGTTTTATGTTCATATGATATTGATGTGATAATGATGTTCATGCTAAAATTTATGAGTACATGCTTCCTCGTTTAGATTTAGACATGTGGTGAAAATGGTTTACTATTTTTTTTGTTCGTAGATGTTATGATGTTGATATGATATTTGATGGATGTGAAAATGGTGTTTGTTTTTCTTATGATATATGTTGAGATGATGTTATGATCATGGTTATTTTTGCTTAAGGTAAAAAACATAAATTAAGTTGAAAATCAACACTAGATGTGAGATTAAAAATATAATCAAGAGACAAACATCTTAGTGAATATATCAACTAGTCATGAGAGGATAAGAAGAGGGTATGATGCTTCTTCTTTGGCAAGGACTAATATAAATCAAAGTTGGATTGGCTTAAGGAGCATAAGCCCATCAAATGTTTTGTATTGGCATTCATTATTTGGTTAAAAAGTGTCTTAATCACATATTTTCAAGTGAGCTTGAAATCTCTTGCTTATAGTGTAAAAATGGGAGATGGATGGAACCTACTTGCGAGACTAGCATGCCTCTTCCGGAGGTTACCAAAGAGTCAGTATAAATAAATCTATATCATATAAAGTGTAGACTAATCAATGTAGGAAGTCTACTTATCAGAGTTAATTATGGATTTCAGAAATATTGCACTTATGAGAGCCTATTGTGGCTTTCAAAATTCTTTTGTTTTTGCTTTTGCTTGGTAATGGGTCTTTTTCTTATTTGTTATTGCTTGGAGGGTTGGGGAAGCTAATCGATGTGAGAAGCTTTCAATATATTGCTTGCTTTGACAAATGCTTTACTCATCCATCCTTCAAGGGAGTGTTCTAAGTTAGCATGCTTTACTTAATGCCTTTGATATCTGTCCTTCAAGGGAATAGACTACCTAATTTAGAGCAATTTTGATAGGTTTTTAGTAGTTGTCCTTCAAGGGAGAAGTCTATGAATGCTAGGAATGACCCATGATTATTTTTGGTTATGACTTTGATTTTTCTTATTTGATTTTTTTAGACATAAAATTGATTATATAGGCTTAAGGGTTCACCTTTATCAAGGCAAAACTGAAAGTGCAAGAATGTTGATTAGGTGTATAGAGGTTTTAGGTGGCAATAACCATGGGAATCTATTCTATGAAAAGGGACAAAAAGTACCATGAGAATCATTCCATGGGTAGATCCATGGTACCCACTATTCAATATTAGGCAATGATTATGATGGATAATCACATGATTTAATTTTAATCAGTTGCCTCTAAAATAGGGAGATGAATGTGGTCTTGAAAGCAAGGGATGAGCTTAAGTTAAACAAAATGTGATTTTGATCCTCCTCAACAAAAGAAAGAATGTAGATGTTAAACATTGAAGGGCTTAAGTTCTAGATTACCTTCGAGAGAAAATAACTGGTAAGCTCTTGATCAATACTTATGGGTTATGATATAAGGTTTAAGCCAATTGAAATCAAACTTGTCATACTTTTTTTCTCCATATTGGTGACGTGTTGTTCCCAAAATCTATCACTTGTTTTGGTGGGAAACATGTTGACCATTTTGGTCCTGTAGGCCAAAATGCTCTCTTCTTTTCTCAAAAAATGTTCTGAGCAGTTAAGTTTTTTAAATACTCAAGCCTTTTCAGCTAAGGAAATCGTAGGTTCAATAGGCGAGCTTTCTCAAAGGGAAGTTCAAAACACTTAAGGCATTTCCTAAAAATTATAAGGATGGTTCAACACCGAGGTTCAATCAAAAGGTTCAACAGTAGGGTTCAAAGAGTTCAAAGTTTGAGCAGAAGGTTCGAGCGAATGGTTCAAGTGGAAGATTCCAAAAAAAATTTCAACCAAATGGTTCAACTGAATGGTTCAAACAATTGGTTCAATGACACCTTAAACTCATAAATAAGACTAAGTGAATGCGGCTCTTTACAAAACATTGAACCACCGAACTGCCGAACCATTAAACTTTGAACTGTTGAACCATTAAACCAGTGAACTCCAAAAGGTTCAAGGTTCAAAATGGTTCAAGCGACCGGTGACATCCCCACGAATGTCACATTTAGGATTATGGAATAACCATTAATTTTCCAAATAACGCAGACCCGAGGACAAACTCAGTGATCCATTGAAAAAGGACCGAAAGGAGCCAGCAGAAAGTGAGAAGATAGCCCTGAGAGCTCAGATCACCAGGAAGAGATAAATTGTAGCAAGGAAAGAGGGAATGATATAGAGAATCTAGAAATATCTATAGAAGAGTTATTCCAGTAAGTGGAGCAATCCACCAGGTGGACCTTAGAGAGTGCAAGCATTCAATGGCGTGGCCTATTTTTTTCATTGAGTAAAGGTGAATGGACAACCGTGTAAGCATTATAAAGAAGACCAGGCAACCCATGCTTTAGAGGAGACATTTGAGATGATTTAGAATGGCAAAGTTAAGGCTGATAACTTATTCCAACATGGCCCCTTCACAGAATTTCTAATGCATTCAATGCAGCATGGGCCATTTCATGAAAACAAGCACCCAAGTCTTTATTTGGATGTTGTATATTGTAATCTCTCATTTTGAATAAGGGAGATCTCTTAGTTATTATAAGTGAAACTCTACCCAAATTGAAAGGCATTTTTGAGACTTTGAGCTCAGATTGTTAATCATATTTTATCAAGTGAATGAGAAAGCAAGTGACCTTTTAGACTTTGTGTTGAAATAGCTTATGTTATCTAAGAAATCATTCTTATGTATTTTTCATAAATACAATCTTGTCTATTTAATCAAATAAGCAAAACAAATGGAAATAATTTGGAAGATGTCCTGAAGCTAACTGTGGGAGACTTTATGCTGCCATAATTGTCTTTAGTCTGTGTGTTTTGTGTTTTAGTGTAAAGGATACTGGAGAGACTTTGAGATCCCCTTATCTTTCGTAATCTTTCACTCTATTGTAGTTTTCAGTGGAGAATTTGTGCTACACTTCATACTACTATGTTACTTTGTCCTAAATCAGTAGGAGAAATAATGAAAGACTTTATGCTTTTGTGGGTTTCTTTTGGATCCAGTTACTACCCAGGAAGAATCCCTACTATTTATCAAACATCATTTCTAAAAGAAGAGAAATGCCTTCAATAATTACATAAGAATTCTCCTTTATTCTGTTAACATCATCTTTGAAAAAAGAGAGATGGATGGTATGATTTCACCTCTGAGTCCATTTTTAGTTTATATTAGTATATTATAGTTTATAGCGAACCTCCCCTTGCTGAGAGGAGAGATTTATCTCATTCTATTGTGGTCACGACACTCATTTTTCCATATAAATCTCATTATTCTATGGTTGATATACCCATTTTGTCATTAGTTAGTTGAAGACAAAATATTCACCCAACAATTTTTTGGTGACTCCACTGGGGAATAACGCGCAATTTGAAGCCTCAAGCTTCAAATTAAAGCATTTCCAATTCTTTACCATTCTACACTCTAGCAAATCCATGGTATACATGAAGCCAGAGAGCTCAAGGTATTGTTGATCCTATGTTCGAGTTTGTGTAGCAAAATAATTTTGACCTTTCTCCTCCACAATCTCACCTTCAGCGAACCAGGAGTTTTCCTCCTACAAATGTTAGGTCCCCAATACCCGACAAAACTTCTCTTTCCTCTACTAGCAGAGATTTGTCTATACATACCCTACAGAGGTTTGTTATCCCTCCTTTCAATCTTCATATCATGGCAGCCCAAGGCCCTTGGGGTAACATCTTTGGCCCCCTAAATCTAACCCCACCTTTATATAAACTACCCCGTAGTTCAAGAAAGAATTTTTCCAAGTTCTATGATGATGGGAGAGTTCATCCTGATGAGCATATTACAACTTTATGCATAGCTTATGGTGTGATAGGAATTGAATTTGAAGATATAATGGTCAGGTTGTTTGTGGAAATGTTGCAAGGTGCTATCGCAGACTGGTTTTATCATTTGCAAGCACAAATAGTAACTGACTAGAACACTCTTAAGGCCAAGTTTGAGGCTAGGTTCAAACCCATAGAAGATGCACATGCCCTATTGGCTCAGCTTATGCAAATGAAGAAGGAGCCTCATGAACCCATAAGAGACTTCATTGCTAAATTTGACAAGCTAAGGAATAGGATTCCCACAATTGCTCAGTTGATGCCAGAAAATCTTAAATGCTTCTTCATCAATTCTCAGCTTCCTAAAGTGAGTTTCATGTTGAGGTGGGATAGCCACATAGATCTTTCTGTAGCTTAGATTTTGGCCACTGAGGTTGAAGATGATCTTATCTTGGCAGGAAAGATAAGAAGAGATCCTAACAAAAATAAATTTTCTTCGTCTTTTGAAAATTTCTCTACAGGCACCACTGATCCTATGGTACAAAAGCTAGCAAATGAATTACTAGCTCTAAAAAAGCAAATGGCACAAGAGATTTCTACCCCTCCTTCTTATTAGGATATACCAAGGAGGATGTTTCCCAACCAGTCATATCAAGGCAATGCTGTCAGGAATCAAGGGCAACCAAATCGTCTTCCTCCCCTACAGGGAAAGCTTGCCATTGAAGCAGCACCAACTAACTCAACAGTTGGTTATCATGAAGCTGAACATGATTTATCTTTCTAACCTAAGTTGGACCAAGAAGATGATGTTGATCTCTTTGCAGAAGGTGAAGAAGAATTAGCTGGTGACTCTAACATTGGTTTCATGTATTACCAGGATGAAGCTAGAAGTAAGAGAGAAATGTTTGATGGATCATACGCTATTTTTACTAGGTCCAGAACCAGTCAACTCAATAAGATGATAAGGGAAAAATAGGGGAAGAATCTTGACTAGCAATTTCAATTGCTAAATGGGGGACTTCTCTACCATTCCAATCAAAGGACCTTGTGATCAATAAAAAAATAAGTACCTCAAATAACCCTACACCTTCTGCTTCAATTTCTCAGACCAGTACCACACCCAATAAAACCCAAAATGATGGACTTCCTTCCTCTATTTCTAGTTAATTTTAGTTATTTGACATAATTGATCATACTAGGAAGACCAAGATCCAAATGTTTGAGTTTGAATACTTACAATCCAACCCTGAGCAGTTGGATAGGCTAGTTGAATGCATCAAGAACAAAACCATCCCTGTAGGACAAGATGTTTCATAAGTAACTCATGATCCCTCAAAGAACACATTCACCTGAAATAATTTTGTCATTACTCCTCCTGTTACCCCTGAGAAAATCCTTTCTATGTTTCCCTTTGATTAATGGTCATAATTTGATCAACTGTATAATAGACTCTGGTGCCTCTGACAATGTGATGCCCACTAAGGTGGCAGACTCTCTCGGTCTCACTCTGACTTAAAATTTTGGGAGATGTTTCTCTATGTAAAACAAGCAAGTGCCACTTTTGGGTCAAATCAAAGATGCCCAATTTGCATTCACGACCTTCCCAGAAAAAGGATTAAAATGACAGTCTTGGTGGCCAACGTTCCAGCTTCCTATGGCATTCTGCTTGGACAAAATTTTTGCAAGGATGTTGGTGGAGAATTGAACATGGACCTATCTGAGGCAAGGATAACTATCAAGGGCATCATGCAAAGGTTGCTTCCTGAGAAGGAGTCAAAATACATTGTCACCCAAACATCAGCCCCTGAAGCTCAAATTTTGTTTGAATCCTCAGGATTGGGTAACTATTTTCTATCCACAGAAGATGTTTCTATTTCATCAGATGAAATTTGTATAAGTGACAATCTAAAAAAATTAGACAAGATGTCAGAAGAATTGGTGGAGCATAATTCAGATAAAAAAGGACCTTCCCTCTCTAATGAAGAGAAGTCTGAAAGGAGATCAGATTCTAATGATGTCTGGATTCTAGAATTTGATGGCAGCAATTTTTCTACTAGTTTTGGAGCTAGAATTATTTTGATATCTCTGCAAGAAGATATTTTCCCCTATTCATATAATTTGTAGTGCAACAACACTAACAACACCATCGAATATGAATCTTTATTACTCAGATTGAAAGCTACTCAAGCTAAAGGTGTCAAACTTCTTCATGCATGAGGAGATGTTGAACTGGTGGTTTGTTAGGTGAGGAACCTGTATCAAACCAAGAATCAAAGATTGTGACATTATCACAATCTGGTGTGGGACTTCATTGAAAGTTTTGATGCTTTTAGTATTTCTATGGTGCCCAGAGAATTCAATGATCAAGCAGATTCCTTAGTTGTCTTTGCAACCCTCATGGTTCCTCACCAAGATTTCAAAGAGTACAAATACACTATTGAGCTAGTCTTTTGACCAAGTGTACCTGATAATACCAACCATTGGCATGTTAATGTTGACCATCAAATCATGTGCTTGACTGAAATAGAAGAGCAGCAAATTATGATAGTGGACTGTATTATTGCATATCAAAACTAGGTAAAGAAACTCTTCGACAAGAGAGCAAAGATTTGTGGTTTTCAAATTAGAGATCAAGTCTTGTTGTGGGGAAGGAAGAGAGAACCAAAAGGAATGCACATAAAATTGGATTCTTGGTGGAGAAGTCCATTCGCCAATCACTAATTCTAGGGTGAAAATAGATTTTTGCTGATATATCAAGATGAAACACCATTTTCACTACCTCACAGTGGGCAGCATTTGAAGCACTTCAATCCTTGAAGTATCAGATAAGTCCAGTTATACATATGTATAGTCTTTTTTTTTTTGTGTTATTCATATGGTTTTTGGCACCTTTCTTTGTTTTTGGGTGGCATGACTCCGTAGCCCAATGGCATAGATGAAGGCACTTAAAGACTGGATTCTACTCCCTTTGATTGCTTCAAATTTCAACCGATGGAAGTTCTCCAACTAGAGCTAGCTGTTGTTCCCAAAATCTATCACTTGTTTTTGTGGGCAACATGTTGACCATTTTGGTCTTGTAGGCCAAAATGATCTCTTCCTTTCTCAAAAAATATTCTGAGCAGTTAAGTTTTTCAAATACTCAAGCCTTTTCAGCTAAGGAAATTGTAAGTTCAACAGGTGGGCTTTCTCAAAGGGAAGTTCAAAACACTTAAGGCATTTCCTAAAAATTATAAGGATGGTTCAATGCCGAGGTTCAATCAAAAGGTTCAACAATAGGGTTCAAAGAGTTCAAAGTTCGAGTAGAAGGTTCGAGTGAATGGTTCAAGTGAAAGATTTCAAAAAAAGTTTCAACCAAATGGTTCAACAACACCTTGAACTCATAAAGAAGACTAAGTGAACATGGCTTTTTACAAAGCATTGAACCACCAAACTACTAAACTATTGAACTTTGAACCATTGAACCATTGAATCGGTGAACTCCAAAAGGTTCAAGGTTTAAGGTTTAAAATGGTTCAAGCAACTGGTGACGTCCTCATAGATGTCAAATTTAGGATTATGGAATCATTGTTGATTTTCAAATAACACAGACCCGAGGACAAACTCAGTGATCTGCTGAAAAAGGAGCTGAAGGAGCCAGCAAAAAGTGAGAAGATATCCCTAAGAGCTCAAATCACCAAGAAGAGACAAAATGTAGCAAGGAAAGAGGGAACAATACAGAGAATCCAAAAATATATATAGAAGAGTTATTCTAGTAGGTGGAGCAATCCACCAGGTGGACCTCAGAGAGTGCAAGCATTTAATGGTGCAACCTATTTTTCTTCATTGAGTAAAGGTGAATGGATAATCGTGTAAGCATCATAAAGAAGACCAGGCAACCCATGCTTCAAAGGAGACATTTGAGATGATTTAAAACACCAAAGTTAAGGCTGATAACCTGTTCTAGCATGGCCCCTTCATAGAATTTCCAATGCATTCAATGCAGCATGGGCCATTTCATGAAAACAAGTGCCCAAGTATTTATTTGGATGTTATATATTGTAATCTCTCATTTTTAATAAGGGAGATCTCTCTGTTATTAGAAGCAAAACTCTTCCCAAATTGAAAGGCATTTCTGAGACTTTGAGCTTAAATTGTTAATCATATTTTATCAAGTGAATGAGAAAGCAAGTGACCTTTCAGACTTTGTGTTGAAATAGCTTATGTTATCTAGGAAATCATTCTTATGTCTTTTTCCTAAATACAGTCCTATCCATTTAATCAAATAAGTAGAACAAGTAGAAATAATTTGGAAGATGTCCTGAAGCTGACTGTGGGAGACTTTGTGCTGCCATAATTGTCTTTAGTCTATGTGTTTTATGTTTTAGTGTAAAGGATACTAGAGAGACTTTGAGCTCCCATTATCCTTCCTAATCTTTCACTCTGTTGTAGTTTTCGATGGATACTTTGTGCTACACTTCATACTACTGTGTTACTTTGTCCTAAATCAGTAGGAGAAATAATGAAAGACTTTGTGCTTTCATGGGTTTCTTGCGGATCCAGTTACTACCCATGAAGAATCCTTGCTATTTGTTAAACATCATTTTTGAAAGAAGAGAAATGCCTTCAGTAATTACATAAGAATTTTCATTTATTCTATGAATATCATCTCTAAAAAAAGAGAGATGGATGGTATGATTTCACCCCTGAGTCCATTTTCAGTTTATATTAGTATATTATAGTTTATAGGGAAGCTCCCCTTGCTGAGAGGAGAGATTTATCTCATTCTGATGTGGCCACCACACCTATTTTGCCATATAAATCTCATTATGTTGTGGTTGATATACCCATTTTGCCGTCAATTAGTTGAAGACAAAATATTCGCCCAACAACATGGTTTTTTTTTAAGACAAGGTCTATGATGTTAAAGTCTTAAACTTTAAGGTGTTTGTTATAGGCACATTTGATTCACTCTTAATAGACATGAAGATGGGTAAGGGTGGCTAAACGATGCTCATCAAGTATCTCAAGTTAGGGTAAATGGTACTAACGATAATCATGTTCAAAAACAAGATTTTATAAAGATATGTGAAGAGATGGGATTTGGACTTCAAGAGGTAAGATAGCCTCTACTCTAAACATAAGAGAGAATGGGGTAGCACCAATAGGGGTTTAGATGCTAGTACGATATGCCTATAAGGTAAAGGGGATGTGTAAATATCAATCTTGACTAGATGCATTGACCATTTTAGTGAGCATGTTATTGAGGGATTTGTTAGAGGCCTCTACCTATCCATTCACTTGAGAATGATAAGGTGATGAAAAACTTAACTTGATATCAAATGCATCACAAAGATTGTAGACTTGCTTATTTTTAAAAAATTTTCCATTATCGGTGATAATTTTGTGAGGAACACCAAAATGCCAGATGATGTGATGGTTGATGAAGTCGATAATATTTTTGGCTTTGGTTGAGACAAGAGGAATAACCTCTACCCATTTTTTAAAATACTCAATCATAGTGATGATAAAATGGTGTCACTATGAATAATGGGGGTTAATTTTACCAATAAGGTCTAAGCCCCATTGTGAGAAGGGCAAAAAATTAGTTGATATGTGAAGACTATGGCTAGGTGTGTGATGTAAATTGGCATGTTGTTGACATTTAATACACTTTTTCACATAATCACAACATTCTTGGTTAAGGGTAGGTTAGTAGTAGCCAAGGTGAAGGATGCATTTAGCCATGGCAAGGCCACTAAAGTATCCCCCACAGATCCCATCATGCATTTCATTGATAGCATAAGAGGCTTCATAACTACATAGGCAATGGAAGAGAAGAACATCGTAGCCATGTTTATAAAAAACTCCCCCCATAATGGTATAATATGAGGTAATTTGGATAAACACTCTTCAATCATTCTTGGAAAGACCAAAAGGAATGATGGTAAGGTTACGATAGTTGAAGGTCTGCTGATACCAAAGATCAGGTTGGGTTTCCTCCACATTAAAGATGGTGGGAGAATCTATTTTGATGTAAGAAAGTTGGGTAAGTCTATGGATAATGACAAATAACTTAGATTCAAAGGGTGTAGATAGGATTTGAGAGGTGAGGGAAGCCATGGTGTCATAAAACTTATTGGTAGATCATAGGGTGGATTGGATATGGTAGTGTTCAAATGATGTTAAGAGTTAGTCAACTAGTTATTTGTTGTAAAACATCATTCTTAAACTGGTAAGATCCACTGATTTGATTGACCACTAGTTGAGATTCTCTAAATATGTTGATCATTTTGACTCCCAAAACTAACATAGTTTGAAGGCCTATAACTAGGGCTTCATACGCAGCCATATTATTGGTACATTCAAAATATAGCTTGAAGGATAAAGGAAGAGGTTCACCATGAAAGGGGATAAGGATAACGTTGACTCCCTTACCACATTGACACTTTGATCTATCAAAAAATATGGTCACTTGATAGGTGAAGTCTACCTGAGAGAGGATCATGATGGACTCATCTGGAAACACAAGAGGAGGAGGTTAGTTTTTTGCTAAAGGTTCTTTGACCAATTTGTCAGCAATGACTTACCCTTTAATTGACTTTTGTTAAATAAACTCAAGGTCAAACTTAGCTAAAAACATGATCCACTTCGCCATATGTTGGTTTTTGTATGGCTTGAAATGCATATACTTGAGTGGGTCAATATTGGTCATGACATAGGTCTTGTGGTTAAGTAGGTAGTGGTAGAGTTTGGTGGCCATGAAGACTAAAGCTAGGGAAAGTTTCTCAGTATGGGTGTACTGAGTCTCATACTCTACAAGTGTGTGGTTAATGTAGTAGACTAATTTCTCTTTGTGATGTTCATCCTGATGAGCAAGCATTGCCCCTAAGGAGTGGTTGGTGGTGGAGATATAAATTTAAAAAGGTTGGTCATCTTTGGGAGGGGTGAGGACAGGTGGAGATAAAAGGTACTTTTTGAGTGAATCAAAGGTAATTTTTGAGTGAATCCAAGGCCCTTTGATAGTTGTCATTCCACTTTAAAAAGACATCCTTATTTAAGAGGTGATGAAAAGGTTGACATTAGTTTGAGAGCTGAGAGATAGAGTGATGGATGGATTGGATCTTCCCCTACAAACTATAGAGTTTCTTGAGGTTGATTAGAGGAAGCATGTCGAGGATTTCTTTGATTTTGGTAGGATCAACTTTGATTCCCTAAAGGGAAATAATAAAGGCAAGGAGTTTTCCTAACAAGACCCCAAAAATGCACTTCTTAGGGTTAAGGCAAACATGGTAATGGATGAGTCACTTAAAGATAATTTTGAGAATAGCCAAATTATCCTTATGATATTTGGATTTCCCAAGGAGATCATCCATATAGTCCTCAATAATTTTATGGATAAGGTCATGGAAGATGTAGGTCATAACACATTGGTAGTTTGCACCAACATTCTTTAGTCTGAAAGGCATGACCCTATATCATAAGGTCCCCCATGGGGTGATAAAGGTGGTTTTGTGCTGATCTTTAATGGCAATTATAATAGGATTTGATTATAACATGAGAATCCATCTATGAGATATAACATCTCATGGTTGGTTATAAGATCAAATAGTTGGTCTATGTTTGGTAGAGGAAAGTAATATTTTAGGAAAGCAAGGTTGAGGTCACGAAATTCCACATAGATGCATAGTCCCCTTATGGCTTTGGTGATAGGCATGATGTTTGAGACCCATTAGGGATAGTCAATAGGTTGAATGAAATTGACAGATGGGATATGTTGAAGCTCTTATTTGATGAGAAGGGATATATGAGGTTACATTCATTGAAGTTTATATCTAATGGGTTTGACATCATAGTTGGTGACTATGTTATGGGTAGCAATGGACGGGTCAATTCCTGGCATGTTGCTATAAGACCAAACAAATGCTATGTTGCAGTCTTGTAAGAAGGAGGGGAAATCCCAAAGTTCCTCAAAATTTAGTGATTGGTCAATTTTGATAATTTGAGGGTTATCTAAAGTGCCCAAGTTGATATCCATGGTGGATTCATTCAACATGGTTGAAGTCTCATGAGGAAGAGATTTGTGGATGGAAGAATCTAGGGCACCAAGATAGGTGAGAATGGAATCATCATCCTGACACTGAATGGTATTAATGGTAGGATAGTCATCTCCTATCATCTTAGGATGGGTCAAAGGGATGGTTACAGTTTCCCCTTCCTTTTGATAAGTCAGGGGTCTGAGGATGATCATGTTGATGAAAAAAAGTCAGGTGGGATGATCTCATCATCCTTACACTCAGGTGGAGGCAAAGTTAGTGAGGAATGGATGTCTTTCTCTATAATGGTGGTGATAGGTAATTTGGTTTTCTTTATTGGTGGAATGAAGCTGAAGCCATATTTTTCATGAGGCTTTTTGGCCTCAATTAAAATCAACTCATATGGCCTATGTTTATATCATCTGAGACCAAATCCCTTCCAAGCACACCAATGGATGTATGTCTTGGCAAAATCTATTTATCTAAATAGGAGAAGCTAGAGGTGAATGGTCGAGGTGAAAAAGAGGTGACAAAAGCTCCAAGGGGTTTTTCAAGTCCTCTATATATGAAATGGGTTTGACAGTTTGAAGGCCCAAAAGGGATAATGATTTCCATATCAAGGTCATAACTGGGTTGGTGGTTAATTTTCCCATACTCTTGGGGAGTAGGGAAAGCATCAAGGGTGAGGAGGAAATATTCCCCAAGTGAAAGACATTAGAATGTGGATTCTAAGTGGTCTATGGTGGGTATTTGGTTTGAGGGGATTGATGAGCTATTAGATGCCTCATTGGTCAAAGGAGATATGGCTTCATCCTTCATGGTTGAGGGATTGTCTTTGGCTAGTGAGGGTGTGCTAGATGAAGGTAGGAGGATGTCGTTGGGTCAATAAGTCAAGTTGCATGATGAAAAGGGACTTGGGTCAGCTTGTATAGTGATAACCTAACATTCATGCTCAAATTTGATGTAATGATGAAGGGTAGAAGGTCACAACCCATGGAGCGGATCCAAGGTTGTCTTAACAAAACATTATACTAGAATTCACCTTCCACTACATAGAAGAGTTTCAGGAGTGTGTGAGGTCCTAAATAGATATGAAGGATAATAGTTCCCAAAGTAGTGGCCATGGTGTTGTTGAAGGATCAGAGGAAGGTTGAGGTTTTAGACATGACATTGTTTGCTAGTTTAAGTTGATCATAGGCATGGGAGGAGATGATATTAATGTTGGCTTCCCCATCAATTATGACCCATTTGATGTGGGTTTGGTTGATGTAGGTAGTGATGAAAAGAGGGGGATCTAGGTCATCAAGATGGATAAAAGGTATTTCTAAATCCTTGAAGGTGACAAGGTTGGAAATTTGGAGAGCACCAACAAAGGCTGCCAGAGGTTGAGGGTCCTTAGGTTGGACTTCGATTGATTACAATGCCTTGATCATTCCTTGACGATGATGAGGTGAGGTAGAAATCAATTTGTATAGGCACATCTTTGCCAGGATTTGGTGAAGTTGTTTGAGAACCACTCCTTTGATTGATTCAAAGGGGTTAGATTGAGGGGTACCCAAGATAAATACCTTGGATTTGGCTGAAGGTGATGGTGCTTGAATTTGACTTGGTTGGGAGGTGGAAGAAGGTTATGTCCATGGGATGGACACTTTGGCTTTCCCCTTATCCTTTTACTGAGCGTGTGATCTTGTGACCACATGGATAGTATAGATAGAGGGAAGAGTTGGGGTAGGAGATTGGTTTAGTTCCTCATCACTCTGAGGTGAGATAGGGGAGTAGGTAGTTGTTAGATATTGGTTGTTGTTTGTCAAATTAGTATCATACTCATGGGAGGTTTATCTGTAAATATGGCATCCTTGTCATTGAGTTGATGGATTATGGTTTAGAGAGCTTTGTAGTTCTTCATGTCATGCTTGGGTGTCTTATGATAGGTGCATACTTGGTAGTCATTATACTAGATGGGGTTTAGATTTAGAGGGTCAAATGGTCAAATAAGCGATAAGGTCAAGCAAGAGGCTTGTACTAACCTTTGTAAAATAGTTGAGTAATACTAAAAAAAAGGTGGTGAGGGTTTAGAGGTTCTAGCTTTGGTTGGTGAGATTGTAATCTTTTTAGAAATGGGCTTGGTGGTAGAGGTCTTGGGTAAGGTGGTGTTCTTAACTGATGGTTTTGGTTTTGGTAAGATGGAGGTAGGATGTTTCAGGGTAGGTAGTTTGGTTCTTAATGGCTCAATGAAGATGGGCATGTAAGAAAGTAGGTGTGCTAGTGTGACCAACAATGTTGGGTGGGTTTTGGTTGAGATAGTTAGATTCCCAATCAAAGTAGAGGGATGAGGCCCCAAAATAGAGGGCAAGGTTGAGGGAGGTAGAAGCTTGGCCTTCTATCCCTTTGATAGTTTTACCTTCCTAATTGATTTGGTGTGGTGTTTGGTTGGTGGGCCTAGTGAGGTTAGCTCTAGTTTCAAAGATGGGTGATTAACGCTCTACATTGGGAAGATGCCAAGGTTTTTAGTTGGTTTGGTTGAAGTTATAGAAGATGATTTGGTTATTTGAGATTTTTTTGCTTTACATGGTTGAGAAATGGTCAAGTTATTAGAGGTTTTCATTGTTTCAGTTGATACGATGGTAGGTTGGATAGAATTTGTGATTTGGTCTACCAAAGGTGTGGTTGGAGTTTCCTATTTGGTGATACAAGGGATCCCCAATTACTGCCAAAAGGTGGCTTGATCCATGTCAAGTTTGGAGATAAACTCCAATCTCTGAACTAGTATAGAGAATGGTTTATAGACTGGTCTTATTCCCTAGATAGTGGGCTCAAAAGATAAAACCCATAGGTTGAGAAAAGGGAATGGTGACCTTGTCCTTTTCCTCAATCAAAGGACGCAAGATTTGGATGGGTGGTTCCTCTATGGGAGGTGCATATGTGGGGGTTTCCTCTTTGGGAATGATCTCCCAAGGGGAAGTGAATTGCTTAGTAATTGAGGGAGAATGTAAAGTGGTAATGGTTTCTTACTCGGGTATGTCAGTTGAAGGAGGGTTTGATGACTCCACTACCTCAATAAGTGGAGGAGGGGTAAAGGTTACTTCCTAAATTTGGGTCTCCAAATAAAGAGAAGGTAACTCCACTACCTCAATAAGTGGAGAGGGCAAAGAATAGGTAGATTGGGTGATAGTTTCTTTAGCAATGAGCATGTCAAGAACCATATTAACAGTATGGGTGTCATGAGATCACTCAGCTTTATTGCTCTCATTTTTGGTAGGTGCATGATTGGGAAAAGGTTATCTAAAATGTCAGGGGCTTAGTTTGGAGGTGCATTGGGATTATCCAAAACAAGCTCCCCCTTGTCAATGAGGATTTGGATAATGTTTTTGAAGGTATTACACCTACTAACGTCATGCCCCACTACTCGATGGAAAGCACATAGGTCATTCTCATTGTACTAGTTAGGTGTAGGATGAGAAGAATCAAATTATTGAGGGGGTTTGATAGGAGGAAGTTGTATGGTATTAGCTTACAACAACTTCTCTAGGATCAAAGCATAAGATCCCCAAGCTGAGTAAATTGCTTTTGATTGTTTCAATTTTGGTTTCTCATGTTTTGATTTGAGGAGTTATAAGATTTTGGTTGTTTGATAGATGGTGGAGGAGCGGTCTTGAGGATAATCACATTTTTAGTTCCCTTGTTCTTGGCATTGGTATTGGTTTGGAGGAAGAGGCCTCATTAGTTTTGTAGGTAGAGTTTTTATTTTTTGGCTTTAACTTTCCTTCATTGATGGCTTTGTTTTCCAGCTTGCATGCCATGGTAAAATATTTGTCAAAGGTTTTGAATCTATAAACATGTAATGTATAAGATATATTCTTGGCATATGCCCAAACAAAAAGTTCTATCAGTTTGGGTTGGGGTAAAGAAAAGAAAAGTTGATTGATTAGACTCATCATCAAATTTCTAGATAGAGTAAAGGTCAATGACGGAAATTTTATTTGATGTGTCTATTGAAAAGTGATCCAAGAAAGTTTGGTCTATTTGGGTGAAGGAGAAGAGAGTGTTTGGTTATGGCACTATACCAGTATAATGCTTGATCAGATAGGGACATGGGGAAGGTACGAAGGAGGAGAGCATCATTGTAGGCAATCATGTAACATGAATGCCTAAATGCCCTGAGGTGTTATTGGGGATCCTCCTTATTATGAAACATAGAAAACTTGGGAAGTTCCCACTAAGGAGGATGTGTTTTGATAGGAATAGATGGGTGAATGGGCTCGTTACAGATCTGGTTGTATGATAAGATGTTATGAACTCCCAAAATGGATTATTCTCGAGTATCATTTTATTTATTAACATTTTCATCAAATCCATTTGGGATTGTTCACTTGGGAGGTTATACGGTTTATAATGTTGTGGTTGGGTGATATATTGATAGTTTGTGGGAGGTTTAAAAGCTACCACATATTGGTATGTAAACATAGGTAGTTAAATGGATGCTATGGACAGGTAGGTGGATGTAGGTGGTTGGGTAGTGAGTAAAGATACATGCCCTTGTGGGTTACGGATGTAACCAAAGTTGGGTGTAATAGGCCACTATTGAGAGGTTAAGCTAGGTTGGGTAAGAGCTATGCATGGGTTTTTATACTAAAGGAAAGGTGGTGACCTTTGTACTAATTGGTGGTAAGATAGCAGGTATAAACACCACAAGAGTTTGAAGTGGAGTAGTGACTAATAGATTAGGTGAAGCCTAAGGAAGGTTGGAAATGCTAGTAGTAGGCACCCTCATGGTGAGGGGAGTATAGGTGGTTAATGGTTGGGTTAATCCTAGGTTAGATAAGTTGTTGGTGGGGGTGGAAGGTGTAAGGGTGTTGGTTTGTTGGGTAGGTTGGTTTTTCATAGTAGTATCAAAGGGATTATTAGTAGATGAAGATGCTTTTGTAGTCAATGGTTGGGTGGTGACTGTGGCAATAGAAGTGTTCCCTATCAGGTGGGAAGGCATGCCATAAGGTGGATCCATAGGTGGGACCAAAGCAGGGGTATGGTGAGACATGGTGCTAAGATAATGCTGAAGGGCCACTAGATTGTTAAATAAGAAGTGGTGAAGTCTGTATCTCCTCAGGGAACTACCCAAGGGAAATAAGGACTTCCCAAAGGGTGAGGATAATCTTATAGTTTAGAGACATAATCCATGGATGAAGAGATAGAAGAGGTTGATTGGTTTGGTCATGGGTTCTATTCTACTAGGATCTTTCACTACTGGCGAGTTAGAATCATATAAGATAAGGGAGAGAGAATACAAAAACAATCTCACCACTCAAATAGAGAGAAGACAAGAAATGAGCAAGGAAATCAAAAACATACAAAAAAATATGTTAAGTCTTAAAGTTCTTATTAGTCTCTCTTTTGGCTTATGACTTAAGATTTGAGAACCATGTGACTGAAATTGGCTTGTAGAGCTGGTACTAGAAAAGAAGTCTAAGGTTGGTTTTAGGTTGTGTTTAGGTTCTCAAAGGGATCTATAATGGAAATCCATATGTGACTTGGTATTAGGGCCTACCCCCTCACTTCACACACCATAGTGATAAGTGTGTCAGGTGTTTATCTAATATATACCAATTTATAGAGTTTATACTCAACCAGAGAGCTGAGTTGGTTCTCCCCTTGGTAATGATCTTCAAGTAGGATTATCGAGAAAGGGTAAGGTGACTGCTAGCTAATGAAATTATAGTTGGGACTTATGACAAGTTGTTTAGATGTTTGATTGATGTAGATGGTTTGGTTTGTGTGTGTGGTACAAGTGATGCTACAATCAAATTACTTCACTTTAATTTAATGAAGTAAGCTAAACTTGCAAGCAACCAATGAATGCAATTAATTTTAAACCCAAAAGAAATTTTAATTTCATTTATAACCACAAAATAGGGAGAAGAGTATGTTGATGCAAATGAAAGAAACCCAAGTAGAGACTCAAGGGTCCCACCGGACATGCCATAATGTTTCATAGAATTTCAACTTATGTTCTGAGAGAGGAAAAAGAAAGAAATGAAATATGGGTATGGTTAAAAAACTTATTTATTTATGTAGATGTTGAATCAGATGATTTTAGAGAGATCCTCTTTGGCTTGGGAGGAATGCTCTGTAAATAAAATAACACCAAAGAAAATGGTTAGTTAGATAGATAGTTGGGAGGATTGCCTAGTGCTAGCTAGATCTCGAAGCAAGAACTTCCTCGGTGGCTGTCAATCCACATGTTTTAAATAATTAAGTTTAAAAAATAGAAGATAAATTACTTACATCAATAATCAAAAGGTACTAAAATCAAATACAAGAGATGCATGATAACAAAATAGACTAAAATGACTAATATAACAATAGGTGAGTCAATACTAATGTTAAACACATTGGAGGTCTATGAATAGGTAGAGGAAAATGAAGTTAGATTTGGTTGAGAGTAAGTGGGTAAAAATAGCTTGATATTATTTTATATCATAGTGACCGTCAGTGGTTGAGGTGACCATCGACAGTTGAGGTGACCATCGATGATTGGACAAACCATTGACAATCAAGATGATCATTGGTAGTTACGGTGTGTTAGTTTTGGGTGATAAAAAGTTAGATTGATGGGATCATAAAAGGCAATTATAGGAGATTGGTTTATGATGGGCTGATTTTTGAAATGGAAACAAAGTAATTGACAAATTGAAAACAAATACTTAGCTTGCAAGTGGTTGATCAGGTGAATGGTTGAGGTGGTTAGCTCATTGACGGAGTCTGGCATGATTTTGATAGAGTAACGGTACTTGGTTATCAATTGAGGGGTATCAATAAGTTGGCTCTCTGACATGATGGTTGGATCGTTGGATTGATGGAAGAAGTGACCTCTAAAGAAACTCCAGATGCAAAATCTCTTAAAGTCATGGTTCTCCTTTTTTACTTCATGCTCCTGTCTTCTTATAGGAAAGGAAGGAGAGGTGCAATAAGATATTAATAAGGGGTCCAAATTTCTATCTAATTTTAACTTTGACATGCATGGACTCACACACAAATTAAAGAATATAATTATAGAAAAGCAAGTCAAAATGATGGATCAATTAAGTTAGTTTAAACGATGGAACCTGATCGTTGATGGTCAGGGTGACCATCAATGGTTAGGGTGATCATCGATGGTTGAGGGCTAAGGTTAAGTTGAGTTAAAAGGTGGGTTAAGTCATTAGGTCAAACTAATTAACATTAGCTAGGTTTATTGGTTGAATGGTCTATGTTGGGCCTAAAGGGGTCTTAAGGTGGTTTAGAAGAATTGTGACATTCGAAACCATCATGTGCACATTTTTAGTGTCTACACCACTATTCATTCTCTCTACCCCTCTCTCTCTCTCATGTTGTAAAATGCATAAATATGCATTATCTCTCTCATTGTAATTTATCCAATTTATTGATCCATGCAAGCTTGTGCTTGAATGTTTGGAGTGGGATCCTATAGACTAGTGTAGCTTGGTTCACAACCTAAATTCTTCAGGTGGAAGCAAAGTTACTAGAGGAGTTGTGTTGTAATAGAGGAATTATTGAATTAATGAAGTTTGAAGCTTCCATTTTTCTTGTGGTTTTTTCCTTTGCTTATTTTCAAGGGTTTTCCATGTAATCTCTGTGTAATATGTTCCCTCTTTATCTTATATTTTTTAGTATCTTATTTTGCATAATAATTTACTTGCACTATAGGAGCTTTATTCCTAACATGTAGTATCAGAGCCATGTTGTTGGTTGGTTTGTGCAAGGGGAAGTTATTGTGATATGAAAGACTTAGATATTTAAGAATAAAATAAGAGAGTTTATTTTGGCAAGTATCTCTCTATGGATCAAGGGGGAGGATATCTTAGTGAAGATCCTGATCTCTTCATATTAATGAGGAGAATCCCATAAGAGAGTTTTAAAAAAATAGAAAAGCTTTGTCAGACAAGTCAATATCCTACACAATGTTCTTGTTGATGAAGCAACTGTACAATTTGAAGAGCAAGCTAGACTCTTTTGGAGGAGGTGGAACACAAGTCATGAACTTGTTATGGTTCTTAACAATAAATAGAAGGGGTGTTAATGTGGTATCCTACTGACCACATGTATTTAGCCAAGATGAATAGGAAGAAAATTTCCATGCAAAGGAAGGAGGTATAGACAAACTTGAATATATACTTATTTTGAAGTAGTTGAAGAAGATGAAGATGCAAATGAACAAGTGAGACTTGGTGTTCACATAAGGAGAAGGCCAATGTTGACAATTTGAATCAGGGTGCACAGTGTTGTGTATATAGTTTTGGTGATTGGCTAGGTAAACTTATGCATGGACTAACACTATAGGCACATGAGTTAGTGTTTTGACAACATTCAATAAAGCAACGTACATTTTTTATGCTAGTTAGAAAACTTAGTAGGTGCAGTGATGCACTAAGTAACACAATGCCTTCTTTAGAGCTGTGATTGGTCTACTTATATCATGATGATAGATAGAGGCTATGAGGAGAAGTCTAATATTAACTTCTATGTCATCTTCTTTCTTCACTACTATCAAGAGTGATACTGTAGACACCGAAATCGTGTCTACTCCCTGGTCGACTCTCCCCCTTGGTCCCCTTCGTCCCGTTCCACTTCTAACCATGCCTAACCTATGTCTTATTAATTTAAAATAATCATCTATTTTAAATTAATAATTCTCTCTCTCTCTCATGACACCTCACCTCTCCTTGGATGCCCTCCACTACCCCATGCCAAGTCTTAAATGCCTTAAGACCCCATTTCAACCCTTCCACTCATTTCCCATGCCTATTAAACCACCTTCGACCATTTCTTACCATGACCAGCTGACCTCGGCAGAAGCAAGAATGGACAAAAGGCTATTTTTAGCCCTTTTTCCTATTCTTTGGCTGCCGACGTCGGTCAGTAGTCGGCCGACATCAACGGTATTGCTGGCGTCGGTTTCCTTCAAAACTGCATTTCTACATCCAAAATGTGGATCTATCGACCTTTCAATCTTTAATCTGCCAATCTTTCCAATCCTCCAATCATCTGATCTGCTTGACCCAGAATCAGACCTCTCTCTCTCTCTCTCTCAAGCACACACCAAGCATCACAGGCTATAGGAGCTCACATTACAGGAAGTCTTCTGCATTAACAACCATTTTGCTACACTCTTTTTTCAGCAAGCCACAGGTAAGTATTTCTTCTGTGTTTTCATTTCAATTATTTATACTATGTTAGTAACTAGTTTTTTAGTTACTGCTTCTTCTTAACATCATCAACCAGACTGTCAACCAAATCACATCCCAACCTGTTCTCCGAGAGCCTTCTCTCACCCTTATCTCCCTGTTGCCTCTGTCTTTTATCTAATCCCTTTTTCAGACCATACTCTCTACCCTGCAGCCCTATACAGACCTTTAAAAAGACTCTCAGACCATCCAAACAGACTCTCAGACCATTCTACAGACTATAAACCCGTCCAGACCCTGTCCAAGACCATTGTCCTGATTGACATCGACCACTGCCTCCACCGACGTCGGCAGACTAATCGACGTCGGTAGACTTGACAAACCGATGCCAGCAGACTAACCGACGTCAGCGACTATGGAAGATCGACAACAGAATACAGGTAAGCTTTATCTTTATTTCTTTTGTTTAGTCTTTCACCATTTCTTTCTTTTATCAGATATTCTTTTTATCAAACTAGTGGGTTGTCATCCCTCAAGGAAGTATTCGCACTTCTGGGATCAAGCTTTTGCTTGGCAGCGCACCACCTACCTATCTAACAACCTCTGTGTTTGAGTCTCTTTCTTCTACAGGTGTCATCCTCCACAACCAAAGAGGAGTCCCTACAATGTCTGGATAACGGTGCGCAGACCTCATTCGGGTAACATCTAACCCTAGACCATTTCTTTAGTTTCTTATTCCTTTTGAATGTGAAAGTGAAAACTTGATAGAAACAGATATGTGCACTTGTTATTATTCAAGGAGTGGAACAATGTTATTCCTACATGGTGATCTTTCTTAGGGAGATAGGTTTTTAGATAAATTAGGTAGAAAGTTGTTGGTTTATAGTTTAAAATCATTATATGAGTTGGTGCAGATGTCACACATGTATTACAAGAATTTTAGTACCTTTATAGAAAGCCAAGTGTTTTGTAGAGGTTGTTGTTATGAGTTGTGACATGTTGGATGTAGGCCCCAACATGATCACTATTGTGATGGCTCAATAGATACACATGAAATGAAAGTGATTGGAGGAACAAACCAAGGATGGAGATGCACAAGGATGGGAGAGCAAGGAAGTGCCCCACTTCTTGTAGTTTTTGAGTTGTCTTCCTAGGAGTGTCTCAGAGGTGGAGAAGACATGTTATGTCATGTGTATTGGATTCATCAAGAGTAGGAAGCCTTAGGTTACCATGGTGAGAACTAAACTGAATATTCCCAAGTAGTGGGAGTTGTGAGTGGTTCATGGTAGAATCTTTATTAAAGGATTGATCTCTATGTGGAGAAGTGAAGAGTCACTTCAGGGGTTACAATCTGCTATGGAGGAGCAGAGGTTGAAAAAACTAATTGGGGTAGAGAAGTTTTAATAGTGTAAGAAAACTTATATTGGATTTGTGTCAAGGTAGAAAAGGGCATGGATGAGTAACTCATTAAATAATACTCAAGTGTGGTAAAATCCTATGCATATTGACTTTAAATGGGAGAATGTTAGGATGTGAAGTCACTATTCATAGTCATTATTTATAGGTACTATTCTTGGTCACTATTCATGATGACATGACCTGATAGTGATGTGGATGGTTAGTGATATGGATTATTAGTGATGTGGTTGATTGGTGATGTGGTAAGGGCCCATGGAAGGTATCTCATGAGTATTCAGGTTGATGTGATGGGAGTGGAGCATATCACTCCACCAAGGCACATGGATTTATCCTTGGTATTCACATGGGTGGTGTCACATGGTGAAAAAGACAAAAGGGTTGGTGTGGGATGGCTTTCTAAGGGACCCCATGATTTCCATATGTGGAGTGAGTAAAAGTTAGGACTCATGTGTCAATGGAGAATAAAGACTTACTATAGTAGATTGACCCCACATGTGTGTGAGAGACTATGTTTTTGGGGCCACATGAAGGTGGCACATGTTCTTGTCTATATTTAAGATGCCTTAAGACCTTTTTTCACATGGAGACAACACCACCATCATTATGGAGATCACATGACACCCCACTCATGTGTGGGTCAAAATTATTTGGTGCCACTATTCATTCTCTATCCCCACCTCTCTCTCTCATGTTGTAAAATGCATATATATGCATTATCTCTCTCATTGTAATTTTATCCAATTAATGGATCCATGAAAGCTTGTGCTTGCATGCTTGGAGGTTGGATCTTGTAGGTTAGTGTAGCTTGGTTCACAATCTAAATGTTTCAAGTGGAAGCATTTAGTGCTTGTATGTTAGCACTAAAAGAATTGCTAAAGAAGATGTGTTGTTAGAGAAGAATTAATAAATTAGTGAAGTCTAAATCTGCCATTTTGCTCATGGTTTTTTCCCTTGCTTATTTGCAAGGGTTTTTCACATAATCTTTGTGTAATGTGTCCCCTCTCTATCTTACATTTTTTAGTAGCTTGTTTTCCACATTAATTTACTTGCACTATAGGAGCTTTATTCCTAACATGTGGTATAGGCCTATGTACATTGATTTCAAGTGGGATAATGTTAGGATGTGAAGTCACTAATCATGAATCACTATTCATGATCACTATTCATTGTGACATGGCCTAATGGTGATGCAGATGGTTGGTGATGTGGCTTGTGAGTGATGTGATTAATTGGCGATGTGGTAGGGGCCCATGGAGGGTATCCCATGAGTGTTCAAATTGATGTGATGGGAGTGGAGCATAACACTCCACCAAGGCACATGGGTTTGTCCTTGGTAGTCACATGGGTGGTGTCACATGGTGCAAAAGACAAAAGGATTGGTGTGGGTCAAATTTATAAGAGACCCCATGATTATCATGTGTGAAGAGAGTCAAAAGGTGATTACAAGTATCTTTTGGACTCATGTGTCATATGAAGAATGAAGATAAGAAAATTACTATAGCAAATTGACCTCACATGTGTGTGGGAGATAATGTTTTTGGGGCCACATGGAGGTGGCACATGTTCTAATCTAAAGTGAATATGCCTTAAGATTTTTTGCACATGGGTACAACACCACCATCATTATGAATATCACATGACACCCCACTCATGTGTGGGTCAAAATTCTTTGGTGTCACTATTCATTCTCTTCCCCCTTCTCTATCATGTTTTAAAATGCATAAATATGCATGATCTCTCTCATTATAATCTATCTAATTAGTGGATCCACGCAAGCTTGTGCTTACATGCTTGGAGGTTGGATTTTGTACTAGTTTAGCTTGGTTCACAACCCAAATGCTTCATATGGAAGCATTGAGTGCTTGTATGTTATTAATGAAGGAGTTTCTAGAGGAGTTATGTTGTAAGAGAAGAATTTCTAAATTAAAGATGTCTGAAGCTATCATTTTGCCTGTGGATTTTACCTTGATTATTTACAAGGGTTTTCCACATAATCTCTTAAGCTATCATGTTCTTTTTTTGTCTTATATTTTTTAGTAGCTTGTTTTCCACATTAATTTACTTGCACTTTAGGAGCTTTATTCCTAACATATAGTATCATAGCCATGTTGTTGGCTTGTTTGTGCAAGGTGAAGCTATTGTGATAGGAGGAGAGACTTGGAGATTAAAGAATAAAAAAGATAGTTTATTTTGGTAGGCATCTCCCTATGGACCAAGGTGGAGGATTTCTTGGTGAAGACCCTGATCTCTTCATATTGATGAGGAGAAGCCCACATGAGAGTTGAAGAGAAAGATAGAAAAGCTTTTTTAGACAAGTCAGTTTCTTACAAAGTGTTTCTGTTGATAGAGCAACTCTACAGCTTGAGGAGCAAGCTGAACTCTTTTGGAGGAGATTGAAGAAAAGGTATGACCTTGTTATGGTTATTATCAATAAATAAAATGAGTGTTGATGTGGTATCCCACTGACCACATGTTGTTAATTGAGATGAATAAGAAGAAAAATTCCATGCAAAGGAAGGAAGTATAGATAAACTTGAAGCTATACATATTTTGAAGAAGCTAAAGATGAAGATGTACATGAATAAGTGAGACTTGGTGTTCCCAAAAGGAGAAGGTTGGTGTTGACCATTTGAATCAAGGTGCTAGAGTCTTGTGTATATGGTTTTGGTGATTGGCCAAGTAAATCGATGCATGGACTAACACTGTAGGTGCATGAGTTGGTGTTTTGGTAACATTTGATATAGCAAGGTACATTTTGGATGCTAGCTCAAAAACTTGGTAGGTATAGTGATGCAATGAGTAGTAGGATGACTTCCTTGGAGTTGTGATTGGTCTACTTGTATCATGATGATAGATAAAGGCTATGAGGAGAAGTCTAGTATAGACTTTTATGTCATCTTATGTCTTCACTACTATCAATAGTGATACATGTACTAGTTATTATTTAAGGAGTGGATCAACGTTATTCCTACATGGTCATCTCTCTCAAAGAGAGAGAGTTTTTTAAACAAATGAGGAAAAAAGTTATTGGTTTGTAGTTTGAAATCACTATACGGGTTGGTGTAGATGTTGCACATGTAGTACAATAAATTTAATACCTTCATGGAGAGCTAAGTGTTCAACAAAGGTTGTTGTTATGAGTTGTACATGTTAGATGCAGGGCCCAACATGATTACTATTGTGATGGATCAATAGAGACACATGAAATGAAGGTGATTGGAGGATCAAACCAATGATGGAGATGCACAAGGATGGGAGAGAAGAAATTACCCCACTTCTTATAGTTTTTGAGTTTTTTTTAAGGAGTGTCTCAGAGGAGGAGGAGACATGTTATGTCTTGTTTATTGGATTCATCAGGATTAGGAATCCTCATATTGCCATGGTGAACACTAAATCTAATATTTCCAAGAAATGGGAGTCATGAGTGGTTCATGGTAGAATCCTAATTAGAAGATGGGTTTGTGTGTGAAGTGAATAGTCACTTCAGGTGTTACAATCTGCTATGGAAGAGTAGATGTTGATAAAGCCAGTTAGGGCTGAGAAGTTTTAGCAGTGCAAGAAAACTTCTACTAGGTTTATGTCAGGGTAGTAGAGGGTATAGATGACCCACTGGTTGAAGAATACTCATATATGGTAAAGGCCTATGTATATTGACTTCAAGTGGGAGATTGTTAGGATGTGAATTCACTATTTATAGTCATTATTCATGAATCACTATTCACATGCACTATTCATGATGATGTGGCCTGATGGTGATGTGGATGGTTAATGATGTGGTTTTTGAGTGATGTGGCTAATTGGTGATGTGGTAGGGATTATAGAGGGTATCTCATGAGTGTTTAGGTTGATGTGATGGGAGTTGAGCATATCACTTCACCAAGGCACATGGGTTTGTCATTGGTAGTCACATGAGTGGTGTTGCATGGTATAAAAGATAAAATGGTTGGTGTGGGTCAAATTTTTAAGCGACCCCATGATTTTCATGTGTAGAGAGAGTCTAAAGGTGATTGAAAGTATATTTTAGACTCATGTTTCACATGGAGAATGAAGACAAGAAAGTTACTATAGTAAATTGACCTCACATGTGTGTGGGAGATAATGCTTTTCGGGCCACATGGAGGTGGCACATATTCTTGTTTAAAGTGAAGATTCCTTAAGACTTTTTTCAGATGGGGACAATACCAACAACATTATGGAGATCACATGACACCCCACTCATGTGTGGGTCAAAATTCTTTCGTACCACTATTCATTCTCTCTCTCATATTATAAAATGCATAAATATGCATTAGCTCTCTCATTATAATTTATTCAGTTAGTAGATCCATACAAGCTTATGCTTGCATGCTTGAAGGTTGGATCTTATAGGCTAGTGTAGCCTAGTTTAAAACCTGCATGCTTCAAGTGGAAGTATTGAGTACTTGTATGTTAGCACTAAAAGAGTTATTGGAGGAGTTATGCTATAAGAGAGAAATTACTAAATTAATGAAGTTTGAAGCTACCATTTTGCTTGTGGTTTTTTCCCTTGCTTATTTGTAAGGGTTTTCCACATAATCTTTGTGTAATGTGTTATCTCTTTGTCTTATATTTTTTAGTAGCTTGTTTTACGTATTACTTTACTTGCACTATAGGATCTTTATTCCTAACATGTGGTAAAGGCTTATGTATATTGACTTCAAGTGGGAGAATGTTAGGATGTGAAGTCACTATTCATGAATCACTATTCATAATAACTATTCATGGTCATTATTTATGGTGATGCAGCTTAGTGGTGATGTGGATGGTTAGTGATGTGGCTAGGTGATGACTTGGTAAGATCCAAGGTGGGTGGTATGGCCCACGTAGCATCTTTGAAAGTAAAAAGTGGATGTGAGAGAAAGTGGGACACATTTCTCCACTAAGTCACATGGGTTGGCTTGTGTGAAAGCATGTGAGGACATAATGATAGTGGATCACATGTTTCTACTTTGGCATGTGCTTGTCGGGCACAGTTATCTATGGGATCCTATTACGTGAGGTCAAAAGTGAGAATATTTTGACTCACACATGTCTGCACATGGAAAGTGGGAGACAAGGATCACTATGTTAGATTGAGGTCACATATGGAGTGGGGTGTAGCACATGGAAGAGCACATGGATTTGCACATCAAGTGGTCAAGTGGGCATGATGAGATGGCATTCAAAGGCTTGACCTTGCACATGGGGGGGCATGATTTCCTATTGATGAGTAGTGCTCCCACATGGAGTGTGGTGTAATTCTCTCCCTTCTCTTTATTTTATCTCTATGTGAGTTATCCTTTGTTAATTCATCTTGTTAGAGGATCCGTGCAAGCTTATCTTGGTTCACACCCTGAATGCTTTAGGTGGAAGCATTAAGTGCTTGGTTGTTAGCATTGAAGGAGCTGCTATGGAGGAGCTATTGTAGAAGAGAGTTTGATGTTGTGATTTAATGAAGTCTGGAGCTACCATTTTGCCTATGGTTTTTCTTTGCACATTTCAAGGTTTTCACATATTCTCTATGTAATGTGTCCTCTTACTTGTCTCATATTTATGTATCATATTTTTTGCATTAATTACTTGCACTCTAGGATATGGTTCATTGATCTAACATGTAGTATCATGTATTTATTCCTAATAGTATCCCTAGGGTTTCTCAAATGTAGGTGTTATGCCCTCCATGATCGAGACTATGATATTTGCATGCATTCATTTAATGGAAAGGTAAGTCAAGGTATGCATATGGTACTTTCATTTACTTTCAACATTTATTTACGTACTTCATTCAAATTAGCTCTGTTGTTGTGTTCTTTTTTCAAGCACCATCCCATGTTATACTATTGTGACACATGATGAGATTCATGTGAGACGTATGTATACACATAATATTTTTAAACTTTATCATTTATTAGCACTTTCTCTCTTGCAGGAACCTATCAGGTTTCAATCTCTTTGAGTGCACACCTTAAAAGATGTACTGGAAAAGGGGTGGATATACTATTGGTGCTTCACAAGATTGTTGTTTAATCATATCATTCATACTATTAGTCTAGCTTCCTTATAATGTCTATCTATTTACCTCCTATGACTCCATTAAATCCTAAAACCCTGAAATATGGCTAAGTTTGAAATACTGAAATCTTAAAATATGGATAAGTTTGAAATATTGAAATCCTAAAATATGGCTAAGTTTGAAATCCAATAAGGCACTTCAAAACCTATAATTTACATTATAGCTCGTAAAGGTCCGAAACCACTCTCAAACTTTTTGAAAGTCTATACATAAAATATAATTTAAAGTATAAGAAACTATATGTCCATACCTAAATGTCAAATTATACTTATATATGTGTGTGTACACACACACACACACACACACACACATGGATATTTTAAAGAAAGAAGTTATTTAGAGGATAATTGCTTGGGGGATCAAGGCTTGAAAGGTGTTGTTTTCAAGCCTTGATCCCCTAAACAATTCTCCTCTTAAATAACTTCTAACTAAAAAATACCCATGTTTATATATATATATATATATATATATATATATATATATATATATATATATATATATATATATATATATAATATATATATATAAACACCTTTTAAGCCTTGATCTCTTAAACAATTATCCTCTTAAATAACTTCTAACTAAGAAAATACCCATGTTTCCTTCTAGGTCAGCCTAGTCAATCTAGTTGTAAAAGTTATAACACATGTTACACAACTAGGTTGACCTGTTCAACTTGGTTCAAGGTTAAATGTTAACTTTTCAAAACTAGCTCATGGTGGATAACCTTGTTGGCTAAAAATACAGAAGGGTTAGAATCTATCCCTTGTTATAAATATTACCTTCATTTCAATCCAATAGAGAGGAATATTCATTTTCACATTATTACAACTCGCAATTTTACTATATCTACATTTGAAGGAGCCATTGCTTAGGGTTTGCCTTGGAGGGAAGTTAACTTGTCTTGTGATAAGTCTTAGATGCAAGTAGAAGTATTTTAGTCTAGAGCTTATTTCTATAGTGTGATCCTTACAAAGTCACAATAATATCTTGCAGAGCACCATTGGCTAAGGGGAAGACCGAGACTCGATAAGTTTGCTCAAAGGTAAATATCTCTAACTTTTATTATTTTATTTGATAGCTAGATATTGTATAAAGTAATAGGTTTTGAATATACAGGGCCTTTTTTAGATTAGGTTTAAACTTAAACTCAGTGTAGCTATAGGGTTTTATAGGCTTTCCATCTGCCACCTTAGGTGCTTTAGGCCCCCATTTGCCTACCATAATCCCTTGTTTGTTTTGTTTGTTTTAAATAATCCCCATTTGTGTTATAAGATTTGATAACACTAGATTAGATTTTATTTTATGCATTAGAAGATATAACTAGAGTTATTGCATAATATTATTTGCCTAGAGGCTTTATAATCCTCTCCTTTATTGTTATGTGATAAGTTCTCCCTTAATCAGGACAAGTGCTCTCTTAGTTAGTTTTATTGAATTTAATTTGGTTATGCTCCCAATATAAAATGTATTGTAATAGATGCTAGTTGATTACCTTCCCTGAGCTTGGATTTACTAAGTAAGATAAGTTGTAGATATATCTCAATTGGTTGCATACAATTTCCACCTCCAAATGTTTTTAAGGAATAATTCATAATTTTATCATAAATTTTTACCTCAACCTCCAATTTGGGTTTTCTTTAAATTGTTGGAAACATATTAAAGATACATATAACTTTCCTATTACAAGTGTTTGACGATTATGTACAAATTTATAACAATTTTCAAAAGAACAAAAAATTATGTTTTTGACAAAAAAATGAATATTTCATAATTTCAGCATAACTTTTCACTCTGACCTCCATTTCAAGCAATCTTTAAACCGATGGAAATATAGCAAATCTATTTATAACTTTGCTTGATGATTCCCTATAGATTATTTTAGATTTGAAAAATAATAAAATAGAATATTTTTAAAAAATAATAAAATAAAATATTTTAAACCAATTGTCTGCCCCGTAATACATTTTCCATCAATACTCCCTACATGTTGAAAAGAGTTATTCATAAAGTAATCATAGATAAAATCTGCAAATCTTACATAAAGTTAACTTAAACAAAACCATCAAAACTATTGTCAATAAAAATTCATCACTACTTAAAGCACTATCTTCAAATAAAAGATTAATGTATTATTACTCCAAAAACCTAGTGTCTCTTTTGATTCGAGATTTCGTTTGGGTCAATTGTGGGTATGTACTAATCAATTTTGTATGGAGTCAAAACACTTGTTTTACAACATTACTGCATTTGTAAACTTTACAATAATTAATTATAATCAGAGGAACTTTTTGTATTTATGTGTTCAGTGTATTATGAGATTTGTAGCATATTTTATTACCCTTTTAGAAAAAATTAGAGCTCTCAATGAGATCTTATTCATTATGAGAATTAAAGATGTCTAGTTACATTTATCAAAGAGATCTCCCAACATAGAGTTGGCCTCCTCAAGAGTCAACATCACAACTCTTTATTTCATAATTTAACTTTAGACTCCTTTTTTCAACCTCAATTTCAGAAATATAATCAGAGCCATTATTCTACTCAATAGTTATGAATTGTCAGGGGAAATTCTCAACAACTTAACATTTACATTATATATTTAATCTTCTTCTTTTTTCACATGTTCTTATTTGAAATGTACTTTTCTTAAAATCATATTAACTTGTAATAATAAGTATTGAACATTAATATATATATATATTCATATGACTTTAAAAAGAATTAAAAAAAAGCTTTCCAAATTTATATGGGATTACAAATAAGTACTTTAAAGGAAATATATGGCTTATTCACAAAATAAGTTGTCGAGTCCACACTTAGGGATTAAATTTAGTGAGTCTAAATTTACAGGTTATATATACATTTTTAATTGTAAGAATGGTCCACGGACCGTCAAATTCCAGGCGTGGTTGGCCATGGAACCGCGGAGATTTTTTAAATTTAAAGGAAATGTTGCTACCAATTAAGATTCTATACGTAGCGTAATTTTACCGATGATATAGTTTCAAAGTAGTTTTCATATAAGTCATTATGAAGAATGTGTGTTAACATGATTTACGAAGTCATTATGAAGAATGTGTGTTAACATGATTTACGAAGTCATTATATACAGGCTCCTAAAATTGATCTGTTAAGAAAACTTGGTAACGCCTCTTTCCATAGGAGCTATAGGTCGCATAACAGAACTTATGGATTGGAATGGCTTGTATGATTTATGGGAAAGAAGATGAAGATGAAATATCTCCTCTTTATTGCCGCTTCGGTACCAGCACGAGCACGGAACAACAGGCAGATACACTCTTTTACGTGCCTTCTGATTAACAAAAATGCTTTAGAATCTGGCACTGAGAAATCCACATTGAAACAAAGAAATCGATCTGGAGCTCGCAAGACATTGTGCGAATTCGACAGTGATGTGGTTTTTCTAAACAATAAAATCACAAGCTATGCGAAAGATGGGAGGATTGAAGATGCACGTCAAGTGTTTGACAAAATGACTAAACGAACCATTGTTTCATGGAACGCCATGATCACAGGATATGCGTGTAACGGGATGATCAGTGATGCGCGGCAACTGTTTGACGAAATGCCTGAACGAGACGTGGTTTCATGGAATGCTATGATTTCGGGGTATGTTCGGAATGGAAGATTGGAGATTGCACGGCAACTGTTTGAAAATATACCCGAAAGGGATGTAGTTTCTTGGGACTGTATGATTTCGGGATATGCTAGGGAAGGGAGAATGGAGGATGCATGCCAACTGTTTGACAGAATGCCTTGTAAAAATCTGATTACGTGGAATGCGATGCTTGCTGGCTTTTCCCATATTGGGAGGACAGAGGAGGTACGGCACCTGTTTGACAAAATGCCTGAACGAGATGCGGTATCATGGAATATGATGATTACAGCTTATGGACAAAGTGGAAGAATGTTGGAGGCACGCCGGTTGTTTGATGTAATGCAGGGAAAGAATATGGTTTCTTGGAATGTGATGATTACCGGGTATGCTCAGAAGGGGTATATGTTGGATGCGAGGCAACTGTTTGATACAATGCCTGTGCGAGATGTTGTATCATGGACTTCTATGATTGCAGGGTATGCTCAGAATGGGAACATATGCGATGCACGCCATCTGTTTGACAAAATGCCTGAAAGGAACATAATCTCTTGGAATGCAATGATTGCAGGGTATGCCCAAAATGGCAGGATGGAAGATGCAGCCCACCTGTTTAACTCAATGCCAAGTCGGAATGTTTCATCATGGAATGCAATGATTGCAGGATATGCGCAGAATGGGCAGATAGAAGATTCAAGGAGACTTTTTGATGAACTGTCTGGCCCTGATAATCTTTCTTGGACTGTTATGATAGCAGGATATGCCCAAAATGATCACGGAGAGGAGGCCCTGAAATTGTTTTCACAAATGAAGCATTTGGGGTTCAGGCCTGTCGAATCCACCTTCACTTGTGTCCTTAGCGCTTGTGCAAGTCTAGCAGCTCTGGAACAAGGCAAGCAGCTTCATGGTATCTCCATAAAAACAGGCTTTGAGCCAGGTGTATTTGTGGGGAATGCCATTGTTACAATGTACTGCAAGTGCGGAAGCATAGGTGATGCGTATTATCTATTTGACATGATGCCTAAAAGAGATGTGATTTCATGGAATGCGATCATTGCAGGATATGCTCAACATGGCTATGGGAAAGAGGCACTTCAACTCTTTGAACAAATGCAACAGATGGGAATTAAGCCAAACCGTATCACTTTTATAGGTGTTCTCTCAGCGTGCAGCCATGCTGGTCTAGTCGACAAAGGTCAGCACTACTTTCATTCCATGACTAAAGATCACGGCATTGCAGTAACAGTTGAGCACTATGCCTGCATGGTTGACCTTCTTGGCCGTGCTGGGCATCTAGTTGAAGCAGAGGATTTTGTAAACAATATGCCAATCGAACCCAATGCAAGAGTGTGGGGTGCATTGCTGGGCGCTAGCAGAATTCACGGCAATGTGGAGCTAGGACAGCGAGCAGCAGAGAAACATTTTTGAATTAGAACCACATAATGCAGGAATATATGTGCTGTTGTCTAACATGTATGTTGCAGCTGGCAGGTGGAAAGATGCAACAAATTTGAGAGTGATGATGAAGCAGAGGGGTGTGAAGAAGGAACCGGGATGTAGTTGGATTGAGATCGAAAATAAGATACATGCATTTCTTGTGGGAGACAAGTCACATCCACAAACTGAAAAGATCTATGCAATGCTGGCGAAATTAGCTGAGCAGATGAAGGAAGCAGGTTATATGCCCCTGAAAATCTTTGGTCTGGATGATGTGGATTAGGAAAAAATTGAACATGTTTCTACTACAGGAGGAGTCACTAATTGCTTTTGGATTATAAATAAGTCCCTGATGACTTTATAATCAAGAACCTCCAGAGCATGGGCGATTGGTGTACTTTAAAAGATTCTGTCTCCAAGAAATTCTTGCAATGTTTGCCAACAATTGTGGTAGAGCACCAACATGGCTGTGGGATCTCTTAGGTTTGAATTCTGGTTGGCCCGTGCTTTACAACATTGTATTGGAGATAGGTCGGCTGGTATACTCGAGCCACATGTGGCTGGAGGAGGGGGTGTTGTGGGCCAGTGGCTTAGTGGTAGAGCACCCAAAATGCTCAGTACTCACACAGGTCCTAGGCGAGTTTTGGTTGTTTCATACTGTAAAGCATGGGCATTGGTTCTTGTGTGGGGAAGTTAAACTTGCATGCTGACAGGTATGAAATATATGCAATTTATGTTATACTTTTCACTTAAAGATTATCATTTTTTATTTATCAAAGCTCCTCATTGTGCAGATACCATTTGAAAGCTATCACTTGGTGGAGATACAAGATTAGTCAAGTATAAGATAACTGGCATTTAATGTATCAAGAGTCAAATGGTAGTTGGTCCAGCTTTATTTTGTTGGTGTTTACAAGGATGGAATCCTACACCATGTAGCCAATCCATTGGCACTGCTGTGAAAGTACATGCATACAAAATAAAAAGGATAAAATCAATTATAACAATCTTTTCCATTCATTCTGCTTTATTGAAAGAGCACAAATATATTTGAAGATTTATTTAGGTTTATATTAGAAAAAAAAACATTTTCCAGAGCACAAATGTATATGAAGATTTATTTAGGTTTATATGAAAAAGAAAGTCATTTTCAAGACACAGAGAAATCTCATGCTCTTATTTTAGTTTGTAGGAAGTATGGAAATATCTTGTTCACTGGTGCTTTCCTTATGTCAAAAATATGGAAATTGTTTCATGATTGAACCCTATAAGACGCCTAAATGTGCATTTATGCAGAAGAATATGACACTCTGGCATGGGGATGAATTGCCATTTTGCAATGGCTGGGTTCATATGTGGAGAAATTGCAATTGGAGAAACAAATCAGATGGCTCAGATAGAGGTTAGTCTGCAATAGGCTCTATATTAATGTGCAACAAGTTATTTAGGCATGTTAATCCCATGGTTGCATTGACATTTTAGCATGCGATGTTTGCTACCTAAAGGTTCTCACCTGTCATGTAGGTTCTTATGTGTGACCGAAATCTTGAAGACTAGTCCTCTGGTCCTTGATGTCTTCTGTGTGCAGGTTTGAGGAGTTTGGCCCGACAGGAGACCAGCACTGCATAGGCAACCCTCTCTTCACATTTCCATTACGGATGTTGAGATGCTATTGGCAACATAAGACTGCCCCACTAACTCTATGCGTGCCTTTTATTGCAGCCATATCACAGCTGTTTCAAAGTCTCAAGACATTTGTGGATATGCACAGAATCTCAATGAGAGATTTGTTTGTTATGGCAACCTAGCTTAGGCATTGCATATCCTTTGATATGAGAACATTGTATTTTCCGTGAATTTTCTCTAATTGCAACGTGATTTACCTTGTTTAAAATATTCAGGAACGTTTGGTAACTCCAAGCCAGCTCAGAATTTTTACAAAGCTAAAACCTAAAGAATTCATAATCCTGTTGTTTGGGAATATCTACGAGTTCCTATATAATTTCTTATCCTGCAAGTCTGTGGTTGTATCTTAATATTTTAGAGGAAAAAGCTGACGAATAAAAAACATGGCTTTTCAGAATGTTTGTTTAAAGGGTAGAGATTGAACCCCAAATAATTGTTATGACTATGTATGTTTATCAAAAATTTCAAGAAATGCCTAAGGATATTCTAGGCATATTTTCTTGGAGGTGTTTGCAATTTTTTCCCAGACCATCTATTGCAGAGAAAGCCTTAATGTATGACATATAAACTTAACTATAAACTAAACTAAAACAAAATATTAAAAGAATTCAAAGGAATTAGTAATCAACCTCCATGTTCCACGTGTTTACAAATACTTTCCATATGCAAGTCAGACATTCTCTGTTTCACCTTAGAACGAAAACAATCCTAGGTTTCCTTACACAACTACTTCAAAATTATTCCACCCACAAATTGCTCCATCTCCTACAAAATAGGGATAAGCAAATCTTTCTTGCAAGGACAACATAAAAGGATGGGTGGGGATCGTACTTGTCCTGATGATGAGCCTAAGAGGTGGCTCGAAACATTGACATTACTCATGGATCAGATTGCAGCTTCTCCATTATTTGATGCCAGCAAGAAACATGTTCAAAATGAGAATAGGAATCTGCCTGAAGCTAACAAGTGATTGTTAATAGCTCACCACAAAATTTTAGTATCTCTAATTGCTAGATTGTTGATTGACATTCACAATTGCTATGGTGATGATATAAGTTGGATCTGCACTTCTGCTCAGTCATAAGGATTATGAAATTGAAAGCAATCATCATATAAAGAAAGCATAAATAATTGAATTGGAACTGGTTATTGAAATAGATTTCTATGAGCTTCATTGCAAACGTCATTGTTGAATGGAAACAAGCATGATTGATTTAAATTAGATATTGAAATTGAAAACAGTCATCATTGAAAGGGTTTTAGTCTAATTGGTGCAGATGATGGTAACGTGCAATGTCACGACATCCACCAAGGTACACGTACCAGGAGATGCTCTAAAGTGATGAGTCTGGGTTTGATTCCCAAGTGAATTTGACAGAATGGATACTCCAGTCCTTGACACGAAGCGGAAGGCTGCAAGTTGAATAAAAAAAGAAGCAATTATTGTTGAATTTTTAATTCTTTGTGAACGATGTTTTGGTGTTGGAACGTAGGTGTTGATACTCATTTTTTGATCATGCAATTGAAACTTTGAGTGAATGCTTTAACATCTATCATTTTTAACATCAAACGTGTCTGGGAGGCATTTTTTGTGTCATTGCTCTATCAGACACCAGACTATAGATATGAAAATACACTGCTCTTAGATTATTGAATTGGTTGTGATACACACTCTGGTTGTGAAAGTACATATTACTCTAAAATATATGTTTTAGTCAGAATTTGTATTCTGGCATGTACAGATCCTCACCATCCACTTTTACACTTTTTTTTCACATAATTTTTTCTGAATTGAGTTGAGATGACTTGGCGTTTTTAAATTCTGAAATAAAATTTTAACATGAGATAATTTGCATTTTGGTGTACATTGTTCTTTGTCATCGACATACACTGTTCTATTTTACATATACTGTTTAAATAAGCTAGATTGAAATGTGATACAGGTTAATGTTTTTTGTAAACTGACATTTAATCGGGTGGTAGTCCAATTTTATTAGATTTGTACATAACATGGTAGTGAAAGTTTTACTTGATAGCCAGGTTCTTCATTGAAACACCAAATCATATCCTTTTCCAATCTGTGTTCTTATGTTTGACACATGAGAAAATCCAATATCCAAAGCCACAAAATTAGGAAAACCACAACTAACATACCAAAATCGTGTGTAGACAACCATGAAATAATACTGATAAAAGAACTCCATTACTGCTTTGGATTGTTGCCATTTGAACCTACAACCATATAATATATTTTGCTGTCGGCCTTGGCTGATGCCCCTCTTGCAACCTGTATGGGTTGGGGATGAATGCAACTTGTTTGACTATGGGTTTTGCAACAAAGTTAACTGACAGTTCATATCTCCAGCTCTTTCTTCTCTCTTGCAACAGTCATAGCAGCCTTACTGTGCTTAATTTCCCATCTATAATTGGTCCCTTACTGTCAAGCTTCTCACATGGAAATTTAAGGAATCTTTTCCAGCTCCTTTTTCTTTCTTGCAACAGTCTTGGCAACCTTACTTTGCTTAATTGCTACCCTTTTGTGTTGTAGTTGAAAAACTTATTTCTCATAGTCCTCTACTTCAACAAGGATTTGCATTGAAATGTTTGAAGGAAGAATTTTGGAATGTCAACTAAAATGAATTCCCCGTCTATAATTTGGTATTACAGTTTTTATGGTATGAGAATGGATACAACTTGTTTGACCATGTGCTCTGCAACAAAGTTAGTACAATTGAATGCCTTGAAGACAATCCAAATAAGTAGGACAATTTATATTAATCATTTCCCAAGCAAGGGATTGAGGGGATGACTTTGCTTCTCGAATTGCTTTTATTGATTTTGAATTTCCCTTTGTCTTCTTTCATGTTCTCTTTGAAGTCTTTCTTTCTCTTTGTTCTCTTCTCTCTCATGCCACTCCAAGAGCTTCTGTTGTTCCCTCACTTGTATTCCAGTTTTACGTGGAATCTTCTGATGTTACTTTTTCTCTATTCAGAAAGTATTGGAAGCCTTCCTTTGTTTAATAGCCTCGTTCCTTTTCTTCCCCTAGTTCAACACCTTTTTTACAGTTCTCTACTTCAACAAAGTTGCAAGCACGCATTTGAAATTTGAATTTTGAAATTTCAACTAAGACAAATTCCCCCATTCATAACTCCCTTGGAAACTAAGGAATTAGGTCAAAGCCCCTAGCTCCCCCATCCATCTTGAGTGATGTGTTTCAACCATATCCAGTTCCTCGCCATTGTCTAGATCTTCTCCATCCAAGTACTCACTTGCATCTACATAATGTGAATTGCTGGAAACCTTTCAAGTGGAGGTGGCATAGATGTTGTGGATAATGTTTAGTCCTCTACATTATCATTCAACTAATTCATGTGCATTTGCATAATTTGAAATCCTAGAAACCCTTCAAGTGGAGGTAGCATATATATTTTGGATAATGTTTGGTCCTCTACATTCTCATTCAACTATACACCAAGGTTTGTCATATTCTTGCTTAGCTATTCATGTTGGATATCTTGAGTAGGAAAACTTAATTTTATATCCTACATTTCCTCTTGTTGAGTGGAGTTCATGTCAAGGGGAATGTCGGCATGCTCATCCAATATAATGCCAACTTTTTCATTGCCCTCTACATAATCCTTTTAATTTCCCTCCACATGATTCTTGTAAATTGTAGTAGTTGGTTGCACAATAGATCGTCCTTCACATAAACAAACACCTCTTGCCCCTCCAAAGGTTGAGTATCGAATTGCATAAAGATGTAAAATTTTATTTGATGCACACCTCTTTCTCAACAATAAATTCAAATTTATCATTTGGGCGCTATACACAAGGAAAACTACACATTTGCCTCGTGCACTCGACTTCAAAGGGATGGTTGAGACAATTGACAAAAAAGGAGAAACAAACTTCAAGGATTGGGTTTGTGAGGTGGATTGAATGGTGGTTGGGCTTGCCTTTGTAACAATTGTCTTTGACCTTGGGCTCTTTGTGCCCAATAGTTGTCGGTGATCTCAAGATGATTGTTGAGGGCGTTAAGGGACAATCAAGTGCGTAAACTTAAAAATCAATTAATGGAAATACAAGGATTGGGTATGAAAACATGTAGAATATTTTTGACTTTCTAGGGCTTAACATTCTCCAAAAGTGTCATTAAATGACGAGGTGATGAGAAGCAAAGCTAAGGCCAACAATCTACTCAAAGAACTAGTTAAGTGATTTTGGCCAAGAAGCAAACAATAGAGATGGACAAAGTAGCACAAACTTAGAGCAACTCGGTGCCATGTGGTTCTAATCTACCAACAAATTAAATTACGACAAAGGAAATTGAGATAATTTACACACATGCAAGTAAACAAAGCAATGTTTACTTGACTAGAAAATTCTAGGTTTCTCAATTGTTCTACACAACAGTGCCGAAGACCGGGTGTGCGGTGGGCAAGGCCACACTTAGAGGTAAGTAGTGGATGCTAGAATGGACATGAAAGAATAACTAGACTAATCTACACAAGCACATTTGAGATAAGTAGAACATTGATTGCATAAATGGAGTTTCTTTACAATATGTAGAATAGGGAAAAGTACAAATGTGTACAATGAGCCAGTAAAGCTAAGAGTGCAAGCTCTTATGATCAAAAGGGGAATACATCCTTGTTGATTACTTAGATTATTGTGAAAGAATAAAGGATTGTACATATGTTTGAATGCTAGAGGAATACTAACGAACTCCTTTATGGTCTTTGCATGATCTTTCATCTCTATGGATGCATAGGTAGCCAACACATAGAATGATTGCTAATGGTTTTGTTATGGTACATATATACATATGTATGAACTACAAGATGATGTTTGTTATAAGAGAAGTTACAAAGTCACTTCAGCGTCCCTGACTGAGTGACGATCCAACACGTGGCATGCTATGAAGATGCTTTGACATGGTGCAGGTGTGGAGTGTGCCATATAGCATGTTGCATGGCAGTGAAGTGTTCACAAGTGAACGTTGATGTGTAATGGTCCTAGTATATATGCAGTGACAACTGGGATGCAAAGAAGCAATGTGCAAGATGGTTGACGTGCCGCAAGACTGTGAGGTGATGCACAATGCCAAGGTAAATTGCAAACCATGCAAGGTCTTGTGTGGCAATAAAGAAGTTGTGGATGGTGTATGATGATGCACATCATTACATAAGTTGTGAAAGTTATGCGTGGATATTAGTGTGAGGTTGCAGACGTTGCGAGCATTGCAACTTGAGTTATACAAAATTGCACGAATTGAGAATGTTGCAACTAGCTTGCAAGATATTACAAAAGCAAAGATGAAAGTGGGGTTTTGTAAGGAAATACATCAAGATATTGTGACACTTAATGGGTTGCACCAAGTGTTGGGTGATCTACACAGAAAGTGGGAGTTGCACAGAATGCTATAAGGAGATATGCTAATGTTGTGCATTACCGCAAAGCTGTATACTTTCCATGAGATGCCATAAAGGGTGGAATTCTCAAGTTTTACAAGAGAAGTAAGGAGGCTTGCATGACTGCAAACGATTACGAAGTAGGATACAAGTTGCACAAGGATCATTCTCCCTTTCTTGGAAAGCAATGGTCTCCATTGCATTGTTGGCTAGCTATGGGAATTGAAACTCAATCTGCTCAAGGTTGTACCACTTAGCTTAATCAGTATAGTGCTCAGGCTTGACTACTCGAAAAACTGATGAGTACCATGGTGGCATGTCTTTGTCACTTCAATTATCTAGTTTTTGTTTGTGAGACTCAAGTGCTCAAGTTTCAAATCAAAAGGATGTTGTGTTGTCGTTGGATCAAGAAGTGGAAGGAATTAAGGCTTAAGGAGCTCCACATTGAATCTTGGGTGCATGCTCAAGTATGAAGGTAGATTAAGAATGAATGCATTCTCACTAGCTGCACAAAGAATGGTGTAAGGTCCATAATGCAGAGGCTTGATCTTTCAGTGTGGTCCCTTGAAGTGCTCCTTTTGAAGGTACAACTAGAATTTATCACTAACTTGGAGAGCATGAGGTGTGTGATGTGTGTCATGGTGCTCTTTTACTTTTGTTGTGAATGTGAAAGAATATACTAAAGCTGCTAATGATAAAATAATATGTGTTATATAAACTTATGCACTTTGTCTACTTTTCTTTTGTGCATGTGTGATTCAGTGTCGACTGGTGCATGTTAATAGATGTCTACAGGTGTTACATGCTAGAACCCAAGACATGTCTAGAATGTACCATGCCCAATAAAACTGTGAATAAATCTATTTTAGGCATGTTGGATGTACACTAGGCTATCATCCCAAGTGAAAGCATGCACATGGTTGTACATTCATAGAAGATGAACAAATGTGTGGTTGAAAATTTTCATTTTTAACTTCTATGGACGGAATGTCATCAATCAATTCAACTTCGTACCCATCAATTCCCACAATGCTTTCCAAAAATGACTCACAAATTGTGGATCTCTATTAAATGTAATGAATGTTGTGAGTCCAAAGTGAACCCATACATGGTTGAAGAAATATTGCATAGTGCTAGTGTGTTGATGCATTTATTGTAGGAAACCATGATAGCCATATTTCAAAACCAATCCACTACAACAAACATTGTGTCATGGTAGTGCTTCATCATAGGCAACCTAGTCATGAAATTCATGCAGATAGATTCTTGTGGTCTAGATGGAACTGATATAGGTGTGTAAAGTCCTAGATTCATGTTTGTGGGCTCTGTGATATAACAAGGAATACAATACTTGATGTGTTACTCCACTTCTATATGCATGTGTGGCTAGTAGAAGTAAAACTACAATGTAGCTAGTTTTTGTAATGCTGAAGTGGCTCGATGTCTTGGCATAGTGCACCTCCCAAATGAGTGTCTAGCGAGATGTGTCATCAAGAACATAGAGATGTTGAAGCTTGTATAGGATCTTGTCAAAAACTTAAAACTCACAAAATTATTTACCAATTATGATGACAGTGTAAGTGTCTGCAAAATCCTTGTCAGATCAGTGGAGTGATACCCAATATGTGAAGTTGTGGTCATGCTTGTCTAACACTATGATGAGCATGTGAACTAGTAGTCAACTAAGGATTTGATACCTTCTTATCCTTTCCTTTCATGTGTTTTTATCATGAGATGGAACTCCTACAGGTAATTCATCCATTTCATATGACACAAATTCTATAGCTTGGTTTGTGTTTTCATGGATTGAAGTGGCTTATGATTGGAATGAATGACCATCTCCTTACCCAAAATGTAGTGTTGGCATTGCTTGATTACTTTTCACAATAACATACAATTATTTCCCATTAGTGGAGTACAACCAAACCTTATCAATGAATGTCTCAGAGTGGTATGCGACAGGATGCCAATGCTACATGTGTACTACACCAAGTGCATTGATGTGAAATTTAAAGGAATGCACAATGTCAGGGATTGCAAGAACAAGCAATGTGTAGAGGCATTTATTGAGAGCCTCAAATGTGCATTGTTTTGAAAGTGTCCAATTGAAGGTTTATTTGGTGTACATGGTATGACTAAGAGGCCATGCAATGTTTGAGAACTTGAGAACAACCATGCAATACAAGTTAACAAGTCCAAGAAAAATTCTCATAATTTTGTGATAATAGGCCAATCATGGTTTATATTGACATTATTTGGGTCTACATTAATGTTGTTATGGTCAATGATTTAACCTAAGTACTGGATGCTTGTGATACCAAATGAACACTTGGCTAAGTTAAATTATAACTTGTGCTTGCACATAATGTCTAGGACATGAAATATGCTCTAGATGATCCTCCCAAATCTTGCTATAGATGAGGATGTCATCGAAGTAGAAAACATTGAATGAATTGAGAAATGACTGAAGTATGTCATCCATCAAGCGCATGAATGTCGCTACCTCATTGGTTAAGTTGAAAGCATGACCATCCATTCATACAATATTCACCATGTCTTGAAAGTTGTCTTCCATATGTCTTCAAAATGGAAGGGGACCCAATGGTAAACTAAATCTAGGCTGATCTTGGTGAAGTATTGAGAACTTTGGAGATGATACAGGAGGTCACCAATTCAGGGAAATGGATAGTGATTCTTTAATGATATTTTGTTGAGTGCATGATAGTCTATGTTAAGGTGAAAAATTCCATCTTTCTTCAATGCAATGGATATTGGAATCCCACAAGGGGAAGAGCTAGACCCGATCTTTCCTTGATCAGGGTTATATTGTATTTGGAACCAAACTTCATCATTCTCATAAATTGATCTCTGGTATATAGGGCTATTTGGAAGAGGGGATATAGGTTCCAAATTGATGCGGTGTTTTACTGCATAGTGTGTTGGGAGGCCTTTCGATTCTATGAAGACTTCACCATACCACTTTAGTACCTTTTTGAGCCTCTACTACTATGACAATGTTTGTGTAGTGTGCATTTCCAATGATTTATTACTCTCTTGTACAGGTGCCTCCGAACAAACTAGGATTAGTACAAACATATGCATATATAGGATGAGTTTTTTTTGTTTTTGGGTAGAGACTAATATGACCTTGGTTGTATGTGATGAATTAAAGATTCTGAAGAATTGGTTTTTGATGTTAACAATACATTTTTCCAACTTTATGTTATATATATATATATATATATATATATATATATATATATATATATATATATATATATATATATATATATATATATATATATAACATAAAGTTGTAAAATATAGTCGAATAAGTATGGCCTCCCCAACAGTATGCCACAAATTTAAAGAGGTGTAATGTTGCAAGCAACCTCATCCTCCATTGGCTTGAATTTTTACTAAAAGCTACATCATTGTTGAATATATATATCATTTTTTGATAGATCAACCCAAGTGAGTATGGGCATGGGTGTGCTATAGTAGGACGTGCAAGACATTAAACCATGTCTTACGAAATGAGGTTATTTTGACTCCCACTATTGATGGTGACATGGAGTTGTCCTTTGACCCAAAAAATTATGTAGAAGAGATGCTCGTGCTCATTTGAAATGCATTATGTAATGTTGATAGTGATCAAAGAATAACTATTTGGATCAGTGTGATATGTGGCTATAGGACTTGATATAGATTGTGTAAGTAAAGTTTGCTAAGTGTGGCATTTAAAAACGTCATGGACACATGAGAGATGATGTTGACACCACTTTCCACTTGATTTATTCTTTCATTTTTTTGAGTTAGATGGTACAAGAGACTTTTGGTATTATACAAATTTCTTAGGTTGATATCCTTTACAATTTGCTATATAATTCTGCAAAGGGGGTTTAGATGGTACATTGTTTGTGGGTTAACTCTTGCACAATCCATTAGATGGATAAGTGATACATTGCTTCATCTTGGACTTGGCTTCAATCTTGGTGGCATTATGATAATCTTTCCCCACAGAGTTAGAATTCAATAATTCCATCTTCATGTAGATATAAGGCAAAATTCCATCGATGTACTTCGACACCTTATGTTTTCTTGTCAAATTATAAATATGGACACACAAGGTAGTCATGAAACTTGTTGGTGTAGTATTCCACAAACTACTCCTTGTATTGGTGCAGCTACTATAACTTGATGCATTCATCCTCAAAGTAGTAGAGAGGATAATGCTCCTCCTTCACTGCATCGAAAAAGTATTCCAAGATTCGATTGGAATAAAATATTATATGTGTTGCATGATGAAATTTTCCTACTAGTGAACCACTAGAATGGACATCATCAACATGGAAAATGTGATCTTCTCAACGTCGATGAATTAATTAACTGAGTAGTATGCCTTGAGATGGTGAATCCAAGCATCTAACATTGTGTCATTGATCTTGCTTTCAAACATGGGGATGCCAAGATTGAATTTCAATTTTAAGGGGATCTGCTAGTGAAATCATTGGTGAGCATGTTGTGGGAAGGAGGATGTGGAGGCCAAGTTGAGATAAACCATAAACTTACGAAATTGACTAAAGATTTTGGCGTACCATGCTTCCACGACATTAGTAATGAGCTCTTTCACATTAGGGGATACCTCATGTTACTTCTAAGCATCAACCATATTAATCTTACTACGACATTCTTTTGAGTAGGTTAAAATAGAGCTAACTGGTAATCTTTCCTTCTCTCATTATGCTTGCATGTTTACATGCATAATAAAGATCACATCTATGATACCAATAATCCACATGGTGGTGCCCAAGATCGAGTGTGTGGTGGACCAAACCACACTTAGATATAATTAATGGATGGTATATTGTGATAGAAAGATTAATTAGACTAATCTACCCAAACACATTCAACATAAACAAAAGACTGATATACCAAAATGCAACTTCTATCCAATATGCATAATAGGTAAAAGTATAAATGTGTAAAATGAATCAATAATGCTAAGAGTGCAAGCTATTGTGATCAAAACTAGAATGATTCCTTGTTGATTTCTCAAACTACAATGAAACAATATAGGGCTAAAATGTGTTTGAATGCTATAAGAATATAAAAAACTATTTTCTAGTCTATGTGTGATCTTCTGGCTCTATGGATGCATAGGTATCCAGCACATAGAATTAATTTCAATGATTTTGTTACAATATACATAAATACACGTATGAATTAAAAGATGATAGTTATAACTTACAATGATTTACTAGAAGATTAGTTGTAAATTAGCTTTATCGTCCCTAACCAAGTGATCATTGCAATCCAACATGTCACATTCTACAAAGATGTTCTAACATGGTGTATGTGTGGAGTGTTCCATATGGTGTGTTGCATTGTAAAAAAGCATTGGAAAGTTCTTGTTGATGTGTAATGGTCCTACATAGGTTTATAGTTACAATTGACATGCAAATAAGTAATGCGTAAGATGGATGATAAGCCACAAGGTTGCAAGGTAATGCAAAACACCGAGGTGAGTTGCGACTAATGAGAGGTGTTGTGAAGAATTACAAAAATAAATGGTGCAAGAAATTATAGAAGCTATGAATTTTTCATGTGGAGATGGGCAAAATGATTCAAAAAATGCGAGTGGTATTGTTAGTTGTAAAAGACTACATGAATTGCAAGTGTTGTGAATGGATTATGTCATACTTTAGAAATTGAGATGACTATGGAGCTAGAGTGTGGCATTTATGGGACTATGAGGGATAATGCATCAATATACTACAACAGTTAACTAGCTTTTCCAAGTGTCAGGTGAGTTGTTTGGAAAGTGGGAGCTACACATAATGCTGCAAAGAGCTATGCCAAAGTTGTGCATTAGCATAAGGTTATATATTTTTTGTGAGATGTCATAAGGGTAAAGAGATCAAGTTATGCAAAAAGGAGTGAGGAGGAATACATGGCTATGATCAAATACAAAGTAGGTTGTAATTTTGTGCATGGATCATCAATACTTGCATACATTAATTAATGTGTAATCTATATGTGTAACAATGATATCTAGCTTGTAATATAAAGGAGTTCTAAAATAATGTTTTTGTTGTTTTTTATGATAAATAATGTTTAATTAGTTAAAATATTCGAAATTATCGTCAAAACTCATAAATGGAAGCATATCAAATGTTGGGAATGATTATAAAGAATGAAAAAAAAAAAAAAAAAACTGGGAGAAGGCTTACGTGATTAATCAACACAATAGTTGAAACATAGTAATGAGATTGATCCCCTGCACATACAATATTTGAAAACAAAAAGAGGAAAACCTTAAATGAAGGATCCAAAAAGATGTAAAAAAATAAATGGAGATAGATGAGACACTGACGACAAGTGGGAGTGAGCTTGGTAAGATGGGCTCACATACACGAAATAAACATAAGAATATAAAGGTGATAATAAAAAATTTAGACACGATGATGTATGGATGTAAAGGAATTTTAGAAACACTATGAAAAAGCCTAATTCAAACCTCGTATGGCCTTAGCATGGACAAAACAAGTTTGGAGGAAGAGATACTTAAGAATCTCAAGAATAGAGGGTAAGTGTGCACAAAACTAGAACTTATAAGGAAAAGTGAGGATTCTTAGTTAGTATGAGGTGGATACTATGGAGTATTTTCACATGAACATCATCGAATCTAGTTTTTAAAGAGGGAAATAAACTAGGATTAAGATTTGGAAACAAACAAAAGAAATAAATCTATAAAATAATAAACAAATATATTCGTTAACAATAATATAAATCAAAACAAATAATTATGAATATATGAAATGTCAAGTATTATATAAAAAACCAAGATTGAGAGAGAACAAGGGTGAGTGTCCATAGATTGAAGTGGTAAGGTTAAATATGTTGTGTAGATAACTCATGGGAGTCTTGACAATAAAATAGAACAAACTCCAATAACTTAATTGAAGTAATACAAATGATAGAAAACATCAAAACTAAGGCTGGAGATTGTTAATGCAAAATAATGGGATGTGATACATTTTTTTCTTAATCTTGGAGAGTGGGTAAAAATGATGCATTTATAGGAAAATAAGTAAAATGGGCTTGTTGGATGAAGCCAAAAGGACATGGGAGTGTATTTGAAGTGGCAAAGCCATGTGGACTATTTCTCCTTCGAATCCAATTCTTTGGTTTATATGCATGGATGTGTGTTGTGAAACCACCGCTTTAATGTATACCAGATGTTTTTTTTTTTCCATACGAGAATAAAAATGAGAGAACACTGAATGGGTAACATGAACACATCGGAGAATCATGTGTAATGGTAAGATAGTTTAGGCTAATTAATGCCACATGTGTTGCCTCATGCCACTCCTGACTTGAAAATAAAAACCACGAGGAGTCCAAAGAAAATAAAAAACTTAAAGAGCTACCCCAATCACGAAAATTTTAAAATAATGGAAAAGGGGTGTTAAAGGGGGAGATAAATCAAGATATAAAAGCACTTTTTAAACACCAAAAAAACATTTTAACTTTTACTATGATAAAAAAATTGATACTTGGCCCATGAGTGACCATATTATGAGTGGAGATAAGTGATGGGAAGCTGATGGAAAGAGGATGGTAGGTATACCAACGACAGTGTTTAAGGCCCATGGCTAGGTAATATTTGACCAATTTATCTCAAAACCCTAGGTTGTTTATGGTTTCCTAAAAATAAACCATAGGGTAATGGAACAAGATACAAAAATAGTAAAAATGATATTGTGTGCATTCAAAGAATTTTTTTAGTTTTAAGTTGGTTTTAATGTTTTTCTTAGTTTTTAGATTTTTAAGGTCATAGTGGCATAACTACTGACACATGGGAAAAATATTTATGATATTTACATAATTTTTAGTTTAAAAAATTAGATTTTTGGTAATTGTTGGTTAATGAAAGTAAAATTTATGTAACCACCATTTGCATTAACTGATATAGAATAAGAACCATAACTAATGGAAATTACATCATATGAATTAGGGTCAAAGAGTAGGTTTGGCTACCCTGGGTTTTGGCCTTACTAACATATATAGAGATAAAATATCTTGAGACAGCTAGTATCTAGAGGTAAGCATAGATTTTTTGGTTGTATTGTCAGTCACTTTTTGAGCGATTTACTAAGTTAACAAGATGTGAAATGGAGCACATTTTGGTTCTTACAAGTGCAAGGAGAGTGTACCATTACTCTATAGGTTTTATAAAAGATACAAAAGTAACAATTTTAGAGAGGAGGTAGGCCATATCTGAGACCATAACAAAATAGAGGCTCACAAATGGGCCACCTACTTCAAAGACAGGGCAACAAATGAAATGAGCATGAAGCATTTTATCTAACTAGTAGGAGTGGGTAGATCTTGTATTCATGCTAATTGTAAGATCATCATTGGAGTGTTGGTTTCATGGTTATTCGATGATAAGGGGAAGGATATGATTTTATATTTTTAGGTTCCCATGGTTAAGGAGATAGAGGAAAATGAGAGAGGCTACATTTACTAACCAAGACCTAACATGACCTCTATAGGGTTGCTATATTGGGGGCATTCTCACTGAGCTACCCCACACTAGTGATGAGTTGGGTATATGAGTGGTTCATCCCCTAGTAGAGAGAAATGGGAATATGAGATGGAGGAGCCATCAGAGTGGCTTGGTGCACATACACAAGTAGATAAAAATATAACCAACATGTAGTGGACACCCTAAGCATAAAATACATTATAGTTGAGCCATACACAACCATTCTCAATTAGTGGCTAGATCATGGGATGACCTTGGTGAAATGTTGGGGTACATATTTTTTAATATAAATAAGGAGGAACACTAAGGTTAACCTCATGGACAAGCTCCCTAATATTTTATGGAGCCTTATAGATCAAACTTTCCCCATGTTGCACTAGTATATGGAGGAGAGACAAGACATGACACTAGGTTGCCTGATATGGAGACAATTGGTAGGTTGTGGTGGTAAGCATTGGGAAAAGGAGGAACTACTTGAGGGTAAAGAGAGTGGAGGAGAGGAGTAGAATATTCCAGTAAGGAGGTCAAGGGAGAGGTTAAGGAGTAGTTTTAGGTGGACCCTACACAGAAGAAGGGATACCCTCATGAGTTATATATGAGATATTCTCCTTCCTTTCGTACTTTATAATATGACTTACTTTATCATGTATAGCTAACATATAACATGTGTGTGATTATGTCTCTGAACATCATCTTAGCGAGTGGAGTTTCTTTAGGTACATGTGCATAGACATTTTCATGACTCCCACTAGATAGACTTTTGAAGTCATATTAGTAGATCCAAGTGTGTCTGCTCATGTAGTTTGACACACATACATGTTCTCTCCTACTTGGCATACCTTGCATGAGATAATAACTAGGGGAGATAGGATAATTTAATTATAGGTTGAATTAGATACCTCTAGTACGAATGTAAAGGATTACATATAGATTCTCCTAGGAAAGTGTGGTGGGGTACGCATGGAATCCAATATAAAAATACCAATAGTTACAAAAAATTATCACGGGTTATTACACGTTAGCACTAGCAGGAGACACATAATTAGGAGTTTGTGACACTCTATGTCATGGAGTGCACATAGATAGGTCCTTAAATACTATTTTTTTGGACTTATCACTTGAAGTGTGATGACCTTGTACTGAGACTTGTATAAAAATTTAATATCAGACACACACACATGCATGCACGTGCACACACATGATTCTTGTTTTCATTTGGCCTAATTATTTTTGACTCATTAATGTTTCCTTTAGCGTATGTGCATTGATGGCTAGATAATTTGATTCTGTATATGTAATTTATGAAATATATATTTTTTATATTTTTTAAAGGTAATATTTAATAAATTGGTTCACAAGGTGAAACTTTTACTATTGCAACTAGAATGAAATAGGGAAACACATAATAGATGATCGATATTGGTCATTATCAATTTTAGGAAATTATACCATTTCTAGATTTAGAAGGGTCTAAAATTATAAAATATTTATCAGTTTTGTCTAGACTTAGACTTGAAGATGTCCAATTAGGTCAAATGATGGGTAGTGACAAAGTTGTATTCAAATGGTATGATCCATTTTTGAACAACTTAAAGGTAGAGGTGTTTTGAAGTATACCAACATTAGCTTTTTAATTTTAAAATGATCGCTAATTCTATCCCCATGTAACTATCAAGATTCAAGGGTTTAACAATGAAGGATATAATGGGAAAGTATGGGCATATTTACTTCCAATATTTACCTTGCACAACTAGTAAGATGTGAGGAATCATCATCAAAGACTAGGATAGAAAAGTGAGTTTTGAGGAAAGAAAGTAGACATCTATCCCCAAATACTACCTCTATGAAACTAGTAAGATGTAAGGGATCAATACCAAGATGTAAGATAGGTAAGCATGACACTTTATTTTATTTATTGATTGAGCACTTACCCTCATAATGTGGCCCCATGCAAGAATTAGGATATGAGGGCTAGGAATTGAGAGCCAAGGTAGGTGAGAAATGAGCCTTTATTTATTTATTTATTGAGATGAATGGATTTTTAATATAACTCTCTTAAATTTAAAATTTTTAGGACTTTGATGATGTGAGAACTAAAAAATAGTGAAATATTTGTCTTGTGTTATCTTCTAGACTAGATTGTGGGATAAAATGCTTGAGTTTGTATGATTTTTAGAAAATAAATTTGTAATACTCAAGAGGACCAAAATCAATCTCCCATTCAGGGTGGACTTTGAGAGAAAGGTCTAATGTAATGAGGTGATATGCATGTATGTGGAGCTATGATGTTGATATATATATATATATATATATATATATATATATATATATATATATATATATCAGAATGAACAAGAGGCCAAACAATCATCCAAACAATAAATAAATAAATAAAGGTGATAATACGTGTATAACAAAAAATGCATGACTAATGTATATGCAAGGTCTTGTGAAAATTAAAGAGGAAATGCATTAATAAATTGTGGCTACATGAAATAACACTTGCGGTACAAATAATTTATTGATTCATTTAACTCTTTTCACTCCAAGGTGCATAAGTGAAAGGCTCCATTACCAAATAAGGGTCAAACCATTTAAGTATGAATTTCCAAGCTTCACCTAACTTTTTATCAATATGGTTGTCATGTCTCAACATAAGGTTTATTACTTTGGTATGGTAAGCATATTTATTTTTGTTATACCGGCAAGTAATAGGAGCCAAGCAAACCTTGTGAACTTGGGGGCTGCTATGATCCTATTTTAATCCAAATCCTCTATCTCAATAATGTGATTTTCCTTGTACTCCTCATGATCTAGGATACCCTAGAGATACATATGGAGACTGGGGAGTTCCACCTCCAAGGGAAGTACAACCTCAAAACCAAAAACTATGGATAAGGAGTTTCCATTATTAGCATGCAAGCATTGGTCATGTAGCCCAAAAATAAAGATACAATTGAAGGTTCCAGTCTCATTTACCATTTTGGACAATTTTGACCATAATGGGCTTGAGGGTCTTATTAATTTATTCATATTATCCATTTTCTTGTGTGTAATAAAAAGAGGCAGTGTGGTGAAGTATATGAAACTTTTTCCATAATTCACACACCTTTATATTTTTGAAAGGGATCCATTATCAAAGATATTAAGTTGAGGAATGCCAAACCCATAAATGATATGATTTAATATAAATATGGTTATGATGAACCTCCCAATAGTTATCAAAGGCATGGTCTCCACCCACTGAGTAATATACTTAGTGGCATTCATGATATGGTGGTGTCCATACGAGGAGGAAAGCATGATATTTCCAAATAGGTCAAGGCCCCAAGTATAGAATGGCCATGCGATAATGGTTGGTTGTATATCATGTGACAATATATAGATGACTTGGGGAAACTATTGAAATTTGTCACACTTTATAACAAACTTTAATATGTCATGTTCAAGCATGGGTTAAAAATAACCCATGTGGTGAATATTTTTAGCAGATGCATGACTTCCAAAATTACAACCACAAATCCCACTATGACATCCATGAATAACTCACTAGGATTCATTCTCATCTATGCATCTAAGTAAAATTTCATCAAAATATTGCTATTACATTATGCCACCAACCATAGCATACTTGGTTGTAATAAAATGAAGGCACTACCTTTAATGAGAGGTGGTCCCTAATGGGTAAGAGAGGTCAACAAAATACTTGATAATTTCAACATACTAAGAGGATTTCACGATTGGGGTAAATCAATGAGGACTATGTGTTCATTTGGGAAATTAACATAAAAAAGGTTTCAAATTTTCTTTGGAGGATTAAACCAATAAACCAACTATGAATTGACCATTTATATACTTTTGGTTAATTTGGGTTAGTTAAAACTCACTAATGAGCATGATAAATTTTCCAACTCTTTTGTAAAGGTCTGGTTGGTGAGGAAAGTGTTCAAGGGCTTAGAATTAATCACAATATGACTCTTTTGGTTGAACATCTTATGAATTAAGTGATTTTTGGAAAATAATATGGCTAAGCACTCAATTTTAGTTTGAGAAAAAATATTTTAGTAGTCAATGTGTCTCCTAATAATGAAATAGTTAGCCTTTTCATTCCGTCATTATTTCCTTTGGCCAACATAAAGGTGATCTAGATATGTGTCTTTCCAAGGTAGATAATTATGGGATGATATGACTTGGTATGCATGTGTGCAAGGAGAGAGAGAGAATGAATATATTTATGTCATTGAAAGTATCCTAACAATGTTGTGTCCATGTAAGGTCACTATCTTTTTTATTATTGATTAATTGATGGGGTGACAAAATTAAATGAGCTTAGGTATAAATATTATTATGGACCCAGTATTTATAAGAAAGGAACTAATTCGATACTCATTTTTAGGAGGGAGCATGCCAATAATAACCCAATAATATTTATGTCAATATTGCACCTAGAAATAATGTATCCTAAGATCTTACCAACAATAACCCTGAATAATAATTTCTCTAGATTAAAATAGACACAATATTATTTGAGACGATTAAATATGGTGCATAAGTTTCTAGGGTGATTGTCTCTCTTCATAGACTTCAATAGCATATCATCAACTTAGGACTCTATAATAAATGAACAAGGTCAAGCAAAATTTGGGTCATAACCCTTAGATATGTAACACTTGCATTCTTTATGTTGATGGGCATGACTGCATAAAAAAAGGTCATCCAAAGGGTAGTGAAGGAGATAATGCATTGATTTTCCTCAAAGATGTAAATTGGGATGTAGATTGAGAAATCATTCATCAAAGATAGCATCTTGAAACTTACTATGACATCAATAATCAAATTAATAAACAACAATTGGAAATCATCTTTAAGACAAGATTTATTAATATTTATAAAATCCTTACAAATCCACATAGAGTAAACAATGGATTTAATGAATCCATAATTTATGAGTTTTATTTCCTCCTCCTTAACCTTTAAGTTGGATTTAGGATTAATGGGATGCAAATTATAATTTATGGGTTTAACATCAGTCTTAGTGAATAAGTTTTGGATGAAAATGGATGGGTAAAACATAAGCATATATGAATACTCTAAAGCAAATCAATCAAAAACTTAGTGAGAAATATAGAATAATATTGAAATTTCTTAGGGGATAAGGTGGAACCAAGTGTAAGAATCATGGGCATCTCTTTTGTACCAATGTTGATGACAATGGTTTCATTCATAAGAGAAGTGTATCCCTCCTCGAAGAAAGGTAAATAAAGTGAAGGTAGAGAACCTCTTCATAAATTTTTATAACCTTAAATTCCTCTCCAAAGTAATTAATGGGGTGAGGAAAAAGAGAAATCCCTCTCTTGTAACACTCCATTGGATTTCATCATAAGAATGAAGAAATTTGAGAATAGATTCATCAATCTTAACATAGTCCAAAACAATAAGTTTGTTTTTCTCTTCCACATGAGATGGAACCTCAAAGATGGCTTCATATTCGAATATTGGTCTAGCCTCACTGATACAATAAATTAAAAAACTCAGTTATAGGTGTGTGGGCATAACATGGATGAAAATTAATCCATGAAATCATCTAGTTTATTATTTTATCTAGGGATAAACTTAATGAAGAGGAAATGTAAATCCTTGTCAATAGTAAGGAAAATATCTTTGTAGGTTTGGAGATGCTCAAATCTAGGTGATAAAATTCAAAAACTTGGTTAATGACTAAGTGAATATCCCAAAAATATATTGAATTTTATACCTTTAACTTTTTAGTAATTATGAGTCACAAAAATAGGGAATCGTACTTTGAAATGTTATTGGTGAAAAATTAATTTAGCCTAAATACAAAATGTATAATTATACCATTATGGGAGGTTAATATTACATTAGAACCTACACCCAAGCAACACTTAGCCCCATAAAAAGGAGCATTTATAGGTCATCAGGGAATAAAGGTTCATTTGAAGAGGAAGAATCACCTATTACTCATAGATTTTGACCATTCATATGTATTTGATAGTGTTAGTGGGTCTGAAATCTTATCCCTTGAGGGTGTATAACCTAGTGGTGTATAAATCAAAGGTTAGGATGAGAGATTGTTAATTTTATAATATATTTATAATCTTGCAATTGATATTGGTAGAGATGACATGCACTATTTCATACCCCAATTTTGGTTTTTCTATTTGTGTCGAGGTTCATTATTCATTTTGGAAAGAACTTAGTGATCATGAATGGTTTCATAGAAGGAGGAGGAGGAAGAGGAGGTTTTAAAAACTATTTAGATGGGAATCAATAATTTATATGCACTCTAGGTTTATTCCTAAGGTTTTCTTAGTGAATATAAAAATGGTTGGGGTCACCCTTAGTGACATAGGCTATTCCTAAATGAATAAATCTAAGGTTAAAGGGAAGGTTATCATCATGTGGATCCAAGATATACATAATATAATATTATAATTGGTATCTTTTTAAATGATTTAAAACTTAATGAAGATGGTCTTAGGACCAAGGGTGATAATAACAACTATTTTCCCAATACAAGTCAATCCAAATTGAGATTGTCATAGCCTCTAAGGTTATTTTCAAGTATCCAATCATTATTACTCACTATAGCCCATTTGTTGGAGAAAATAGATGGATGAAATGTTAATTATAACTCCATCATAAATCATAGATATATAGCATAATTATTTTTAAATACAAACTTGAAGATAGAGAGCCAAATCTTCTCTTTGGAAATTATTAGAATCTGAAGGTAAATTCATTATGTTGAAGAAGTAGTTGGTATCCATCTAACTTTTCATAGGGGTAAAATTCAAGGTCAATATGATTGATTTTGTATTTAGGAGGATGGGTAACATTTACAAGATGGATAAGACCTAAAATCTCAAATAAATCTATATAAAGGGTAGCAAATTTTTTTATTTAGTCCATGATTGATATATGTGAAAAATTATTTGTTATATCTAAAACATGGTCATGGGTTCTAATATTTATAGGAGTGATTGGTAATATTCACTCGTTGGAAATGAAATAAGGGTTTTGGAATAATACTCTCTAACATGTGTGTAAATGATGACATCTTCTATGTCAAGTCTACTAATACTATAAGTTTCATTTTTCCTTTCTATCCAAGGAAGGTAGTTATATTGGAACTATCTAAAATTGACACTTTAGTGGAGGATACAAGAGGTGAAGGTGGCATATTAAAATATTTTGTTGTACATGTATAAACCACCCCAAAAATGTTTTCCAAGATATAAAATTCTAATCTACAGTTTGTATTAGTTGTCAGCTTGCATGATTTCAATAATGACTCATGAGCCATTTCAACCTCATTGATTTAGCTTAAAACCATTTTTATCTATTGATCGATAACAATAAAAGTTATAATTTTAAATTCAAATGATTAACCTATGTTATTTACAACCAAACATTTTTAATCACTATCATTGGGTCATCTAATCAAAATCCAGTTCTAGGTTAAACTTTTGTTTGACCAAAATAAGAGAATACCATCCCCAAGCTACCTCTCAAAATCAAACTTGACACTATTAAAGGTGAATATATAAAGTGATATATATGAGCTAAATTAATATGGAATGGTTAATCAATAATGTTGATTCGTTATCTACATGGATATTCTATAGAAATAATCACCAACATAGATCCTCTACAATCTTAACATATACATGATTGTTTATTTAATTTTATGCATTACTTTGCTTACTGAACATAGATATAAAGTGTTAGAAATGAAATAGACTAGAAATAAGATTTAATTATAAATAACACAACAAAACACAAGACAAAATTGTATCTTGCATCTATGTATTTTGAGGAACAAGTGTTCCTAAATCAAGATGAATCCTACAATCCAAATATGAAATCATTGTACCATAGTGAAAATATCTTTGAGGCACTATCAAATGATCAAAATCCAAATTAAAATCCCAATCTAAATCAAAATTCAAAAAATCAAAATATAAGTCCCTTAGTGAAAAGCTCTCTGAGGCATTATTGGACAATCTAAATCTAAATCCCAATCAAAACAATAAAGAAGAATCCCTTTGTGAAAAAAATTATAAGGCATTAATGGATGAGAAAAATAATCTATCCACTGCATCAATATAGTTGCATGGTGAGTCCACATCATATATTGAAGACATCATTGAAGTAGTAGTGAATTCCTAAATCATCTATCTTGCAGCTATTCCCAGGCTTCCTGAGTGTAAGATTGTTGGTCCTAATCACCCTTCACATCATGGAACCTATATTTATCCCCACTATCATTTCATCCATCCAAATACTTCATGTACCCAACACACATCCTTCACCCAACACACCTTTTGCATCACCCTTTTTGGTAGCACCTTCTATCATAGGGATGATGATGATATCTTGGTAAATTTGGAATAACCCATCTTAGAAATAAAAGAAGTTATTGAAAACATCTCTAGAATTTATACGTAAATGATCAATATGGGTCAGCATCATGCATCTCACACACTTACATAATTGAGATACCCTTATATATATAATTCATCCAAAAGTGAAAACCATTCTTATGTCACTTTGGGCAAGTACCATGATGAAAATTAATTTTTGGCATCATGCATAAAATAATCAGTTATCCAAAAGTACCTTGCACTAGGGGGTAAACTCACTCCATCCTATGCATTCTAAATCATCCCTTCATCCTTACCCATCCTACACCTATCCTAAACCATCCTTACCCATCATACACCTATCATAAACCATACTTACCCATCGTATACCTATCAAAACCCATCCTTACCCATTTAATCCCAAACATTTCTAATCCCATCCTTACCCATTTAATCCAAAACCTATCAAAACTCATCCTTATTAATCTAATATTTCCAATCATATAAGTTTAGAACCATCCGTCTTTCCAACTTTTACCTAGATAAGGAAGTGGAAACATCTTGAGACATGTTTTTAGAAACATCTTGGTGTATCTTTGCAATACTACTTTGGTGACTAGACACTTGGTTCTTATGTCACATGTTCCTTGGTGTTATCATCTTAATTCCCATCCACTCATATTCATCCATACTACATCCATAATACATCCCTTCCATCCACTACCGCTTGCTTCCTCAGTACTAGAATATTTATTTTTTACTACTAGCCATGGTACATAAAATCCAACAAACAATCCAAATAAATATTATAAAATACCCAAAAATACAAAAAAAAAAAAATCCAAAAATACAAAAAAAATTCCCTTATCCTTAGCTATGTACTATAGTCATCCCTTACATGTATTACTCATTAGACGGTTCAACATTGTCAAAGGTCTCACATGCCAAAGGGTTATACTCTAACCAAGGACATCCAAAATTACATTTGCTTTTACTTATTTATTTGTGTAGTCATTTTATTTCTTTTTTGGACATCTTGAGTATTTACTTTCTTATACAGTTTTTGGTTTACTTCCTTTTTGTTTACTTATATGGTCTTCATTACTACAAAACAATTCTTTTTATTATCTTTATTTTTTATTCTTGTGTCTCAATCACTATGTGCATTACAAATGGTGTTATTATGATCTATATTATGATGGACTAAGTCTTTCAATTGTGACTATATCCATCCTTACACATATAACATAATAAACATCATGGTTTTTCCATACCATCAATGCATATTGTCATTCATAATATCAAAATAAAGGCTACTTAATTCGTATCTAAACTAATGTTAGAACTCCAAGTAAAGTATATATAATGAAACAATACAAACCATCTCCTTTTTTTTAAACCTATCTATATAAACACATCCTTAGATGGATCATCTATGGGCCATCTCACAAGGCCTCTAAGGTGTACTCCTTAGAGGATGCATATCATGTTGAGAAGATATACCCATGGAGTGATATGAGGGTGTATACCATGTTGTCTCTCCTACCACACTTCAAATGGACACTATGTTAATAATTACATGGTCATTATCCATCTCAAATACACTCATTAACATTTATAAATCCTATAATAAAGTACATCTATTTATCATGCCTCATCACTTCTATCTAACTAATATTTTGAGATAAATTTTCCACCCACTTGGATGAATCTGTCGCCTCCATGAACAAATTTGCCTCACTTATTGACAATTATGATTTTTCAATGTATTCTCCATTCCCTTTGATGAATTCACCACAATCAATGCCAAGTTCACCATTATAAAAATGACAAATTCATTTTCCTATCCTTGTCTAAGCATTCCAATGTAAAAACCAAATATGTTACACCATAGATCCCATAATACCATCTATCTTTGATCCATAAATCAAATCCATGCTATAAAATCATGTGATCAATCATGATTAATACATGCAGTCAATTAACTTATTTGTTATGCTTGCACATCAATCATACACAATAATTTATTACTCTTTCCATTCAATTTCCTACACCTATTGATTAGGACTAACAACATCCCAATATCCATCCTTTCTCCATCAGTAAATACATCAATCTTTCCATCAATGAATTAGTCAATCAATTAAGCACTGAATTAATCAGTCAATCCAAGATCACAACTTTACAATGGGATATATCATTCTCAAAATCAACTCTTTGCATGTATCACTACTTAAGGGCACCTAAAAGCATGCAACTTATGTTAAGATATATGAAAAACTAATCCACTCCTTGAATATATCATTGCTTGGGAAAAATCAATCCATTATCACATCCAATCACAATGTGAAATCATTAGCTTAAGTGGGTTAATAACATCCATGGGTCAATCTTATATTACATCATCACTTTACATCTCTTTCCACATTATGAAGACTACATCGCTTTAGGTCCATCTAGATAATGTAGGCAACTCTCTGGTGCATGGGGTATCTAGGGTCAGTTCTACCACCATCATCCATCCAATTCATTTCATCCAAATTTTATACCATCATTTAATCAAAGTGTTAAACATCTTCAATAATGCCTGTAACTATCAATCTCATAAAATTTCATCATGGATTGAACAAACTATATTTTTCATTTTAAGACCTAAAGTTTACTATCATTGAGATATTTCATTCCCACATCCACTCCTGAGAACCTTGATTCCTTGAACACCATCCAAGCATGCAGTCTAAAGATGATAAATATCATTTTTCCAAATCTACTCTCTATCATTTCATTACTAAGGGTAAATCATTCTACACAAACTTCTTACAATGTTGCAAGCATTTGTATTGAGACAAGTATCTCCATTATTGTAACCATTTCATCAACTTACCTTCAAAAATTTAGAATGTTCACCCATTTTTATGCACAAACACTCGAGGGGGCATCATCATGTTCATTTCTAATTTCTTGGTGTAATCTTTCTTTCCATAATCATCAATGCTCTACTTTATTTTCTATTCTTCAAAATGACATTGCTTCACAACACTATTCCAAAGATGGCAAAACATAGACACCTAAATTACACCATTTAGTATTCAAATTAACTCTGACATGCTAACCCTTCACCATCCCCAATTTGAATCCATAATAACATGATTTCCATCCAAAATTTGATTAATTTATTAATTCATAATTAATTAACTAAAATCATGCTCACCTATTTTCCTCAAAACTAATTAAAAATATAGATTTTCCACCTCATCCAAGCATCATTCACATTTGTCTAATATTGACTCATACGGCCACCTTGCTTAACTTTCTCAACCACCTTATGAGTCATATTATAACATTTCAACCAACTTATTATTCACCCCTTGAATTTTCAACTATCTTGACCCATTTATGATGAGTAACTCAACTACCAACTAATTTCCCCCCTTCTTCTCAACACATGAGAATTAGTCATCATCCATTGGGATGAAGACTCAAATCTAACCATTTATTATTTTAATAATTTAATAAATTAATAGATTTCTCAATCGTACAATCACCACCCTCAATCATATAAATTGACATGTAATTATCCACATAGATAATCAACCTTCAATCTATCAAAACTCTATATAATTATCCTTGTGAATCCAGTGAGATCAAATCCATTTTTAACCACACATTGCCCAATTCTCTTTGGTTCGAGAAGATTTGAGCACCCACATCAAGCAAGAAAGATAAAATCTACCATTGATCATACAATGGATAAGGTGTTTTTTTAAGTATTTCATTTAGTTAGCTTTCTTTTATTGTTGTTGCTCTATCAATAGGTTAGTGTTGTTTAGGAAAAAATGCATTGAATTTTTTATTCTTAGTTCACATTCTAAATTTCACACTATACAAAACTCACATCTTTGTTTAACACACACATTTATGTAAAATGATTTGCCTCTCTGACATACAGATCTGGGGGAACTTCAACAGTTGTAATTGTAGATGCATCAAGTTTCTATGTAATTTTTAAATACATTGAAGCTTCAACTTCCCCATTTTTTTAAATTTGAGACTACATTAGGGGACTCAATGACTTCTAGTGCAAAATCTCTTATTACATAGAGGGATACTTTAAGTTAACAAATATTCATAAATAGGATGAAACAATCAGTTATAAACCATTAATTTATCATGTATGTGTTTTATTAAATACATATCCATTATAATATGTGTTTGTCAAAATAACATTTTAAATATCATAATGTAAATGACTCACATTGATCCTTGCCATAGACACTTGAGAAAATTTAAATTTAGGGAGTAGATATGCTTGTAGTGTACTACCATGTCGAACTTGCTCCACAACACTTCCATGGGTTTTCATTTACTTGTTACTAAGATGGATATTACATCCAAATTGTTTGGATCACCAATTACTGATGGTGGAAGGTGTCAGATGGATTCTCTTGAAGCACCAGGTGTTTGTAAAAATAAATGTATAATTAGCATATAAAATCATTCTTGCCCAGTTATATTTACAACATGAGTTTGTTTGATTCTTATTTATGTTTATAACACGTGATTTTTTGGTTTTATCACTAACTAAATCCACGTGGTACCTTGGTCCAATGGCCCAATCCTTATTTTTTGCTTGCTCTTCAAGTTGACACAACTCTGCTATATAAGGGCTCACTTATAAATTTTGTGGTCCTCTTCCCTAACCTGTTATTCTAATAATTTGATATGCGTCATATCTCAAATCAATCAATGGTAAATGACTTAGAGTGAAAAAAATTTAAATAAATTATGACTAAACTTATGCCACAAGAAAACCTACTTATGACCAAACATGTTATGTTAGAGGAGACATTAATTTCATGAAGCAAATTTTTATGCTAACGAAGTTTTACACATTTGAAAAATAGTTCAAAGAATATTTAGATTTTAAAATTTAAATTAGACAAACTGTACCTTTTCCCATATATAGAAACAACCATATAACAACATTTTGGTCACCAAGAAATACTGATCCAAATTCTCTATTGATTATGGGCATAATGTAATCAACTTGAAAGGTTAAATGTATAAATGAATTTAATTTTGATGTTACATTGCAAAGCTAGGCTACTCCAACATACAAATGATGTAAATTTCTAGAGATAATAGTGGCTTAGTCTAGCATTTCCAAAATCAAGTTCATGTTACTTTTCCAAACATGCATATATTCAAAATCATGCTAGAACCTGGGCACCGAAGAACCTTGGGACATGAATATCAACATTGAGTCTCATCAATTGAAAAACCAAAAAAATGAGTTAACCAGAAAGTAGGAATCATGAAGAACAAAGACCCAAGGGAATTTTGAATAATGAAGGTTAGTATTATTATTCTCTCCTACTCTAGATGAAACATATATTTAGTCATCTTACATTCCTTAAGGGTAGTTTTAACAACCATATTTATACTATCACTTCAATAAAAGTAAAATCAACTTCTTATTTTATTTTATAACAAGTTGAAGTTATAAAATAAGTTAATTGATACTCCAACATAGGCAACACTATGAAACCATGGAAACTATTCCCAACCATGGGTATTCCTAACCATGGGCACCCATGAAATTATCCATAATCATGTTATAAATTTAGCACCAAATAACTTGGATCAATGCATCTCAGCCCTAAATCTCATAAACTTAAGAACAAAATATTTAATTAGTAAGGAATTAGGAGTTTTTACATAGAGTCTCCCAAAAAATCATAATCCAAATACACATTGATGAATGCTTCCAATGGTATCAAGGTGCATGGTGTATCCTAGAAATATGTCTAGTGAGTGTCAAAGTCACAACTATATGAAGTCAAGATATATTTCTTAGTGGTCATTATAAGAGATCAAAGGAAAATAAAAATGCATATGGGGTATATCATTTATCATGGTAACAATAATACATCTATACAAAACCACGTTAGACTCTATACTAAAGAATCATGTGGCCTGAAACTCACCAACTAGAAATCAAAATATCTAGTTAACAAGGCGAACATAGGCCCTTTAAAAAATGATAATAAATTGCACATTATCTAATGCTCCCACATTTAACATAAAATATAGGCAGATTGATTGACATTTCTTGCAACCTTATCAATCTACTAAGAGGCATTGATCATCTAAATTAATGGATCCCCAAAGTGCGATTTCCATATGATAAAAGAACATTTTTTTTAAAACAAATCATGTGTTTTCCTATATCTAAGCTAGTCAACCTCAATTCTTTGAAAAATCCATCATAATTTTACAATGAAACTCTATCTATCATAGACAAATAAAACACATTCCATAAAAAATCACAAATATTTGTATGGATGCCCACTAATTTACATATCTAGATCCATATTGTTTCAACATATAACATACAACCCTAATACAAAATGTTTATGGATTTCATACTAGATAATATAATCAAACCCACACATATTTTGTCTACAAATTTTCCATGAATATACCATGAAAATAGTTTTGGATAAAAAATTATAGATCAAATGGAAAAATAAATCCATCAAGTTTACTAATAAAAACCACATACATTTTTTTTTTAACACAACCCAACAAGGATCAATTAATATTCATGTTTTTTTTCTCTATTTTGTTTTGAAAAAACCATGAAAAAGAAAATAACTTGAACTTTGAAAAATATACCCAATGTAAAAATATAAAAACCCACATACCTATCTACTTAGGGAGACCCACCCACAAAATAAAGTGCATAATAAATTAAAGCAAATTCAAAGGTACCCAATTAATCAAGTTAATGATATTGTCATTCTTGAGCAATAAAAAATAGATTATTAAATACATATATATTGTAGACTAGATGCCCATCTATCTATATGGCTTGGGATCCCTATTAGACTATTGTAGATCGGATGCCCATCTAACTATACGGCTCGAGATCCCATATTATAGACCAGAGAGAGAAATTGATAGGGGTTGGGGCTATATAGATATATAGGGTCCTATTGTCTCTAAATCTTTCACCCTAGAAGATAGTGTTTAATCCTCTCCCAGATTTGAGCAAAATTGGAACATTTCCAGGCATGTGGGTATACTTATAAAGGAAATGAACCTCTAGATTTAAAGGGCTAGCTCCATAAATGTATCTATGTAAATTTAACCTCTGTCTAAACTAGTTTGATTGAAGAGAAAAGAGTTAGAAATTGCATAAATAAAACCTATTCTAAGAATGGTGATGCACAAAGATTATCTTCCACATGAATATCATACCCTATTGCACGATACAACAAGATACATACACTATTTCCAAGATCTAAAGATTATAACACAAGTATTTCAGTATAGAGGTGAAATGTATGAAATGACACAAGGTAAATGAACTAAAAGATAACATTTAAATTCAAAGAATAGTTATACACATGCAGAAATTCAACACACTTGGATGTACTCTATATGACCTGTTAGGTCCAGAACCCTTGCCCAGGCATGGAGGACAAAGGATAGAAGGATGAAAACCATCACTTGTAGTCACAATATGTCACCTACACACTCAGGTAATTGCTCAAAACTTAAAAAAAGACTTGTACTAATGCTTAAAGGTAGGATATCATTCTATCAAGACTTCATCGTACTCTATGTGGTTTTCTTTTAACCTAGCTCAAGGGCTATATTTATATCAGAGAGGAAGAGAGAAGAGGAGGCCTTTCAAACCAAGAGAAGGAAACAATCTATTAAAAGTATCTATCTTCAGCTATAACCATCTTTGCAAAAGATGCTCATTTGGGCCATTCCATTGATCCATATCATTTCAAGTGGTTAAATCACTAGCTTGCTCTCCCTAAGATGCTTTCTCAATAGTTGCACTAGCAGAAATAGATATTTTCAAGCTGGGTAATGACATCAATCAGTTATGCAAATGAGAGTCCACTTGTTGCAGATTTGTCCTAATGTCTAATAACTTCCCACTGGCTCTCTAAGCTATGTAATGGCATAGAGAAGAGTCATTTTCATTCTATTTGACCTTGGAGAAGTGTCTCTTGAAGTCTACATGTATGCCTCCATGGCATTTATCAAAATCCTTTGAAACTCATTCTAACTTGAGCAAGTCTTTTGATCCTTTTGGTTGGCCATCACAAATAACATGGATTGTGGTCTGATCAATGGTGAGATGAACCCTCTAATGGGCTTTGGAAAATGAATAATGTGAGCCCTTGGATCTTTGAGCGTTTGAATGAGGACCATTGATTTTCCTAGGACCCATTATTTTGAATGCCAATGGCTAGTCCATGACCCTAAAGTTGATGGCCGTGCAACTGTCACTCTATTGGGACTATTCCCTTGGAAGTTTTCCCATGGACCCTTCTCTTTTCTACCTTTGAAACCATCTTTCTATGGAATTTCTGAACTATAGACTTTTTGGATTGCTTAAACATGCCATTTTTATAGACTTTATAGGTGTCCCTTTTCTTCAAAACCATCATCTCTCTACAGACTCTACAGGTGTCCTCCCTTCAGACTGCTAAAACATACCCTTCGACAATCCTTCTGTAGACTCTACACAAGTGTCTATACCTTTTAGACTTTTTTTGAGAATGCTCCTTCAGGACCTTGGTTTTAGGGTACTTTGTCTAAAAGGTGACCCTTTAGATCTTTTGAAAAGGCCCTTTAGACTTTCCCAAGTGTCCCTTTGGAACTCTTTTGAAGGACACTTTTACAACAAAAAAACCCTTCAAACTTTTTTTGAAGTGGACCAATTTTTGAGAAAGACCCTTCAGAAATCTTGCAAGTGTCCCTTCAAACTTTTGAAAGTGGACCAATTTTTTGAGAAAGACCCTTCAAAACTCTTGCAATTGTCCCTTCAAAATTTTGGAAAGTGTCCCTTTTCTTGACAAATGGTCCTTCATATTTTTACAGGTGACCCTTTAGAAAGATTATATTCAGACAAAAAGTTCTAAAACAATTCTTTCAGAAAAGTTGTGAAGGACTTTTTGAAATGGACCAATTCCTTTGGGCTTTTGAAAATGACCAATTATTTCAGACTTTTTAAAGGATCAATTCTTTCAAAAATTTTATGTCTGAAACAAAAAGTTTGAAAGAAAGAATAAACCCTTCAAAAATGTTGTTTTAGATAAAAAGTCTGAAAACAAATCCCTTAGAAATCCTTCTGATGCCCTTCAAAAACTCAAAATGTGCCCTTCAGAAAAGTTGAACACATCCCTTCTCAAGAGAAAAAGACCCTTCAACAAAATGGAAATGTCCCTTTGAAAAAGTGCAAAGTGTCCCTTCACATTAGAAATGATCCTTTAGCATTCTTGAAATGTACCCTTTAAAAAACCTGTTTAGGACAAATTATTTGGGACTTTTTTTGTTTCAGATAAAAAGTCTGAAATAATTCCTTTGAGACTTGGACAAAAAGACCAAACATAGGCTTCCAAAGGAAATAACACTTGGTCTTTCTTTGTTGTGGGGATGACACCAATAAATATGTTTCACTTAGCCAAAATAAAGATGCAAAACTTGGGAGTGAAAATGGGCTAACATTCTTGGTGATTCCAATGGGAGGCATGCCTACTGATGCCTCAGACCAGTTGCCTAAATCTTTCCATTGGGCATGGAGTCACACAAATAGGCACCCAAAAAATGACTTGAACAGACCCTTGGCTCAAAACACAAGCTGGTTGATCACACACATAAAGGCAAAGACACACACCAAACAAAAGGAAGGAAACACACATGTGCTACAAAGAACTTAGGGAACACAACAACAAACCAAAAACAAAACTATACTAAACACACACACCTAAGATATTACATAAAAAAACATGACCTGCAAGGACTAATAGTAGAACTTTAGATGTATCCCATTCATAGGGATAGACAATTATTCTCCATTCATTTTGGTTAGTTGAAAGGAGTTGCTTTGCTTGCACTTGCTAATGATGTAAGGGCCACTCCACAAAGTGTTGAAATTTGTAAGTCTTCTTGGTTTTGCTCTATCCTCATCACTATTTTAGAACCAAGTCAACTTCCTTGAACACTCTTGCACTTTATCTTTTATCAAAGGACCTCTTCATGAGTACTTGGTAGTGTTCCATGGTCTTGTGTGCATTGTCTCTTGTTTCTTGTAGCTGCATTAGATCTATCAATCTAACTTCCATTGGAGTATTTTCAAGTAGTTTTAGATACTATGCAATTTATATAGTAGGAAGTTCTTGAGATATGAACAACTTAGCCTCTCTCCCATAAATAAGCACATAGGGAGATAATTAATTAATCTCTTAGGAGTAATCCTATCAACCCATAATGTTTTCTTCAACTTGTTGTGCCATGCTCTTTGATTGTTCTCTAATATCCTCTTGATGATCTTGATGAGATTCTTGTTGGTAGACTCAACCAATCCATTACCTTGATGGTAATGGTAATAATTGGATAAGGTACTCAAGTAAACTCCATTCCTATTTGCCCAATCAAAAATTTTAGCACTTATGAAATCAACTGCATTATCAAAAATGATAACATGAGGAACCCTAAATCTTGTTATAATGCTCTCATAGAACTCCAAGATTGCATTTTCACTTGCCTCCTTTAATGCAACAACCTCTACCCACCTTGTGAAGTAGTCAATAGCAATAAATATCCATTTGTGTCCAACGCTTGATGGAGGGTTGATCATACTAATGAAATCAAGGCCTCATTGCATGAAAGGATGGTATACTTGGATAAGATTCAATGGAAGGGCTGTAAGCTTATATTTGTCTATAAATAAGGCACACTGAGGACAATTTTTAGCCCAGTGGTAATAGTCCTTAAAAAGACTAGGCCAATAGTAACTAGCCCTCATTATCTTTGTAGTTGTTATCTTATGAGAGAAATGACCTCCATTTGTACCATTATGAAACTTTTCCAGCAGCATATCAAACTGATCACTGTTAACACACCTCAACAACACACCAGTCACATCTTTTCTAAAAATAACACCATCTACAAGATAGTATGGAATGGTCTGCAATCTAAAATATCTCCTTTGAGACTTGTTCAAGCCATTGGGACACCCACCATTTTGAAGAAAACTAATGATGTCTTGTGTCAAAATTTGAACCTGCACATGATCAGTTGGCTAGGGTTGAACTTGGTTGATTAAGACTTCCTCCTTTGGCTCTTGGAAATCCTGAAGCTAAATGCTCACATAATCCTTTTCCTCTTACCAAGTTTGTAACCATAATATCCACATCATACTCCATCACCTTTGTAATCCACCCAGTTCTCTTTTCATTTAAGGTCTTTGCTTAGGAGAAACTCCTTGGTGCTAGGATGAGAAACCATGACATGTATCTTATTGTTTGAAACCATGTATCTAAATTTATTCAATCCTCTTATCACTTTTAGAGTTTGTTGTTTAACAAATGTATACCTAACCTCATAATCTCCCAATCTTTGGCTGAAGATTGCAATTAGTTATTCTACCTCTTCATCATTATTTTGTATAAGCATAGCTTAGATTGTATCAAGGTTAGAAAATATATAGAGTATGGAATATTTGGCAAAGTTTGGGTTCAAGAGAGTAGGAGATTCTGCAATTGCTTGCTTGATTTCCTCAAAACTACTCTTACCTTCCTTTGTCCAAACAAAAGCTTGGTTCTTCTTGAGTATGGCTGTGATATGCTTTACCACAGTTGCAAAGCCTAAGAATAAACCTTATTAAAAAGTTTATTTTCCCCAAGAAGCTTTGAAACCCTTTCTTTTGTTGAGGTAAAGACAAGCTTAGAATAGCCTCAATCCTCTCAGGGTCAATAGACAAGCCTTATTTTGAGATAATATGACCCAATAGCTTACCTTCATGGACAAAAAAGATGCACTTTTTTGGATTAAGGGATATTCCATACTCCATACACTTCTCAAACACCTACCTTAGATGTTTCATATGATCAATATCATCCTTTGAAAAAATAGTTATATCATCAAGATACACAAGCAAAAACTTATTGATCAAACCTTTAAAATCCATGTCCATTGCCATTTGAAATGTAGCTCCAGCATTAGATAAACCAAACAGGATCTTATTATAGGCAAAGGTCCCCCATTTTGTAGTGAAGGTTGTCTTGAACTGATCATCTTTATTCACTAGTATTTGATTGTATCCTAAATAACCATCAAGAAGTGAGAAGCTTTGAGAACCTAAAACAACTTAAAGAATTTGTTCCATGGAAGGTAGTGGATAATGATCCTTGAGAGACACTTTTGTAAGATCTCAAAAATACACACAAAGTCTAATCTCTCCATTCTTCTTTCAGATAGGTACAAGATTAGCCACCCAATTTGAGTGTTTGATAGGAAAGATAATCCTATACTCAATCAACTTAGTCAGCTCTTTCTTCATGAGTTCTTCTATCTTGGGATTGATAGACATTTTCTTTTACCTAACTAGTTTAGCTCTAGGTTCTAACTCAATGATGCGATGAGCTAGACTTGGATCAAACCCTTTCAAATTTGCATATTCCCAATCAAAGATGTCATGGAATTCTTTGCATAATTTAATAAAGGCCTGCTTCTTGGATGGAGAACATACTTACCAATTTTCAGGAGCTTATCCTTGTAAATCATGACTCTCTCATAGTTCTATTTTGTTGACATTCTCACTCTTTCTCTATTATTTTGATCATCTTCATTGAAAACACTCTCCAAGGTAATCATCCCCTTAGGTATCTTATTTGTCTTCAGCTAAATAACTTGTTCTTCATATTTATCATGCAGTCTCTTTTGGTTCCTTGAGGATAGACCTACCTCATTTTTTGAGAAGTGTGCAATGTGTTCATCACTTTTGAACACTTGCCATGACACTTAATTATCTAGAATAGAAGACCTCACAATGACCTTGATATGAGATTGATCTTTTTCCTTTTTTACATTAGCATGTTCAAACTATTTGAATTCCTTGGTATGGGTTGTATGTTGAAGGCATCAAAGTCTTCAAGTAGATCCCATAACCTATGATTATAGGATTTAAGCAAGGGATTCTTGGCTTCAGCTTGATTTCTCACTTGATGGATGACCAATTTACTATCCCCATAAAATTTCAAATTATTGATCCCTCTCTTCTTTGCTCATTGGAGGCCATGAACTAGGCCTTCATATTCTACCACATTGTAGGTGCAACTAAAGTGGAATCTATATGAGGAGTAGTATTGACTTGTTTGATGGATAAAAAACATAATTCCAGCTCATGCACCTACTTTACTTCTTGAGCAATCAAAAAATATTTCTTATATCCTATCAAGTTCATGGTCTTCATTAGTGAGTGAAGGGATTGAAACATATTTTTTGTGTATGTAATAAACTCCCAAATCAGTTTATTCTATAAAAGTATATGGATCAAGTCCATGAATTTTAGTGTTATACTTATCAAGGAAAAGAACAAAAATACCTTCAAGGGGGGAGGATGCTTCACCATCTATGACACCTTATTCTTCTTTGCTAATTAGATAATTCTGATTTGAGTTTCTCTTCATGTATGGTTCAATATGAAACTTTGATAAGGGCTAAGTCCTTATAGTCACCTTGGTTCCATATCTTGTTTTAAAAGCTATAAAATACCAATCAACAAAAAGGTATCCTCCCATCTTAGCCGTGAATTCCCTTAATAAGTAGATAATAAAATCGGCTAGAAGGTCTACCACCACAATGTCTTGTAAAATGGGGAAACTTGGGCAATCATGTAGTAAAACTTTCAGACCTCTAACCAATCCACTATCTTGGTTGGATTCCCATCAAGTTACAACACACCTTTACTATGTAATTCATACTTCAATCCCAATTTATCAGCCACCACCTTAGGCATGACAGTGGTAGTAGCTCCACTATTTATAATACAATTGTGAACAAATTTATCTCTCATAATGAGTGTGAGGTAGAAGGGTGGAGGATTTTTAGATTTGGTGGAGGGATCTATGACATCACTTGGTGAATTAGTAAGGGCCACACTATTGTGCATTGACATTTGAGGAGCTACATGAATGTTCACTAACTATTCTTGTAATAGCTCCTTTTGACTAGGCATATGAAAGACTTTTCAAAGAGATATGTTTATCTTGGTATTCTTCAAAGAATCAATAATGTTTAGAGGGAAAGTATTCACCTTTTCTTGAATTCTTGAAGGTAGTGAGGGAGTCTAAACCTAATGTATTATAGGCTTGACAACCCTACTTTCATTCTGACTTTGTTGATGGGCATGACTAGCAATAGGTATTGCACTAGGATTCACACTTTGTAGCCTTGGAGAGGCATCACTTGGAGTCACATGTACTCTTTAAACTTTTCCTATAGCTCTTTTCTTAGATCTTTTGTTGACTATGATTGATGTGCTTTGATTCAACACATAATCATCCTTCACTTGAAAGTTCATCATACCTACACTATGGTTGCTACCTTCTCCATGAGTATCACTTTGGATGGGATTCACTTCTTCTAATGTCATGTGAGGAGTAGCTTCTTCTTATGCCACTAAAGCTTGACTGTCTTCTCCACCATCATGCATAAAATAACCTTGAGGTTATCCCCATTGATCCAAATGATCCTCCTCTTGGACCAAGTTAACATGTACTGGAACAATAGCCTTCATGGAAGGAGTGGGATTAGGATTATAGACATTAGGATGCCTATTGAAACCTTAATGATCCTGTCCTCTTCCTTGGTAGTTGTATTGGGGTGGGGCTCTATAGCCTTATTGAGGATAGTATTGATGGTTAGGTGGAGTACTTGTCTGGAAATGAGCTTGCTTGAGTTGAGCTCGTAATGACCAAATATCTTCATATTTATCCACAACATTATCCATCTTCTTGGGAAAGGTTCTCAGCTTGACATTGGCATTAGGAACTTGTGCTACACTTGGAGCTTGAACTGAACTATGAGACATCAAAGGCATGGAAAATCTTGGAGGTATCTTTCCAATCTATATTAAGCTATTCTCAGCTTCAATAGCTATCTCATATGCATTTGGTAGAGTGAAACCTCCCGTTGATTTTCACATCACTACCATATCAATACCAATACCCTTGAGATAAGTGGGGAACACAAAGCTAGGAGGAGGTCTCATGACATGTGACAACAACCTATGCCAGGTCCTTTCAAATCTTTCATTAAAATCTCCCATGTATTTGTTAGGACCTCTCTTTATGATGTTTAGCTAATGGATCATCGAGGTATGGTCACTCTTATTCTCAAATCTAGTTACCAACAATTCCCCAAAACCATTCCAACTTGTAATGCAACCACCTTCTAAAGTCCTATACCAATCAAGTGCCTTGCCTTTTAGAGACTTAGTAAGCAATATAATGGCTATGTTGGCTTAGGTGACATTATGGAAGTTACAAAATTTTGAAATGTCTCTAATATGCTCAAATGGAGTAACAGGACCCTCTCCATTGAAACCAGGGAGACTCTTGGTAGCATTGGGAGGAATAGGGTCATATGCAGGAAGGTCAATTAGATTTTGGGTGTTAAAGGCCAAGAAAGGTTGATGCCTCTCCATTTATCTTCTTTCCTCTTGATCTCCTATTTCTTCAACTTCCTTAACTTCTTCTATAAAACCTCCTTGACAAGGATCTCTAAGCACTAGGAATTGTTTAGAGCATTGTTCTTCAAGAAAACCTTCAGCTAAAGGGGCTTAATCAAAAGTCCTAGATGACATAGTGAGGACCATGAAGTATAATGTGGAAAACTTGATCTACAACTAGATATTCTCCCCTTTTGGAGTCACCAAATGCTAGATTAAATATATTTCTACAACCCTAGGCTTGTCAAGACTAACATTTACCTTGAAATATAAATAATTCATCCCAGCAGGCATGCCGGAGCTATTATCTCCAAATATTGCACCCTAGAAGAGATTGTTCAATACTCTTCCATATTTGGGAAACATTGGAAAATTTTCAGGCATGTGGGTATACCTATAGAGGAAATGAACCTCTAGATTTAAAGGGCTAACTCCCTGAATGTATCTATGCAAAAACAACCTCTATCTAAATCAGTTTGATTGAAGGGAAAGAGTTAGACATTGCATAAAGAAAACTTTTTCTAAGAATGGTGATGCACCAAGATTATATTCCACATGAATATCATTCCCTATTGCATAATATAGTAAGATACATAGACTATTTCCAAGCTCTAAAGATTCTAACACAAGTATTTTAGTATAAAGGTAAAATATATGAAATGACACAAGGTAAATGAACTAAAAGATAAACTATACATTCTAAGAATAGTTATACATATGCAAAAATTCAACACACTTAGACACACTCTATATAACATATTAGATCCAAAACCCTTGCTCAGGAATGAAGGACAAAGGACAAAAGGATGAAAACCATCACTTGTAGTCATAATACATCACTTACACACTTAGGGAATTACTCAAAACTTTTTAAAAAAAAGAATTTTACTAATGCTTAAAGGCAAGATATCATTCTAGCAAGAATTTGTTGTACTCTATGTAGTTTTCTTTTACCCTAGCTCAAGGGTTGTATTTATATCTGAGAGGAAGAGAGAGGAAGAGGCCTTTCGTGCCAAGAGAAGGAATCAATCTATTAAAAGTCTCTATCTTCAAATGCAACCATCTTTTTAAAGGATGTTATTTTTGTCCTTTCCATTGATCCATGTCATTTCAAGTGGTTACACCACTAGCTTTCTCTCCTAAAGATGCTTTCCCAACAATTGCACTAGTAGAAACATATATTTTTGAGTTGGGTAATGGCATCAATTGATTATGCAAATGAGAGTCCACTTATTTTAGATTTGTCTTGATGTCTAATAGCTTCCCACTGGCTCATTGAGGTATGTAATGGCATGGAGAAGAGTCACTTTCATTCTATTTGGCCTTGGAGATGTGTCACCTGAAGTCTACGTGTATGCCTCTATGGCATTTGTCAGAATCTATTGATACTCATTCTAGTTCGACCAAGTCTTTTGCTCCTTTTGATTGACCATCACAAATGAAATTGATCATGGTCTGATCAATGGTGATATGAACCCTCTGATGGGCTTTGGTGGATGAAAAATGTGAGCCCTTAGATCTTTGAGTGTTTTAATGAGGACCATCAATTTGCATGGGACCCATTATTTTGAATACCAATGGCTAGTTCATGACCCTGAAGTTGATGGCTGTGCAACTATCACTCTATTGGGACTATTCCCTCAAAAAATTTCCCATGGACCCTTCTCTTTTCTCCCTTCAAAACCATCCTTCTATGGACTTTTCAAACTATGAACTTTCTTGATTGCTCAAACATGCCCTTTCTATAGACTCTATAGGTGTCCCTTTTCTTTAAAACCATCATCTCTCTATAGACTCTGTAGGTGTCCTCCCTTCAGACTGGTCAAACATGCCCTTCAAAAATCCTTCTTTGGACTCTACACAAGTGTCTATACCCTTTGAACTTTTTTCGAAGGACACTTTTACTAAGAATGCTCCTTCATGGCCTTGGTTTTAGGGCACTTTGTTTGAAAGGTGACCCTTTAGAGCTTTTTAAAAGGCCCTTAAGACTTTTCCCAAGTGTCCCTTCAAACTTTTGAAAATGTCCCTTTAGACTTTTTCTAAAGGACACTTTTGCAACAAAGAGACCCTTCAAACTTTTGAAAGTGGACAAATTTCTAAGAAAGACCCTTTAAAAATCTTGCAAGTGTCCCTTCAGACTTTTGGAAAGTATCCCTTTGCTTGAGAAATGTTCCTTAAGATTTTTTGCAAGTGACCCTTCAGAAAGATTGTTGTGGACAAAAAGTCTAAAACAATTCTTTCAAAAAAGTTGTCATGGACTTTTTAAAATGGACCAATTCCTTTGGACTTTTGAAAGTGACCAATTATTTTAGACTTTTTAAAGGATCAATTCTTTCAAAAAATTTAAAGGATCAATTATTTTGGACTTTTGTTCAAAACATAAAGTCTAAAAGAAAGAACAAACCCTTCCAAAATGTTGTTTCAAACAAAAATTCTAAAATAAATCCCTTGAAAATCCTTTGGATGCCCTTCAAAAACTCGAAATGTGCCCTTCAAAAAAGTTGAACATGTCCCTTTGCAAGAGAAAAAGACCCTTCGATAGAATGAAAATGTCCCTTCAGAAAAGTGTAAAGTGTCCCTTCACATTAGAAATGATCCTTTAACATTCCTAAAATGTACCCTTTAAAAACCTGTTTAGGACAAATACCTTCAGACTTTTTTTATTTCAGACAAAAGTTCAAAATAATTCCTTTGAGACTTGGACAAAAAGATCAAACAAAGGCTTTCAAAGAAAATAACACTTGGTCTTTCTTTGTTGTGGGGATGAACCAATAAAGATGCTACACATAGCCAAAATACAGGTATTGCTGAAGATCCAAAACTTGGGACTGAAAATGGCTAATAGGTCCTTGACTTGATAGCCCCCACTCTATAGTCCCAACCCCACTCTACTCTATAGATGACACCCCCTCACCATCCCCAACTATATCTATCCATAGGCTCCTTTATCCTCACATATAGAGAGGGGGGGTTGAGTTTAGTTTGAGCTTCGATCATGCACATTTTATCAGCATTTCCACCTTAGATACCATAATCTAAATTCTTGCATATTTGGCATTTGAATTTTGTCATTGCTCGCCTGTTCCAACTAAAGAACCATCATTTCTAATCAAGCAGTCCATATAAGATTAGTCCTCAAAGGCCTCATCAAGCCATGTTGCTTCCCAAATAAGCTCATTTTATAAAATATGCATTCATTTTTAATCAACTAAAGATGAATGTTTAAAACTCATAACCACTTCAAAACAATGAGAAGATACCTAACATATACTACAAATTTACAATTGCCATTAGAAGAATCTTGATTCATAACAAACCCTAATTGAAGAAAACATCACATATTAATATAATTTTTAAACCAAAGGTTTGAATGGGATCTATTTACAACTACCATTATAATAATATTGGTTCATTCAAAATTCTTCTTAAAATTGAAAAAAAATTATCATTTTGGAATTAGACTACAATTTTGTAGCTTGTGTTGACAAGATTATTAATGTTCAATATAAACTATGTTATCTCAAGCACCTCCAACTTTTAGGTCTACAAGGTAATTTTAGTTCTTAGCCACATATCTAAATACTGCACACCTTCCATCTAAGATAATTCTATGGACATTCCATTTCACATCTTCTTTGGACTTGTAAATTTCTACAATTTATAGATGGTGGAAGTATAATTTAATATTTTTAAAAAAACTCGAATACATTTGAGCATATTCATAACTATAATTATTATTAATTGATTTGTGTATGGTATAAATTTGATTTCCAAGTACAAGTTATATGGTACTAAATATCCAAGTTTTTAATTACCTACTTTAGTGCTCCTTTACTAGCTCTGTGCCAATTACCTTTTGAATCAATGTAAGTAGTAGCACTTGACTTGTCTATAGGATTGAATGTTATAAATTTAACTTCATGGATCCATACTCTATCCTATGATAAATTTTCATCGGCTAACATAATAAGTAACATTGTGAGAACAAACATATACTTCATAGGTTTAGTCCAACAAGGCCATGCATGCTTTGTTATCATAATATAGATTGAGTAAAATATAAATGCTCATTTCCACAAACAAAGGAATACTTATCAAGGTATTTCATCATATTTCACTTAATGGTATTCATTGGTCAACACTCCATGACTTATGCTAGTAAAACCATGCTATTAAAGCAACTAAAATATATGATTAATTATTAAGAGCATCATGACAATATAGTGACATAAGACTAAATTAGTTACAAAGTGCATTTATAAAATGATTCAATATTCTAAGTAAAGGCACAATCTCATTAATATGTATAGATATTACTAAATACCCACTCAATAAAACATTTCACATGTTCATCAATATGTTTGATAAACTAGAGATAATGGAAGGCTATCAAGTTGGAAAAAAAACACCACTTTATCAAACTATCCATTAAAAAATTATTCATTATCTTTAACAAGTTCTAGGCTTTTATTTTATCACATCTATAACATGACCCATTTCAAATCCATTTCCATGATGAACATCATCTGCATTAGATGAATCAACATCTCATCATATAATTAATTAAAAATAAAAAGAAATACAATACACTAATACTTCAAAGTATACAAAATAAGCTTTAAATATTTACACAAATACATAATTTACATAGATGATCTTACCTTAACATCATCATTTGTTTTGTCTATAAAAATATTGTCTATAATACTTCCATCAAAAATTATATCGTGACATCCTAAGAGCCCATTTCTTCATTTGCAGTGGTAGATTGATTATTGTCAAAATACATATCCTTTATTTTTTCATTAATTTATTCATCCTCTAAGTCATTTTCTAGTTCCAATACTATTGAGGAACCAAACATATTTTCCCCCCTCTTCTTCTACATTCGGATGACCAAAGTGTCAATGCTCTATCATATGGAAAGTTGTTGACATCATATTTTGTTGTATGCAAATGAACACAACAAATAAGATTATTATCCAATATATTCCTTATTTTGGACTTTATAAATGAACGTGAATTTAAATTTATTTCATCCTTTATAGAACATAAAATCGTTATTTGACACAACTCACACAATTTAAAATATTTAGATATATGGTGCTTCAAGGTTTCACTTGTCTTTAGTTTTTCCCATAATCTTATAATAGAACCATTTGACATTAGATAATCTATTTGGGTATATTATTCCAACATAGTGTTAAAAAACACTTTTATTGTTTATGAAAATCTAACGCACCAAAAATTCCATCAATATGATGATCTTCAATGTTGATTCCGTGGATATAACGATCAATCAAAATTTGCACCTGCCTTCAAAATTATGAAAAAATTACCTCTTTTCCAATATCTGGGTTCCAAAACCAAGGATAAACAATAGGCATTACTTCCAAAAGTTCATCCCTTGGAAATATTTCTCTTATTTATAAATTTAATGTCATTATAATATCAATAAGAGTTTCCTTTATTGATTTAATAATATCATGAAAGTCTTCTTCATAATTTTTCTTATGCTTTATAGTGCTACCATGTTTATGAACTGATTTAATAACATCATGAAATTCTTCTTCATAATTTTTCTTATGCTTTATAGTGTTACCATGTTTATGAATAATATGGAGAGGAACCATATTTCCATGAACTAAAACGCATACTTGATTTCTTTCATCAAACTTAAAGAAAAATATTTGGGTTGTAAGATCAACAACTTCTTTCCACTTTGCAAAGTCAAATTTTTAAAAAGATTCTATTTGAGATATATATATATATATATATATATATATATATATATATATATATATATATATATATATATATATTATAAAAGAAGACATGCCATTTTTCCTTGTCTTTGTATACTCTACCAAATATGAAGTCCTTTTTTGCACAATATTTATCAATACATGCATTTGATATATCATTAGAAGGATTCCATATAAAGTCAATAATGTTTCAGCATTAGTTAACTAATGTAAAACTAATTGGACTTCAATAATATTCAACCATGAAGCCAACCAAATAATCATAGTCATTTTACACACATTTAATGGGATCATACATTGAAATCCATCATGTTTTGTTGTTTTTTTTAAAAATATTTCCACTTGTTAAACCATTTAATTTTTTTTGAAATTCTATGGCTAAACTTGTACAAAATTATCCATATAAATCCTCCACAAGTGTTTCTACCTTGATAACCAATCTTTTCTTGCTAAGAATTTTATATGCCATTTTTTTTCTATGTGCCATACAATGCATACCAATCATGTATGATGAAATATTGGTTTGTAATCAAATAGAAATAACATTTTAATTTAATTGCATGATGTATTCTCCATCTAATCCAAGACACACCAAATTTTTATAAATACTCAATGTCTCTAACTTGCCCACCTCATGAAGAGCATTCGTCATAAGATAAAACAAATTTTATACTATAGGACTCTCCATCTTACATTGAGTTAAAAAATATGCATTTATCACATGATTTTTTACTATATAAAAATTCATGGAACCCCATGAACTTGTATCAATTTTTTTACCTCATGCAATGACAAGGAAAATAATGTGTAAGTTTTAAGGTTTTCTTCCAAGTCTTCCTTGACAACTTCAACAATATGTTTTATAAATGTCCAACCACTATTTATAGACCAATGTGATAAATGTAAGTTGGGAATAAAAAGTAATTGTAATAAATATTTATAATGGACAAAATCTAACATTGGTTTGCCAATTTTTAAAAAGTGTAGTATGGTACATAATTACACTATTTTGGACTATAAGCTTTTTGACATTTTATCTTTGAATAAGTTGTAAAGTTTCCCCTTCATTTCTTTTTTATGGTCATTATTCATCTCTTTATCATACAATTCTTTATTTTCATTGTGATTATATTCTTTGGTTGTCTTCCATATTGACTTTCATTCAACTTTCCCATCAATTTCTTCTTTATAATAGTCATTCCATAATGTTTCTTAATAGTATCCCTATTTAATTTCATAACATCTTTCCCATATCACCAACTAAAAATTATATATTTTACTTCTATCACATCCTTATTTTTAGAAGTTATATGCTCAATATATGGAAAAGTAGAATTCCACTCTAACTAAATGACCAACTATAATCATAGTGCCTTAATTTTTGTTTTATTGACTTGATATATTCATCTGATTCTTTTGTCAAATCCACTATCACTTTAATAACAATAAAATCAACTTCTTCATTATTTTGGTTTGAGATAAACGCAACTTTATCATTTGTTGTTACTCAAGGACCATCAAATATGCCAACATCATGTTTAAATTTGATTCATTTTTTATGTAAATCATGTCGCATGTTACCATAATATGAAAATAGGCTTTTATTTGAAGATGATATCTTCTCTTTACCTTGTTTTTCCATTGAAATTATTTACCTATAAATATGTATAAAATATATAAGAAATCTAACGAAAAATAAAACATTGAAAAAATAAGTTTTTTTTAGTATTTAGATACAAATTTATAAATTAGGATTAACATATATAAAATATAATATAGTTAAGTTGGTGATAACTCTGCCTTTTAATATCACTTTTTACCTTACATTTTCTAGGAATTTAACTCTTTGTTTACATTGCTAATCACTTGGATGGCCTGATGTAGTAATTTTGTATACATGTTAAGGCATGATAGTACTATTGTTAATAATGAAATAAAAATTAGATGTAATCATATTGTAAGGTTTGGTCTTATTCAATTTGTTTGGAAATAAAGTTGTGATCTTGGTAAAGAATAATCTTTTTGGAAGTTTTTTTTTCATTAAAGGGAAAAACCATTAATAGTAGTACTAATTTTTTTGTTGATTTTAAAAAATTCAATATTGTATAATGTTTTATTGCAACCAATGTTTATGCCCAACAAAAAATTGAATTCATAGACATCAATGGATGATATGATATAAGGTCTAGAGACACCCACATGGGCATATCTAAAAAGAGGGTTGTGACCAATCAAGCGTAGATTCATAACAACTAAGTTTTTGTAAGTGATTTTAAATTCCCACTATTAAATGTTTTATGAATTGATCTAGTTATAATTTGGAATTTCTTGTTTTTGTATAAGAAGTCTAACTATGAATTTTCACTTGATGGGTTGTTTGATGTATTAAAATCATGTGTGGATGAAGTGCCATTTTTAGGATTGATAATAATTTCTGGTTAGTTATGATGTTGGTTTTGACTGCATATAAATATTTATTATAATCTATAAAGTATAAGAAACTATATGTTTCTTATACTTACATGTTTATGTTATAGATATAGTGTCTAGTTCATGAGAAGACAGAGCATAGATTCTCCTTCTGGTTATTTGATTTTCTTGAACATGATATAGAAAAATGGATTCTAAGAAAATATTAGAAGGGAAAAAATAAATATTATAAAGAGAAGTATTTTTCTTTTGATTATTCCTAGGAATTCATTACTCTCTGCAATTAAAATAAGAAGATTGGAAGAAAGACAACTTGAGTAGAGATTATTTTCCCCCAAACTTTATATTTGTAGTAAGCACTTCTTTTTACAAGGTATAATCAATTTCCCTTACTGTTACCCTTTTTTGTATTGGTGTAATAGCTTTGGTGTGGGTATTTATAGATTTAAAGTGCAATAACACTTGATGGCCATAAAATTAGCATTTGGGACACCTATACACTCTCAAGGTACTCCCTCTATTATGGGTAAATTATGAATTTTTTTTCCACACAATTTATTTTATTTTTCAAAACATACTTCAATATAATGTATAAATAATACCATTACTCTCAAATATTTAGGAACAATTTTGGGTGTTTAGAAAAAAAATAATAATAATAATATAATGAATAGTCAGGGGTCATGAAGAGGTTAATGCAAGTATAATTTAGGGACATGTAGTCCAAAAACTATAAATGTATGTTAACAATAAAATATAAAATCTTCACCACAAAATCAAGAGCAATGGCTATTTAGGAGGATCATTTCTAGTGAAGGGTACCAATAGGGATTGAGATTTTTTGTTATTAAAATGAATTATTTGATGCCATGTGTCATGTTTCAATAATTTTTATATCCATTCATTAATAATCCATAAGACCATTTGTATAATTTCTTAAATATTCTCAGCAACACATGTTGAAATGATTTCAAAAAAGCATGGGTGAAAAAATAGTGTGTAATAACTCATGTCTAACTTTTTGGATACTTTCCACATATGGAAAGGGTGCCATAAATCCAATGGGATTTAAATACTATAAAATTATCATCTATGAACTTATCCTCCATGGTAATGAACTTGAAAGGAGACTATGTGTCATTCATTAATTACATTAATGTCCAAATGAAAGGAAAGTATATTATTATCCTGACATGATGAAAGCAGGTCAATTGAAGTGGAAAGTATAACTAGATATAATGAAACTAAAAAAGATCTTATAAAACAAAATTTAAATGAGGATGGATAAAACCCAAAATTATGTAGATTGTTCTCCAAGACTAGGATAACAGTTCTAAAATCTATAGGTATTGAACCACAAGTTACTTTATACCACTTTTATTTTCCTTAGAGTTTGGAAGATGTCTATGGAGGATGCCTCAGTCTCTAAATAGTGTAGTATCTATGTATAATTAATTCTAAACATGGTACTAAGTTGTAGGTTATATCTGATTATAAATTAAAAAAAGAGGTATCCTAAAAAAGTAACTATCGTAATTCAGGAAACTATATTCCACACCATCATATGTCTAACAATTTTTGATTGGCATGTTTTTTAATAGAGAATATTTCAAAGCCTTTATATAAGTTTAATTTAGATAATTTGGGGATAAAGTGAGGTATTAGACAACTTTCAATGAACCATGTGCATGTTTGGATTTAAATTATGATGTTGGTTGGTGGCCACCTGAATGCTATTCTTATCCATTTGGATTATTCAAAAACTATAGTACATGAAACTCAATAGTTGAACCATACATTTTTGGTCATCACATTTTTTACCACATGCCTAAATAGTCAAAATTCATAGAGAAAAATTTCACGTTATAAGTGTTTTAAATAGTATAATATTTATCCCCAGAGGCTATGGGTTGAATGGTTGGTTGATGCTCCCTTTTGAAGTAGATAAGTTCTATCCATTTGGTCAAGTCATAAAGTAACTAAATATAAAATGACCTTAGGCTTTAGACCTGAGGAATTATAAAGGTGAGTGCTAGTGAACCACTCAATAAACATTAGCTTTAGGGCTTAGTTATGGGGAAATCACTTGGCCTTCTAAGAGATCAAGAGCTTGCAAAAAGTTATGGTTTACAAGATTAAAAAAAAAAATATAGGCCAAGCAAAGTGTTTTAACCAACATGTTAATTCTATTAATGTGGGGAATTCCATTTAAAAACTTGTTAAATGACATAGATACAACTCAAAATGGTTGGTAAGTGTTTATTGAATTCAATGGGAGATTGCTTCTAGAGATCATGTGATAGTATTTTTTCATATATAACATTTCATCTAGGTAAAATTTAGTGTGAACCTTTTCTCTAATTTCATGCCCAATTAATTCATTGATCCCCTTTTATTTGGGAACTATCCTTCAAGTATGAAGAGGATTGTATGTTCTAGATTGCATACTTTCACTAAACAACAATCTAAAAAGTTAATGGGCCACTTTGGGTTCTCTGGAGTGAATTGCTACTTCCGTCTCTATGTCTCCCATTTATGTCCTCATTCAGTAAATAAATGTAATATGACCAATACAATGTATGAAATAAAATGAAAAGCTTATTTACATAAACTCTCCATCACTTATTTTTCAAGGTTGACATTTTATATAATTTTAACTACCAATTCTAAATGTATCTACAAAATTTAACGAACTAATATTCCTACTTTTGTTGTATTTAAATTTCTAAGGCTCATATATGTATGCATTTGATATTCTTGCTCCATTCATTTAAAATATTATTCAATTCATTGAATATTTAAAATTTAATAAATTGAGAAGGGATGAAACTTACCAATATTTAATGCTATATATATTGTTTATGATGGGCTAAAATTGTTTTGTTTATTATCTAACACATTTAATTTTTTCTTCATAGAAATATTGATATCTAACTTAAATATATTAAATATATATCAAATAACATCTAGCCTATCTTCTTCCTATAAATTCATTTAGATAAATCTGATTTCTCATGTTGCTTTCATTGCATTCAATCTCGTTATGTCTCTACAAGCCAAACTCTAAGCCTCTTAAGCTGATATAAACATAATTAAAAAAAAAACTTACAGAGTTGAAGACTTGTAGAGCAATCTGATTTTGGCAAGCACATCTCTACCAATAAATATGATTTTAAGAGAGACAATACTATAATGCCATATAATGTATCCATATAAATCTATTGACACTCTCTTTTTATAAAAAATATATTTTCTAGCACTATCTTTGTTTCTGTCTATATCGCATTTTTTATTGTGTTATGTTGTAAATTTACCGACACACTCTACTCATGTTTTTTTTATCTTGCCAGATATCAGAATACTCTTAATCAAGTAGAGAGATATAATCACCTTGAAAGTTACATTCTGCTTGTTCAGTGCTTTAGGTAGGCACATCTCTCCATGGTTTAACTATTATGGTTTTGTTTCATCTTTGGAAATAGACCTATAAGGTCTATAACTAGTGAAAAACAAACTTAATGTGTAGGTAGGAATTATCATCACAATAAGTGGGCAACACCTTATTTCTACCCAAGCCTTAAAATCATCTCCATGGGAGTGGAACCTTAATATCCTTTCAACTAAGATCTCTAACTCAAAGCTATAATAATGTATTAATTGGTACACTTAGATTTCTACCCCTTTCCAAGTTTTTAGTGAACCCGATAAAAACATGTTCCTATCCCTACAATATTTTTTTATCCCATGTTCATCTAAATTTTTCTACACATAAATAAGAATATAAGGCATGGTTATATAGTATTTAAGAATTGGGTATTCTTCTTGAAATAATTTGGAAATAGTTCAAGGTGAAAGAAAGCAAATATACCCATGCAGTCACTCAAAATTCTTATTGAGACCACCATCTACCATAATCTAAATTTAATTTCACCCCAAGATGAACATGGTTTGTTACATGTTTAGATTTTGTTGCAACTGAATCTTAGTCAATACTTACAATGGGAAAAAACCATCACATGATAATGATCACAAGCTAATTATAGCTATCCAAGAATCATGTAAGTTACTTCCTCCCAACCCCTAAAATATCACTTAAATAGTTACATTGAGCCAAGAAAATGATCATGTAGGTACAATGTTATCAACTTTACTAGGCTTACTAACCCAAAACTAAGTGGGAAACTAATTCTAGTTGTAACTTATTGACATCCATTCCTTGGAAAAATATATTCAATCTATTAAAAAGTGGGCATGCTTAGTTATCCCAAAATGACTAATTAAAACAAAGAGTGTTTGATAACATTAAATAAAATTAGGTCATGTAACCAGAATGCCAACAAGTCTAAAGTCAAAGAGTGCAATCAGAGGTCTTTTAATGTGATTCAAATTTTAAAATATATGCCTTTTTTTATTAAGATCTCATTTTTTATTTATTCTTTTTTTTTCTCTTTCGTATGGATTTGGAAGGCCAAAAATGGGTACTAAATTTAAATAACACAAGAGACATTACACTTGGCCACTAAAGAGGAGAAACTAGAGACCAAGATACTTAGATACTTCTAAACTTGTAACTTATAAAAGAGTTTAATATCAAAACTAACCTTGGTAGGTCCAAAAGGAGGTGAAAAATAATAAGATTGTGAAAATGAGCATTGAATAATTATATTACCCCTATCAAAAATAATATATCAAATGGCGAAGATAAAATGACTGATATATTAATACTTCATCATAAGAAAGGGTAAAATGTGAATGAGAGACATGTATAATAGAGTATAATGGTTTTACCACAAGAAAATATGACTAAATCTATAGGGCAAAATACCACTCTCGACCATTGCCTTATATTTGAAAGAATACACAAAACTAAGTGTTGATGTGTCTTTTATTCACAAATAAAAGAGTAATGAGATAAATCCGTCTCATTTTAGGAATATCAGAGGTAATCCATGGCATGAGTTGTAGTATTGGACTCTCCTAAATAGTATTTTTGGAATAGTTATGTGAGTGATGTAGATGTTATTATTTATAGATACCACTTTTGATTTGAAATTCCACTTCTACTTAAAACTTGTAAATCTTTCCTGGGATGGACATCACGGTGATATTTAAGTGTTAAGTGAAGATCATATAAAAGAAACATAAAATGGAGATAAGGGTAGGGAATAAAATAAGGTTTTAAAACAATATTAGAACACTAATGCTTGTACGAATTATTTCAAAATAAGACTACAATTTACCTGTATCTATGTTGTTCATATTATACTCAAACTAGGACAAACACAATATACACTCTAAGGAAGGGGCTAATGATGGATATAATCTCTATAACATTACTTCATAATATAAATCATCATATTTTTTTTAACACAACACATTCATCTATGAAAATTGGATTAACATATCCAATAGAATAAACTTGTCAAGTTAATATTCACTCGACCTAACTAAATCCACATAAAAATAGTAAAAATTCATACCGTAGTCATGAAATCATTTATAATCTACCAAATCATTACTAAATTTTGAGGAAAGATAAAAAATAAATAAAACTAATGAATATCCGTTTTGAATTTTTAAGATCTCTCTCTATTTCATTAAAATATTGTCCTCCTTTCATAATGTTTACAATCACTCTATTATAGATCATGGGTTGAGATCCATCATTTAAAAAAAAGATTCCATTGATAACCATAATGGTAGAGTTTGTTACCATAGTTATGATAGTTTGTTACAAGTGGGTACCAAATGCCAAAATCATAACGATGCTCTATTTTGGATCACTTCAACACAAGTTGCTCTTCAATATTTTATAAATAATTATAGATCAACATCACCTAACCATTTTTTGCACTCTTATTCTGCTAAGAATTTGGAAATTAGCCTGGAATCATACTCCAACTTGGGAATGTTGACAGGTGGGTCGTAGATTAACACCTCCCCATGTGTCAAATTATTGGCATGGTTATCCAATAGAGTCTTTTAAATACCTTTGATTTCACTAACCTTGTTGATGCTCTCAGTGGCATAGATATATATATTGATAAATTCTTGAGATCCTTACCTATCGAACTTGGTGATCTTTCTTTTAAATGTGTCTTAAATCTACTTAGGTGCACCCAAAATTCATCAACTATGATGATTATGCCATCTTGTGTAAATAACACTATTATACTGACTTCTATGAAATAGGTTAGAATTATCTCTTTATTTTTTTCTAATGGATTTCATGTCCTTTAGCCACTCCTCCAAAGAAGTTATCATGTGTAAAATGAAGGTATGTTATAAATTGAGATCAAATAATGGAATCATATTCAAGTGAGGGAACTTTCCCTTCTTGATGACTACAACCATACTTATCAAATTATTATCCATTTTAATGGTTTAATCCAAATATGCCTATGCCTTAAGGTAAATTATAATACCCTTGGAAAAGGATTTAGTAACCTCCATCAAGACACAAAATAATGCTGATAGAGGTTCCTTAACTTTTTAGTTAAGTCTATAAGGAAATTAGTCCTCACTTGTGAATTAAACATCATGACTGGGGTTCTCATGTCTTCCACTATTTTTTTTGTCAACTCATTTTTATCCCTCCCATTGAGATGGGATCCTTAGAATTTTTTTCTCCTCCAGTATTTATTCTCTTTCTAGTTAATGAGAGAAATTATTATTTTGTTTGCCATAAAACTAGGTTTCCCTCCTATGTGTATTTATAGTTCATGACCCTATTTACTTTTATAGTGATATTTTAAAATTTGAGATATATGTATGGGTCATATGTTTATACCATTTCAATTATGTGCATTTTCTCTACTTGAAGAGTATATATCTAGTCCTCTCCCTAGGCAAAACTTTGTGTGCATGAAATAACATAAATAGAAGGTGTATTGTATGATGTATATGGAGAAATAGTGGGTATGGGAAGAGATTGAGTGGATGTGGAGAATGAAGGGAAATATATGGGGGAGGATGAAGGGAAAGATATTGGGGAGGCCACTATGCTCTGAATGGTTGATGCAACCATAAAAAGGGTCATGTATGCATGGATCTGATCTTGTGTCATATGAATAGAGGGTCCAATGATGCTTGGAATTCATTACTCTCAACAAAGAGATAGGCATGTTAAGATTAAATTTTATGAGCATTGAAATGTATAGATCTTGGACCATTGGAGTAACCATACCTAGTGCTTGGATTAGTTTTTGATGGGAATGACAAATAATGGGATCAATTTTATTTACAACAATGGTTGAAAAGATCCAAATGCATCAATAATTTCCACAAGGCTATTGGGCTATGTGGGCACTAGAATAATAGGTTGAATAATCAGAATAGGTCTGTGTACCTGGCTATAATTTTGGGAAGTTGCACTTGTAACTTGAACACTTTGATTTATAGGTTTATGACATGCCTTGTATATACGTGTTCAAAATCATATGCCCTTCCATAGCTAGGAGGAGTAGCAATAAATACTAATGGAGAGGCAAAAACACATGATTTAGAAGATATATGAGAGCTAAAAGATGTAGGGGTGTCTATTGTAGTCAAACTAAGCAAAGGATAATTGGAGTGACAAACACATAAGAGGTATGGATAATAGAAGTGGAAGGTTATGGCTCAGGTGATATGTATTATTGTACTAAATGTGAGCTATGATGAGACCTTATGTCACTCTTAATGTAAATAGTGGATGTGGGCATTGGTCGCATTATCCATTTGAAAATCAACAGTAGTTCTTAATGGTGAATATGAAATAGAGAAAGGGAGACTTTTAAAGATGATTTTATTTAGTTTTTGATCATCCTTCGGGTGTCATCTAATGGGAGGTGTCTAGTAGGCATCTCCTCTAACACTTGCCCTGCTTACTCCCAAGGATATAATTGCCTTGCAACCTTTAATTTTTCCATCACCTTATTGTCATTAGTTGGGTTTAAATAGAACATATCATCATCATGAGCCCTTGGCTATAATTAATGTCTATGTTTGTCCTTAATGAGTATTCTTGTATTTAGACTCTTATTTGAGGATCCCACTTCTACTATAAAAAATTGAAGGATGGCATGTCAGTTTACATGGCTTGTGTAACAAGAAATATTTTTTATTCTTTATGGTCAATTTTGAAAGGAAAATGAGGGTAGGGCTCTTATCTCCTACTTGTGCAGTGGCGTACAACACCTTAAACATATTGATATGAATTTTATTGTTTTGCTAATTTGTCTAACACATAGTATAAAAATTTAAGTGTAGTTATGTCGATCCCTTCCACCCTTATAACAATGAAATAATGGTAATAACAACAATCCCTAATAGCCATGATTAATTTTCTCATTTATTTTGACACCTTGGGCATCCTCTTCTCATTCATATCAAAATACAAGGTTTGGTAGAAATGATTATAGATATCCTTGATGTGTGCCTTAAAGTGATGAATATATATCTTGGAATAAACTAGATGCACTGGAGGGTTAGAGGATGTCCATTAAATAAAAGAAGGATTTCAAAAGGAGATAGTGGCACATAAGTCATCCACCAAATAGGACATCATATAAAAACTTCATCCTTTCTTTAACCTTAATACATGTTTGGATAAATTGAAGGAGATGATGCCGCCCAATGTAGGAATAAACTTCTCATTAATAATTTAACTCAATAAGGGAACCCAAAATTTATTGACATGTACTATGTCATTGTATGCACCTAATTTTTGCATAGTGTGATACTCTCAACATAATAGGTCTAATGATGATGTAGTGACCTCCTAATAATGTTCAAATAGGAACTTTATAACACCCTTCCAATTTTTCTTCCCTCTCCCCTTTCAAGGTCCCTGAAAACCATTTTTTTGGCCCTTGTATCTCCCTTCAACAAATTTTTAAAAAGATTTCACTAGTGATGGAAACAACCTATTAAGTGACAAAACCACCCTATGGGTTATAAAATTACCCCATGTATGATAGGTTTGTCAAGGTAGTTGTGTAAAATAACCTGGCAAACCCATAACATAAGGGTGGTTTTGTTTTAAATATAGGGTGGTTTTATAGATTTATATGGTGGTTTTGTCCCTAGAAGTGGTAGATACATAACCACCCCTACAAATAGGGTTAATTTTGTCACCATTATCTCACCTTATAATTTTAGCTTATAAGACTCATTCCTTGACATGTTTTACATGTTTGTTGTCATGTTTCTTGATTTTTTCACCTTAAGTTCACTTTCAATTAGTCCCAACTCACTCTATCCTCTATTTACAATCATTTTGAGTCCCTCCTATGTTCAACTCCCAATTCAACTTAGTTAAACTCCCTCATGCAACCTCTCTTGCTCGTTTACAAGTAAGCCAATTTTGGATTGATTTTAGATCTTAAAATTACATTATAGCTTAATATTTTTTAATCATTTACATCCATATCCTACTAAAATTACTTTAGAGATTTTCTTTGATTGCTTTCACATTCGATTAAATTATTTTAGATAGAGAGAGCCATTATACTTGTAACCTGGTATTTTAAAATAGTGTCTTCAACTAACCACAATCAACTATTCTCAATTTAGGGCTGTGTTTTTCTTATTTTTATCCCATTTATGATAGTCATTTATTAATCCTCCTTGTTATAGAGTTCCATAAATCTTCATTTAGATAAAGGAGCTAGGACATTGAGGACCATAATATAACAAATCTCTTACTTTCAGTTGGTCTACATCAAGATCAAGTTGGAGGTTATTAGATTATATTTATTTATTTTATTCAATAAATTATATTAAATCAATGATAATTATTGTATTATCTTAAATATTTATTTTTGGAAAAAATCAGTTCTGATAGGAAAAAAAATTCTTCTCTCTACCATCCTTGCACAAAAACAAATTTATTTATTTGAATGTATTTATTAAAATAGATTATTTCGAAACATAATAATTCATTTAAACCCTAGGTGAATGTTACAAAATAGATCATATATTTCTATCCATTTCAATAATCAGTTTTTAGTTTTGAAACAAGTTATATTTATTCTCAAACAAACAACTAATGAGTAACAAAACCCTAAACAAACCTAGGTGAATAAGTGGTGTTATTGTGATTATGATTTTAATTATTTAAAAAAATTAATAATTTTGACTTAATTAATTTAATTATAAAAATAATTATTTGAATTTTTCATTTTCATTTCAAATGCATCGTTCATAACTAGTGTGTAACACCTAGAAGGGTTAAAAACTTGTTTGGGTGAAAGAAAACTCTAAGAACCTCTTAGTATTTTATGTTCGGAGCTTAGATATTTTATTGAATGAATTTAACGTTAAGAAAACATAATTTTCATATTATATCCACTCACATATCATTCAAAAAAAAAAACTTCATATATCTTGCATCTAGGAAAGTTAAAAAAATTCAGCAATAACATAGATAGAATAGATCTCTCTCTTACTTTGTATACATTAAAAAGCAGTTGAAATATACAAAAAAAAAGTGTTCATTCATTTAATTTAAATTTTATAATTTATCTCTATTTTAAACTATTTTATTTCATCAAGTAATTAATTTCCATTTTAGTTAAATATTCATAAAATAAAAACAACAACAAAAAACATTGCTAAATGCCTTGTCCAATCATATAATCTAAATAAAACCTTGCTTCAAACAACACCACAAGTCCTCACACAATCCATTTATACAAGCTCATATGCTTACACATTTCCTAATCCATTTTGAAGGGCACTTATTGAAACACCATGTCTTGTTAAAGAAGGTCTTTTCCCTAAGGTTAGGGCACTTAGTCCCATTGTTAGTATATAGTCTGATATCAATACTAAGCTTAGGAGAGAGGTTTTATTTTCCACCCTAATCCCCCACCTCACTATTGACTCTCTCAATTCATTAGAGGAACAAGAAAAAATCTTTGACCCACTGATCACTGTTCTCCCTCTGAATAGAGGCTATCAACAAAATGTCATCCAAGCTTAGTTTCCCATCCTCACCCCCTTTTCTCCCAAAATTTCATGAGATGGTGGTAGGTTCTATATTAATATGCTAGTGCACCTCACATGGATAAATGAGAACTATGTGACCTCTTCCTCCACTCCTTTAACAAGGATATGAGGTAAGATGTCCATAAAATCCTGTGTCGATCCTATGAAGAAGCCCTTGAGAGTGCCCTATGGATTGACCAGGTGGCCATTACTAGTGGTCAGTGAAATTACTAAACCAATAAACACATCATCACCCCAAATAAAAATAATGGGGGATTTCAAACTAAGAATATAAAAAAAACCAATAATCAAGGCACAAGGTCCTCAATCTAAACAAGAATGCCACCACCAATGACATCACTGAACAAAACAAAATGGGAAACCTATGAATAAAAATCAACTATAGATAATGAACAATGCCAACAACCATAACAATATGGGTACTAGTAGCTAAAATACCCCTCCTATCATTCATGTAGTTGACTTCAACTAACCACCACCATGTAACCCGTAACACCAAAAGTAGAATAAAAATCACTATCACAATATCGAGCAATTCCATTAGTTTTAGAACCAAACCTATTACCAAATAAATAATCAACAAGGGTTTGGTTAATAAGGAAAAATTTTAGGCCTATAAAATATGATACAAATGTATATTTCCTCTTTTATAGAGTTATTTGACATGAAACTTAGAACTACACAGAGTATAATAAATTTATTGACATATTCTTAAGGAATGCTGGTACAAACCCCTTTGCCCTTCAAAATGTCCCTATCACCTCAAAACTAGAATCTCAAAATCTACCAAAACCCCTTTCCTAACCACCAAGCATGTGATACCCAAAATCAACAACAGTGTGGCCCATAGAACCAACCAATTCACATAATTAGCCCAATGTCCAAAGGCTCCCAAAAGATCAAAGGCAAATATTTGTTGACATGTTCTTAGGGAATGTTGGTACAAACTCCCAAGCCCTTCAAAATGGCCCTAATTCCCTTCATAATTATAATCTGAAGATATACCAAAACCCATTTCCTAACCTCCAACTACATGTTACCCAAAATCAATAAAGGGTGGCCCACAAAACTACTCAATTCAACATAATCAACCCATGATGCCAAATCCTTAACCTATAGAAATGATAATACTGATGTCACTCTTTAGTTAGAATTACAAGGCAAAACTAGAATGATAGGAGTCATGGAGTTATAAGTTAAAGAAGATGTGAATATCTTTACTCGCACTAGAGAATATCAACCTATTGTTATTCATTATTAAAATATTCATAAACCTAGTCTATCCCCAAGTTCATGTGGAATTGTTGATGTTTTGGATTGCACCCTCTGAAAGGTGACTTAGCTCCCTTCCTCCACATGGCACAATATAGACATTCCTCTTGCTATGGGTGGAAAACTTGAGGGATGAATCTCTAGATTAGGGGCTAGCTCCCATTGATGCACCTTGATGCCCTAGATTTCCTACTGCTAACGATGGGGGGGTGAAAAGAGAGAGAAATACTAAAAATAGAACCTAATTAATGTGGTGATGCACCAAACTAGTTGGTCTACTCAGATTTTACCTACACTTTACACCAAAGAGAAGCATATAGACACTCCATTCGAATGAGAAACTTGACTGTATCAGTGTTTTAATAGGGGATCCTATGGAGGATAAGGAGAAAGAAACTACCAGAGGTGTTCTAAGGCACACTATTGGATAGTCTATTCAAATGTGCCTATACTATGAGCTAGACATTTCTTGTTTACCTGTAGAGAATAATTCACAATACACTAGATATGTTGGTATAAACTTATGAAAGCATTAAAGGAAATGACTAAACATAAGATAAGGCCATAGACATATGTAAAAGTGCAAGCTCAAATGGAGGTAAAACATTTCTTTTGATTCAAGGTAAATTTATTTAGGGCTTCGCCATACAATGTTGAGAGATCCCTTTCAAAATGAGAAGTTACAATTATATAGAGAGCTTGGAAAATATATCATTGACCAGTCAAGGGAATAAAACCCATGCTATATTAAACACTCTTAAAGTGACCACAAGCCCATGCTACTATCATATCTTCTTAATTATGCATTGTAAAGCCATGTTGTAGGTGTTTAAGTCACTATGCTTATTGTCTGGGCCTGTAAGAGCATGTGTTACTCCTCCTAGCAACCGATAAGGCCATCCCCAAGTTATGTTGACTTGGCCATGCTCTCTTTAATGTTGAGCGTAATTGGCTATTCATTAATGGAAAAATAAGAAAACATGGACTGTTCCCTTTAATGTTCACAACCAATCCTTTTAATGGTTTTTGATGGAGACTATTTCACCTAAGTGCATTTACTTCTCCTGCTGACAACTCCCATGCCACCTACCTTGGTCTGGTTCATCCTTGGGTTTGTGCTTTGACTTGTTAGTCTTATGTGCACGTGGCCACATTTGGGTTATCCACCTTTTTTTCCCCTTCCTTGCCTAGTAATTTGGGCTCTTGACACTTATTATTTCCCTGGGCTCCCTTTTTCGCTTGCTTGCTCATTCATTCTTCAAGCTCTTGGTTTTTGACTTCCTTCAGACATTTTGTTTGAAAAAATTCTCCTTTGGGCTTATTACTTTTTGACCTTCCTTTGATGAGCCTTTAGGCTTCCATTCTAAATTCCTTTGGATAAAATCTCTGAAGGAATTATTCTTTGATCTTTTCCAATGGCTAGCTTACTTCCCTGAATTTGACATTTGTGGGTCTGTCACCCACTAGGACAATTCCTTCGGCATTTTTCAAATGAACTTTTCTGAAGGGAAAGTGACCCTTAAATTTTTTTGAAATGGTCCTATTTCAAATTCAAGTGCCCCCCACAAGGACACCTACCCTTCAGACTTTTGGTCTTCTAAATTTTTTTAGACTTTTTATGACTATCGTATTTCTTCAGACATTTTGTTTGAAAGAATTTTTCCTTGAGTTTTCTTCCTTGGATTTCCTTCCGACAAAAAGTCTAAAGGAATTATCTTTTGGCCTAGCACTTTTTCTGAATGCAAGTTCCTCTTAGGCTTTCTATCTTTCCCCTTTACTCCAATTGGCTACCCTCCGAAAGGCTAATTTGAGCCCAAAGTTACCCTTTGGACTTTTGAAAAGGTCCACTTTGCCCATCACCTGCCCCTCATAAGGGCTCCTTAGCCTCCAAAGTTTCCTTTTAGAAGAATTCTAAAGGTCCCACTTGCCACCTAAGTGCCCTCTGTAAGGGCACCTACCCTTCAGACTTCTTGCAAATGACCCTTCAACCTTTTCACTTGGTTCACTTTATCGACAAAAAGCCCTTCGAAGTAATTCACTTGCCTTCTAAAGCATCCGAGACCAAATCAAATTTCACGTTGACTCTTTCTTATAAGACAAAAGATTAAATTCATTTAGAAAACCTGATTTGATCTACCAAGACCAAATTGAGGTTTGAAAGTAGCTTCACTTATGAATTTTTACAAGTCATCTATCAGACCTGAAAATCACTTGGCAAGCAAAACAGGAAAACACTTGGTTTTTTCATGGGAAAGGGCCTGACAAAGAAAAATTTACACAAGGTAGCTAAGGGATGAACTAGATAAAACTTGGATGAATTACTCTTATAATAAAAAGAAGAGGGGTGCCCAATTTATGGCCTACATAACCAAAAATTGGTCAACATGGACTATGATTTGATTTTTGATCTAACCAAGATGTTTTCCCACATCTTGTTTATTTATTTAATAAAAAAATACACCACCCATCAATCATCCTTGCTTAATTCCATAGGAATAGGGCATATATCTAATGTGACTCCTTAACCATAGGCTCATATCAACCACATTGATCTAGATTTATTTCCTCTTGGTTAAGAATCTTGAGACACTAGTTATTTCTTTGATTTATGTAGTCATCCTCCTGACTCTGAGATGACAAGGAGGGGAGATCCAACATTATTTTTATAGGTTTGTATCTACAAAAATAATGTAAAGAGAGCCATAGTTGATGATGGAGTGATCGCCAACATTGTCCCCTTTTATTTCCTACAAAAGCTTGGTTATGGGTGAACACATTTTATTTTAATCACTTACATGTCTAATCTACAATCAAGAGTGACTTTCTAAAATCACACAAAATTTTAACTATAAATCACCAATGGACCCAATTTACCCACACAAATTCCATTTTAACCCAAAATTATAATGACACATCCCTAATTGGGGCAATGGATCATATTTCAACATTAATTATACCAAATATATCCTAAATCAAACTAACCTTTGGCAAATATTACTTCAATAAAATTAAATGAATGTTTGATTGATAAGGAACATTGAAAATATCACCATTCTTCTAATTATTAATCAATCCCACTTAATCAAGCCTAATTTTCCTCTAATAAGGAATTCCATAACTTTTTGAAATTATCCTATTTTCCTAAATCAAAATTGATTTATTGCCTTACATTTGTGACATCATAGGGGAAAGTCAATGGAATGGAGTGGAGTGTGGGCAAGGTGGTTTATGACATGTCCACTTACTCACACTCTTACACCTCTTACAAGAGCCTCTTACACAATCATCTATGACACACTCCAAAAGGACCAATCATTGCACTTTCCTTCCAAACTCCAAAAAGGCCTTAAATAATATGTCTTACACACTCTGTGTGTGTAATCATGAATTTGAGGATTCATTCTCCACCCTCCATTTAGAGATGAGATGGATAATTCATAATCATTCTAAAAAGTCTATAAATAAATGGCCTTTGCCTTTATAGACAAGCTATCTTAAATTAAACTTATTATGCAAAAACCATATTAGAGCTTCACATTTATTTAACAATTCTCATGCCAAGCCAAGCTAAAACAAGTGTAGACAAGGAGATATGCTGACCACATGCATAATCAAGCATTGCTAAATACTTCTAGCCCATAAACCAAGTTCAAGCCTCTTCACATGTCAATTTTCAAGCAAATCTCCAAAGAAGGTATAAACTTAGTGTTTTGTCTTCTATTTTGTATTAGTTGCTTGATTTCCATAGATCACCCTAGGGAATAAGTTTAAGATGTTATGTTTATACAAGTTGTTTTGGATTTGTATTCTCTAACAATGGACTAATCTCTTCTCGGATTCTTGTTCTTACATAGTGGCAAACTTGGTGGGACCTAATACACCCCACAAGTTCTTCTAGACCATTCTCATTCTTATAATTAAAATAATTAACTTAATAATTATTTTAACTCACTTATTTTTCTTTAAAAAATCATTAATCTCTATTTCAAGTGAAATCGATGAATTTTCCCTACTAAACATTGATTTTGCCTTCAAAATCAGTGAATTTGACCTTTAAATCAGTGAATTTGGCCCTCAAATTAATGAATTCACCACCATATGATTTTTTTATTATGTCATGTGTAGGTTTAGGTGAAATTGGTGAAATTGACCCAAAAATTAGTGAATTTGACCCTAAATTAGTGAATTCGACTATGAAATCGGTGAAATTGCCAAAATGATGAAATTGCCCTAAAAATGGTGAAATTACCCTAAAAATGATGAATTTATATTGAAATCAATGAAATTACCCTATTAATTGTTTAAATTGCCTCTACTCTATTTTTATATGATTTCTATTTTTTATTTTGTGCATGTTATGACAATTGACAAATTCAACCCTCCAATCAGTAAATTTGGCCCTCAAATCAGTGAATTCATCCATGTAAAATGGAAAAATTAACTTTATATAATGGTGAAATTGTATCTATAGAATGAATAAATTGACTTCACAAAATAATAAAATTGACCTTGCATAACAACAAATCATCTTTTTGGTAGAAACTCGAGACCTTAAAAAACCAAATTTATTGCCCATCTCAAAATTTTAATCCCTTTTATTTTAGGATCGTGGCCATAAATTGATTTTATACCTACAAGAACTTATTTATTTATATTCAAAACACTTCATACTTGGGTTTAAAAATAATTCACATTTCATTTCGGTTATTAAAAACTTGTTTATCTTCCAAACATTTCCTTTTCATGCAAGTTTTCTTTTACTTCTTATTGCTTGGGTGTCTTGTGAGGACCTTTGCACATATGATATCCCATTTTGGGTAAACTAGAAATGAAAGTTTATTATTTATATTTAGCCTAAATATTTGCCTATTATTCTCTTCACCTACCTTCTTGAAGGGATCCCGTGAATCAGAATGCCAATACCTTTATTTTATTTTGATTATGTTGGGTGGAGTTCATCACCTTCTCACAAGTCCTTATGTCATAGTGACTAGGATTCCATCCCCAAACATCCATACCAAACTTATTATGCTATGGGATCTATAAGCGTAAGTGCACAAAGTTGGGAGATTAAAAGGAGCTATCCGTGGACATGATTTTATTGAAATTTCAAAACACTGAACTTGTGTAGATAATTTGAAATAGCTACACTCAAAATTTTAAGATGTTATACAAACATGAATTATATAACTTCAATTATAGTTTCTAAAACACTATCTTTTTCAAAAATGATTAAGTATAATTAGGTCATACGTCTAAAATTTGAATAGGAACTCCTATTTTTTTCAAGAAAATATAGTGGATAGATAGTTGTGGGCCCACCATTTTTTGAGCATCATTTAATATTGTTTGAAACCCTTTAGTGAATATTTATATAAGATATTATAGTTTTTTACTTATATTTTTTATAATTTATTAATGTATATTTTTTATTATTAAATTTTTAAGTAAATAGATCCTAAAAATTGATTAAAAAAAATGGATAGCCGATTGTGTGGCCCCCCTAACTACCTCAAAAAAATGAAAAATTGATTTTTTCAAAAAAATTGTGTATAATTAGGCCTAGTTTTTGACCATGTAATTTTTTTTACTTAGATGAAAAACAAAAACAAATTATATCAACATGTATAGGGATGTATATTTACAACATGTGGGGGCCTAAAAAGCTATAGTTAGAAATCAACATAGTTTGTAACCTTAAAATAGTTTTAAAAAATATAAAAATCATTTATTTGAAATGATGAGAGCATGCTCATCATCATGGTAATAATTTTTATAATTTGGTTGATGAAATTCATAGTGTATTTGGTAATGGATGTTGGAATTTATTATTTTCTATCTAACCTCTCGGACTCAGCTATAGAATGACAGGTTCAAGCCTTTGGCTCAGGAATCCAAGCCATTTCTAAGCCAAAAGGCTTTTTTTTAATTCAATTTTTTGAATAACAAGTACATTTTATAATTGTATGCATTATAACGTGTATGCATTATGAGGAATATGTACACATTATGAGGAACACATACATGTTCTTGTTGTTTTGCACAAAAAACACCAGAACATGATCATGAAGCCAATCTTGACCTGAAGTTGATATTTTCCACTCTAAATGTTAAGTATAAGGATAAATATAACATTGTTACATTTATCTTTATACTTTAGATTTATTATAGTAAATATAAGAAATTTGGGTTACTTTGCATTTGATAGAGTTGGTCTCACAACTGCATGTATTACAATGTAGAAAATAGTTTTTCAAAATCTAATTTGGTAAGTACTTAGTCATTTTCAAGGTCTAAATATTGAAGCTAGGGATTTTAAGGTATAAATTTGGTAATTTATGTCTATTTTTAGTAAACATGTACCCATTTTTTAGGTTTTTATGCCTTTTGAATTGCTTCTTGGAATTTTTAGGATTTCTTGGTTTGTCAAAATTAAATTTTAAAAACCACTCACTTTGAAATTGATCCAAAGTGGTGTGATTTGGGTAGCATAGGTCACATTGATGACTTTCACACATCAAACAACTACTTTGTGTTAATTTCACTTGTTCATCATCCCTCCCTCATTCCTGATCACTTCTTACTCATCCATAATCACCTCTAATCATTCTCTCATAATTCCTCATTCCCCCTAATCACTCCCTTATTTACCCTCACCATCCTTAGTCATATTTAATCACTCCCTTGTCATCCATAATCACTCATGCATTGACCCTCATTATCCCTCATCATCCCTAATCACTCCTTCCTCATCCCTCATCATCCCTGATCACTCTTTTATCATCCCTCATCATCCCTAATTACTTATTCATCATCTATCATCATCCCTAAACACTCCTTACTCATCCCTCCTTATCCCTAATTACTCCCTCATTGACCTTAATTGTTCCTCATCATCTTTAATCACTCCCTTATCATCCCTAATCACTCTTTCATTGACTATCACCATCCCTCATCATCCCTAATCACTTCCTCTTCATCCATCATAATTCATAATCACTCTTTCCTCATCCCTCACCATTCCTAATCACTCCTTCCTCATCTATCATAATCCCTAATCACTCTTTCATCATCCCTTATCATCCCTAACCACTTATTTATTAACCCTCGTCATCCCTCATCACTCTATCATTGACCCTCACCATCCCTTATCACTCTATCATTTACCCTCACCATCCCTCACCATCCCTAATCACTTCCTCATCATCTGATATAAGTGTATACTCTAAAGGTATCTTTGATGCCAATCATATGTTGTTTAATTGATTATAATATAAATTAACTATTTATAGGACTTATTGTGTTATCAATACCCATTTGTGATAGTCAGTTTTATTACTAAATGAATTGAATGATCTTCCAAACTTATAGTCAAGTAACACAAGTACTATCAAAAAATAGAATCTTAATTTTAGTTCATCGAATTATCTTTATTATGTACCTAACTAGATGAAACTTTATATGGTTCCACCTTTTGTATCTTGGTTCAATTGATAAAAATTAAACACAAATCTCTTATATAATTTTATAATTATAAGAATATTTTAATCTATGCAAAGTTATTTGGTGTTTCCCATTCATATATGACTTCTAGTCTTGGTCACATTCACACATGCACTCCTTGTTTGTGCAATGTATACCAAATATTTTATATCTTGCATGGAAAATGAACATTTATTCGTGCTATCATAAAAATGTGTTTCTCCAAAATGTGAAACACTAGTTCAACATGGTGTAGATGTTTATCCCATGTTTTCTAAAGATTAGCATGTCAACAAGGTAGATTAAAAAATGACATAGTTAAAGGGCCTAAGGATGTTTTTCAACATCTCAATGAATGAATTTGATACATGAGTTAACCTCAAAGTAATAACCATCTACTTGATCAATCATTCCTTTGTTTTTAATACTGTATTCCAAATTTCTATAGGTTCAACATGAATATGATGATACCCAAGATTAAGATTAATTTTGGAAAATACTTCTACACCATGGATATGCCAGAAAAATGCCTTAATATTGAGATGAGGATAATAGTAATTCACTTTAATCTTGTTAATATTTTTTTAATTGATTCACAACCTCATGTCCCATCCTTCTTTGGTGCAATCATAATTAGGCTTCTACAAGGTAATGATTTGGGCATAATGTGTCTATTATCCATGATTTCATGGATCTACCACTTGTTCTATTCATTCTCTATAAATTATATGTTTTATAAAGAGGTTTGAGGTAGAGGTAGTTAAGGGATCAAATCAATATTATTGTTTAGTGTATAATATGTAGGAAATTATTTAAGTGACTAAAAGATATCCTTGTATTCATCTAGTTTATGGTTTAATTATTTTATCTTTGTTATTATTGGACAAACCACACTATGATATGGTGACATAAGTATGTTATTACATTTACTTATTACCATCAATATTATACTTCTCAATATAACTGACAAGTTTTTTTCACTTCTTGGCACTAATGACTAAAAGCTTATGAACTAAATACAATATATGGTATATTAGATCATGACAATCTATCATCACATTTCAAGGATTTAATTCATATAATACATGTCAATGGTAAATATATGTTTGGCCGCATGTAAGACATCACAGACCTCTAATGGTGATATGTCATAAAGGATTGTATCTTTAAAGGGTTTGATTTTGTACACCAAGTGACACTACTAGGTGATCCATTTCTCAATGCCTACACTAGACCATACACTAGCATATGGTTATGGATGATGCATCAATTTCAAGTTTAATTTTGAAAAATATGCTTTAGGGGAAATTAAATTATTCTGACTTCCATTGGAAATTATGAAGTTTATTGGTTTACCATTGATCTACATTTTTTAAATAAAATAATATTTTTAATTCATATAATTTATTGTTGGGGGAAGTAGAGATATTTTTGGTACCCACCATATCATTGGATTCATAACCTATTATCTACTTACCTATTTATAGTGTTATATAACTTATGCCCACTTCCTCAAGATGTGAAAGTAGAGAGCTCGTAGTGTGACACTCTTAATTGGATTGAATATTAAAGTTATGAATTAAGCACCACTTTCCAGCATTGGACTACTTATTCTAATCATTTAAAAATTATTTTCCACTCTTTGATATGATGACTCAATAAATAGACATACAAATATAAGGCCTTGAATGTAATTATTCAGATCATAAAATGTCCTCATATGGAAAGCAATTTATCAGTTTCAAGAAATCACATAGCTTGGTGATCCAGATATTTACTACCCATTTTTGGTGTTATGGTGGCATTACTTGCTTCTCTTTTTCTAGATGATCTTCAATTATGAATTACATCATTTATAATAAGCCCATATTTTTTCATAGGTGATAAATATTTTGCTAAATATTTATGTTTCAAATTTGCCTCCACATCAATTTTATTACTGTCTTATAGTTTATGTTATCACTCAACTCTCTAATTTTAACTCCTAGCAATGTTAATCCCTAAAAAAATACCACCATCAAGGTATTGGATGGAATGATTAAGGATGAGGAGGGACAAGGAGGTATTGAGTAGAGATTATGAAGGACACATTAGTGATGGTGATGGTCAATGAAGGAGTGATTAGGGATGGTTAGGGTTAATAAAGGAGTGATTAGAGGCATTGAGGGATGAGGAAGGAGTGATTAGAGATAATGAGGGATGATGAAGTAGTGATTAGGGATGATGATTGATGGTGAGAGTTAATGAGGGAGTGATTAGGTATGATGAGTGATGGTGAGAGTCAATGAGAGAGTGATTAGGGATGATGAGGAAGTGATTATAAATGATAAGGAATAGTGAGGTTCAATAAGGGAGTGATTAAAGATGATGAGGGATGAGGAGGGAGTGATTAGGGATGATGAAGGATGATGAAGCGATGATTAGGCATAATGAGAGATTAATTAAGGATGATGAGGGATGGTGAGATCTAATGAGTGAATGACTAGGGATAATGAGGGAGTGATTAAAGATGATGAGGGATGGTGATGGTTAATAAGGGAGTGATTAGGGATAAGGAGGGAGTGATTGAGGATGATGAGGTATAGTGAGGGTCAATTGAGAAGTGATTATGGATGATAAAGGAGTGATTAGAGATGACTAGGGATAATGAGGGTCAATGAGGGAGTGATAAGGGACAATGAGGAATGATGAGAGAATGATTATGGGTGATGAGGGATGAGTAAGAAATGATCAAGGATGAGAGAGGGATATGAATAAGTGAAATTAACATAAAGTGATTGTTTGATGTGTGTAGGTCATCAATGTGACCTATGCTACCCCAATCACATCACTTTGGATTAGGTTTAAAGTGAGTATTTTAAAAACTTCAATTTTGACTAACCTAGGACTCCTATAAATGCTAGGAAGTAATCTAGAAGGCATAAAAACCTAAAAAATACTATATGTTTACCAAATATGGAAATCAATTGTGAATGTTATGCCCTGAAATCCCTAGGTTCCATACTTATTAGACCTTGAAAATGCTTGAGTACTGACAAGATTGGATTTCAAAAAATTGTTTTCCACATCGTAAGGTGTGCATCTATGAGACCAAATCTATCATATATAGAGTGACCCTAATTTATTATAATTACTAAAATAAATTTAAAGTATAATGAATTCTTACATTTCTTTCCTTATACTTAACATTTAGAGTAGTAAATATCAACTTCAAGTCCAGATTGGATTCATGTACATGTTTTGGTGCTTTTCTATGCAAAACAACAAGAACACATGCACATTCCTCATAACAAGTACATGTTATGTATAACATGTATGCATTATTTGGAATGCATACATGTTATTAAGTTTGGTGGTTTTGATCCTGAATTCAAATAACACATACATGTTATGACCATAATGCATATGCATTATGACCATAATACATATGCATTATGACCATAATATATATGCATTATTTTCATAACATGTATGTATTAATAGAACTGTCCATAAAATTGCCCCCCAACTTTATGCACATATTGATAAATTAGTGGTATCTTAGATAAAATGTCCCTAAGAACTTGATTTTTTTGGTAGCATTACACTGAATTCTTACAAAATAAGTGGTCATGAATGGACAAGACCCTTTGGTAAATGGTCAATTAAATCTCAATGTCCATTTTAATGTATTTTTGTGTCCACATACTTTAAGTTATATTGGGACCATCTATAAATCCAAGTAAACTTTTTAAGACATTATTTTACCATGAAATATTCATTAATGTAGGGGTGTAAAAGTAAAATCCCTCAAAGACTGACTTACTCGTACAAAAATTTTGAGAGAAGGGTGGGATTAAAAAACCATCGATAACTACAATAATTCTTTAAAGAATCTTAAATTCTATAAATATTATCTCAAGGTGAGTATATTAATAGATCAAATGAATATGATGCAAACCCATGTTGGTTATTAGAATTGCCTTATAATGCTTGTGTTGATGCTTGATTATTGTGTCAAAAACCTTATTTATACTTAAAATCAGATCTAACCAAAAAAAAAAGTCTAAAGTCCAAACATATTTTAATACATATTCACACAACGAGGTGTTACTCTACCAAAATTATGGATCAAAAGTTACTCATGCCATGCAAAATTTGTGAAAGTGCCTACCTTTCTTGTCTAAACCATGATTTTAGGTAGTCTAATTTCAATCAAGGCCTAGTTCCAATCCCAATTCTAAATGTATACCAATTGAAGACCAAAATCCAATTTTTTGTCTAAATTATGTCATTATTTCATTAGTCTCATTAAATTCTAATCAAATTATTCAAAGGTCAACAAAGGTCAACTCTATTCTGACGTCGACAAAATTTACCTCTTTTCCAAATCCAAAGTTGAACTTGTTCTAAATTCAACAAGCTGTCAACCCCCTTTGGGAGGTCAAAGGTCAACGCCTAGTTCAATCATGATTCAATATTGCTTAAATCCAACTTTGTTCTAATGTTCATGTATTTTAAATTCCAAATCCCTCAAGTTTCCAAGATCATAAAGTCAAGCATTGACTGTCAAGTTTATTCTATTCATTCTCAAAGTCAAGTTTCCAAAACAAAAGCCTTTCACATCAATACCAGGTTTAAACATTTCCAAAATCCAAACATTGATCATTTGAATTCAAAACCATTATAATTAAAACCTTATGTGCACATTTTGAAAACATGATTGATCCACATAACCTTTATTGTTGAAACTATTTACGTTGATGTGCATTTTGATTGGTGTATTATAATTTGATATTTTGACATAATCAATATGCCTTTACTTCAAACATTCCCAAGTTCTATTCCAAGTAAAGTCACATACCAAGTTAAGATGAGTTACAAGTATCCAAGCCTCTTTCAAAATGAAGATCATAAACCTAGACATGATAAAATATACATGTAGTGGGGCTATATATAAACCATCCTTTGATGAAGAGGTAGTTTACAACCCATATGGGTGTAACCACTATGAAGAGGATGAACAATATCAATAAAACCTTACTAACATGCCATATAACATCAAACTTGAACAACATAGGCTATACCTTCCAACCATACCACCTAATGTCAAACAAGAATAATATCAACCATACCTTTCACACATACCATTTGATATAGAACATAGACCTAATCCAATGTACCTTCTAAATACACCACCTAGTTTTGAACATAAACATGACCATTTTACATGACAACTCCTTAACAAGGATGAACATCTTGCTAGATTGTTATAAATGGGGGTAAAATTTCCCCTAGATTTTGCATAGAGTATTTACGCTATTTTATTAGAGGCCCAAAAGAAACAACTCTTACATTATTAGATAATCAAGCAACTTATAACCAAGATCAAAATTTTATACTAGATTATGATCAAGATTTTTTAGTATCCAATAATGGAAAGGGTCAACTCACTAACCAATATTCTCAAAGCCAAATCAAACAAGATAATCAGGCTTTAACTACTCTCATTAGCTCCATTATTGTTTTAGATATTCAAAATGCATCACTAATACAACCATATTATTTGACTATGTAACCAATGGATTTGTTAACTTACACCACATTTAATCCAAATCCATTTTACAACAAGTCATTAGTGGCATATTTGTTTAGCACACCTATATCTGAAAGCAATCTAGTAACTAATCTTGATTTGAATTTCCCCATGGATTATTTCCAACATATGGTAGATAAATATAAAAATGGATGCCCCAACCCATATCAAGTTCCATATATAACAAAACAAAACATTCCTCCAAATTCCCAATATATCATTTATTCTAACATTCTAGGTACTTCACATCAACAAATTATGACCATGCCTAGTCTACAACAACAAGTTACAAGTAGGTTTCCACCACTTCCACAAGTGGAAACCAATATCCCATGTCACTAAGTGGTAAAAAATCCCCCACTTAAACAAGTGTCAACCAATATTCAAAAAATGATGTCTAATCAACAATGTATTTCTATCAATCAACCACTTACTACTTCTATTTAACAAGGAGCCTCTTCAAGCCAATAACATGTTCCACTTAACCAAATGTAGGTTCTCCCTACGTGATAATTTCCTAAGAATAAACATTAGATTACACTCCAATCTCAACAATTTATGTTAATTAACCAACAAACCATTCCTATGTTCATGTCTTAGTTCCCTCCAAATCAATGTTACACCCTCCAATAAGTGCCTTATCAACAAGTCCCCTATCAACAGTACAAACATAATAAAAGAGTAAATATTCCTAGTAGAATCCATCATGTATAGATTCATCAATATTCTATACCACATTTTTATCTATGTCAAGGTAATTTACCCACTTCCTCTCACTCTAGTCCTAATTTTTAGGATTTGTAGGAGGTTAAAGATGTAGTTTTAGCCATTCAACTAGGAAATCAAAATACACAATTTAATCTTGATGACATATGCTTTTATCCATTTGATATGATGTATCTTTAGGTACCTTTCCTACATCATTTTTAGATTCCCAAATTTGATAATTATAAAGGGAAAGGTGATCCAAAATAATATCTAAAATAGTTATTTGTTGCATGTCAAGAGGTTGTGTATAATAGTGTGTATCTACTACACTTGTTTCCCCATAATTTGGTTGGGCACACCTTAGAAAGGTTCTTTAGTTTCCCTAAGAATTTTTTTGATAATTTTGATGATTTATTAGATAAATTCATGCAAATATTATCATATAATGTGGAACTTGAGCTGACTATGGTCGACTTATGTCAGGCTAGAAAATAGGAAAGAGAAAGCTTTACTATCTATTTAAAATGGTGGTGCGCATTAGCTACCCAATTTCCACATAATCTCCCTGACAAGAAACTAGCTACAATGTTTAATACCAATCTACAATATGACATTACTTATAATCTTAGACGTCATTATTCCAACACATTTGAAGAGATAATTATTAATGGAATACATATTGATCAAGCCCTCATCAACAAATGAGCAATCAGTATTTACTCTCAAAACCAAGTTCTAAACAAGGCTTAAACACAAGCTCCTACACAAGCATAAACAAGTACATCAAGGAATCCTAAACCATTCATCATGAATAAAAATGTTGTAAGAGATGGGGTAACTAAATCCTAACATGTGCAAATAATAAAACCACCATCTGTTTAGGCAATCCCACTGACTCAACCTCTCACTTTACAAATACCCCCTCCAAGAAGAGGTCATTATCACAATAGAGTTTTTATTAATATTGGAGAGTTTATTAAGATGGTTTTACATAAGCTATCTACCACCAACATGATCATTTATCCAGTGCCAAAACCATTTCTATAAAACCATCCTAAACCCAACTAGTATAAGGAAAATGAATTTTTAATTATCATTAGGTTGAAGGTCATTCTAGTCATAGATGTGTATAGCTTCTCCATCTCATCCAATATTTGCTTGAAAGTGGTGAAATAGAGTTGGATAATGTGGGCACGATGTCTAATAAAAAATTGAGTATTTATCAAAACCCTTTTCCATAACATAACTCCAACAACAATCAAAACTAGAATCAACATCAAGCTAACAACTATAATAAGAATAGACCTCCTAACAATCAAAATCATAGGTAGAATCAATAGCAATAAAACCAAAATAAAGGTTAAGATGCCCATTTTAATCAAATTAACTATATTAATGTCCCTTATGACTATGATAATGTCATAGGTCACATTATTAGTGGGAATATATATACCATTAAGATTAACCCTAAGTCAACCACGAATAGTACTTGATGTCCATCACCATCCATTTTGATACCTCCTCACTCATATATTGGTAATCCTCCATTGGTGTGATTTGGTGTTCATGCAAGTCAACAACCAAGAGTTACTATTTTAGGCCCTCACTTACCTTCTTCTAATTATTATAACCACACATCGAGTCAAAGTTTCATAATCATAACTCGACACTCTAAGGTTACCATTCAAGGTCTTATACCTTATTCCTCAAAAAATCTCATTCAAGGCCCTTTGCCTCAAAAGACCAGTCCAATTACTCCTATTAATGACAAACCTTATGACATTGTGGAACAACTATAAAAGATATCAGTGCAAATTTATATTTTAGATCTTTTATGTACATCAAATATCCACAAAAACATATTGAATGAGCTTCTGAGTTAGTATAAGGTACCAAGTGACATTGTGCCTAGTAAATTTCATACACTTGTGAGTCATTTAGATCCATGAAATATCTTACTTTTGATTAAACTAATATGTTATCCCTTGGACCTTTGTATAATAACCTACTTTATATAGAAGTAATCATTTCTTGACATAAAATTAAATGAGTCCTCATAAAAAATGGTTTTGGGATAAATATTGTAATTTTGAAGCTAGTAAAACACTTGGGATACATAGTAGCATATCTTCATCTAGATACCAACACTATCAAGGCATATGATAATGAGGAGCATGAATCTCAGGGCACCATTTATTTTCCTATTATTTTGACTCTCACCCATGATACTCTTTGCCATGTTATTGACTTACAAATGTCATATAATTTTCTCTTTGGGTGACCTTGGATTCATGAAGTATGTGTTGTACCTTGTACTCTCCATTAGTGTATTAAATTTCCCCATTCTAGATTGGAAGTTACTATTATGGGTGACCTACAATCATACCATCTCTGTAAGAACCTAGAAGTGGAGTATGAAAGCTACAACTATCACCTTGGCATAGAGCCCATCCCAAAAAAGGACAAGGATGTAGTTGATCAACCACCGAAGTCCAATTACATGGATCTAAGTACTCTTACCTCCACTTCATCTACACCACCTACTAAAATAGCCAATCATTTTACTTTTCAAGATAACGACCTTCAGGAGCAAAATATTGGCATTGTTTTTCATATAGAAAAGTTATCTAAGACACCCAAATCATATAGCATACCTAAGGGAAAAACTTATAAAATGGAATGGTGAAGGAAGGATGATTCTCATTAGAAAGTACCCATTATTTTCATTAAAACCACTTCATAAGAATAAGAGTAGATTAAAGGCAATGACGACTCATGGTTATATAGTGATGATTTTATCACCTTCTACCAAAACATAAAGTATCTTATTCTAAATAGGATAATGGATAACTAAGATTATAAATGCAAAGGCCTGGGGGAAAAGTAACAAATGCTTCTATGGAATTTTTCCCTTGGATGGATATGTGGATGAATGAGGAGTTGATTTGGATTTATTTTGACGATACACATTTATATGACGAACTTATTGACCACCTCAAGAATCAAATTTTATTTTGGAATAGCCATATTTTTCAAACACATGAGCCATTTCTTTACAACCAATGCCATAGAGATGGGGCCTTGGATAACTCCTTCATTTTTTCATTCATCTCCTCTGATTAAGAACGCATATCACTTGTTATATTCATGGATGATACATTGAAATATCCTTCTTTGAAAATTTATTTTTTTGATAAGTTTCATTAATTTCTCCTTGATGACATCTACTAGATGAATCCCCAAACCATCATCCTTGAGTAAGTAACACTAAAGTTTTCCCAAATTAGAACATACTTATGATATATTATCTCCTTAAAATTTGGATTGGTTCGTAAAGTGGTCTATTTCTTGCTTTAACACTTCTAGTTTGTGTAGGAGACTTTGTATCCAAACAAAATATATGTCATTTTATTCTTTATCAAAAACCCCTATTTTGACAAGTGTGTTTGCATGACTACCTACCATTTATTCTAGGTCATGTAACACATTTTTGCAAATGTTGATTTCATGTTGATAGTAATTGATATGTTATTTAATTTTGGTTTGCTATAAATCAATATGTTCATATAGCTTCATTGTTTCATTAATGTATTTCAATCCATTGGTCAAAAGTTATTTCACCCAAGCTTTAAGGGTCTTCTCATAACTATTATATTTATATATGGTGTAAATGACATCTTTTTTAATCCAAGAACTTGTGTAGGAGGTTTGAATTGAGCATTGGCAAAAATTTCAACTATATTTAACAAATAGTTCACATATTCAGTGAGATGTCAAACCTGATATTTCAACTACTCTTGCATCAGCTCATTTTGTTTATCTCTCTTGATCATCCTTTCAATAGTCAACTTGAGATTGTGTACATCACTTTCATGAGTGGTTTCTCCCATAAATTTTTTTTTCAGTGTGTAGTCAAATATAGACATCTCTCCTTCATCCTTCTCAATAATTGGCTATGCAATTTCAACAAACTAGTCACCAAATAGTTTTATGATTGACCAAGAAGTGGTTTGGGGCATGTTTAAGAAGTAGATTCACGATAATTTTAACCAAAGCATCAAATTCAAGTAGCTCCACCTCTACTATCTTATTCTTTAGTCCTAGTATTAATGACATACATTGGAAAGCTTAACTATTGGCACCAAGTATTTTTTTATCTACACATGTTGATTTAACATATGGTGTAGGTTAATTTGGAGGAGTATCATGTGGTGAAATTAGGATGTGTGGAGAAGATGGGATAACAATATAAAGTAACCCTAGTTAAAGGTAAGATTGCACCTCTCCTGCACTTGATATTTATTATGTCCCCTAAGTAGAAGTAGTATATTTTTGTGTGGTCTTCTTGATCAATAGAGATGGATCTCCAAGAGGAGAAGATGAAAGATGCATCAATATCATCTTCTTCGATTGTAATTTTCTTATAAGGAAGGATCCATCACCATAAATATTGATAGGTTTTTTTCTTGGGTTGGATCCTCACCATTACCACCAGCCTTAGTAGTGGGATGAAAGATAGTTCCAAAACTACTAGATCACATCATCCTTAGATGAGATGTGGGAGATTTCTTCAACAATGTTGTAGTCTTATATTTATGGGAACCAAAAACCCATGTTAACTATAAATTCTTATTATCAAAACCATTTTAGTGATATTATCAAAATGAACTTAGTTCTCTCTTATAGGTCCATGATCTCATATTTGGACCAACTTATTACCCTAAGATGATCCATCACAACTACTTCAATGTAGCCTTTCTTAAAGGGTTCACTACGATCATCTACCATTCCTTCAAGTACCCATTTTTTAGTGAACATCCTAATCTAATATAGTCTTAGACACCCCCAATCATGTCTTTAGAATAAAAAATCATCAGCATAGTTAGCACATTACTCTTTTATATGTGGCTTATGAATCTACAAAGATACAATACCTAAATTGGCTCACATGTACCCATGATTGTCAAATGAGACTCTACTCATGTGATGTTATAGAGTGAAATAAGATATGTTGGCTTCAATGTTCAAAACATATATTACATGCTTAAAAATGTAGTATCCCAAATAATTAAGGAATATCACTCCTAATATATGTCTCTTCTTGTATTTATTATTTGACCTCATAAAGTTGTCTGCATAACTCAATCAATAACATCATGATGATGATTGGTCATGCAAGTCCCATGGGACAAAATTAAAAGCCTACAACTTTGGTATATGAAAATTTTAGATTAGATGAAATGGATTCCATATTAGGACATGAACTTCATGCCTTCATCTAAAATTTTGCTTCCCTAGTCTTCATTTAGTATTTTCATTATTCTATTTGTGAATGCATCATTCAATCTTTTGAAGCGCTTATTACTTTACTCAAAATTTCATTGAGGGAAGAATTCATACACTCCTTTATTTTCCCCTATATTTACCAATTATGTGAGGTGGAGGTATACTTATTGAGATGTAAGAGTGTATACCAAATAAGAATTCATATAAAATGATTTAGTGGCAATCACCTTCGTGATTTGGTTATGGAGTGCATCACTGAGCATACTTCAATAGTTAAAAAGTTGTTTGCCACATAAGTGCAGCTCATTAGGGATAAAAATCCAAGGATGAAAATCATTGGTAGCTACATTACCCACCAACCAGTTTATGAGATGATCATATCTAATATCTCTTCCACAAAGTCAAATTTGGTGAAACTTTTTAGAAGCTTGGAGATACATTTTCATTTCACCTGCGACCAACTATTGTTCATGATTGTGAGATGTTTATCTATATTTTTTTACCAAAATATCTAACCCAATTCCACATTCATTCTGACATATGCATTAATTTTTGGAATATGAAATGGGATATCAATAACCTCTTCATCAATCCTTACCATTAAAACATAATGTGCATACTTGATCATCCTCATTTTTGTATTATAGACTTATGCACATGTCAGGACTAGATCTATACTCTACACAAATATCAAAAACCTAGTTGCTTCAGGAAGACTATTATGATAAAGGCATCCATTAATCTATAAACTAGGTGGATATTCCACACTATGTTTCACCAACACAAATACTATACATTCCTAATAATTCTTTAATTGACTATATCACTATTTTCTTGAGAAATAGTCATTAAATGTGCTTAGGAATTAATTACAAGTGTTGCATACTAAAAGTATGATTGAATAATGAAAATAGAGTAAGGAATTATAGTAAAATAGAATTGAAAGAGACACAAGATTACCCTAGAGAAACTCATATCAATAAAACTCTAGTAAAAGTGAGGTAGCTCCTTCTTGTTCCATTATCTCATGTTGTAATTATAATTTTACTACCTTATTTAGGCCTTCATGAACATACTTTACATTACAATATGCTCAAATAGTCACATGCTCTGTAACTTCCTCACTTCCTTCTCTCCTTTCCACACTCCAACTCATAAAACCACAAACAATCAAGAGGATAATTTGTTAAGAACATCTCTTCTACTTAAAAAGACTCTCTCCATAGATTTATATACAACTTATGCACCAAAGGGAGATCAAGACATAAACCGAAAATACTCAAAAGATGAAGAGGAAGTGTTTGTATTCATTTCCCATACTTTTTTTAATCTCATGACAAAACCACCTCTATTTGTAGGCAAAAACCATCAAGGCAGTTATGTAAGCACCTCTAAAGCTTATAAAACTATATGGGTTTGTTTCGTCACTAGGAAAAATGCATAAAAACTTTTGCAGGCCATAATGTTCACATATGAACTTAGATTGACATGCCTTTTTTTTAAATTGCATAATTTTTTGAGAGAAACAAAAATATATACAATCAAAATTTAGATTTTATGATATCTTCATACTATTTTATCCTTTATACTAAAAACTATCTATTTTAGGTTGTAGAGCATTGCAACTTCTTGTTGAACTCTATAAATGGTTATAACTAACAAAGATAAATATAAAGAGGGTTGAAAATTATAATATTATGTAATGAAAATAGATCATTAATTAAACCAATGTGGATATAATTTACCGATCTAATATTAGGATCATGCCTCCCAAATTTTAAGGCTTTTGGTCCCCAAAAGCTTAGGAACTCATATGATGAGAAATTTTCATTCCCCACTTCTTGATCCTCTCTTGTACTTGGAGGTGCATATTCTAAATGAAATTATCAACCTTATGAACTATTGATTCCACCTTTTCATGACCCTTATGTTTCTCACTTCCTTGCTAAAAAAGACCCATATTTGATAGTAGACATCATGGTGACAATTGCATCTCATGCTCTTTGTTAACAGATCTAATATGAGTATCCTTACATTTGTAGACACCTAAAACTGGCCACCAATGACCTCTAATAAATTTTTAGACCAATTTCTACTCAAAATGCATAATTTAGGCCAAAATCACTTAAATGCACTAAATGGTTCGAACTTGTCATATACAAGTGATCATTTAGGCTAATGTATCCCTAAATGCGTCAATGCATTTTATGTGATACCTAACTTTGATCAATTCATCCTAAGTCAAAATGATGATTTTGCACCTAGGTGCTCTGGATTGATCTTTTCTACCAATTTCATTGCACAAGGCATGTGCCTTTATTATTTTGTGTTAGGAACATCCTAAAAGGGATAACATTTCTAATGCATCTAACATTGCCATCCAATTCCACTCCAGTCAAATTTCTATCCAATAATATAAAATTTTGACCAATTTGATTAATTGAGCACCAATTTCTAAAGAATTTCACCAAAATTGATTAATCATGTTTAAACCTAATGAATTTGAATCAAGAGATTAAATGTATTTTACATGGAGGTTATTGATTATTTCATTAATGGAAATTGATTGTGAATAATTGCATTGCTTAATGACATCATCTATGGGGTGGCATCCATAAGCCATAATTACAACAAATATCTAATTAAGCCCTCCCATGCTTCTTTAATGCTTCTTTATCCCAAATATTTATGAGGGCATTTATTTATTTTAGCCTCCAAAATTGAATGGATTCTTGGCCACACATCTTCATCTTGAGATGGATGGTCCAGGTTCATTCTGATCAAATGGGAAAATCTATAAATAGAAGGCCTCACACTCATAATTTTAAGCTCTCTCAAGCTAAAGTTATCATGATCAAATGCTATCAAAAGTGATTTTGATATAGTGTTATTATGCCAAATTATTTAGTGAAGCTTCACAAACCAAATCCACAAATCCAATGATGCCAAGAGGAGGTAGAGAATAGCCAAATATCTATTGACAAAGACCTTTAAAGCACAAACCAAGTAAGCCAATGAGGAGATCCTTTGGATCATTTAAGGAAGGTGAGAAAGTTTATTTTCTTGCATTCTAGTTGTGTTTTGTCAATGATTTTTCCTCACTAAGCTCCCCCTAAGATTTAGGCTTAAGGTGTTAGTTCATTAGTGTGTTTGTTTATGGATTTGATTTCCCATGCTAACATGATACTAATCTCCCCTTATCATATTCTTATGTTCACAACATTCTTGCTTCTATTTCAAAATGAGGAGAGAAAATTTTTTACTAGCATTAAGAAACTAGTTACCTTGAGTGGAACTTACCAAAGAGAGCTTATATTTTCCTTCATAGGAGTGTATGGTGTATCTTTTCCCATCCTTAACCAAAAGGTACTAATTATAGCTCCTCCTAAAAATAGTATCTCTAACATACATATAGAGGATGTAAAAAACTATCCCATAAATGTCAATAGGTGAAACATCTACAACAACTTCATCAATGAAATGTTCATTTATTATAAACTTGAATTTGCACTATTTAGAGACCCTTATCTCCACTCTTTGTTTCACCCATCCTAGAGCATAGGGATTATGATGATCATACATTTCCAACCCAAGTGTTTCTACTAAATCTTTTCTAATTGAATTTGATTGAGAGCAAGAATCTAAAAGAGCATCAACCTTTTCCATCTTAATTTTAACTTTGATATGAAATAGTTTATAAGATTCACCTTTGACTTGAACATGATGACTATCTAAACATACATTTTTCTACATGGAGATACAACATAATTTATCACCCACATCTGTGTTATAGTGAATCTCTTATCCTTAAAGTGATGTCATAGCATTTTTATATATCTTCTTATTTTAAATGGATGTAATTATGGATGTAACTTCCAAAAATTATCTTCAGAGTGGATATCAACATCACAATGCTCATAATGTTGTTGAGTATCTTGGAAATTGTATAAGTAGCATTGACCCCACCTTTATTCTTTTTAACTTTGGAAGAATTTTAAGAGGAGGATGGACCCTTACTCTCATCCATCTCAAGATAGTGGGCTTGAGAACAAGCCTCATCTATGTCCTTCATCTTAGCAAGTAAAACAAGCCTCTTTAAATGAATATGAAATGCTCCATCATACTTCATGAGCATATAACAATCAAATGTATATTTTCCCATTTGGATCACATTTTTTCTAAACTCACTTGTATAAACATGCACACTTTGGCCTTCTTGTTATCTCAAATATTGCCATTCAATAGGCCTTTCCTCTTCATAATAAATAGGGTAAATTTTCCTCTTAAGTATAGTGTTAATTATCATCCCAATGAATAATTGGTGGTAGTTTCTTAACAACCAAATAATTAAGATAAGTCTCAAACCAAGTTAGAACATGACTAGCTAGCTTTAACCTTGTAAAAAAAATTGTTTTTCTTCACTATTTCGATGCAAATTAAATTAAAATTCTAATTGTGTTAACTAATGATAAAGTTTATCTGAATTTACCTTACCTTCATAATGCTAAATTTAAATCTTCACTTTTTATTTGAATGGAAGTCGAGCTTGGCTGAATTGAGGCTTCTCTTTCTCACAGTTGGAAGCATTAAGCTCCTCACTTGCTTCAGAAGCATCTATAGAAACTCTCAAATTTTCCATGACCACATTCAGAATTTTTCTAATCTCATTCATGAATTGAAATATGCTTGCAACCTCTTCTTCCAATTTTTGGAATCTTCCTTCATTATTTTTAGTTATCATCTCATCTTCAAAAGCCATACTTCTCAAATCTCTTTTCCCCTTTCTTGCGAATATATCTTGTTGTAAAGTAATCACATTTTCCACTAGAAAATTTTCATCTTATAATGGAAATATATCTATAAAATGATAACCAAAAAAACCACACACTATGGAACATTAACGAACTCTGATACCAATCTGATATGTAAACTAAGTGGATATTCCACATAAAGTTTCACCAACACCAACCCTATACATTCCTCTTAATTCCTTGATTGACTAAATCACTATTTTCTTAAGAAATAGTCATTAAATGTGTCAGAGTAATGAATGTTCAAGTGTTGAATATTGAAAGGAAGATTGAATAATGAAAATAGATCAAAGAACTTGATTTAACTATTTTTTAATGTAAAACCCTAAGTAGATAAAAGAGCTAAGTATATAAATCAAGGAATAAAATACTACAATATCAAAAACCACTGATTTTTAAAATAATTGGTTTATTTTATTAGATTATAAATATCAATGAATTGAAAAAGGTGTACTTATTTGGAAAATATGAATGTAGATGGATAAGTGGCAGGCTGGAAAGTGATGCAAGAGTAGGGCAGCGTGTTTTCAGCTAGAAATAGGTGTCATAATCCTCCTTAGACAATATCATGACCCTCTTTGCCAATATCCCACTATGCTAATGACCTTATGTATCATTTTATTGACCTTATGTAGATAAAATAGTGAAACTTGGGGTATACCTTCAATTTGTTTTAGGAATCCTATGCTTGCATGAACGATACATGGATCATCATTTATGCTTCTTTTTGATTAATTTCACTATGAAACCCTAAGCCTTTATGCTTGCTAAGGTTTTGACAAACACAAGTGTAAGAAGAGTGGTGTTATTATGATAGATTGGATGTGACCTCAACACCCTATGTGTTGAGTGTTGTCTACATACCAATACCTTAAAAGGGGATCAATCCTAATGTAGTTCTCCCAATCTAAGTTCTAGTGCAAGTGAGATTGATGCTAGTATGCCTAATTATGAATTCCAATTTGAATTCTCTCAATGCGACTTGAAACTATAAATACAAGTAAAATTAAGATCTGGGCTATTGTAGATGGATGTATGCATAAATAAGGGTAAATAAGGATTGATAAACTTAATTTACATAATTATTTTTGAGCTTGTTCATGAGAATTAGCATCTAAGGGATAAATTAATGAGAGTGGTATTTATATAGTGTTTCAATGTTTATTGAGACATGAAATGAGTCTAGGCTGACCCTAAGATGCTTTAGGGAGTGTAAATATATATGTTGGGGGTAGACGAAGTTAAGGGTTAATAACGATGCCCCTTTTGACAATAGCACATTGCATTATAGACTAAAGGGGATGCATTATTGTCCAGGTGGATGGCACGTGTAAAAAAGGATATTAGATGTGTAGGTGATGGCTTAGTGCAGATTTTGGTATATTTGGGTTTAGGCTAGATACACATAGAAGCTATAAAATGATCAAATGAGGCCCTAAGATAAGACTAGGGATAAGCTAAGGATAGGGTGGTCTCAATTGAAACTCATTACATTAAATGACATTTTAAATGACTACATCCTCCCACTTTATTCTATAAATGAAACAAAGCAAAATTACTAGGATAAAATAAAGAGAGATGTACATGGAATTACCTAAGAGGTGAAGCTTTTGAATGTGGGTATGAACTTGTAAATAGTGATCTATTTCATGTCATGTAAATGAAACACATACAAATCAGTCCTTACCTAAGAAATATCAAAATCAAAGACAAAAATTGAGTAAAGATATGTGTGATAGAGGAAAGGAATGAATATACCTCACTATGTACATGAACCAATGTAAATAATTGGTGACATCTTGTTTGTGTGTAGATGGTGAATAAATTGGATTGGGCTTATGGTTTGAAAAATCCCCATGTGTGGGTGGCTCAAAAACTCAAGCTAGCCTTGACTCCATCATTACCCACCCCTATTTGATGGATCATAATCTATGAATAACATGGATTGAACTAATGACTTGTCCAACACTCTTATGTAAGTGGATCAAGAACTCAAGTAGGCTATGAATCCATCATTACCTACTTATGTGTATTATATCAATCTGAAACTGAAACGATGTGATGTAATTAAAATTGTGTAAGATGGCTCTGGGCCACTTGGGAATGCCAACCACTGCAAACAGAATGAGGCATTAATCTAGTGTGATCCTAATACAAAATTGGTGCATATGATTTTTGGAGTATACAACATGGAGAATGACATGGAATTGTCATTCCATCTAAAATAAATAGTGAAAATTTGAATAAATGGAAACAATGTGCCATGTACATTGCCCCTAATTCTTATATCTATGCATATGGATTTTTTACTGAGTTATATTAATATGTGTTTATGCATATATGAAACTCAAATGGGAGTGATCATATCATGCATGATTCCCCCAATCTAAGAAAACCTGTGTAATTCTATATAAAAATTGAGAATATACTAAACATATCTGATAATTTGTCACTGAGACTGTGCAAATTTGAACTACAACTAATATACCTTTCTGACAATTTTAGAATTTTATGTTTTGAGGATACTAGTTAATAGCACAGTTATTGGATTATAACACATTGTGCTCCTAAAAATGTATTGTGATATTGTCCAAAAGTGTTTTTTATGGGAAAAATTGAGACTAATCTATGTGTGACTATAGTCACTATATTTTCTTGAGTCTGAGCTCTATAATCTATGTTTACATGTTGAAAACTATGTTTTTGAGGGCACTAAGATGCCCTGATCTCTATGACAAACCCCTATGAATGTCCCCTCTTTTGAGGGGAGTTATTTAACCTTTGGAATAAATATCCTCAAAAGAAAATATATGCATCATGTGTGTTAGACTAAAAATATATGATATTTGCATGATAATTGAATATAATGTGTATACATGATGTCATAATGTCAAAGAGATGGAGCATAAGTTGGAAATGTATGATGTATGTTAGATCTAGTATTCACAAGGATATCAAGATATATATAATGATGTAAGCATGTATATGAATAGCAAATCTGAATATAAACTATGTAAACTACCTAGGGGTATGGGGCATGATGTCTATCAAGTAACCCAAGGAGGAAGGGGAGATGCATGAGGTCCCTCATGGAATCATAAACTATATGTGAATGTAACAAGAAAAATATAAGTGTCATGGCCATGATGCATACATAAAATCATACATTCAAACATATGAAGCACACAAAGTAGGCCAAGGGGCCACAATACAAGGGACATGGGCACATGTCACTAAGTTTGAGAAAGACACACATACAAGGGAATGTTAAAATGTCCACATATGCATAGAGAATGGTTTAGATCCACATGGAATGGCATGTTAAATTATCCGTAGACATGATCAAAAATCACACACAAAGATAAAGTAACATGTCCAAAGCATAGACACAATGAAAGTAATTATCTTAGAGTCATAGGACAATGGCATATTCAAATGCCCTCAAGTATATGTAGAAGTAATGAGACATAGTCAAATCTAAACTTATAAAGTTCAAAATGAAAATATGCATATTCATGTGATACAATTCATATAAGATCAAATATTTACACAAGTTAAGTCTATAGTAATAGTAGTTGGAAAAAAATTAGTATAGTATAGGATAATCAATATCAAGATATAATCAATGCTAAATATATGATATGGAGTATAGAAAGATATAACCTACCAAACCAGAAATTGTGTGTATGATTCCCCCAATGGGTTGATATGTCAATGTTGAATCTGTGTATATGTGTATGTGCCCCTAATGGGTGAACAATAACAAATTGGGATCTGTCTAGAGGACCTGAGTCCTATAGTAATCTATGAACACTTGAAGGGAACAAGTGAAGCATGTATGTATGAAAAAACTGACTATACTAACATCTAATAACATATGTAGTACCTAGAAAATTTAAGGAATGTAAACATGGAAATTCATAAAATCTAAAATTTCTATTTTCTAAGAAAATATTTGAATGATTTTGTATTTTTGAACATATTATATTATTTTTGTATTTTTGGAGTATAAACTATGTACAAGCAACATGAAAATGAAACTATATACAAGGAGCAAGATAAAGGAAAATATGTACAAGTAATACTAGAAGTAAATAAGATTATGTACAAATGAAATGTAGTCGCTACAAAGATCTAAGATCACATCCAGTGGATGTGGATAGTTAAATGGTAGATCTAGTGGGAGGTCATCCAATTTTAGATATTAAATCTGACCAAACCTGAATAAAACATCATCATTGTGATCATCATACCAATCTATTTACATAAGTATATCCTTATCATTGGCGTTAGCTTGATTCTGTATATTCATATAGTATGGTGTTCTACTATGTAAGAAGAATCTTGTGTTGTCCTAGGGTTGACCACATTAGACTATTAGATGTCTGTATAAAATCTATGATTTTCATCTAGGCCATCATCTAAAATGGGAAATATGTGTCTCTCAAAATTGAAAGTCAAACATCTATCTATCCAATCAAATGTGGCATACATTAACTGTTACCATGTACTACCAAGTGTAACCTATATGTGAGTGCATGTGTTCATGACAAAAAGTAGTGTATTGACCACCTTAGGGCCACATGCAACTAGTATTACTATATGTCCTAAAGAATCCTAACAATGTATAGCATGTTGTAGCTTCATCTCTAAATGCCCTATACATTGTAAGAATGATAAAGTATAAGTGTTGGGATCATAATCCTCATCTATAGCAACATTAGGGATGCATTTGTCCTTGATGAAAACTTGAATGGTTAATGAATCATTCCTCAAATGTTGAGGTCAACAAAGAGTCCATCATGGTGACTGTATTGGTGGAGGTAAAGGATATGTAATATGGATAGTACCCTAAGCATTGAGCTTATTCAAATTCTATTGTAATGATGAGCATGTATCTATATCATGTCTAGTAATCATGTGAAAAATATAAAAGGGTCTATCATCCTGATGTGATAATCTACTAATGGATCTATGGCAAAGTTTGGGTAATACTATCAATCCTCTGTCAAGTAATATCTATAAAATTAGTTGTGGTCCATCTTGTGTATTGTCTACCTGAATCTAAATAACTAGGTCAATATCCATAGATGTAACTATATGTACTAAGTATACATAATAATCTACCTCTAACTATAAGTGAGTGTTTGGGCCTGTATTTGGGGTATTGTGAACTAGTGGTGATGCTTGTGTAGGTAAAGGTATGAGTTCCTTATAATCATCTTTGTACTCTCGAAGCCCTACTAGTGTAAATCTCAATCTGCATAAATAATCATCAATGTTCATGGGTGTTGTATTATCCTATGTGGTGGTATGGGAATATATATATATGAGTTTTTGGTGTATATTTCCTCTTAGTTAACAAGTAATGGTAATTATGTTATGAGAATCTCATCATCTGCAATGGAAAGGGATAACTATGTTGTAGGAGTGTCATTATCCATGATGGGTGAAGATAATTGTGTTATAGGAGGATTTGGAATTGGTGAAATAATAGTGGTACTAGATTCCCCAACCTCGTATATATGCATTTATTTTATAGGAATCATATAAGGTGGTAATTCTATGAGAACATGAGATGTCCCATCTGAAGGTAGGCTCAGTGACTTTTCAATATCTAAATGGATATTTATCAGTTGGATAAGTGTATATATATCCATCATGTAAAAAATTTATGCATCTATGAAAGGTAGAGGGTACTACCTCTATGGCATGTATCCTAGGTCTCCCAGGTAATAATTTGTAATGCAAATGATTAGGCATCACTTGAAACTATGTGGAGAAGGAAATGTCATCAAAACCTTGAATGTTCTTATATGTCTTGTAAATGGATCTTATATTAACCCCTATAGTTTGTAAAAAAGTGAGGTTACATATGTTAAGACCTAAATCATGATCAATTAAAATGCATTTAATAGTTGTGGTTTTAATTTGTGCTTGAATGAAGAGTGGTAGATATTGATCGATAATTGTCTGTGAGGGAAAATCCTCATTGTTAAAAGATATAACACCCTCAATGTTCTTTACTATGTTCACGGTAGATGTAAAATAATCTGGCTCTGGATCACAAGGCAAAGATAATGATTAAGTGTTTGAAAAATAATATCTTTGAAAATGGTTGCCTTTTGAAGTAATTCTAATATAGAAATCTTGGATGGTGTATTTTTTAGTCGATCAACAATATCATATGCTTTGTGTTGATCTCCAAGTCTCATTGTATTGTGTTAGGGATGAGTAGGAATTTTGGGATTACATTATTCTTGTATAGGCTGAAGAAACATCTAATTTTGTCTAGTAAAAGCTCAAATTGTGGGATCTACTATTTGTCAAGGCTGAGTAATACAGGCAGGATGTGAGCAAAGGTAGTCAATGGGTCTAGGTGGAGGAGGAACGAAAGGAGTCATCTAATCTCTTTGTCATTGAGTAGTAACTAGAGGTAACTCAAAATTAGCCATGCAACAATGCTCTTCATAGAAGGGGGGGGGAATGAGGTGGACCAATTTATGAAATAAGTTGAGTTACAACATGATCCATGAGGTGAGTGACAAACATGTGCATCTTTATATAAATGAAAGGTAATAATCATGCAAGACAAACCACAAGGCTTTGTACCAAAAAGTATAAAATGGATTTTGGCATGATGATCATGATGAAACTAGAAAACTAAGCAAATTCTAAAAATAAGAAGGGAAAACCCTAATGATACACTAGGGTTTTGATCACTATGTTTAAAGTAAGTCAGGTTCACCAAATGATTTAACTAATTTAGAAATTAATGTAAAACTCTAAGTAGATAAAAGAGTTGAGTATATAAATTAGGGAATAAAATAATATAATATCAACAATCACTGATTTGTACAACAATTGGTTTGTTTACTTAGCCTATAGATACCAATGAATTCAAAAGGGTGTACTTAGCTAAAAAAAATTAGATAAACAAGTGGCAGGATGGAAATTGATTTAGGAGCAGGGAAAAGTGTCTTCAGTAAGAAAAAGGTGTCATAACCCTCCTTGGATAGTAGCACTGGACTCTTTTCCAATAGTGCTTTCTGATACCGACCTTGTATGCTACATTATTGACCTTATGCAGATAAAATAGTGAGACTTAGGGCAAACCTTCACTTTGTTCTGGTAATTTCGTCCATGTATGATCAAGACGTACATCATCATCTATGCTTCATTTTGAATGATTTCACTATGAAACCCTAAGCCTCCATGCTTGTTAGGGTTTTGATGAACATAAGTGTAATAAGAGTGGCATGAGTAGGATAGGTTGGACGTGACATTTACACTCTATGTGTTGAGCATTTCCTACATACCAATATCTTGAAATGGGATCAAGTCTGATGTATTTATCCTAATCTAAGTGTTGATGCAAGTGACAGTGATGTTAGTATGCCTAATTATGAATGCCAATTCTAATGTTTTGAATGCGACTTGAAATTAAAAATCTAAGTAAAACTGAGTTATGGGATGTTGTATATGGATATATATAGAAATGGGGGTAAATAAGGATCTATAACCTTAATTTACACAATTATTTTAAAGTTTTTTCGTGAGCATTGCCATCTAAGGGATAAATGAATCATAGTAATCTTCATATAATGTTTTGATGCTTATCGAGACATAAAATGAGTCTAAGCTGACCCTAAGATGCTTTGGGGAGTGGAAATATATTTGTTGGAGGTAGAAGAAGTTAAGGGTCAATAGTTTTACCCTCTTTTTTAATAGTGCACTGCATATAGACCAAAGGGGCCACACTACTATCTAGGTGGCTGGCACATGTGAGAAAGGATCTCGGCTGCCTAGGTGATGGCTTAATATGACTTTTTGTTAGAGTAGATCTTTTACCTTAGCTCTTGTTCACGTAGGTACGTTATTATTCCCACCCACTTATGTGTGGATATTTTATTTATTTTATTTTAGATATTATGAGATAGAACATATTTATCTCTTAGATATTATGGGGATAATTTCTAGTTATTTTTATCCTTTATGGATAATTATCTCTTAGTCTTAGGTTTGATCTCTAGCTTAATCTCTTAGTTATGATTGAACTCTAGTTTGATCTCTTAGTTATAATTTATCACTTAGCTTGATCTCTTAGTTAGGGTTGTTCTTCCTTGTCTATATATGCAAGGTTCATTCATTGTATTTGCATGAAAGCTATGGAAATGGAGCTCTAGATGAAAGCTATGAAGATATAGAGAATTTCTCATTGTATGATCTATTTGTGTATAATATATTGAGATATTATTTGATCAATGCATCGATATTTTTTATTGTGGTAATGTTTTTTGAATTTGACCCTAGGTGAGATTTTTCTAAAATTTTCATGGCATCAAAGTGGTTTCCAACAACCATTATTCAACTCCTTAGCTTCTCCTTACTCAGCATCTATTTTTGGAGGAATTTTTTTTGTTTTGTTTTTTATTATAGGTAATTTTGGATATTGAAGGATAATCAAAGCTCATCAATGCATCCATATTATCTGATAAATACATGATCATCTCCAATTTAATCCCAATTGGATATCTGAGACAAGATCTACAAACTTTTTATAAATCCATTTTTGGTTAAGAATAACTGTTCTTTTTCAAATTATGATAAAAATGTAAATGTTCTCCCAAAAAATTTCTGGTTTTTGTGAGCCTTATTGTCTACTTTCCAAAACATTTTTAAAACTTAAATTTTATTAAGAATTGAAAAAGTTATCATAGTTTTACTAAGTAGTACCATTTTTAAAAATGCAATTTTTCTTTATTTAATTATGAAAAAACTTTAACTGATTAGTCAATTTAATTTATGAGTTTTGTGCGCCTTAGTTTCAAATTGTCAAAAAAAAATTAAATTTTGAGTTTCATTAAAAATTTATCGTATTTCTACAGAGAAGTACTATTCATAAAAAAAACCTTGTGGAGAGATTTTTTTAAAGGGTTTTTTTTTTTAAAAATAAAACAATATCCTTGGATGATTTTTTGATTAATTTTAATTAAAAACAATATTTTTTATTTGAGATACATAAGGAGATATTGTATTTATTTATTGCTTGGTCATATACCTTTTTTTTATCTCATTTTTTTGAAGACCAGAGGGTGAGGCCCAATTTGGCAGGTGGCCGAATCTCTTCAAAAGCAAACAAACTTTATCTTTCATTCATTTCACCATTTTAATTACAATCATGGATGTAATTTTGACTGAGTCCAATGTCCCTTTACAAATTACCTCACATTTTACTGTTTTGAATTTTTTCATCCACTCCCATACAAACATATTCATCCACCATTCTTATTTGATTTGGTATGGATTTCAGATCACTTGTGGCGGTAACATCATTCTTTGTGAGGATTTTACTAGCATGGTTTCTCCATTTTTTATATCTCCTTATAATAACACTTTATTTCACTCATGCTCATTTATCTGTACACTTAAAGACATATTTTTGGCAGATCCTGATGTCTTGCATTGTTTTAATATGTTTTTCGTATCACTTATATTTTTACCCTACATTGCTCTCTTATTTTTAGAGCAACTCTCATGATTTGTGATGACTTATTCGATAGGTTGACATTATTTTTATTTGAAGTTATTCAGGTATATATAGTGTCTTGCTTATTTTCCTTTGGTGTTTTTGTGTATGAGATATATTGTACTTAACTAAATTATAAAGTACTATGGGGGGTTTGCTTTTACAGCCTAGTTTGCCTTCATGTGTGTGCATCTTAGTTTGTGCACCCTTTACTATTTCAATTGCTAGTCTCTCCCATCACCACCAAAGCCATCTTCTTAAGAGATTTATCTACATTTTTATAGATTTTTCCTTTGTATGTAGGTATCTTATTCAAGCACTTTATTTTCTAGAACTCATTTGAATATTATTAGGTCTCAGTGGAATTTTTGGTGACTTTTTGTATGGTGAAACCAATGTGGCATCCCCATCAGTCTTTATGCTCACTTATCACCATTTTTTAGTCCACTTCTTTAGAGACTTTCATTTCCATCTTCTCCTAGTTCAACATTGAGGGAGAGTGTTTGGTCAATGCTTCCTTGTGTTCATCATTCTACCTAGTATTCTAGAGTGTAGTGTTCATATTCAATGATCATATTCAACACCATTCTTACTTCAACATGGAAATTATAGTGACATCCATGTATTTTGGCAAGACATATTGGTGTCCATAGATACACTTATCTTTACACTGCATCATTTTTTTTGTATGGGTAACTCATCAACCTTTGTTGTCATGACTCATTTCTTTCCTTCATTCATCTTTTTGGAGGAGAGTTTCATTTTCCAATGGGTTTTCTCCCTTTCTCCACTTTATGAGAGATTGTTTAATAGATATGATGTACATGAGTACTTGATTAGGCCTTGTTTCAAGGACTCATATTATGGATATGCCACTCTATTTTTAGCTTCTAGTTTTACTTAAGAGGGGTGATAGAGTAGGTTATTTACTTTAGCTCATCTTCACCTAGGTACATTATTATTCCCACCCACTTATGCATGGATATTTCATTTATATTATTTTAGATATTATGAGATATTACATATTTATCTCTTAGATATTATGGAGATAATTTATAGTTGTTTCTATCTTTTATGGATAGTTATCTTGTAGTCCTAGGTTTGATCTCTAGCTTGATATTTTAGTTATGATTGATCTCTAGCTTGATCTCTTAGTTATGATTGATCACTTAGCTTGATCACTTAGTTAGGATTGACCTTCCTTGTCTATATATGCAAGAATCATTCATTGTATTTGCATGTATGCTAAAAATATGGATCTCTAGATGAAAGTTATGGAGATATAGAGGATTTATCATTGTATAATCTATTTTTGTATAATAAACTGAGAAATTATATGAGCAATGCATCAATGGATTTTACTGTGGTAATAGTTTTTAGATTTGATACCATGAAAGAGTTTATAAAACTCTCATCCAAAGTCAAATTCACAAACCATTACCATAGTAAAATACATTGATGCATTGCTTAGATAATATCTCAGTATATTATACACAAATAGATTATACAATGATAGATCCTCTATATCTCCATAGCCTTCATCTAGAGCTTCATCTCAATAGATTCCATACAAATACAATTAATGATCCTCGCATATATAGGCAAGGAAGGTCAATCTTAACTAAGAGATCAAGCTAGTGATCAATCATAACTAAGAGATCAAACTAAAGATCAATCATAACTAAGAGATCAAGCTAGAGATCAAACCTAAGACTAAGAGATAACTATTCATAAAGGATAAGAACAACTAGAAATTATCCCTGTAATATCTAAGGAATAAATATATAATATCTCATAATATTTAAAATAATATAAATGAAATATCCACACATAAGTGGATGGAAATAATAAAGTTCCTAGATGAACATGAGCTAAGATAAATAACCTCTCTAACACTTTTAGTATATCCAAACTTATGTTAGATGGACATAGAAACTGTAGAAGGATCAAAAGAGGTCCTAAAATAGGTTTATGGCTAAGCTAAGTATAGGTTAGTCTCAAGTGACACTCATTGCATTAAATGACATTTTAGATGACTATAGAAATATAGTAAAATAGAATTGAAATAGATACAAGAATACTCTTGAGAATTCAAATCGAGAAAACTCCAACAAAAATGAGGTATCTCCTCTTTGTTCCACTATCTCATGCTACAATTACAAGTCTAGTATCTTATTTAGGCCTTCATGAACATCATTTACATTACAATATGCTCAAACAGTCACATGTTCTACAACTTACTCACTTCCTTATCTCCTTTCCACACTCTAGCTCATAAAACCACATATAATCAAGAGTAAAACTTGATAAGAGCATCTCCTATACTTAAAAATAATCTCTCCATACATTTATAAACAACTTAAGCACCAAAGGGAGCCTGAAATATAAGCCTAAAAGACTCAAAAGATGAAGAGAAACATCTGAAGTCGTTTCCCATACGTTTCTTTATCTCTTGACAAAACCACCCCTATTTGTAAGTAAAAATCAATAAGGTGGTTACAAAACCACTGGGATGGTTACATAAGCACCATTGAATCTTAGAAATTGTATGGGGTGATTTCATTGATGAGTAAAATGCACAAACTTTTGGAGGCCATAACTTTCGCATATGAACTTGGATTAACATGCTATTTTTTTTTAAATTGCATAATTTTTCAGAAGGAACATAAATATGCAATAAAATTACAATTTTTATGATATATTATTATTATTTTAGCCTTTGTACCAAAAAATTATAGATTTTAGGTCGTAAAGTGTCACAACTTCTTAAACTTTATCAATGGTTACAACTAACAAAGAGCAATAAAAAGAGGATTTCAAGTTATAATATTATGCAGTGGAAACAAATAATTAGTTAACCTTTGTGGCTAACATTTACTAATTTAAAATTTGTAAAATGCCTCTCTAATTTAGATGCTTTTGGTCCCCAAAATCTTAGGAACTCATGTGATGTGTAAATTTCTTTCACCACTTATTGAACCTCTCTTGTACTTAGAGGTGCATATGCTGAATTAAATTATCAACCTTATGAACTATGAACTATCGAGTCCATATTTTCATGCTCCTTATGTGGATCACTTCTTTATTGAGTAAAATCCATATCTAAAATCATACATCCTAGTAATAGTTGCATCTCATGCTCTTTGTTAGTAGACATACTATGAGTATCCTTGCATTCTTTCTTATCTTTCAAAATGAGGGAAAAAATTCCCACTAGCATTAAACAATCAGCTACCTTGAGTGGAACTTACCAAATAGATCTTAGATTTTCCTTCATAGGAATGTATGATGTATCATTTCCCATCCTTAACCAAATAGTATTGATTATACATACTCCTAAGAATAGCATCTCTAACATACATATAAGGACTTCCAAAAACTATCACACAAATTTCAATAGGTGAAACATCTACAACAACTTCATCAATGAAATGTTCATTTATTTCAAACTTAAATTTACATTATTTGGAGACCCTTATCTCTACACCTTGTTTCACGCATCCTAGAGCATAGGGATTAGGATGATCATACATTTCCAACCCCAATATTTCTACCATCTCTTTTCTAGTTGAATTTGGTTTAGAGCAAGAATAAAAAAGACCATCAACCTTTGTCATCTTAATTTAAAATTTGATATGGAAGAGTTTATAAGGTTTACCTTTGTCTTGAGCATGATGACTATCCAAACATACATTTTTATGCATGTAGGTAAAACACAATTTATCACCCACATTTTTGTTACAATGAATCTCTTTTTCTTGAAGTGATGTCACGACCTTTTTATTTCCTTCTTTTTTTTAAACAAATGCAATTTTGTATGTAACTTCCAACAATTATTGTTAGAGTGGCTATCAACATCACAATGCTTATAACGATGTTGAGTATCCTTCTTGGCAACTCTAGAAGTAGCATTGACCCCACCTTTATTATTTGGAACTTTAAAATACTTTGAAGAGGAGGATGGACCCTTACTCTCATCCATATCAAGATAGTGGGATTGAGAACAAGCCTCATCTATGTCCTTCAGCTTGGCAAGTAAACCATGCCTCTTTAAGTGACTATGTATCACTCCAACATATTTCATGATCATATAACAATCAAATGTAGCTTTTCCTATTTGGACCGCCTTTTTTCAAAACTCACTTGTATAGACCTACACACTTTGAGCTTATTGTTGCCTCAAATATTTCCATTCAATAGACCTTTCATATTCATAAAAAATAGGATAGATTTTCCTTTTAATTAAAGTCTTAAATTCATCCCACTTATTAATTGGTGATAGCTTATTAACAACCAAATAATTAAGATAACTCTCAAACTAAGTTAGAGCATGACTAGATAACTTCAACCTTGCAGAAGAAATTTGTTGCTCTTCACTAATTTGATGCAAATTAAAATAAATTTCCAATTGGGCTAACCAGTGATTAAGTTTATCCACATTTACATCACCTCCATAGGAATGAATGTTAATCTTTACCTCTGATTTGAATGGAGGTGGAACTTGGTTGAATTAAGGCTTCTCTTTCTCATGGTTGGAAGCATTAAGATCCTCACTTGCTTCATAAGTATCCATGAAAACTCCCAACTTTTCCATGATCATATTCATAACTTTCCCAAGCTCATTCATGGATTGAGACATCTTGAAACATCCTCTTCTAATTTGTGGAATATTCCTTCATCATATTCAACTATCCTCACATCTTTGAAAGCCATGCTTCTCAAATCTCTCTTCCACTTTCTTATGGATATATCTTTTTTTAAAGAGACCAAGTCACCTTTTCCACTAGCAATTGCTCCTCTTATAACTAACATATATCTAAAAATTTATAACCAAACAAACCACACACTATGGAATACTAACCAGCTCTGATATCAATTCGATTTAAAAATTAAGTGGATATTCCACACTAAGTTTCACCAACACAGATCCCATACATTCCTAACAATTCCCTGATTAAGTTAATCACTATTTGCTTGAGAATCAGTTATTAAATGTGCTCAGGAATGAATTCCAAGTGTTGCATAATGCAAGGAAGATTGAACAATGAAAATAGAACAAGGAACTATAACAAATAATAGTTGAAAGAGACACAAGATTATCCTATAGAAACTCAAATAGAGAAAACTCCATCAAAATTTTGGTATCTCCTCCTTGTTCCACTATTTCAAGATGTAATTACAAGTTTACTGTCTTATTGAGGTCTTTGTGGATATAATTTGCATTTCAATATGCTCAAACACTTACATGTTCTGCAACTCAATCACTTCCTTCTCTTCTTTCCACCCTCTAACTTAGAAAACCACATGCAATGAAGAAGAAAGCTTGTTAATAACATATCCTCTATTGATAATGACTCTCTTTATGCATATATATATACAACCTAGGCACCAAAGGGAGCTCGAAACATAATCCCAAAAGACTCAAAATATGAAAAGTACGCATTTGCATCCATTTCCCATACTTTTCTTTGTCTCATGACAAAACCACCTTTATTTGTAGGAAAAAATCATCGAGATGGTTATGTAATTGCCACTGAAGTTTAGAAAACCATATGGGGAAGTTTTGTCACTAGGTTAAATGTGCAAACTTATAGAGGTCATAACTTTTGCATACGAACTTAGATTGATATGCCATTTTTTTAAAATTGCATAAATTTTTTATAGGAGCACAAATATGCAATCAAATTGTACTTTTAGGACATCTTCACATTATTTTAGCCTTTTGTACCAAAACCTATGTATTTTATGTCATAGAGTGTTGTAACTTCTTCTTGAACTCTATAAATGGTAACAACTAACAAAGAGTACTAAAAAGAGGTTTCAAGCTACAATATTATGCAATGAGAATAGATATTTAGTTAACCTCTATGGCTAACATTTATCGATTTGAAATTTGGATCACCCATAAATGTAGTTGATCTATTATCTATTATTCTATGAAATTATTCTAAATCAACATGTTTTATTACTGAAACATGGATCTTAGAGACATCACTCTCTAAGACAGTCAGAGGTTCATCCCTGATATATTTGTACTTCATTTTTGTTGTGCTAGTGATGTGAAATGTAACCTCAACCAATGCTCTAAGATTATCATAGGGATCAGGTGGGAGAAACTATTTATGAGGTTATGTAGGATAGATGATGGTGGTCATGAAAATGTTTGCCTTCAATGTTGATTCTTTCTCTGGTGTTTGTAAGAGCAATCCAAAACTTTATAGTTTCTTGGGCACCACAATCTTCCATGTAAGTAATAATCACTAAAAATAGACTTTTCACCCAATTATTAAACCTGTGAATTTATGAAGTACTCTAAAAATTGAAGATTTTGGTTAGACTTGGGCAAGATTTGGCTTAGACATGAGTAAATGGTGAGAGGTCAAACTATCAGTGTATTGGAGGAACAAAGAGGAGGAAAATGAAGTGTCTGAAGTAAAAATTATTTTAATTAAATCTTGAGTGGCTTTTTATAGGTGGCGATCAATAGAGGGGTCATTGCGCATACATGGTGCAGAACTCTATGGTAGGGATGGCATGTCTAATGCATAAAATTTTATGACAAGGATCTTGTGGGTCCACAGACACAACAAGCACCTAGTTGTGTTTGGCATTGTCAACCATGACCATGCATCCGTAGCGTTTGTAATAATGAGGCTTTCGACCATCGTGGGTGTGATGCGTGTGTAACATGTAACTAGCATCGTAGGGACCATGGGATGGCCTCTTGGGCGTGTAGGGCACGATTTATTGTATTTTTAACTAACTTTTAGAATCCTTCAAAACCAATTTTGAACTCAACTTCCTCTCTTTTTCTAACACTTTACGACAGCTTTGACCTAAAATTGTACTTTGACCAACCCGACTCAAAATAAATTTGAAATTTGACCAACTCTTTGACTTGACTTGAACTTCTTGATAACAAAATTTAAGGTTTTAAATTGCACATATTTTGGAGACAACAATAATACATACTAATTATATAATGATATCAAGGGAGACTATAAATGTATTATCTTAAATCAATACAAATAAACATGTGATTTTATTATGAATCTAAACATGCATCAAACAATTATACACGTGATTTTATCCTGAATCTAAACATGCATCAAACAATTATTACTTTATTTATCATATATTACTTCTTTTAGCTACAATTCAATTCAAAGGAATCCAAAGATAAATGATTAAAAAATTTAGATCAACAAATCTAAGATCTAATTTTGTAATAATAATAAATTATACTTTTCTATAAACCTTACATATCAATCTAATATAAAATTAAAATATCATTCAAATAATGTTTATTAATAGACCCTAAATAACTTGAACACAAATAAAATTCCATAAAAAATAATAATATAATCTATTTGTTTATAAAAACTTAAATTATTTTATATAATTAATTTAATTCTAAACTCATTAAAATTGTGAAAAAAAATTACTTAATTTTTTTTTTTTTTTTGAAATAACAAAATATCACAAAACATAATCATGAAACCAGCGATTACTCACAATTCTTACACATATGGAAGGTCAATATTAACACACAAAATTTGAGGAACGCATTGCTTTTGTAGGCTCTCTCTTTTGCTTTATGCATTAGCCCTATGTGGGTGGACATTATTTTTAAATTAATAAATATTCGAATTTCCTTCTAACCCTCCATAATTTGAAAGATATGTTCGTTTTCAGTAATCGCAGCACGTTGCCACGGTGAGTGCCGGAGAAGAGTAAAAATATTGATGACGTAATGTAAAGATATGTCGCCGCATAGCGCAGTGGATTAGCGCGTTTGACTTCCGATCAAAAGGTCGTGGGTTCGACTCCCACTGTGGTCGTTATATCAGCGTTTTGATTCCTTTTGCGCGAATGATCACTGTTTTATTTTTATACGATTTAACTCTTGTGCAGGGTTGCTGGATATGGGGGTGGTGAATGATTTTGGAAAGAAAGCAAGCCCTTCTTTTCTTCTGATTAAATTAACACCTCAAGGTAATAATTCCTCTTTCTCCGTAGAATACCACCCCACATAGACTTGCAGAATTTATCTATGACAAAAGCTTTTGTATCTTTGATATTAGTAGGACAAGCATTTAAATAGATATTCCACTTTGCTATCAGTAGGGCAAGCGTTTGATCATCTACTTGTTGTTTTGCTTCATCCAAGACTTCTTTCTTTTGTTGGACACTTCGTTGAAAACTACCTTAGGCCACCTACTTGTTTCCAACGGCTCAATTCTTTTGAGATATCTTAAGAGACGCACCATTCCCTATGTGGTAACTGTGAACTAGAAATTTGACTAAAAAGAGGAGATTAGTATGGTGTTAGTGACAAAATGCACAAAACAAATTGACAAAGAACACACTAAGCTAACACATTCATGCCTAGTTACCAGGATGAGCTTGGTAACAAAAACAAATGACAAACACAACTAAAAAAGTAAGGAATAAAACACAAAAATTCCTTCACCTTCCCTGGATGCTCCAAATGCCCTTGTAGTAGTGGCTTGCTCGGCTTTGTGCTCATGAAGTCTTTGGCAATGGAAGCTTGGCTACCTCCATCTCTCCTTGGCACCTTTGGCTTGTGGCTTGGCTTGGCTTGGAATCAATTTGACATGGTAACACTAATTGCAATGGTTTTTTAAAGATATTTGCGCATTATAACTTTGCACCAAAATAACTTAGAAATGATGTGGTAAGGCCTCATATTTATAGATTTTTGAGATTGATCAGAATCAACCTGAACCATCCATCTCAAGATTGAGATGTGTGGCTAAAGATTAATTCAATTTTGCAATTAAAATTGATAAATAGGCTCGTCAATATTTGGGATAGATGAGCAATTAAGAGGCATGGAGGGCTTTGATGACGCATTTGATGCATGAATCCTGATATTTGTGGCATTTACGATCTAGGGATGTATTCCCAAGAAATGAAGTCCCCTGATGATGTAGATATTCAATATTCATTTCCAAAAATAAGTATTCAACAAATTTCCATTGAATTCTTAATTAGGCTTTAATTTGGTTTAATTAACTCTTAAGCATGTTTAAGCACTTTGTGCACAAATTACTCAGATTGATCAAAGTGCCTTGTTATTAGTTCAAAATTCAATTGGATAGGAATTGGAAGGCGATGTCAGATCCGTTGGATCCATTATCCCATTTAAGATATTATCAATAGCAAATAACAAAGGCACGTGTCTTGTGCAAGAGATTTGATAGGAAAGAGCAATCCAGAGCCTTAGGTGCAAAATTGGTATTTTGACTTGGAATGCTCTGATCAAAGTTGTTCCATAAATTGCATTGCCCCATTTATAGATACCCCAAAATCAGCGTTTGAATATGTCAGTTTCAAATCTTTTAATATGCTTTAGTGTTTTTAGGTCAAATTATGTATTTTACGTAGAAATTGGTCAAAACTCTGGTTGGAGATCATTGGTGCCCAGATTTAAGTGTCTACAGTAACCATGTTACTAAATCTATTTATTGTATTCTATATAGCCTTTACACAATTTAATATTTACATTTTAATTGTGATCAAAGTCATATGAATGTTTACAATTTCTAAGATTTAGTGGAATTCAGATATACATGTCTATTTATATAGGTCAGCTTTTGATAAACGAATATTTATCGATATTATATTTGATGAGAATAGGATAATGGGTCCCTTATATTTTCTTGGCCACCAAGTCATTATAATATAATTTTAGTATTTTATATGACTCACATTGTTATTGTACAAAATTTTAAAACTATACTTTAAGTTCATAATCACACCTATAAAAATTCATAGAATGTTTTGTTTATGTTATTTGACAAAAGTTATATTTTTTAAATTTTAGCAATTAAATTTTCACAATCAAAAATTAAAGTTGACAATTTGTTTATGTTATTTGACAAAAAATATATTTTTAAATTTTAACAATTAAATTTTCACAATCAAAAACTAAATTTGACAATCAACTTTATTTATAATATAAAATTTTAAAAACAATTATATAATCAATATTTTTAATTAATATAAAAATACCAAAAACAATTCAATTAAGAAATCGTAAAAAATTGCATCTTTTTTAATAGGAACATATATTATTTATATATATTAACATTAATTCATATACCATACTTGATGAGATTGAGATCAAGAAAACTACAAAATCAAGTAAAACAACCCACATTTTGTTTGGATGTAATAGTTATTTTTTAATCAATATTAAGGACACGGGGATTTCTAAAATCTTTGTACATATAATATTGATTCTTGTTTTTTTATGGGTGATTTTTTTTTGGGGTGGTATTTTAGGTTCTTTTTGTTATGATCATCTATTATTTCGTTTTTTAAAAGTTTGTTAAGAGTTATTTTTTTTTTAGTGTTTTTAAGGTTTTTTTTAATTTTTTGTTGTGATATTTTTTATCTTTCTTTTATTTTTAAAGAGGGTGGTTGTTTAAGATGTTTTGGGTCTTTAGCTATTGTGTTTGTAGTTTGTAGTTATAAGTTTTTATTATTTTTCTATCGTTAGTTTGTTATGATTATGTTGTGTTTTTATAGTTATATTGATTTTACGTAATTGTTGTATTTTTGATGTTTTAGTTTTTGTTTGCAAATATCAATATTTCATTTAATCATTTTGATCGTAATATAGAGTGTATACAAAGGTTAGGTTCTTTTCAAAAAACTTTCCTTTATCAATAATAATAAAAAAATACTATAAAACTCTTCACAAGTGACTAAAATTTTACGAAAAAAAATACATGTTAGTTGGAAAATTATTGTAAAATAAGAAGAGTTTATTTTTCTTATTGCTAAAAAGATGTTATGTTGTGTGTTTTGAAAAGGTATACCTTTAGGATTTACTATTTAGATATAAATTACTATCATTCCAGAGACCCCATTGATTTCAAATGTATTAAATTTAAATAACAACCTAATCTGACATGAACTTATTCATATACTAAAAATAAAACCTTCAAGGAATTAGATATCCTTAGAAATGACCCTATTTTTATATAACATTGTCGTGTAAACAAATTATTCTTGACATTCTCTTTCATATTAAACTCAACTACTAATCAACACAATTTTACTTATCAAGTAATACCCTAAGACCAACAAGGTTCCCTTCATTCCTCTCTTACTTCCTTATTTCTTTCCCACCTTCTCAATCTCTTTTTTAACACACCTTTGTGTGTATTTTTGAGTTCCATTAAAAGCAAACAAAGATGTTATTTTCAAACACCCATGAACTCCTAAATAAGACCTAGAATGTACTGGGTGTTCAAAAACAACATTTAATAAATTATAAGCAGTGAGATATATGTTTTCTACAGTCTTCATGCCTACAATCCCTCACTACTATTCTCCACAGTACATTCACCACTCTTATCCTCGTTACTTTCATTTCCAAGGTCAATGACCAAAATAAAATGCTAATGATTTCAAACCCTAACTCGAGTGTTTGCAATAATTAAACATTAACTAAATCTGACTTTAAACAAAACAAGGTCCTTACCCATCATAACCTTTGAGTTTTTTAAATCAACGACCTTGACTAGGACCAAGGTTCCTTCACAAGTCATTTCTTTGCTTGTCGCCAAAGTCATATTCAAGGTTAATCTTTCCAACTGATAATGGTAGCTTCAATATGCAACAATGGTTAAATTAAGACCAAGAATGTAGACAATATAGACCCAAGTCTTTGCCACAATTATAATAGGCTTAATATTGGCATATTAAATAGTGTTTAATTGAATGAAACAATAACATGCATAATTGGCTAATGCCAATGATGACCGCTAAAATATAGAAATGATAGATTATGCATAACATAGGGTAATCACAATACAAATGACATAAAAATGGAAATGGTGGTTTTTAAAATAACTTATCATTGCATTTATTCTTTTTATACATGTATATATTTTCAATGCTAGTTTGTAGAATTCTTTTATCTCTCGATTGTACCTAAAATCATGCAAATGACATCAACAATACTAGTATTGAAGATATAATAATAATAAGAAATAAAGCATTTGCATAACCAATATATAAATATCAACTGATAAAATGAACTGCATAGTATACATAAAAATCATATTATTATGCCATCATCAAATATTACGAGTTTAGTGAAGTTCTAGCAAGGCAAGATGTGACATCAATGTAGTTTTGGTGCATGTGAGTGTCTCTTCCTTTTGAATGACCTTTCCCTTTTATGATAATGAATGCAATTAGTATGATATTTTGCATAGGTTCTATTGATGCGGTGGATTGCACCCTCGACAGGAGGCTGAGCTCCTGCCTTCCACACGCAACAATGGAAACTCCCCTCTTGCCTGTGGGCCTGGCAAAACTAGGGGGAGAATCTCTAGATAAGGGATAGCTCCCTTTGATGTATCTATGAGGTCCTAGATTTCCTACTGCTAACAATGTGGGGGTGAAAAGGGAGAAAGATTACTGAAAAATAGAACCTAAACCTAAACTAAAAGGTGATACACCAAAAAAGTTGATCTACTCACACTCACACTCTGAACCATAAAAACACATACATACACTTTAACTGGTAAAAGGACTAGGCTGCAAGAAGCTTAACATGGAGGCTTTAATGGAACACACACAAAAGTGACTTACCATAGGTGTTGTAAGAAAAGCACACTGTCTAGTAACCTCCTTCTGCATCTGCACTCCAGGTACAGCTCTTCCTATCACCTATAGGAATGGTGCCTTGTAGATACCAGATGCATTGGTGTCAACCTTGTGAAAGCATTAGGAAGCAATGACTGAACACAAGACTTAACACTCAGACACATTCAAAGATATCTAACCAAAATAGAGGTAAAAATGTGTTCTTTATTGATTCCAGGTGAAAATTGCCAAGGCTTCGCCTTACAATGTGAAAGATAGATCATTTTAAAATGAGAAGTTACAATATATAGAGAGAAGAGAGAACAACAAGGCCTTCTTTGAAAAAGACTTTTGGTGCCCTTTGACAAGTGGCCCATGCGCGTCCCAAGGGCATTAGGAAGAGGAAGCTGCTAAAATATAAATGTTGTGTCAGTTCTGATTCTGACTTTAGGCATTTAAAAATATAGGCCACGACGTTTCTCCATAACTAAGACTGCTCCTTGAAGGCACCCACACATTTTGTCTACTCATAAATGTAAAATAGAGAAAAAATGGGTCACGTCGTTCACTGTTTGCATCCCATTCATGACCACTTGGCAAGCACTGTTCCAACTACTGGAATAACTCTTTGAGTCAATGTCTTCCTTCACCACTTGGACTATTTTTTCTATTTCTACACTTGGCTCTTGTCTTTTCCTTGCCTTGTCTCTTTTGGCTCCTTTGGCCCTCGAGGGATATCTACTCATCCTTGCTGGCTCCTTGGGCTCTTTTATTAGCAAGTCACTGAGTTCATTCTCAACTTTTGTCCTTTTCCAGTGTTGTCTTCCTAGTTTTGCCATTTGTTGGCTTCTATCTCTTTGTTCTCTGGGTTCTTTTTTGGTTGGCGCTCAAGAATTCAAAGATCAAACGGCTATTTCTCTGCTGTAAAAATGACATTCGTGGGCCCATCACCATTTAAAAAAATAATGGCTAGTCTATTTCCTTGAAGTTGACAGCTTTGGAGATGTCACCATCCTTGGCAATTCTTGCGATCTTTTCTCTTCAGCCTTTTGTCGCTCCTTTACCTTTGGGCTTTGCTTAGGACCCTCCCGAAGGGGAGGTGTCCCTTCAACTTTGGAGAAGTGCCCTTCGTTCGACAGTCGAGAGTCCCCCGCAAGGGCACCTGCCCTTTGGCGGCCTTTTCTCTTCATCTAATTCCATGCGGACATTTTCCCTGCAGACATTTTCCCGCAGACTTTTTCCCATGAACCTTTTTCCCGTGGATAAAAAGTCTGCAAGAATTGCTTCAAGCACTTTGTCTTAGTCTTTTTACTTGTTCATTCAGCAGGATCTTTGTTTGTAGCCCTTTTGAATTTCTTCAAACTTTTTGTTCGAAGGAATTCCTTCGGACAAAAGTTTGAAGAAATTATTCTTCATCCTTGTCTTTTGACTACCTTCAAAAGTGCCCTTCAGGAAAGTTGAAAATGACCCTTCCGAAGGGTGCTTCCTTTGCCTTAAACAAAAGTCTGAAGGAAACTTACCTTTTCATCTTTTCTTTGTGGCCTCCTTGAAAGTGTTCCCTGCCCTCCGCAAGGGCTCTTGAGTCTAGAACTGCCCTCCGCAAGGGCACTTGAAATGGTCCCTTTTGTGCCTAAGTGTCAGGGACTCGTCTCTTTGAACCAACCCATTGAACGAAGGCTTTGAACCAACTGTTGAATCGAGCCATTGAAACAAGCCGTTGAAGCAAAAATGATGAATCAGGCACTTGAATCAAACTGACTAAACCAGACTCTTGAAACAAGCACTTATCCATTTTGTGCCTAAGTGTAGGGAACCCATTTATTCTCTGCAGAGTCCGTAGAAAACATGCCTATAGAGTCTGTAGAAATGGACCTGTAGAGTCCGTAGAAATGGACCTACAGAGTCCGTAGAAATTCTTGTGGAGTCCGTAGAAATGGACCTTTAGAGTTCGTAGAAATTCTTGTGGATTCCATAGAAATGGACATGCAGAGTCTGTAGAAATTCATGTGGAGTCCATAGAAAATCCTGTGGAGTCCGTATAAAATTCCAGACTTGTGCAAAATCAAAAAATGAAACTGGCTCAAGACAACAGGGAAGGAAGGGGACCGATTTTGGCCTATTAGACCAAAAATGGTCAACAAATTGGTGACTCCTAGGGGAAGCATGCCTGATATGCTTAGAAACCAGTTGCCTTAAAGTCCATTGGGCACAGAGTCAGAATGTAACTTAAAAGATCAACAACATCCCCAATAGATTCAAAAATCAATCATGAAGATTTACCCCAAAAGGAAATGAAAACACACACAAAACTAAGAAAACTACTAACATGTGCAAAAAGGCACTTAGGGAACAAGAGAAAAGCAAGGGAAATATATACATGGTGGAAAAGGGGCCCAATGGTAATGCTTAAGATGTATCCCATTAACTGGGATATATAGTTCTTCACCATCCAACTTGGAGAGTTGGAATGCATTATGTTGCTTGCACTGAGTGATGACGTATGGGCCACTCTATAGGGTGTCAAACTTCATGTGCTTTTTAGGCTTAGCTCGGTCCTCATCCCATTTCAAGACAATGTCTCCTTCAGAGAAACCTTTTGATGAAGATTTCTTGTCGAAGTGTCTTTTCCTTTGTTGTTGGCAGCTAGTCATAAAAGCCATAGCCTGGTCCCTTGTCCCTTAGAGCTCCATCAGCTCGCATAGCCTAACCTCCATGCTATTTCCATCTTCTAATTATAGCTAGTGAGCGAGGTCTAAGGCTGGAAACTCAAGTGAAATGGGGAGCCTAGCTTCCCTTCCATAGACAAGCGTGTACGATGAGTTACCAATTGCCCTCTTTGGGGTGACCCTATCTGCCCACATGGCTATTTTCAACTTGGCATGCCAAAGTCCTCTGATTTTCCTCCATGGTTCCCTTGATGATGTTGATCAGATTATTATTTGTAGATTCAGCCAACCCAATCCCCTATGGGTAGTAATTTGATGAAGTGCTAAGATGGATACCATATCTCAGTGCCCATTCACTTGTTTTAGTTCCCAAAAAAGCTAATGCATTATCTGAGATTATGGTTGTTGGAACCCTAAACCTTGCCACCAGGTCCTCAAAAAAATATAGGACTGCACTTTCATTGGCTTCCTTCAGAGCAACAACCTCTACCCATCTTGTGAAATAATCTGTGGTGGTCAGGACCCACTTGTGTCCAGCACTGGAGGGAGGATTAATCATCCCTATGAAGTTAAGGCCCCATTGCATGAATGGCTGCTCTACCTAAATAGGATATAAAGGCATGGCAACCAACCATTGTTTTGCATCAAAAAGTGCACATTTTTGGCACTTTCATACCCATGCATGGGTGTCCCTGAAAAGAGTAGGCAAAAAGTAACCATCTCTCATTATTCTTGTCGTTGTAGCCCTAGGAACAAAATGACTACCAAATGGCCCATCATGGAACTCAGACAGCACCATGTTGGCCTGACTTGAGTCCAAGCATCTTAAAAGGACTCCTAAGAGATCCCTTCTGAACAACACTCCATTAGTTAGGACATAAGGGAGACATTGGAGTCTGAAATATCTCCTCTTGGTCCTATCAAGGCCCTGCAGGCACTCACCAGTGAGAAGGAAATGCCTCATGTCTGATGTCCAATTCTTCATGATAGTTGGTTCTTCAGTTGTAGTTGCATCATGAATTAGCAGACTGTCCTCTTTTTGCTACTTAAAGTCTACAACAAGGTGCTCACGCAGGCCTCTCCCTCTTACCAGTTTGGTGATCTTGATATCCACATCGTATTCCATCACCTTAATGATCCACCCCGCTCTCTTTTCATTCAAGTCTCAATTAATCAAAAAATCCTTGATGCTAGGATGTGGAACCATGAGGTGGATTCTGCTATTAGACATCATATGCCTAAATTTTTTTAGACTTCGTATGACCACCAAGACTTGCTTTTCCACATATGTGTATCTAACCTCAAAACCCTCTAGGCCTTGGCTAAAAAATGCAATTGGTTGCTCAAGGTTATCATCCTTTGCTTGGGTAAGCATGGCAGAGATTACCTCTTCATTGCTGAAGGTGTAGAGGATGAAATCTTTGGTGAAGTCAGAGCTGATCAAAGTAGAATCCTGGGATATGGCCTGCTTGATTTCTTTGAAACTATCATTTCTTTGTGTTATCCATGTGAACTCCTCACCCTTCCTCAGCATAGAAGTCAATGGCTTGACCACTTCCACAAAATTTGGGATAAATCTCTAGATGAAATTTATCTTGCCGAAGAAGCTTTGCAGACCTTTCTTGTGCTTAGGCAAGGACAACTCCAAGATGGAGTGAACTCTTTTTGGATCAATGGTCAAGCCTTCCTTAGAAACAATGTAACCAAGGAGCTTCCCCTTGTGGACAGTGAACACGCATTTCCTTAGGTTGAGAGAGATACCAAACTCTCTACACCTCTCAAAGATTTGTCTGAGGTGTTTCATGTGTTGGCTCGCTTCCTTGGAGAAAATTATCACATCATCAAGATATACCAACACAGTGTTATTTATCAAGCCTTGAAAGGCCATGTCCATGGCTCGTTGGAAGGTGGCACCAGCATTAGATAGTCTGAAAGGCATTTTCCTGTAAGCAAACATCCCCCATTTGGTAGTGAAGGCATCTTGTGTTGGTCACAGTCTTACACCAAAATTTGGTTGTATCCTGAATACCCATTTAGGAGGGAGCAACATTCGCTTCCTGTCACCATTTGAAGGATCTACTCCATGCTTGGGAGAGGATAATGGTCTTTCAAAGAGACTCTATTTAGGTTTCTGAAATCAATGCACAATCTAATCTCCCCATTCCTTTTCCAGACAGGAACAAGATTGACCAGCCAAGAAGAGTGTTTGATTGGAAATATTATCCTAGACTCAATCAACTTGGTGAGCTCCTTCTGCATGAGAGGCTCAATCATTGGGTTGACAAGCCTTTACTTTTGCTTGATTGGCCTGGCACCTTCTTTCAGCTCAATGGTATGCTGGGCCAGATTTGGGTCAAAACCCTTCAAATCACTATACTCCTAAGCAAAGATATCGGCAAATTCTTGGCACAACAAGATGAAGGCCTGCCTTTCACAGTCTGTGCACACTTTCCCAAGTGCAAGCAGCTTAGCCTTGAATATTTCCACCTTCTCATGGTGTTCCTCATTCATTGAAATGCATGCCTTGTCACTTTTCAACTAGTCATCTCCATTGAAGATACTCTCTAGAGTGACCAAACCTTTGGGTAGCTTATTGTTCTTCAACTGAACAATCTGGCTGCCATATTGCTATTGTAGCTTAACCTAGTTTTTTGTAGCAAACTCAGCTTCTTATTTTAAGAAGAGTGCTATTTGCTGATCATTGTTGAAGACCTGCCAGTTGGTGATGTTGTCAGGTACAAAGGGCCAGATCACTACCTTCAAGTGGCGTGAGCTGTGGTCTCAACCTATTTCCTGAAGGATATTGAACTGGGCACCAACTACTGCTAGCCTATCTGCTTGCTTGTTTTGCTCTCTAGGAATGGAGGTAATATTGAAAGCAAAGAAATTTTCCACTAAGTCCCATACCCTATGTTTGTAAGACTTCAGTAAAGAATTCTTTGTCAAATTCTAGCCTCTTACCTGATTGACAATCAACTCACTATCACCAAAAACTTGTAGCTCTTTGATTCCTCTTTTCCTCGCCCACTCCAAACCATGGATGAGGGATTCATATTCCACAACATTGCATGTGCAATAAAATTGGAACTAGAAGCTAAAAATTATCTCTCCTTTGAAGAAGAAACCAACACCGCTCCACCACCAGCTCCCAACTTACTTCTTGAACCGTCAAAGAATAGCTGCCATAGACCTGAGCTTTCCTGGCTGGCTTTCATCAAATTTGGTACAAAAGTACCCTCTTCATGCATGCAATAAATTCCAAGGCCTGCCTCCTCTATGAATTTGTAAGGATCATGCTCGAAGTTGTCACTTCCCCATTCATCTAAGAGCAGGTATGCAACTCCTTCAAGGGCAGAGGATGGAGATTGGTCTACTTGGAACTCTTCTTGGTCAATAATGGTGTAGCTGACATATGTCACCTTGAGCGAGTATGGTTCTAGATGACCTCTGTGGAGTGGCTTGGATTCAATCTTAACTTTAGTCTCATACTTGGTTTTAAAAACTAGATAAAACCAATTCACTGCTAAGTAGCCACCTATCTTGGATGTAAAATCCCTAGATAAGTAGATGGAAAAGTAAGGAGGGACATCCGCCACTACCACACCATGGAGAACTAAGAAGGCTAGGCAAGCCTATAGTGTCAAGCTCAAACCTTTCACTACCCCAACTGTCTTTGCTAGTGTTCCATCCAGCTGCAGGACTCCCTTGGTCATTTCTTCATATTTCAACCCCAACTTGTCAGCTATGCATTTGGGCATTACCAAGGTGCTTGCTCCACTGTCAATGATGCAATTGTGCACCAAGAAATATCTTATGACCAAGGACACATAAAAGGGGGAACCTTTTCTTCTTTCTTTACTTGACCTGAGGTGGAAGGCTGTCCATTCATCATCAAGACATTATCGGCCTTTGTTGGGATAGCTTGTTCATTTAGATTATGCAATTCTTTTTGTAACATGTCCTTTTGCCTTGACATTGATAGTGAATCCCATAAGGAGATGTTCATGTGCATCTTCTTCATCTGATCAACCACATTGACTTGAGGGTTGCCTTCCTTCAAATTTTCTTTAGAATTATTTACAGCCTGAGGTGAAGGTCGAGGAGCTAAAGGTACAACCAACGGTCTGAAGTTTGGGACCTTTTGGCTTATATATGATGAAGAAGGTATTATTGATGCTTGGGCAGCAGCCTAAGCTTCTAGCATTTCTCTCCTTTTGATTCTTGTATTGGCTGTGACACAGTCACCCTGATTGTCTGCAGTACCCACATAATTGACTGCATAGAACTCACCTTCCATGTGGTTCATGAGAGTAGAATCAGGCTGGGTCTGACTGCTGCTCATGCCGGGTTGCATTGAAGCCTCAAAACCTTGGAATTGGGTGGCTACCTGATTGTCTTGTACATTTGGGTAGTGACCCATCATTTCATTTGTATAAACAACCTGCTCTTGACCATATCCCATGGTTAAACAACTTGGTTGTTCTTGCACTAGATTGTTTTGAACGGGCACCATAACCTTGGATGATGAAGGGGCACTTGGATTGTAGCCTTGAAAGGGTCTGGTCTGTGTAAGTTGACCCTATTCTTGATTTTAATTTTGGAAAGGGGGCCTATTTGCTTGACCATGTTGCTGATATCCTTGGTTTGGTCAGTTGTTTTGAGCTTGCTGCCTTTTAATAGCCACTATTTCATTTGTCACATTTTGCAACAGACTTTTGACATCGTGGAGTTCATTTGATGAAGTAGCAACTAGCTTTTTTGTGCTAGGTAGAAGAGCTAAGGTGGGAGTAGTGGTCTAAATTGGAGGCATCATTTCATGGAAAAGTGGCATATGGGGTCTAGAAGCTATTTTCCTAGCCTGTACTAGGCAATTCTTAGCCGCCATAGCTACGTCATAGGCGGCAGGCAGCACATGTCCTCCCATGGACTGTATCATAACAGCGATATCATTTTTCAATGCTCTTAAGTAATATAGGAAATCATAGCTAGGAGTCAGCTTTACCAGGATGGGGATTCTATCCCATGTCTTCTAAAAATGAGTGTTGAAATCCTACATGTATTCATGTGGAGCTCTTTTCATTATAGTTAACTACTCGACAAGTGAGAGGTGGTCGCTCTTCTCCCCAAATTGGTTGGTCAAGAGAGTGCCCAATTCATTCCAAGAATCAACTGAATTTATGGGTAAAGTCCCATACCAGTCTAGAGCTTTGCCTTTGAGAGACAATGCCAGCAATCTGATTGCAATATTCTCCTCAGTGACATTGTGAATATTGTAGAGGTTAGCAATATTTCTGATGTGTTCAATAACTGTGATGGGCCCCTCTCCATCAAAGGGAGGCACACTTTTGAGGACTCCTAGAATTGGGTCATAATGCGGGAGATTCAGGGGACTCTGACCATGAAAAGTCACAAAAGGTAATGCCATAGCTATGACAGGATGTAACCATGGCCTTCTTACGTAGGTGTAATTTATAGCAGGTTTGGAAAAGTGGTTTATTGAATAAGGATGGGTCTTCTCAAACCTCAATCGCTTTGCTAAGTTCAAAGGCAATTCAATGAATTCAAAGGGGACACCCTTAGCAACAGACCGTGTGGTGATTTTAGGCATAGGAAGTCAGACTGGTCTTTGATTAGAAAATGAAGCTATTACCAGTGGAGTCACTAGATGCTAAAAATAGTTGATTTTACTGTAACAGGACCATCATCAATCTTGAAACTTTACTGAGTATAAAAATTTAGTCCCACTAGGCACACCAAAAATTGTTGATGCATTGGATTGCACCCTTGATAGGAGGTTGAGCTCCTGCCTTCCACACGCAACAATGGAAACTCCCCTCTTGACTGTGGGCCTGGCAAAACTGGGGGGAGAGTCTCTAGATAAGGGATAGATCCCTTTGATGTATCTATGAGGTCCTATATTTCATACTGCTAACAATGGGGGGGTGAAAAGGGAGAAGGATTACTGAAAAATAGAACCTAAACCTAAACTAAAAGGTGATACACCAAAAAAGTTGATCTACTCACACTCACACTCTGAACCATAAAAACACATACATACACTTTAACTAGTAAAAGGACTAGGCTACAAGAAGCTTAACATGGAGGCTTTAATGGAACACACAGAAAAGGGACATACCATAGGTGTTGTAAGAAAAGCACATTGTCTAGTAACCTCCTTCTGCCTCTACACTCCAGGTACAGCTCTTCCTGTCACCTGTAGGAATGGTACCTTGTAGATACCAGATGCATTGGTGTCAACCCTATGAAAGCATTAGGAGGTAATGACTGAACACAAGACTTAACACTCAGACACATTCAGAGATATCTAACCAGAATAGAGGTAAAAATGTGTTCTTTATTGATTCAAGGTGAAAATTTCTAGGGCTTCACCTTATAATGTGAAAGATAGATATTTTTAAAATGAGAAGTTACAATATATATATAGAAGAGGGAACAACAATGCCTTCTTTGAAAAAGACTTTTGGCACCCTTTGACAAGTGGCCCATGCGCATCCCAAGGGTGTTGGGAAGAGGAAGCTGCTAAAATATAAATGCTATGTCAATTCTGATTTTGATTTCAGGTGTTTAAAAACATAGGCCACACCATTTATCCATAACCAAGACTACTCCTTGAAGGCACCCACGTGGTTTGTCTGCTCATAAATGCAAAATGGAGAAAAAATGGGTCGCACCATTCACTGTTTGCATCCCATTTATGACCACTTGGCAAGCACTATTCCAACTACTGGAATAACTCCTTGAGTCGACGCCTTCCTTCGCCACTTGGATTGTTTTATCTATTTCTACACTTGGCTCTTTTGTCTTTTCCTTGCCTTGTCTATTCTAACTCCTTTGGCCTTCGAGGGCTATCTTCTCATCCTTGTTAGCTCCTTGGGCTCTTTTATTAGCAGGTCGCTGAGTTCTTTCTCAACTTTTGTCCTTTTCCAGTGTTGTCTTCCTGGTTTTGCCATTTGTTGGCTTCTATCTCTTTGTCTCTTTGTTCTCTAGGTTCTTTTTTGGTTGGAACTCAAGAATTCAAAGATCAAATGGCTATTTCTCTGCTGTAAAAATGACGTTCACGGGCAAGTCATCATTAAAAAAAACAACGGCTAGTCTATTTCCTTGAAGTTGATGGCTTTGGAGATGTCACCATCCTTGGCGATTCCTGCAGTCTTTTTTCTTCAGCCTTTTGTCACTCCTTTACCTTTGGGCTTTGCTTTGGACCCTCCCAAAGGGGAGGTGTCCCTTCGGCTTTGGAGAAGTGCCCTTCGTTTGGCAGTCGAGAGTCCCCCGCAAGGGCACCTACCCTTCGGGGTCTTTTGGTGGCCTTTTCTGTTTGGCTAATTCCCCGCAGACATTTTCCCCATGGACTTTTTCCCACAGACAAAAAGTCTGCAAGAATTGCTTCGAGCACTTTGTCTTAGTCTTTTTACTTGTTCATTCGATGAGATCTTTGTTCGTAGCCCTTCCAAATTTCTTCAAACTTTTTATCCAAAGGAATTCCTTCAGACAAAAGTTTAAAGAAATTATTGTTCGTCCTTGTCTTTTGACTGCATTCAAAAGTGCCCTTCGAGAAAGTTGAAAACAACCCTTCCAAAGGGTGCTTCCTTTGCCTTAAACAAAAGTTTGAAGGAAACTTACCTTTTCGTCTTTTCTCTGTGGCCTCCTTCAAAGTATTCCCTGCCCTCTGCAAGGGCTCTTAATTCTGGAACTGCCCTCTGTAAGGGCATTTGAAATAGTCCCTTTTACACCTAAGTGTTGGGGACTTGTCTCTTTGAAACAACCTGTTGAACAAAGGCATTGAACCGACTGTTAAACCAAGCCATTGAAACAAGCCGTTGATTCTTGTGGAGTCTGTAGAAAATCCTTTGGAGTCCGTAGAAAATTCTAGACTTGTGAAAAATCAAAAAATGAAACTAGCTCAAGACAGCAGGGAAGGAAGGGGATCGATTTTGTCCTATTGGACCAAAAATGGTCAACAAATTCAATTTTGGTACAAGTATGCAAAAATAGAAACCTTAGAAACACTTAAAATATTTGATGAGTATAATTTAGTATGTCTTAGACTTTCACCATGCAATCACTTGTTGTTACTTGTTATTGAAATATCATAGGATGCTTTGCGTGTGTGTGTGCGCACGTGCGTGTGTGTGTGTGTGTGTGTGTGTGTGTGTGTGTACTTTTCAAATTAGAAATAAGGACCTATTGATGAGCAAGATGACATAAGAAAAGAGATAAACTTTGCCAAAACAAACTCACATAACAAACAAAAAGGGAACAAGGGACAAAAGGCCCACACAAGAAAACTAACCACTTTAAACCACTCCAAAAGAGGTCAAGAAACTTTTAGACCAGTTTTGAAAATTGTAAAAAAAAAAAGAGAATAAGAGAGAAATTGTGTCCCCAAACACATACAAACACAAAGGAGAGAGAAAATAAAATAAATGGAGAAGGACATGGCCACATTGAGTGGAAAGGAGAAGCGAAAACACAATAACAAACACCAATAAGTACCTAATTTGAACCAACAATCCATATGCACATATTCATGTTTAAGATATTGCAACAATAAGCCTTTTACCAAAATAGGTTTACACAAACCCATGACCTTCTATTTGAATGGTAACACCTCAATTGTTGCATCGGTCATTAACCCTTCAACTTATCATAGTTTCTTCCATAATATTGATATTTATACCATTTTTACCATGGAGAATCTCATAGAATAAATTCACTTTATTTTATATTAAGGGAAGTATTGTGTTTATACATCCTTGGATTTATTAAAACGTCTTAAGCCCTTGAACATGGTCTCAAACAATTAGTTCAAAATTTTTTCCATCTTCGATCTAAAATTTGGATCGTTAATGTTAGCCACATTGGTTAACTTATCATTTACTCTCATTGCAATATATTGTAACTTGAAACACTCTTTCTATTGCTATTTGTTAGTTGTAACAACTGAGAAATGTCAAGAAGAAGTTGTGACACTCTACAAATTAAAATGGCTAGGTTATGGTATAAAGGCTAAAACATTATGAATATATCATTAAAAATAATATTTTATTACATATTTGTGTTCTTCTTGAAAAATATTACAATTTCATAAAAAATGGCATGTCAGTCCAAATTCTTATTGTGGAAGTTATGGCCTCCGAAAGATGGTGCATTTTTTATCGGTGACAAAACCACCCGAGCAGTTCTGTAAGCTCACTGACGGTTCCATAACCACCCCTATAGATTATGGTGGTTATGTCACTATGCAAATAATGGTACAAGAAATGATTGTAAATGCTTCCTCTTCATCTTCTAAGTCTTTTGGGCTTTTGTTTCAGGATCCCTTTGGTGCTGAAGTTGTATATATATGTATGGAGAGAGTCTTTGTAAGCAAGGGAGAGATTCTTAGCAAGTAATCTTCTTGATTGTATGTGGTTTCTAAATTAAAGTATGGAAAGGAAAGAACAAGTGAGCAAGTTACAGAGCATATAAGTGCTTGAGCATAGTTAAATACAAAGGATGCTCATGAAGGCCTCAAGAAGGTAGTAAGTTTGTATGTGCATCATGAGATAGTAGAATAAGGAGGATATCCCTCACTTTGTCGGATTTTTCTCGATTGTGTTTCTCTAGGGTAATATGGTGTCTCTTTCAATTTTGTTGTGTCTCTGATTCCTTGATCATGTTCTTTGTTCTTGCATTCCTTTCAATATGTCTCACTTGTAGTTCATTTTTAAATCACATTCAATGGTTGTTTCAAGCAATTTTATATGCAAACAATTAAATAAGAAATCAAGGAGTTTTTAAGAGTCTATAGAACTAGAATGGTACCAGATCCAGTTATTAGTGAGACAAGGGAAATTGGATTCACATCATTTTTTGTGAGTTTGATTCTTGGTTCTTAGTTTCTCATTATTTTTTTAGCTCATATTGGTATTATTTTATATGATATATATGACAATCATTAGAGCTGGAATACATATTAAAATAAAATTTTAGGTGTTTTTCTATGGTAAAGAACTTGAGAGGAACACCTTGACTTGAAAGGGTCCGTGTTGATGAAACTTAGTGTGGAATATCCACCTAGTTTATGGATCAATCTCATTATCAAATTCAATGATGTCCAAGATGGATCATTATATGTCATCTTGAGCAAGTTATAGATTATGAAAATGTCTCATTTTGATGCCATATTTTTCATCAATATGGACATTCATATCGATATTTTCCTCATGATGTGCATTCTTATTTTAAACTTGTAGGGATTACCATGTTCAACAAACAACAACCCTGCATGGTATATAACAATATTTACAAAAGGTTAAGGAAATAAATTCATTGAATCATTCTAAAGAATTAGGAAATGGGCTATGGTAATTAGTCAAATTATGCCAAGAAGTAATGATAAGGTACAAGACCACACACATCTTACTAACTAATAACCTTGGGTCTGAGCAAGTTAAAAAAGAGCATCTTATAAGAAAATTATTAATATGAAAAAGGATCTTGTAGATATGTAAAATCCAGTTTCCCTCCTTATGCAACAAGATAATTCCATTAATGTTACTTTTGATGCATCTTAGGAATGTTGTATGAATAAAGAGGTAGGAAACTTGCTAGCTATGACTAAAAAAACACCTCGCTCATCTAAAATGGTTATAAGATAATATAATGTACACACCAAGGAAAGTAACCATATAATAACTAAACAAGCAATGAAATAAGATGATACTCAGGTATTGGTATCTATTATAATGCAAGAAACATCACAGATGATGGATGTGACCAATAAAACACCAATCACTAATTTACAATAGGAAACACAAAAAGATTTAATTTTTTTAAAAGGCAAACATGATGCAAGAGGATCCAAGCCTTCATGAAATATTACATCAACAACAAATAGAGTGGTGTGTTTGTGTGTTTATGTTCCATTATTCTATTTGTGTGATATTTTAAAATTCAAAAAATAATGTTTTGAAAGTATTCCTTTGTCGCAATATAGTGTAGAGATATTTCGTACACTTTAATCAGTGTACGTGGATTTTTAAGTCACATACACTAAACAAGATGGTTCTTCAATGTTGTAGCAAACTGGAAGGATAAATATGGTTATATCATATTACCTGATAAGTAAAATTTGAGTTTTTAATACTAGCTCACTTGAAGTTACAATGCTAATGTATTATATGTTTTTGTCAGTCTACATCATCTCTTTAGTTTGTGAAACTTGGCAAGATGGTTCTTCAATGCCATAAAAAACTAGAAGATGAAATTTGGTGAGATCATATAAAAGTAAAATACAAGTTGTGAGTCAAAATTTAGATCAATTGGAGTTACATTGCTAAAGTTATAATGGTTTTGACAACTGTTATTTACCTTAAAATATCATTTAAGCACCAAAGAGCTAGTAGTTTGGTTCTTCAACATAGTAACACATGTGTAACAAAGACTTTTGGATGTGTTTGGTGTTTTATTATTCAACCTATGTTAAATATTTTCATTGTGAAGAGGTACAATGTTAAGGTTTAACAGTTACATGCCATTGTATTTGTTTTAGGATGCATGGAAGGAGTCATTGTTGATAGTTTAACATTTAATCCCAAAAATTGAAATTTGCCAAACTCTTGTTGTTGGACTCCAAATTTTGTATTTATATATTATAAGGGTTTTGGAGCTAAAACAAAGAATAACATGACATGAAATAAAATGGTGTGAAAGAACATGGCGTGAAAGAGAGAGTATGAAAGATAGGCATGGAGGACCTTGGCACGGAGGAACAAGATATAAAAGATAACGATATAGTAAATGAGGAACAAAATACATAAGACTCAAACAAAAGTGTGAGACATGCATAAGGGCACAAGAAGTAGAGATGATTATGAAGTAGATCACAAAAGCTTTAGAGGAGACTAACCAGGCATAAATCTAGCACTAGTTTGTGAGAGAATATGATCATGAATATGAATATCTAGCATAGAGATTATATGGGGACTATTTAGACCGAACCAAAAGGATTTAATTGTAATGGCTCACCATGAATTCTTTTTCTGAAACAATGATTGTCTAATCATCTCTTTTGTATTAATGATGTAACGTAAGTGAGGTTGGATTATGTATAAATACCCCTTATCTTGTCTAGAAAAGTGTGTGTATATATGTAGATAGATAAAGAGAGTTATGTTGATACATCTTTGTAATCTTATTCAAATGAAATGAATAGAATCACTGCTTTTATCTCTTGATTCTAATGTGTTAATTTGTTTCTATGGTATTAATTAGAAGAATTTGGAATGTGTGGAATAAGTGAAATGGCTAACTCTAAAATGATGACCACAATAACAATGACAATATAACTAACCCAAGTGTCTAAGTGTAAAAAGAGTTAAGTATATCCACCACCTCATAGTAGAATTGATGGTAACCGGTCTTGGCTACGTGTTTTAGGTGAGTGCATGATATCACTACTCATGTGATATGTTAGCACATTAGCTTGTTAGGTTCTTCATTTATTTTGAGCATGCGACCACTATTTAGTCAATAAAAACTAAGGATAAAGACCCCAACATTTTGGTTCTATTATCAAGACCAATTGTAATTTTTATCATGATGGTAAAATGATGCTCAAGTGGCTCTCTTTAGAGAATGTCGAACATTGGATTGACATAGTAAAAGAGAACTTTACACTTCAAGATATTAGACTAGGAGATTATGTAAGCTAATGGATATAACAACAACTATATGATTCTTTATATGAAACTTTATTTGTATAATTAACCATTCATTTATTTTTTTGGATTTTGGCATATGCACAACACCATTCAAGAAATTATGGATAGAAAGTTCCTTGATTATAAGAGTGTCAGAAAACCTTGGAAAAGATAAGAAATACTTGGACATATGCAATGTATGTCTGGTGAAAAGGAACACTAAATAGATACATATTAGAATACGTTATTTCTACATATTCTTTTATGGAGGAAACACAATTTAATTTCCTGAGGGAACTGCATGGAAGGTCTCTAAGATAATTTCCTTTAGAAATTAAGAAATTTATGCTTGACTCTAGACTTGAGAAATTTTCCATGGATGGCTAAACTCTCTCACACATGAGCCACATGACTAGTGGGGAAATGGAGGGGTATACATGGGTATAGGATAGGCAGTTTAGCATAGATATCAATCAATGAGAACTACAAAAGCATAAGTATGATGAGGCCAGGTGTAAGGCCATGAGAGGAAATAATACCAAGGGAAAATGAGAAGATAATAGAAGTGCTAAGAGAATATGTAGGAAGGAATAAAGTCATATTGAGTATTCCTTAACCATGAATATATGCCCTTCATTGGCATAGGTACATGTTGAAGACATAGAACAAGCATTGATGATAACAGAACCCAATCTAAATAGGCCCAATTCCCCCACCACAATTCATACTCATGCATTTAAGTTTGATGTAATTATTGTAAGAAATTGGGATATTGATAGTGTGGAGTCTGAAATTGAGTATGAAGCTGAGTTCATAGAAGAAACTCTAGGATTACAAGTTTAAAGTAACATTTTATAGTAAGACAAACTAAATTTACCATTAGCCTTTACTTTTTTAGTGCAGTTAAGACATATGGACAACCTTGGAATGTTAGGTGAACCAAATATATGTAGTGGGTAAAATATAATCCCAATCCTAACTAATCAACCTCCTTTAGCACCCAATATTTTTGGTGTTCCTATTACTACAGGGGGTGCAAGAGGCAATACTAGTGATGGTTCTATTAGAGGTGTTGGAGGATCATGAATCAGCTCAATAGGAATTAGAATACCTCCACCATAAGTTTTAGGATGAATAAGAGGAACACCACCACAAGGTCCACTACAACCACCCAGTGCACCTATAGTTTACTATGAGATGACACTTCATCTTCCTGATATTGAGGTGTTGAGAATGTAGTTGAACATGTTCACAAGTTTGAACTCATTTGGTAGGTGTGGGGCATAGTTTTTATTGATTGAAAGGCAACTCAATTTTCCACTACCCTATTGGACCATGCACACAAATAGTATAGAAAGTTTTATCCTTGACAAGCTGTTGTAAAATATGAGCTTTTGAAGATTGCTTTTCTTCAATAATTTGACATTCCTGAATTTGAGCAACAAAGTATTGCTACTTTAAAAGATATTAAGAAAGATCTCACTAAGAGTGTGTGCACATATGATACTCAATTTAAAACCCTTATTTAAAATCTATAATTTTAAATCAATCCTACATGGCATGCTCAATGGTTTGTAAAAGGGTTATTACTCCCTTTTCAATGAGCCTTATCCAAAAAAACCTTTATTGATCCATGGGAGGCACTGAAAGCTAACCTATGCACTAAAACTATGGGAAGTATAGATATGGGAATCATCCCCTTATGGAGGCCCAAATTTTTGATATGGCTTTTTAGCTAGTGAAGCTTATGGCCAATTACGCTCATGACACTTGCAGTGGCCTATGGTGTATTGATTATGAAGAAGAGGGTCCTAATAAGAACAATTATCTAAGAAAGAATGATCGTGCTATGTTAAAATAGTCTTGTGAAATCTACAACGAAGACCATGATGTAAGGATCCATCCTTTGCTTCAAAATGCCACCTAAGCCAAAGTATCACTATATTGTAAAATATGTGATGCATGCACCTATGATACTAATGACTATCGGTTCATCAATGAGATTCATGAAGTAGAGGCATGAGGTACTTGCAAATATTTCATAACTAACACATAGGAAAATGGTGGGATTCAATATTTTAGAGGTTGATGGCATGTCAATAGATTAGGAGGTGGTCATTTTACACCTAGGACATGTTACAAGTGTGTATCTTTTGACCACTACTAGTGCAATTACATGGTATACCCTATTTTCACCTTTTTTAAAAATGAACATCGACTGGAAGAATGCCCTAACTTATATGATACTATTACCAAATAATGGAATGATAAAGGCACTATAATGATATGTGTTGTAAAAACTCCAATTACTTAGTGGAGATCGCAACATGTTATTCTACCAGCTAGACCCAAGGTTAATATCACTACTCAAAGTGGTGCTTGTTCTCAACCTATTGTTTCAAATCCACATGCTGAAAAGATTCAATGTGAAGAACCTCATGCACAACACTATCTAGATGTCCAACATCAGAAAGAGGTGTTGCATGACATAATGGCCTTGGTATGGAAGCTGCAAGGATAAATTGATTTATTGAAAGACAAGGATGTTACTATGCATATTGAGATGTAAAAGGTTATTGTACCCATGGACTCAGGCCATGATGAATTTTTTGAGTTCTAAAAACTATTCCTTAGAGAAGACATCATCCCCCTATTAAAAAATTGGTTATGACAACAAATGACATAATATTAATAAGATCATCATTTAAACCTTGCACATTGACAAAAGACTCATGTCCAACCAAATGTAAAATGTGATAAAGAGGTCTTTGTGATATACTAGTGGACATTTGTGTATATGTTAATGTTATAAGAAAGGGCACTTATAAAAATATGGGGAGCCCCACTTTGCATCCTACCCCACATGTTTTATTCATCGCCAATAAAACTCGCATACTAACTATAAGTGTTTTCAAAGATGTCATAGTTAACATCTTGGGTGTCACATTCAAGGGTGATTATGAAGTGATCAATCTTGCTTAAGCCAATGAATTTCCATCTCTCTTGGGTAGACCTTGGTGTTATGCTAACAATGTTGACTTATGTTTCAATAAGTGTTATATTAGCTTTGAGAATGACACTCAGTGCATGGTCATTCCTCTAAATAATAACCAAGCACATCCATTTTTGGAAACCATAAATGTTGATGAGTATCTCAAAATAATTTATAACATCACTGCCCAAGGAAATGAACTTGTGGATCCTACTTCTTACGACATACTACAATCAAAAGATGCATAATCTATTTCAGACACTAATAGTATTACTTGTGACCAATGGGCTTAAGGTGCATTTGATCTAACAAGTCATGTTTATGGTGACCTTGATATCCATCTAAGTTCCTCCCACAAATTAGCGTAATGCCACAAAAATGTTCACCTCATTGGTCTATCACCCTTGAGGTTAGAATATGCACCTCAGTTCCATGGTCAAATTGAGGTTAGGGAGTATTTGCAACAATTAGAAGACTATTGTGTTAATAAATATGAACATTTGGGTGTGCTTAAATTTTTATTTTAAGGAATAATTTATTGATGGTGGTCTACTCATCGATACTAATTATAGACCTGGGAACAACTACATGTCGTTATGCACTTTCACTTCCACCATGACAACCATGTTTACACCACCCTAAAAAATGATGATTTTGATTCTCCAAAAGACCACATAAAAAGATTTGAAAGACTTTAAAATGTTGATAAAACATTTTTACCAATTTCCTTATGGATTCATACATTTTATGGTACTCTACGTGCCTAGGATAGGGTGTGGTATATCCATCAAGAAAATATTAGGGAAATAGATACCTAACAATATATCACACATGGTCTACTTACAACATTTTGATTTTTTATTTTCCATGAATGGATTTACATTTGTCCTTGAAATCAATTTTTCAGGTAGTTGTATGAGATCATGTACTAGTTGAGGACTACATATGACATATGCATGGTGTACTCAAGGACAACCTGGCCATACTTAAATAACCTATTAATCCTGCCTTGAATATGTTGGATTTTGAATCTCAATCTAAACATGCCTATCAAGAAAAAATATAAAAGGGCAATAAAAAGATCATGTATCAAGTTGATGAAGGTACCAACTCTGATCTGTCAGAACTAAATTTTGACCACTTACACCTATATACATATTATGGGGTGCGTGACATCAAGGATACTATGTAGTCTGAATAGAAAACATGTTCTACACCACTCTAAATAGTTTAGCATAATATTAGGATGGAGGACATGCCTAAACTAGCCACTGTGGGCAATTATTAGTTTCATGTTGAGTTAACCAAAATCTTTGAACTCTTGCAGGACTATCAGGACATTTTCCCATGCAACTACACAAAAATGAAGGGAGTGCATCCATCATTGGACAAGATGTAGATAAATTTTATTGAAGTCACTTGACCGCTGAGGAAATGATCATATCAGATGAACCCTAATATGCACACTAGAGTTAAAGAATAAATTGATAGTATGTTGCATGCTAGAGTTATTACTCTTATAGATGAATCTAAGTGTAGTATTCTTATGTTGATCATCATCAAGAAATATGGTTGAATTTACATTTATGTGGATTACAGGAAACACAATTTTGCATGTGTCACTAACCCTTTCCCAATCCCATTCATAGAGGAAATTTTGGAAGGTGTTGTTGGTTGTGAGATCTATACTTTCACTTGTGGTTTTCTTGGTTATCACCAAGTGCAAATTGTTGAGGAAGACAAGGCAAAAAAACCTTTTACAATTGAATGGGGTTATTTTACATATAATGTTATGCCTTTTGTATTAAATAATTCACCAACAATGTTATCACAAATTATATTGAAATACTTCAAGGATTTCATCCACAATTTCTTTAGGTGTATCTAGATGATTGGACCATGTATGGTTTAGTGTGTGACCATTGTGATAATTTTCACCCCATTAGAGAGTTGTCAATGATATCTCCAAGGTGGCCAAGGATTTTGATGAGGTGTCATGTGTGTTATAATGATAATGGCATAGTGTGATTCAATGTGCTTTAGTGTACTTCCATAATTCTTTAGTGTTTGACTTGGTGAGGTAAATGATGGATGTTATTGATGGTTGTGGTCATGTTGTAGAGACCCTATGGGGTGTTATGAGTGATTAGAGTGCTTGTGGAAGTGAAAGGAATTGATCAGAGTAATCATATGAATGTCTAGGTTCTCCTAGTCATCTTGGCAGATAACGCTGACTAAGTAGATCAATGATGTCAACATTCACACATGTGAAGGTCTCAAAAGTAATTTGGTATATGGATGGATTCCCCTATGAGAGGAGATCTTGTGGTCCCAGTTTTAGGTTATGAGGTTGTGTATATAAAAATATATCAAGGTAAAAATTTGGCTTCCCAAGTAGATTGCAGTGTTTCCCATAGCCAAATTTGTAATATTAAAGATTTACAATGAGCATTCAATCTTGCAAATGAAAATCTACAATGAGCATTCAATCTTGAAGATGGAGATCTAACGGTGAATGTTCAATCATATCAAGGATATATCAGTTAGAATTCAATAAAGTAGATGAATATCTAATGGTGAGCACTAGGTAAATAAGTCAAAGGATCCTATGATTGCACATGTTGGTGACATGTATCATAATCATAGAGAATTGGTAGTAGATCAAAGACACATAAGTGATTATGCAGATGAAGATCAACAAATCATGTTTAATTATGTAGATGGAGATAAATGACATGCATTCAACCATGTAGATGGAGATCGATGGTGCAAATTAATTCAACAGAGTCAATAGGTCTAGATTGCACGTAGGGCTGCCAAGTGGTGTAAGAGCGAAGATTGATAGAAGGGTACATAGAAGGCACATGGGACTTCTAAGTGGCACAATATCAGAAGCCCAGATAAAAAATCAATGGTTAGCATTGATAGTTAAATATAGGAAATTCCTAAGGAGATTGACAGAGTGTATTTGATAAAATTTCTAGGGAGCACGTGATGAAAACATGTGTCTGAAGCTTTTGTATTACACAGTGATCATTGGAATTTAAATTAACAAAGGAAAACTAGTCTGTATTATTTGAGATATAAATTTTGATGTATGATGAATTTGATGGTGATATAAAAATAAAATTTGTAAAGGACTCCAAGGGCCATCCATCAAAATTGGTTAAAATTTTTGAATATCATGTATAATTGTATTTTTTGAGATCCAAAGTTCGACTATGGGTTTGACCATTGTCTGCAAGTGATCTAAGAAGGATGATTGAGTCTGTTTTGATGGTTTTTTTATGTTTCATGATGAATTAACTATTTGAGAGTGTTGTATACTTCATAAAGAGCATTTGTGTGGATTTTGGAGGTTTGAATAATCAATATTTAGTATGAACAAATGCATGTAAGTTGATTGTTTATTCATTCATGGTGTTCTTGTGTACAAGACTAATGCTTGAGTATATTGTACATATGCAAAGGAGTGTAGTGATGAATGTAATCACTTGATGGTGTATTTGGGGTCATGTGGAGTCGACCTATTCATTTAGAAGTGGTATTGTGTTCTTAATTTTCTCGATGAAGTGCTAAAGAGGTGAATAGGTCTCCATGAGACCTATAAAGGCTACTAGGACCTACTTGAAAGATGTAGCTACTTAAGGGTAACCCATGAATTCTATGGCCAACCTATGAGGGTGTTATTGAGCTATGTATTAGTGTGATATAAACCTTAAAGGTTAAGGCAAGTCTTATGGCTGACCAAGAATATGATATTCATGAAGACTCTATAAAGAGTTAAAATAAAGGTAATCATTTCTAGTTTTTTAGTGTAGAGAGTCGAGAGGTGAAGAATAGAGAAGTGTGAATCCAAGTGAAGGAGTAAACCTTTGAAACATGAGGTATACTTCATTGGACCTAATGAGCCTAAAAGAGGCAGATTAAGCAATTAAGCCCTATAGGTTGATTGAATGAGTGTGCTTAGTGGATAGATTGAAGAGAAGATAATATTGAGGATTGTATACATGACCTATAGGTCATATTTCTATGTTGTGATAGAGTTGTTATAGGTTTTTTTATTGTATATGTGTAAAGAAGTGCAGAGTGATCCAAAAGGGTGTTTTAGATGCATTGATTATGTGTGCAAGCTTATAAGAGTGTAAATGGGAAATAGTGAAAACAAAGGAGGTCATCATCAGTTGAAGAGTAGCAACAAGTGTTCAAGATGATCTAAGTTTCAGGTAGATGAGTGGGTCCTTGGTTGCCTAGGGGGTCAGTTCCTCCTTGCAAGGTGAAACTTGAAAAAAGTTTAGTTATGTGGGTGCTCAACTAGATAGGGGTACTAAGTCCTTGTGGTATGGGTGTCTCACTAAATTTAGATCTTGTTATTACAGGACCACAGTCCATCTTATAGGGTTCAGTGGGTTTTATCCCCCAAGAGGGTTTCCCACGTATGTCATGTGTTATGTTCTTGATCTTGATTTATCTTCCATGTTCATTGTTATGAAAGATGTGTATGCTTCATGATTGTATATGTTGAATGGTTAGGAGTTTGGAATTTAAATTAGATTATCTAGGATCACCGATTCACCCCCCTCTTAGTGATTATGCCTCTAACAATTGGTATCAGAGCAGGACCTTCTTTGCAAGTTTAACCACTTGAAGGTGATCTAAGGTACAATATGGCTATTTGTGAAATTCAAAGAGAATAATATATTTGTGATAATGAAAGTTGTTGTTTCCAAAATCAGCTTAGCTCATTTTTGGAATCAACCCCCTGCGAAACTTGTTCGTTTTGCCTTTTGTCTCTCTAAGTCTGTTTTCGAGACTAGTTTATCTCATTCTCGTCTTGGCCCAACTGCACCGTTCAAAATTCGTAACATCTTTTCATTATGTTTTCCCCAAAATGTGAAGGTTGTTACGGTCTCGATACGACCAGGGGACCAAAATTTGCCTTTTTCAGCGTTAGTGTTTTTTTTCTTCCATTTTCGTGTACGGGCGGCAAATTTCACCGCCAATGCATTTTTTCCTTTGAAATGCAGGAGCGGTGATTTTTGCCGCCCCTGCATATTGACCTACGCGGGTGGCAAATTTTGCTACCCCTACATTTTTCCATCTCACATGCAAGAGCAGTAAATTTTGCCACCCCTGCATGTCACTTCCCATTTTTCCAGTGTAAGGGCGGCAATTTTTGCCACCCGTGCACTACCTCAATTTTCATGTGCAGCATTTATTGCTATGCATGTCAGGTTGTTGGGGTCAATTTTCACCCCATTAAATCTAGTTTTAACCTCATTTTGCTTCATTCCTCCTCTCCTCCTCCTACCTTCTGCCTCTGAATGATCCAGCGAATGAGTAAAAGTGGGTTTTGGAAGATTTGAGCACGTGGCGCACATATTTTTCCAAGTAGGTTTTGTATTTGGCATTTATTCCTTCTTCTCTTTGAGTTTGCTTTCTTTTTTGATTTTATGTTGAGGTTTATCTTTTCCCCCTTCCTAGTCAGCGTCTTAGGCTTCCTTTTCATGCTGGGGTGGTGATTTTTCTGCCCTCCCTTCTTGCACGTGAATTTTTGGTTAACCCTATACGGGTGGAGAATTTCACCACCTACGTTCCTTTGCTTTCAAAACCACATCGGTGGTAAATTATGCCACTGATACGAGTTCCTTCCTGACCTGCATCGGCGCCAAACTTCATCGCCGATGCAGGTCGAAGGTGCACGGTGACAAATTTCGCCACCCGTGTCATTTTCTTTTCCCTCTTGCATGCAAGGGCGGTGAAATTCACCGCCCGTGCATGCAGTTCATCCTACATGCTTGGGCAGCAATTTTTGCCACCCTTGCAGTTTTCCTCTAATTTTCTCCAACTCTGGAGAAATTTTCCTCTTTTTCATTTTTTCACTTCCTACCATTTTTTCCTCATTTTCTAACTTGGCCCTGTTAAATGCCCTTCCTTGGTCATGATCACCCAATGTGTGAATTTTTTAATTTGCCCACTGTTCCCTAATTACATGATCATGACTGCAGTACCCTCTAAAGATTCTTACTCATCAGCACCCGCTCAATCAAGACCAGTTCCAATGACTGAGACTTCTTTGAAGAATTTAAAAGCCATGAAGTACCGATACCAGGGCATTTTTTATCACGTCGATCACCTCTAATGTTGATGACATTAGAGATACAAAAATTGGCCATGTGGATATGGCCGAGTTCGTGACTAAAACCAAGGCAACAAACCCAAGCTCTGAAATGAAAAGGATCATCGAGAGCAACATTCATCTGGTTACCACTTTCTTAGTAGCGACACATCATATAGAGTTCATCCTCCAGTGTGCCCAGTTTTACAACAAAGAGATGAGATCAGTCTCAGACGCCAGCGACAACGTAATAATTTAGCGAGACCCTGAATTCATTGACAAGGTCTTCATGTGCCCTCCTGCTACTGAAGTGCTGAGAATTGACTTCATAGAAGCATAGAAGGAGTATGATAAAGACCCTGAGAGGGAAAAAAAAGTAATGAATAACAGGTGGCTGAAGACCTCCAAAACCAATTTATCTAGATGGCTGTGGAACTTCCCAAGAAGTGATTTCATTGAAAAAGTTGATGACTTGATCACCCTTCTTAGTAGAGTGCGATGCCTCCCATCTTCCTCATAGTTCCACGAGTGGATGTACCCTTTCATCAAAATCATCCTCCAAAGTAAGCAAGTCATCTTCTGGGTGAGCAGATTAGCAATGATCTTCACGAGCAACTGACCAAGGTACAGATTACTTCAAAGTTTTATGACTTCATACCTAGTGTACATAGCTGCCTCAATGCGAACCTTTCCAGGTTTGATAACTAAAGGGGATAGAAAAACCACCCCAGTCTACTCATATTACCCCCAGCTAATGTTACAAGGATTAATCTACCATTTTAATAGGGTAAATGATGCCTTCTTTACCGTATTTTTATGCCTCTTCGATCCTCAGCTCAAACAAAAGAGAGTATCTAATGAGGCCTGGATGGTTGTCAATGACTATGGCTGTATGTTCTTACAATTTCCCTCTTTCTGCTATATTCGGATTGGCTTTTTCTAAGGCTATCCCTATATGCTCTTGAGCTTTCCTTCTGATAAGTTAGTTCTAATGGAGCTGTGTAGACAAATGATTGTCGTACACACTAGGCAAATGGAACTGAAAAAGCCAAGTTTTAGGTTTTCAATCGAAATTGACAGATACTCGATTTTAATTGCAACTAAAGCCAAGGTCATGGAGACAGAGATGCAACTAGTTGCTATGAAACAATTCAAAAGAAGGGATAACTTTGACTATAGGAGTGTCAAAGACATGATCAGAAGAAAGACTCAGTTTCATGAGCTTATGATCGAAGACATCTGGGTAGACCTGCAGACAACTAAAAAAATTAGGAAAATAGACTACAGTAGGTTGACCTTGGAGCAGATCGAATATTTGGGGCTTGCAGAGATTCCTCCCAATCTGGTCGATGACAAGAACATTATCAATAGCAGGTACCTGGCTGAGAAGGTTGCTGACTCCCCTCTTCCTCCAGTTCAGTGGTCTCAAAAGGAATTAACTTCTTTGAGGAAAAGATTCAAACCAATATTGGTTAACACCAATGATTGGTTAGCAGCCAAAGAGATCATGCTGAAAGAGTTTGTTATAGGGTTAGAGGCTGAGTTCCAAGCAAAAATGAGGAAGAAGGCAAAAAATAGGACCAAGAACAAAGGTGATGTTCTTTCTCCATCGAGGCCTCACAAGCCTAGAATCATCTTTATTTCCAAGAAATCAAAGGTTGTTGAGGATACATAATCAATGGTTAAGGGAGTTAGAGGACAAAGCTCCCAAGAATAGGTAGCTCAACAAATGGAGAAAGAGAACAGGCCCTCAGAGCAGCAGAGGACTGACCCTCTACCTTCCCAAGAAGGGGCACAGCCACTTACATATGTCTCTCCTTCCCCACCTCTATCTCCTATCAGTGTTGCCTCTTTTGGAGCTACCTCTTCTTTTAGAGTAATGATTGGCGATCCTCAAGATGCTTCTAGAGATACTCTTCACTCCTCAGGCTCTATTCCTAGTGTGGCATCTCCTTCCTTCAATCTAAGAGAAAGCTCTGCCCTTGATCAATCAATGGCTGGTATGGTTTCCCCTGTTACTCCTATTATAACCACTGTTACCACTAGCAATATAGACATTACCATAGTAACACTAGCTGTGGGAACCGTTGCCACTTTAGGTACTTCTTCTCTCCCTCTTTTGATAGTGTCGGTGAAAGCTAAGGCCCCTAAGAGACCAAGGATCCTCTCAAAATTAGTTGAAGAAAAGGGGCATAAATTTCTAGAAATAGCTAAACCACCGCAGGATGCAACCCTTGAGGGTTTTGACATGAGCAGTTATTCCATCTCTTGTGTTAAACTTGGAAAAGTTACTCACGAAGGTGCAAAAAGTGATCTACAGTCTACAATGGACATCATGGTCCAAAAGTTGGACAGAGAAAAGGAGATGGACTACTATAAGGCCAAGATAGAGCAGTTGATGGCAATAATAAAAAAATTCACCCTTCCCTCTGAAGCGACAACTCCAGAAGCCTTCTCTATTGATGACCCCATCATCCAGAAGGCAGAAAGAACCTATATGAAAGGAAAAGTGTTGGAGGATTACATTGTGAAGATGCACACCCAAGGAATTTCCTTACTTACAGAGGTTGCTGAGAAGACAGGCAAGTTAAAGAAGCTAAGAATAGATTTAGAAGACCTTCTCTCTTTTATCTCTCAGGACATTGATAGTATAGAGAAATATCTTGGCAAGTGGAGGGAAATGAAAGATCTGAAGAAAAGCACCTTGATTTCTATCGGTGTTATTTCCAGTAAAGATTCTTATGTTGAATTTAAGGAATCACTGATATACAGAATTCAGGTACTCAGGAAGCTGATTGAAGATCTCGAGTCTTCCAAGGATGCTAGCGAGAAAAGTGATGCAGGCCTATTAAATAGACTGAAAGAACTGCCTTGTGCCCTCACCACCAGGGATAATCAATTTCTCTCAGTCGAAGAGATGATCCAAGGTTTCAAGGGTATGATTCAGAGAGATTTTGAAGAGAAAGCCTTCTCAATGACTTCTGTAAACAATATTTTAGATACTCAATTAACTCTAGATAATCTGAGATCCAGGTTAACTAGTCATCCTAAGGCAATCACAGCATTGAAAGATGCTATAATTAGAGCCAGGGTCATCTTTCAAAACACCGTTGCGTCAAACATTATAAGAATTTAGGCATCCATTGTTATGTAGGATGCTCATTTGAAAAAGTCTGGCGGCAAGAGCTGAACCTTTTTCCCCTTCTCTCTTCTTCCTCTCTTCTCATGCACTTTTGTCATGTAAAAGTGCATGTAATTTTGTAATGTGTAATTAAATGTAAAAAATCTAAAAAAATATCTCAAAAGTCAAAGGTGACTCATCTTTGACTGAGATATTTTTATATTATAATCTTTTTAATTTTTAGGTTTCTCCCTATATATAGTGGAGACCTCTTTTGTAAATGGATCTCTGATAATTGAGAGCAAAAACTCTACTGAAATTGAGACACTTCTTGAGATTTTGTGCTCAACTTGTAAATCATATTTTGTTGAATGAATGAGAAGCAGGTTTATTTCAGACTTTGTGTTGAATTTATCGTTGTTATTTAGGAAATAGTTCTTATGTCCTCTTTCCTGATAATCTCTTATTTGTTTGATTCAATAAGCAAAGTGTGTGTGTTGATATTATCTGAGATGTTTCTAAAAGATAAAAGAGAGACTTTGAGCTACTTTTATCTTTGTGATCCTTTTATCCTTTGTAGTTTTAGGTGAAGACTTTGTGCTTCGTTTCACTCTACGGTTACTCGTATTCCAGATCGGTGAAGGAGACAACATAAGACTTTGTGCTTGCGAAGGTTTCTTTGTTAACTTTGTTACACTCTAGGGGATTTTCTACTCTTGGTTGAATACCATTCCTGAAAGAAGAGGAATGTTGTTGGCCAACGACCATGATTTCTCTCTCTTGTTCCTTGGACATCACCTCTGAAGAAGAGAGGTGGATGCTGTTATACCACCCAAAGTATTATTTTTTGTTTACCTATATATATACATATAGCATATAAATATTCATAGGGAACCTCCCCTTGATGAGAGGAGAGATTTAAGTCATCCAGATCTGGTAAACCCACACTTTTCGTGGCGTAAATCTCCTTGTGCTGTGGTTGATATACCCATTTTGTCATCAGCTAGTTGAAGACAAAATTTCACCCAACAAAAGTGATGATGATAAAGTTTTTATAGAAAAAGCAAAGTATGCAAGAGCAATGAGATTAAATCTTGGAGGTCAGTTGCAATCAACTAAATTTTTGGTTAATAATGTTTCAAAGGATGATGACTGTAATCAAGTTGAAAATGATATTCTACTCTTGGATAAAGATGAAAGTTATTTAGAGGAAGAAGACATCATGTGTGATGAATAAGTTGTCCATGACAGTGAAGAAGAAGTTAATATGGATCTATAAGTTGAACTCATGACTACCCTTGGTGATCTGAAGAAGAAAAAGAAGAGGAATCATAATATGAGGTATGTGATAAAATGTATTGAAGCACAAGTTAGGTCTCTTGAGGAGTGTTTGTGTGGAAAGTACAAGAAAGATGAGAAGAATAATCAAGCGTTGATCTAGTCTCTTAAAGATAAAGCATGTAGTTTGAAGGATGACATGGTTAAAGAAGCCAAGGAGGATAAGGAGACCATCAAAGATCTCATAATTTAATTAGATGCTACAAGTTCAAGCACAAGAGCTAAAGAAGATGAATGTGTTTAATTGAAAACTAATCTTATTTCCCTGAAGGATAAGCAACAAAAAGTCATAGTTATGATAGGCAAGCTTGAAGAAGAACAAAAGAAATCAGAACAAGACAAAGATGATGGTAGCATGAAAGTCAACAAGTCAGATCAAGTCAAGAGCAGATTAAAGACAAATAAGATTAGACAACTAAATGTAATGAGGTATGCCAACTTTAATGGTTACTATTATACTTGCTATCAATTTGATCACAGGGCAAAGGATTGTGTAAGACGAATCAATCAATCAAAGGGAAATCACAGCCATATTCAAGCAAAAGGTATGAGAGACATTATCTATTTATGTTTGTATCATTTTGGTCACATTGAAATTTTTTGTTCAAGTAAGGTTGATAGGTTCTCAAGTCACAAGAAAGTGTATGGAGATCCTAGAATACAAGAGTTCAAACATGGATTTGGAGACCTAAGTCTGTTAGGAGAGATCATTTTGAGACCAAAGATGGTTTGTTTGCCAAGATAGACATGAAGGAAAGTCAAGAGTTTTTCTTGTATACATTTTTTGACAAGTTTGAAGCAAAGAATGAAGTCAAGCATCCATTCAAAGTCAATTTGATGATGAGGCAGGACTATAATTCAAATGAGAGTATGGAGGTTTGGTAATCTCCAAAGTTTTGGGACTTTTAGTCTCTCTATGTCAAAAGGGTGTCTCTCTATAGGATTCAAGGAGACACTTGTCAAAAAGAGGAAGCATGATGGATGCTAGTTGGGTCTTAGTTGATGTTATAGGACAAGAAAGGAGAGTTGCAAGATCAAGTGGTTCATAGATCTAAAGATGTTGTAGTTCTAAGTGTGCATTTGAGAAGGTAGAAGAATAATGTTTCATGACGTGTTTTTTTTTAGTTTTAAAAGCTTCATTGATATTTTGGTGACCTCATAAGGTCATGAGAGGATGTGTTGGCTTATTGTGGAAGGACATGAAGAAGTTTAGTGATTTGAAGGTGATTACTTTCTAGTTTTTTCATTTCAAGATCTTGTTTGTAAGTATGCAGAGTTGTTCATTAAGTCTTTTTGAAGAATATCAATTGGATATGTGCTTGGTTAAGGGACAGTGATGAGTTTTATGAATCTACTTTAAAATGTTGTGATGGAATGCTTCAAAAGGTATATTTGCGGACATTGATCCTAAAGTCATGTTTTGGTCAATCTTTTAAGAATGGTCTAGTTTATCTATTTGTGATCATTGAGGTGGATTGGAGATGTGAAAATGATATCATGATCATTTTTTGGAGTTTTAGCATGGTGAATTTTGTATATGTAAGGTATGCAGGCAGAGTATGGAGGTTTCTAGGTGTCAAAACAGAATTGATTAAAGAAGACTTGTTGAAGATGTCTTGATCTAGGTGGAGAATGGAATTAGGGGGAGCTAACTTAGATAGTGTGAAAGGCTTGAAGATTTGTGCATGATGTGAGGAAGAACATATGTGAGATGTTCTAGTCATGGTGGAGATATGAAGAAGTTTGCTACAAATGTGAACTCAAGAATGTTGATATGATGACTTGATCAATCCAAGTCAGGTGCTTTGACAATGTATTGAATTTTCATGCATAAACAAAGGGGGAGATTTGTAAATAGTCATGTCCTAGGATCAGAGGATTGTGTAGTTGAATATGAGAGAGAAGGCTTGAAGGATAGTATGATGGTTCATCATGGTTTATGTTAGTTTGAAGGTGTTCAAAAGGTGCCTAAGCTCAGGTGACTTAGGGGGAGTACTTCTTAATGTTTTCAAGCTCAAAGGTAAAAAGTGGTATGCATAATGTCAGGGGGAGTTTGTATTATCTCTTAGATGTGGTCTTTTTCTATTATTAATTCTTGAAGTCTTTCTAGGTCCTCAGGATCAATTGGTGCTCACTTTGTCATTGTTTCAAAGGGGGAGAAAGTGCTTGAAGAGAGAGAAAGAGTGTGAGCATAAGCTTTGTGATTTGTGTTGACATCAATGACACAGGGGGAGATTGTTAGAGAGTTTTCAATTATGGCTCCAAGGTGGACAAGGATGTTGATGAGGTGTCATGTGTGTTATAATGACAATGACAAGGTGTGCTTCAATGTGCTTCAGTGTTTTTGCATAGTTCTTGAGTGTTTGACTTGGTGAGGCAGATGATAGATGTTATTGATGGTGTGGTCATGTTGCAAAGACTCTATGGGGTGTTATGAGTGCTTAGAGTGCTTGTAAAAGTAAAAGGAATTCATTAGAATAGTCATATGAATGTCTATGTTCTCTTAGTCATCTTGGAAGATAAGGTTGAGTAAGCAAATTCATGGCATCAACATTCACACATGTGAAGGTCTTAGGAACAATTGGTATATGGATGGATTCTCCTATGAGAGGAGATCATGTGGTCCATGTTTCAGGTCATGAGGTTGTGTTTAGAAAAAGATATCAAGGTGCAAAGTTGGCCTCCCATTAAGATTTTAGTGTTTCCCATACTTAGCCAAATTTTCAATATCAAATATCTACGATGAGCATTCAATCTTGCAAATGAAGATCTATGACGAGCATTTAATTTTGAAGATGGAGATATAACAATGAGCATTCAATCAGATCAAGGATATAATGGTGAGAATTCAATCAAGCAGATGAAGATCCAATAGTGAGCACTAGGTCAATATGTCAAAGGATCCTAAGATTGCACATGTTGGTGAAATGTGTCACAATCATGGAGAATTGGCAACAAATCAATGACACATGGGTGATCATGCAGATGAAGATCAATAGAGCATATTTGATTATGTAAATGGAGATCAATAGCATGTGTTTAATTGTGCAGATGGAGATCAATAGTGCAAATTGAGTCAACATATCAGTAGGTCCAGATTGCACATGGGGATGCCAAGTGGCATAAGAGTGGAAACTGGTAGAAGGGTACATAGAAGGCATGTGGGGCTGCCAAGTAGCACAATCTTGAAAGCTCAGATCAAAGATCAATGGCCAAAATTTATAGTTAAATCTAAGAAACTCTCAAGGAGATCAATAGAGCATATTTTATCAAAATTTTAGGGAGCACATGATGAAGACACGTGTATGAAGCTTTTGCATTACACAGTGACTGTTGGAATTTAAAGTAACAAAAGAAAACCAGTCTATATTTTTTGAGCTATAAATTTTGATGTATGATGAATTTGATGGTGATATAAAAATAAAAGTTGTAAAGGACTCTAATGGCCATCCATAAAAATTAGTTATAAGGTTTGAATATTTGTACAATTGTAGATATTGAGATCTAAAGTTGACTATGGGTTTGACCATCGCTTGTAAGTGATCCGAGAAGGATGATTGAGTTTTTTTAATGGTGTTTTGATGTTTCATGATGAATTAAATATTGGAGAGTGTTTTAGACTTCATAAGGACCATTTTTTTAGATTTTGGAGGTTTTACCAATCCATATTCAGTATGAACAAATGCCTGGAAGTTGATTGTTTGTTCATTCATGGTGTTATTATGTACAAGATTAATGTTTGAATAGATTATACATATGCAAAGGAGTGTAGTGATAAATGTAATCACTTGAAAGTGAATTAGGGGTCATTTGGAGTGGACCTATAAATTTGGAAGTGGTTTTGTTTTCTTAATTTTCTAGATGAAGTGCTAAAGAGGTGAATAGATCTCCACGAGACCTATAAGGGACACTAAGGCCCATTTGAAAGATGTAGTTACTTAAGGGTGACCCATGGATACTATGGCCAACTTATGAGGGTGGTATTGAGTTATGTCTTAGTGTGATATAATCCTTAAAGGTTAAGATAAGTCTTATGGCCGACCAAGAAGAGAGTTAAGATGTGCAGGACAAAGAAGTACGAAGCCAAGTGAAGGAGTAACCCTTTGAAAGAGAAGTTACAAGTCATTAAGGACCAATAAAGAGTGAAGAGGATCAGTCATGCTTGTCTAATCAAGTTAATGTAGGTGGACATATAGGTCATTAGACCTAATAAGCCTAAAATATGCAGATTGAATGAGTAAGCCCTAGAGGCTAATTGAGTGAGTGTGCTTAGTGGATGGATTGAAGAACAGAGCAGGTTAAGAATTATGTGCATGACCTACAGGGCATATTACAAATGTTGTGATAGAGTTATTGCAGGTTTTTTTATTGTGTATGTGTGAATAGGTGTAAAGTGATCTAAAAGGGTGTTTGAGATGCATTACTTATGTGTACAAGCTTGTAAGAGTGTAAAGGGGAAACAATGCAAACAAAGGAGGTCATCATCATTTGAAGAGTAGAAATAGGAGTTCAAGATGATCTAAATTTCAAGTAGTTGAGTGGGTACTTGGTTAACTAGGGTGTTGGTTCTTCCTTGCAAGGTGAAACTTACAAAAAGGCTAGTTGTGTGGGTGCTCAAATAGATAGGGTCAATAGCTCCTTGTGGGATGGGTGTATCACTAAATTTGGATCTTGTTATTATAGGACTATAGTCCATCTTGTAGGGTTCAATGGGCTTTATCCCCCAAGAGGGTTTCCCACATATGTCATGTGTTATGTGTTTGATCTTGCTTGATCTTCCATGTTCATTGTTATGAATGATGTGTATGCTTCATGATTGTATATGTTGAATGGCTAAGAGTTTGGAATTGGATTATCTAGCATCATTGATTCACCCCCGCCCCTCTTAGTGATTTTACCTCTAACAAAATATTTTTCACACCCTTTGGAATATTATTGGGACACATCATTTATTGAGATGGATTATTGGTGGATCTAGCCAAGATTAAAGTCATTGTCTAACTCTCAACTCCAACCACTCAATCTGAGGTTTGCACCTTCTTAGGTCATACTAGGTACTATCATAAGTTAGTTTGGGGTTATGATAACATAACAGAACCAATGGAATAATTAATCAAATAAAATAACCTATTCTTAAGGACCACTAAGCACCAATAAGCATTTGAGGCTCTAAAGGAAAAATTGGTGACCGCACCCATTCTCTAGTTCCCAAACTGGACCTAGACATTTCATATTCATGCTGACCCTTCAAGGATGGTAGTGACCACCATATTTTCATATCCTAGTGAAGGAAATATCGATCATCCCATTTAATTGTCTATTCAAAAACTCATACTAGAGAATAAGTCTACTCTATTATAGACTGTGAAGCCCTGCCCATGGTTTGTGCACTCTAGAGGTTTTGCCAATACTTGTTTTCCATTTCATGTATCTACTATACAGATCAAAAAGTGCTCAGATATTTAGTTAATAAGCCAATGTTGCATAAATGCATTTGTTAGTGTATTGTCCTATTTTAGGATTCTAGTTCTCTATGGTCGTGAAACTAGGTAAAATGAACTTCAGCCCATACCACCTTTTATGTATTCAATCTAGTGAACCAGTGCACGCTATAGAAAATTATTTTATTGATGTTCAAATATTCCAAGTTATATACATGCATATATAATTAGAATAAATTTTTATTTTTATTACAACATGCTCAACACTAGACTACCTTAGCACCCATAATTAAAAGCAATTAGTTGTTTGTGTTACCCCTTTCTAGCTTATCGAGGGAGACCATTGCAAACTAGGATGTTATGAGGTATTACAAAGGTCCATAATGCCACACAAGCAAGGTGATGTCCTTCAGGAAGTCTATAAGGGTGTTGCATGAGGATATTATGTTGGCGATGCAACAACAAGAAAGGTTGTACTAGCTGAGTTATGATGGCCCATGTTATTCAAGGATGCCAAATCCTATGTGTGCCAATATGATATCTATCAGTGCATAGGTAAACCAAACCAATGGGATGCCATGCCTCTTAATCTGGTGCTTTCTCATGAACCATTTAAAAAATGACTTATTGATTTGTTGGCCCCATTCAACCTATTGCAAGATGGACTAGTGTGATCTAAATCATTACTACCATAGACTATCTCATATGATGGGATGAATTAATGCCCACACAGGATTGTACTACTACTACGACTACTAGATTTCTATGGGAACATATCATCACATGATATGGATGTCCATTAATTCAAAATAGTGATCGTAGCACTCATTTTTTTAATGCAACAATGTGCATCCTCTTAGCTAAATTCATGATTGTGCACCATAAGACCACACCATATCATCCTCAAGATAATGATACAGCTAAAGCCTTTAACAAGGTCCTTGTTAATGCATTAACCAAGATTTTTAATATCAATCACACTGACTGGAATGATCATGTTTCCACATATAAAATGTTGAACAAGATTACTCCTTTTAACCTTGTCTTTGGCATCAAAGTGGTCTTACTAGTGGAATTATTTATGCCTTCCTTACGTATTATGCGTGTTGGAAAATTAGATGAAGAAAAATTCATCAAATCTTGGATAGATTCTTTACTTCAGTTGGATGAAACATGCATTCTCGTGAATTATAATCAAGGGGTTGATAAATATAAATAAAAATCCTGGCATGATTGACATATCAAAACAAAAGTTTTTCATCCTCGTACGCATGTCTTGGTATATGATTCAAAGTTTGAATTCCATCTAGGTAAACTATGAATCTGATGGAATGGTTTATTTATTATTCATAATAAATGTCCTATAGGCACTTTAAATTTAAAAATATTAGATGTACAATTCCTTCCAAGCCATTTTAAAGATAGTTGATTCCGACCCTACCATTTTATGTAACTCTTTCAAGTTTAGTTAATAAGGTGTATGCTAATAGTTTAGTTTAGAAATTAGTTTTTGTTTTCAAATAAGCCTAGCATTGGTTTCACACCTTTTTTTGGGTTAATTTTAGCACATTTGGTGTTTTGTATTCAAAACTTTGCCCTTTATCATTACTACCTCGACCCAGAACTCTCACTAGGTTATGATGTGCAGGACCACACACATCTTTTAGTGTGAGGTAAGTTTGAAGGTGGATAAGATAATTGAGTTAAAACATGTAAAGAAAAGGTTGGGAGGACATGCACGTGATTAAATAAAAGTTTACAGGGAAAAGAGGTGTGTAAGAGGTGGCGTGAGGTGTGTAAGAGGTGGCACATGACAAGGCATGCCAGAGGTAGTGTGTGACACAGGAATGTGGGATGAAGATGGAAAAAGAAGCACTGTAATTAATATAGGTTAAAATGAAAAGGTATTTCCCATGAATGAAATTGGAAATTTGAATTTTTTACAACTGGTGCAACACACTAGCATGTATTATGAGAAATGCACAACTTTTAAAGGAAGGATGGGATGTTCATTTATAGACGAAGTAATGGCATAAATGGAAAACATGTCAAATGGATGCCAAGGCATTTAATTTTAAGTATTAATGGTTGAAGTGATGGATGGCAATGAGGGGGGTAGTTATTATAAAACAATTTTCCTATCTATAAAATACCTAAAAGCCTCTCATTTTTATTTTTACTATTGAAAACTTATAACGATTTCAGAACTCAAAACAAGAATGAACAAGTAAAAAATAAGGTGTATTTATAGAATTTTAGTGACAAAAGAAAGTACATAATGAAAAGGTTGGGAGGAATCGTGCGTGATCAAAGAATAGCTTACAATGTAAAGAGGCACGCAAGAGGTGGCATGAGGCACGCAAAAGGTGGCATGAGGCGCACAAGAGGTGGCACATGACAAAGGAACACAAGAGGTGGTGCATGACCCAAGAATGTAGGATGAAGACAAAAAGGAAAATATTGTTATGAAGATGGGTTAAGATGAAAAGGTAGTTCCCACAAATAAAATTAATAAATTTGAATTTTTTACAGTTGGCATGCATTATGGGAAAGGCTCAACAACTTTCAATGGAAAGATGGGGTGCTCATTTATTGATGAAGTAATGACATAAATGGCAAGCATGTCAAATGGATGTTAAGGCATACCATTTGAGTTATTAATGGTTGAAGTGATAGATGACAACATGGGGGGTAGTTATTGTAAAACAATTTTCCTATCTATAAAATACTTAGAAGACTCTCATTTTCATTTTTACTGTTGAAAACTTCTAATGATTATAGAACCCAAAACAAGTGTGAAAAAGCAACAAAGAAGGTATATTTACAAAATTTTGGAGGTAAAAGCAAAGTGGATGTTGAGGTGAAGTGCATTCAATAAAAGAGGAATGGAAATGTGACTATAGGAGCGTGTGAAAGAGAGTTTCAAGTTATAGACACTACATCTGCCATTGGAGGAGGTTAAAGAAGGAAGGCTGAAGTATTTTGGGTTTGTAAAAAAAAAAACAAGATGTGTTCATTTGGGAGAATTGGTTGGTTACGGCTTAACCTTTGGTCACCTTGGTTGGTGATGTAGCCAAAGCATAAAAGTAGAACATGTCCATTACCAATCATCCATGAAGCAGAGGAGTGTGAGGGCATAGAACAAGGGAGTCATGTTTTCATCTAAGAAGAAGGTTTCAATTTATGCAAAATATAAGGCAAAAACTTGGAAGAACTGGTAAAAGAAACATTTGTTGAGAAGGCAACAAATATGGCACACATAGGGAAGAAGGCTCCCACAACATCACCTTTACCACCAATTCTAATAGAATAAATGTAGCACCCTGACATTGTTTTATGTGTAAATGATTGGGAATCAAAGGTTTCCATTTATAAGGTCCTTAAATATAATCATCACCAATCTAGTAATGAGGGTGACTTGTAGTGTGACTACCAAGTTGAGTGCTAGAACACAAGAAATGAGGCTACTTATGATCTCATAGTTTATAATTTGCTGGAGGATGTGGGCATGCTCCAACTTTTGCAACTGCCATACTTTGGGAAACCCACAGTGGTGATTCATTTTCTAATATCACATGTCCATGAGGATTATATTTACTTTGGAGGATACCTAATGAGGATTACCCCTCAAAAGATTAATAAAGTAATAGGGTTGTTATGTTTCGGGGTTGGTGTCAATGTAGATCTTAATTATCAGGATGTGATTGATAAAATGACAATGACATCAAAGTACAATAAATAAGGCCATGACATGTATATTACAAGTATTTTAGATCCCATCATTTAGGTAGTGACGTGCTTGGCCATCATTAAGTTAGAGGGTGTGGATAGATGGAAGGAGGTGGATATGGATCACATATATGTCGCAAGCCAAACGAAAAATGAAACTAAGTACAATTATTCCCAATACTTTGTTGAGAGAATTGAAGAAGATGTGGAGAAGGCACATCAAATGCCCAACCAAAAGTTTTCCTAGGATGAAACTTTGTTTTTACTTGTTTTTTATGAGATTAGTGTCTTAGAGTATTATGATAAAAAATTGAAGTGGGTCTACCCACCAGAGCACAAGTTCCCTGCCAAGGGGTTTAAACAATTAACATGTTCAAGCAGAATCACACCATCCTAAAAGATGAATATGAAGCATTGGTTTGAGGGGATGAAGGAAGATTTTAGGAATGAATTGCATGTACCTAATGATTTGCCCACGTAGATGTGGAAGCTATGCTAAGTTTTTTGTTCAGCAAAATTATTCACTCTAGTGGATCTAGATGGAGAACATCGATAACTTCTCAGGTTAGCTGAAGTTGCCTTATGCTTTTACTACAAAATATTTAATGGTTTATGTTATTCACATTATGGATGTATGCCTAATGAACATTGATGTTGATAAGATTGACGTCAAAGTTCATACTCTTCGTAATCTATATGTCTATCTGAGAAGGGAAGCATACACAAAGCAACATGGATTAGGTAAAATTGATATTAATCCTTTCAATATAATCATGTAAGGAAAAATCTAGTTGGTTTACTATATGCTCAGGCCACAAAGGAAAACATTGGGAAACTGAGAGGTAGAGAAAGAACCTCTCCCCCTCAACTATAAACATGCACAAAATAAATGGCATGGAATAAGTATAAAAGGCCAATACATGAGGCCGCTAGTTTTAGCAAGGTGTAGAAGGAAAATCCCAAGGCTACCCCCAAATGATAAAGGCATGCCTCATCGCCAACATAAGCCCAGGGGTTAACTATAGAATAAATAAAGGATGGAATCATTGCCTCATAACCATCTATATAAACAGGGCTAAAACTTTTAGTGCCCAAAGTGGTGATCCCTAAACTAGGTAAAGTACCTCTAGAAGTACAGTGTAAAAAGGAACCCACTCCTGAGCCAAACAAATAACAACCTGTTGCTGAGAAGCCACAAATAGACATTAAAATTCTAAAGTCTTTTGAGGAAGAAAAAAGAAGAGGGGTATCCCTCAAAACATAGAGGACCTTGGTGTCAACACTAGCAAAAAATGGGAAAAGAGCCCTGAAATTATAGATCTAGAGCATGACCCTCAAAAGGGCAAAAAACCTATAAAAGAAGTAGAAGAGAATAAAAAACGAATAAATGTTAATAATGATGACTTTCCCACTCACACCCTATTCCAGTAATATATACCTGATGATAAATTATATATGTGGAATTACTTCCCTAAACATGAGTCCACTATACAAACTCCTTGCGAGTTATCTTTTGCTATGGATATGTACAATGATGAAGGTCATTTTTAGCTACCAAAGGCCAATACCAATTTAAGCCCAGAGGATTCAAATATTTCAGACATGCTTTGGGTGGATCCTCTTAAATACTCTACAACTCAAGCAGACGTAACCCTAATAAAGTTTACCCTAGAGGTTACAAGGCAAAATATTCTTCATAGAAATTATGTTGGAAAGTTTCGCCACAAGCATCAAGAGGTTATTCAGATGTACATAGAAGAGCATGAGAAAAGGCACAAGCTCGAAGAATAAATCAAAGCACTCAAATGAAAACAAGATGTAGCTGAGGCATCTCGACTAAGGACACTAAGCCTTTGTCATATAATTTTAAAGAGTGATCCAGCACTTAATGATGGTATTCTTATAACCAGTGAAGCCATCAATAAATTGTAGATGCTCCTAGATCTTTTTCTCAAGAAATTAAAAAACTAGATGAATCCCCAATAGGAGAAGCTATGGGAAATGGAGCAATTTACAGAGACCATAGACATCTATGCCAAACCTTTTTGACAAAATTGGGTGCCACTATTCCCATCGTTCATGGGTTTTTTGTAAACTTGGCATGACCAAATAAAATTTTGGAACCATGACTTCAGCTTGAGGAACAACAACGTCAACAATTGGCTGAGAATGTGCTGAATATCAAGAATAGGACCCAACACACAAAGGTGTTCTAGGACGTAAAGGAACTGGAAAAATAAATTGGTGCCCATTTGCAAGAACTTAATGCTAGCTTTTCAGCACTACAAAGGTAAGTTTTGGTGAAAGTTGAGTCACTTGAGGATGCCCATAAGGTTGACACTTCTCAGCTTGAAATTTTGTTGACTCAGGCAAATGATTATATAGAACTACCAAAGGAGATGAAACAACTACATAGCAATGTGGAAGTCATTATCTCTAATCTTTAGACCACCCTCAACCACTAAGAGGAGCTCAAGTGCCAAGTACAACAGGCGAGTCTCAATTTTTTTATTTGATGAAACTGTAACATAGTCTGGGACAGACTATAGGTTTAGTATGGGGTGATGTTGGGCCCCCAAATTTTGTATTTATGTATTCTAAGGGTTTTGGAGCTAGAACAAGGAAGGACATGGTATGAAAGAGAATCACGTGAAATAACAGGATGTGAAAGAGAGAGGCATGAAATAGAGGCATGGAAGAAAGGCGCAGAGGACCTTGGCACAAAGGAACGAGATACAAAAGATAAGGATACAAAAAATAAGGAACAAAAGATGTAAGACTCATACAAAAGCAAAAAGACTTGGACAAGGGCATAAGAAGTGGAGATGGTTATGAAACAACTCACAAAAACTTTAAAGGAGACTAACCAAGCACAAATCTAGCACTGATTCATGAGAGAGTAAGAGCACCAACATGATTATCTAGCGTAAAAAGAGTATAGAGGTGTTGTTAAGCCCAAGCCAAAAGGATTTAATTGTAATGGATTGCCATAATTTATTTTTCTTAAATAGTCATTGCCCAGTCATCTCTTTTGTATTAATGATGTAAACTGAGAGGGATTGGATTATGTATAAATACCCCTTAGCTTGTCTATAAAAGTGTGTGTAGATGTGTAAACAAACAAAGAGCAAGTGTTGTTGAAATATCTTTGGAATCTTCTTCAAATGAAAGGAATGAATTCACTACTTTTATCTATGAATTCTAATGTGTTAATTTGTATCTATGGTATTCATTAGAAGAATGTGGAATGTGTGAAATAAGTAAAATGGTTAATTATAAAATGATGAATGTAGTAAAAATGACAATATAACTAACCCAAGTGCCTAAGTGTAAATAGAGTTAAGTTTATCCAACACTGCACAATAGAATCGACGGGAACCGGTCTTGGCTACATTTTTTGAGTTAGTGTGTGAGATCACTACTCTTATGATATGCTGGTGCACTAGCTCATTGGCTTCCTCGTTTTCTTTGGGCATGTGACTAGTATTTAGTCGATCAAAACTAAGGATAAAGACCCCAAAACTTGTACATTATGTTGAGATTAGGGAAGTTGAAGAGACACCCCGTGAAACTAGGGATGTCAGTGGATACTAAAAAGAGAAAGAGAAGTTATTTTTGGAGGGGAGGGGAGTTAGAGATGAGTAGAACTCTTCAAGCATAGAAAAAAAAAAAAAAAAAAATAGTCTGAGGAGGGATTATATGAGAGTTTGAATATCATCCATGTAATGTAATAAGCTTATCAAGGCAAGTGTGTGTGTGTGTTTGAGAGTGTGATTATGCATTTTATTTTTTTTAATAAGTTGAATGTAATAAAGATGTTGTGTTAAATGAGTCATGTTTGACAAATGTGCTAATGTGTGTCTATGAATGAATGTCCATCTCAAGAAACTTAGAGATAAAGGTTGTCCTTAAGTGGACCCCATCTCTCGTACTTACACTAATTGGTATTATAATAAGGTCTTTCCTTATTAAGTCGAGCGTGTGATGACTCTTGTATGAGTTAGTTACAGGGTGTGAAAAAAAAATTTACTAAATGTATTGCAATCTATGAAAAAGAAGTTTACATAATAATAAATATGAGGTTGTTGCACGTGTGAGAAGAAGTCTCACAAGTATTGAAGAAGTGTGCAAAGGCTTTTGTTTGAGTCTATTTTAAATTGTGAAATAAAAGCTTGTTGAGCCCTACATTTATTTTTAAAAAAGTCTATGACAAAGCCAATAATATGAACGCTAGCTTGCCATAACCACTTCTCATATATTTATCTATTGTAGATAACATGAAACGAGAGCTAGGAATGATGAGTTTGGCTAGATTTGTGGAGAAAAAGCACAAAAGTTGCATTTTGTTAAGGAGATGATGTCTTCTATATGCCACGTTGTACATATCAATATGTGAATTGCTTTAGAAAAGACTTTAAAGAAATACGTAGTAATTATCATGGCCCTCCATTGGGATAAGTCCAAATTAATGTTAAAGGAATATACGTTTTTAGTTTCAGAATGAAAATGCCTCCGACACAAATATAATGATACTTTTAAATAATATAAATACACTTCAAAAAAATAAAGATTTTATCGATCTATTTAAAAGTCACGCCCACGCGAACAAATATAATTTTATTTTTTTCAAAAAAAAACAACCTCCGTAAGATCCTTAAAAATATAGGAAATAAACGATTATATTTCGTGACATTTCTGCAATTTATTCTGCTTGTGATTGTGACTTTGTCGTATTCAACTGGAAAAATCCATGTAAACGTCAAACCGAAATTTTGTGTGATGGATAATAATTGTTATGCTGAGTTCATGGAGACAGTTTCTTCTACAGTTTTTCTAATATCGTTTTAAATTATGTGTTGAGTCATCAAACTTTTTTGTTCATAGTAGTTTATTATTATTTTAGTGCAAGTATAAATATTTCGATTTTTGGAAAAAAATAAAAAGAGCATCTACTCACTTTTCCTTCTTGTTTGAGCTCATGGAGACATTTTCTTCATCAGTTTTTGTAATATCCTTTTCAGCCATGTGTAGAGTCATCAAACTTTTTGTTCATAATAGTTTATTATTATTTTGGTGCAAGCATAAATATTTCGATCTTTGAAAAAAAACAAAAAGAATATCTACTCATATTAGATTTATGATAAATTAATGTCTTGCCGAATTTGAATTCAAATTCAATTTTTTTAATATATTTCTAAAATTTATACAACATATTATACCATCGTATACATTAATTATATAGCTACATTTTCAATACCATTATTTTAATTTTATGTAATAAATGATAATTGTGGAGCTTTCATTATGTGAGAATAGATATAATTAATAATTTTGATCCTTCCATTTAAATTTTGAAGACTAGTTTTTTAAATGGAATAATGAAAATTTAAATAAAAAGTGAAGATTTTTGTAATTTAATTGAAAATTAATTTATATTATTTTTTAATTGATAAAAGAATTTGAAATTTTTAATAACAAAAGTTGTGAAGTAGTTAATATTTGTTTTTATTATGTTAATTATATTAAAAATAATAAAAATAGATTATTAATATTGTTACAACAATCATTAGGTTGGATATTGTACTTTTACATCTAACAATATAATTTGTAGTCAAACGAAAGAAAAATTATATGATAATAGTTTTCATATTTCAATTTAATTTTTAATTACAAATATATATAACTAAATTTAATTTAATATACATATATCAATTATTAAATAGCAATAGGTATTAGATATTATAATGCCCATCAACTCGATGGTCATCATCTCTTTATTTTCATCAACCTAACAATCTTTAATTGAAGCAAATGTTGTTCCCACAATTATACTTTCCTATAAAATTACCACACATAATTATCAACCAAAAAAAAATCTAAGAAAACATGGATTTTTTAAATTGCTCTACCAAATCAAAATGAAAATTGTTATCATTAAAAAGATCAATCTAATGACTAAACTTATTTTTATAATCAATGCCAAATATTTACCATCAAAAAGTAGCATTATAGGGTAAATGGGTTCAAAAGGATGGCAAGAAGATGGGGCCAAATATTTTCCCAAAAGTTGAAAATATGTTACATGCTTAAAACTAAATTAATAAAAATAATGTAATTACAATTAAAAATATTTAAAGTGTAGGACAACATTTGGTGGGAAATTACATTATGTTCACCATGCAAGTGTGTTTAACCAACATTTAGGCTAATGTTATATAGGATCCTAATTGTAGTGAATAGTTTAGGTTGTACTTTGTGAAAAATTAGTTGACTTTGGTAATTTTTTAAAATATAGATTTAATTTTTATGTAATTTTTGATAAAAAAATATTTTGCACATAAATAATTTTATTGATGACTTTAATTAAGAATTTAGTAAGCGATCTAACTTTAAATTGAAACACTTCTTCATTCCTTTGTCTCTAAATAAATTATAGAATTTTAGTTCAAAAAAATAAGCCAATTGTTATGGAAGAAAGGATGAAATTTTTTCTTTTGACAAATATAATCAAAAGTAGTATTTATCCAAGTAAGATCTCAACCAAAAATAATAGACCAACAATATAAACAATTTTTCCAATCATTAATAGCAAAGAGATAAGTAAAAAATAGATGTTCTAAAGATTCAACTTCACCATAGACCAAACAAAAAGGTACGACCTTAAAGTAATTAGAAATAACCTCACTAACAACAATCATGTTTTAAATAAGAAGCCAATGAAGACAAGATTTCTTCAGTGTCAGGAAAGAAGCCCCCAACACATTAAACCTAAGAACTAGCTTCAGAGAGGGTCAAAAAACCGGCCAAATACGGTTAAGTGAAAGGTAGGGGGCTTGGGAAAAGAAAGCTTGTTGTATATCCTTTTAGTGGAAAACTCATGCAAAGGAGGACCATTAATCCACTTAATACTTTCACAGAATCCATCTTTATTATCCAAAACTAAAATTTTATTGTTACCCTTCAGAGCCTTAGAAACCAAAGAGAAAGTCCTCCTTTGAGACAAGGAAATATGATATTTGAACCTGATAAGATCCAAAGAGGTCCATCCCTCAAATGAGAAGAGATCCTTGAAACTCTACAAACCTTTTTAGAACCATTGTAAGGCAAAACAACCCCTAGTGAGAATAAGGGACCGACCATTGAGGGAGAGGTTCTACCATATGGATATGTACCCTTGACAACAGGACCCAAACCATTTGAAAACATGCTTTGTAGTGACCAAATCCCAAGCTTTCCATATTGACCCAAAAATATGGGAACTAGAAAATTTGATCGAGAAAGGGTCGAGAAGGATATCTTATTATTTCTGGTTTTGATTTGAGAAACTAAACATTGAATAATCAACTCACATAGCAAATATATTTTACTCAGGATACATGCAATAGAGATAGATACAAATATATAGTTCAATGAGCCCCTATAAACAAGCAGTCAAAGGCTATCATTCAATCCTAACAATCTCTCAAATCTATCTCCTAATATCTCTCCCTCAAACCTACTCTTTCTCACACAAAAATATATTATCCTAATATTATGAGTTGTCACAAAAACTCATAAACTATTACAAACTATATTTATCCAAATACATAAATGTGAGCACTAACGTTAGGCTATTCCTAATATATCTGCTATATGTAACCCAATCCATCTAGGTCTTCCTTTAAGGAAACCTCTCAAAATGTTGTGTTTAATGAGAAATTTCCAAGGTTCATTACCATCAAATGATCGAATGATCCACTTAATAGCTACATTGATGCCTTGAATTCTGAGGTATTTTATACCGATCCCACTAATGCATTTAGTCCTATAACAAAACCTCCAAGCAACTGCATGCCTTTTATTATTACCTTTACCATCAGACCATAGGAAGTATCTTACAATTCTGTTCAATAAATTGATTTGGTACTTATTAAACATCCAAAAAGAGGCAAAGTATATATTGTAGGAGGATAGGACCTTTTCGCAAACCTGAATTCTTCTTGGGAGAGATAAAACATGACTTTTCCTATTACAAATCTTCTTATTAATTTTGACATACAACCATTACCACATTTTCTTAAAGGAAGGGTTGAGAGCAAAGGGTATAACTAAATATCTAATAATTTGATTAGGACTTTTCCATTCCCAACTGAACTCAGAAATACCATCCACAGGTTCATCAAACCAACCCATCATAAAAGACTTATGTGTGGCTACCTTAGAACTTAGTGCTTGGCAATATATTTTGAGCCTTAATTCTACTTGGATAGGTTATCATGAGAAATGTTGACAAAGATAGAGGTGTTATCAGCAAAGAAAACATCAATAAGGGCACAGTTTTGGGGGAGAGTGATACCCACAACTAGGGGGCCCTATCTCACCATAATGAAGATGATAATGAAGGGCATCAATAGCATTGACAAAGAGGTAAGAAACAAGAGGGAAACCCTATCCAATAGATTTATGGAAGTCCAGAACCTCAATAAGTTCCCCATTAACCTCCACAACTACATAGGCATCTTTAAAAAGAACATTAATCATTCTACATAAGTAGTCTTAAAAACCAAAATCCTATAAAATAGTCTCAATGAATGGCTAATTAATTCTACTGTAATATTTTTTAAAGTATAAGATAATCATTCCAACATTATGTTGAGAGTCCTGGGCTCAGTACATCCCCTCTCAACTGGAAATAATATTATCCAAAATATATATGCCTACCACAAACCAAGTCTGAGTCTTTGATAAAATAGAGGGAAGCAATGAAGAGATTATGTTTGCCAAATTTTTTGCTAATATTTTATAAGAGACATTACGAAAGGTAATTGGTCTCCAATTTTTAACAAGGGACTAGTCTCCTTCATTGGGAATGAGCTTGATGACACCTTTATTAATATCTAGCCCAAGAGACCCAGCCTTAATGGTATCCAAATAGACATTCAAACACTCAGACCCAATCCAATATTTATTGGATTTATATAACTATACTAGTATTCCATCAATACCAGGGTCCTTCTCATCTTTCAAAGATTCAATAATGTTTATAACTTCATCAATAGAAATGAAACTATCTAAGAAGGAAGCCTAAATAGGGGAGAGTTTCCTGGGAATAATTTTATCACACAACTCTCTACGCCTAACAATTTGGACATTTGACCCATTAGACCGAAAGAGAGAAGAATAAAATTCAAAAAAAGCCTTTTCAATTAGAGTAGGTTCATCTGAGACCAATCCCACAAAGCTGATTGTAGGGATTTTTTGCCTTTGATGTTAGGCTTTCAATAACCTAAAAAATAACTTAGTGCCTTTATCTCCCAACTGCATTTAATTTAATTTGGAATGAATCTAAGCACCCCTAGCTATATACATCTAGTGTTGTCTAATCAGATGTTTTAGGGACAAAAGCTCTAATAGCAAAGAAGGGATTGCAGGGTCATTTTGAAGAGCACTCTACTCAAATAAGTTTCTCTTGAGCCTCTCTAGCAAATTTCCTCTTCCTCTTCTATTTAAACTAACCATAGGATCTAGCAATTTATTTTGACATATCCATAGAACTATTCCACTTATCAATCTTAAAATAAGAGCTACATTTACATTTAACAACATTCCAAGTAGAGCAGATTCCATCCATGTAAACCCTATCTTCAATATGGGAGACATTAAACTTATAAATACCCTTCAAACTTGCCTTATCACAATAAACTCTCATCCTTTAGGGAAACACAAATTACAATAGGGGAGTGATCAAATATAGTACATGGAACCACCTTAACCAAATTACCATCATGATAATGGGGAATATCAAAATAATCTTGATAAAGAAATAATCTATCCAGTCTAGAATACATCCTTTTGGAGTTGGTCTAATTATTATACCATGTGAACCAAATATCCTTACTTAACTTTCTACCTTCATTAAAGGGATTTGTAACCTTGTGAATTCTATTGATTTTGGACCAGAAAAAGAGTGCATTCCCTTTCCAATAGTACAGGTCACCTCCCTGCTTATCCTCCCTTTCTTATTCATATTAAAGTCACCCATAAATATCCAGGGGACATATTTACGGTTAGAGGCCAACCAATTCCACATATCCACTCCTTGATTATAGTCATTAGGGGCATAAATGTTGTAGATACCAAACATATAATTGTTTATTAGAAGTATCACCCAAACAACATGATTACAAGTGGATATGCCATGCTCAACAATATAGTCCTTCAAATATAGATTAATCAGAATAGAGGCACCTACTTTGCCTCTTTGATGATTAGTGGAGAAGTGAATAGAGTTGGGCCAGATTAAACTGAGAGTTGAGGAGAGCATGAATTTGTTAGCTTTGACTTCTTGAAGGAGCAAGAAGTCCATATTATGTCTTATGTTTATGAAATTTATAACAATAGGCTTCCTATCAAGGGTTTCCAAACCCTTAATATTCTAGCTTAAAATATACATAAAAATCTAGACTTTCTTTTCCACCATGGGGGACTTATTCCCCCTTTACCTTAATAGAGTCTATTGAAACACTCCAGAACTTAAGTTTGTTTATTCCTTTTTTGGTGAGAGCCATCATTTAGTTCTTGTATAATATCTTCTAATTTTTTTAAAAATTCATTCACCATATGAGAGTTATTTTGGCTAAAGCAGAGGCTTATGTTTTCAGCCTCTTTCCTGACCCTTTAACTTTCTAATTTTCTCTAAAGTTTGGGTCACAATTGGTCACCAACTCTGTCTCCCTAGCCTTAGAGGCTAGGAGAGAAGGGAGAGAAGCATTCATTGGAGGGGTCTCAAGTGGAGGTATGTCCTCCATCAAATAATCCAAAAGGCAAGTAGTGATATTGCTAGGGGATAGACCTTCTTTTTTAGGATAATCCATAACTATTGCATCAGTTTCTCTAGCAGGTTTCACTTTAGAGAAGGGAATGACATCAACCATGAGATCATCATGAACCCCAAAACAACGTTGATTAGAAGATGAAATACCTAACTTATTGAGCATCTTGAGGGGGAATCCCTCCCTCAACAATTGGCACAAAAATAAGCATCAAGCCAGAGTCATTATTCAACTTGAACTGGGCAATACCTTCTGAGCTATGACTATTAATACAATATTACAAATATTGCATGAAATTTTTAACCCCACCTATACCATGGGATGCTCTATATTCTACAGGTTCACTATCAAAGAGAGGATTATTTTTAGGATGCAACTTCTCAAACCCAGGAGGGTTGGGATAAACAAGGCCCTCATTGTTGTCAAGGTTAGGGCTAGGATTTGAGGCCTTAACCTAATTTTTAACAAGAAGAGGGAAATATTTCCTTAAGTGAACATCTATTTTACATAAAAATAAGCATTGAGACCTCTTATACCTTTGATAGGGTAGATGTAGGTACTTACAGGAAAATTAAAAGCTAAGGTTTCAGGAAATAAATCCAATGGATCGAAGGTAATTAGAACCCTAGCATTCATGTGGGCCAAAGAGTGTCTAGTATATTTCCTGAGAACATCTCCAAGGGGTTTGAGCACCTAATTAAAAATATTCCATAGTTGTAGAATAACATTTTTGATATCAACCCATCTGGGTGAAGTCTTAAATACAAGGTCATTATAGTCCACACATAGGTCCCATGGAACAACTTTATAAAGAGACTGACCAACATTCCAAAGTGGTTTACTGATAAATTTTCTCTGTATATTTGAATTTTTGAAAGAAACTAGAAATAAACCCTTTTGAAACATTCTATATAAGCTCACATATATCCCCATTTTCTTCCCCCAAATAAAGTTTAACTAATTATCAAAAAAATTATGGGAAGGAAGTGAGTTTTTATTAAGACAAACAAAGAAGATACCAACATTTTTATTCTAGATTCTTCATTCAAAAAATAATTTTTCATGGAGATATTAGGGTTATGAAAGAGTGTTTTGGAAGAGATATATCACTTACAAATTTCTCCCATACTTCCCTTTCACGATCCATCCATAGTTGATTTGAATTGGCCAACCACGAACTCCACTCCATCAGAGTGCTTAACAATCTCTTCCTAATACAGGATATCGTTGAATGATTTATGAGCTTCTTAAAAAAAATCCTATTTCTAAACAATCCTCATAGCCACTTTTTTCAATGCAATACTTGTGTAAATTTGGATCATGATTATTTCCATTATTATCTTCTTCATCTTTACTCCCTACTCGATCGAGGCTGCCTTGTACACCATCAGCCATATGCTAAACAATAAATATGGCCACTTTATTTTCCCAAAGGGAGAGGGAATGAAAGGGGGAGGCAGTAGGTGAAGGGATGTGGAACAAGCCAAGGTACTTGGCACAGACTCCAAGGTAAAATGAAAACCACAATAAAACCACATGAAAAAATAAAAATGATTAAACATAAACAAACCCAGTAATCATGTCCATAAGAAAAAGCATGAGAAGAATATCATAACTCAAATTGCCTCTTAACCATCATGTAAGAAACATGTAAGAACAAGGAGATAAAGAGAAGCAAGGAATCCAAATGAAAGCTTTAAGCACCTTCAATAAAAGATGAGATGACCTTTCGAATCCCCATTGCAGAGCTCCAAACTGATAGGACCGAAGTTCCCCAAAGCTCTGACACAACTTGTCAAATTTAAGAGCACACATGATTACCATTGTATAAGCAACTTAAGATGCAGAAATAACCAGAAGAAAAAATAACTATCAATGAGAAATAGCACAGAATATGAGAGGCAACACATAATTGTATTCAACTCATTACAAAGGAAATTACAATAAAGAGATCACACTCTTCTTTCACCTCTGTGAGGCTTCCTCCTCAAGGGCTCCCAGTAATCTTCCCACCTGAGTAATCTTCTCTCAATAGGTCACAACACATAGCTAATACAAGATGTTGTTCACCTCATTGTATGTCCAGTACAATCGAGTACGAACCGGTACTCCAAGTAGATCTCACCATGATCCTGCTCCTTGATGTATTGTTGTCACCTTGATCTTGCTCCCCCACCGATCCTCTTCTGACCCTCGCATACACACATCCCTGCAGACCAACCTGATCTTACTTATCACATGTAGATCTCCACCATGATCCTGCAACACCCTGCATATCAAACCTGATCTTACATACATGAGGAATCCTACTTGATTCCACCATGGGAAGAACTCTCCAAGTTCTACATAGTTCTTCTATAAGTTCTCCACTTAACAATACAGCCCATGAGTCTATTATATAGATCTCATGCATACAATAATTAGACTTGCGGCTCAAGACTTCGAACTCATCTTCATCATGCAAACTGCCCGTTCACTTAACTGACTGTTCATCAACAACAGTTCTGGAACCGCCACAGGCGATCGACGTCGGTCCCTGTCTGCCTGGAGGTGACCGACGTCGGCCGATCCCTGCCGATGTCGATTGTTGTACACTGATCCCTGACCGACGTCGGTTGTGGCCTGTCGATGCCGGTGACTGCATACTCAGCATCCTCCTTCTGTTTGCATCAAGGTGAAGCTTTTAGCTCCACACCCTAACACAAACTTCCTTTCTCCAAACTTATTTGATATTTAATTTTAGAAAAACAGATTTTAATATAAATATTGTGATAGCTAAAAATTTAGAGTTCTAATGTAAGCTGGGAAATGAAATTATTTTAAACCCCCTATTCTAAACCTAAACTAAAACCTCAAATTGAGCAACAACAACAAAAGAAAACTAAAGAATATGAAACTTATAAAATATTCAAAATATGCTCATCACCTTCTCCACTGTGAACATGTGATTTTCTCTTTGTTTTTTGGATGTCAGTGCTCAATTTATTTCTCAAAACAAAGGTGAATTGGACAACATATGGGTGAAAATAGCTTGGATTTTTAATGGAAATTCAATTTTTAAATTGCTAAAATTGCCAGAGTTGAGCATGTAACTTGAAAAGATATTTTATAAGGGAAGACAAACTTATTTTAACATCACTCAAGAAAATAATTGTATTTGCACAATTAGCAAAAAAATTGAATGAGTTTGTATGCAAGTTGAAAAAAGAGACTTTAATTTGTAACGATAATTTACACCATTAAAAAATGCAATTACGATGTGGAAGTTTGCATTTACATGGCTCTTATAAACGTAATTTATAATTACATGATTTAGATAATCATGATTTGCATTTGAATGACTTACAAAAATAGAGTTTTGAATTGCATGAAAGGGGAAAACTCAAAAATATTTTGTAATTTACATTAAGTTTTAAAATGATTTCGTAATTTGCATGGAAACTGAAAAAAATACCTAATTTGCATAGAAACTAAAAACAAAATTATAATTTGAATGAAAACCTAAAACAAAATTGTAATTTGAATGAAAACCTAAAACAAATTTACAAACTGCACAGGAGCTAAAAAATATTTTACAAATTTCATAGAGCATAAAATTGATTTTGTAATTTACATCGAGCGGAAAAAGGAAATTGCAATCTTATGACTTTGTTTTAGTTTAAAATAAATTTTCAAGGATGCAAAAAGAGATTAATGGGGTTCACAATCAATTGGATCAGATCACTGCTTCATTGGCTACTCTTTCATCTCAGTTACAATTAAACACCCCTCCACTTTAGCATTCGAGTCCTCCTCCTCTCAACACTAACACTCCAACTCTGGTATCAAACCATTATTGTTCAAAGTGGACATACGTAAGTTTAATGGTAAGGATCCTCTTACTTGGATTACCAAACTTGAGAATTTATTTGATCTGCATCAAATAACTAGTTCTTAAAATGTGATCATGGCGTCTTTATATATGGAACCTGAGCAATTCATTTGGTATCATTGGTTATGTGCTCAAAATAAAAAGAATGGTGCACCTGTTAAATGATCTATTTTCACTAATGAGTTGTTGGCTCATTATCAAAATAATGTATCTAAGAACTACTTCAGTGAGTTAGCCAAACTATGGCAAATGGGAACTGTGAAGGATTATATTCATCAATTTTAGAATCTATCTTTACAGGTGGAAGACATCACTGAGAAAAATTTGACTGACCTATTTTTAGGTGGTCTTAAATATATCATCCAATTAAAGTTTTGAATGTTTAACCCAACATCTGCATCAAAAGCTATCCCATGGGCACGCATGGCAGAGGAAAAAGAGATGGTCAAATGAAAAACCTTCACTACTGGTCATGATTGCACCTTTCCAGTGCCATCATATCCTCAACCCACTAGACTGACACCTTGAAAAATTGAGAAGCAATCCAAAGGGTTGTGTTATGGTTGTGATAATAAATAGAGCAAAGACCATCGTTGCACTAAAAAGAAGTTATTTTACATCGAAGGTGCTAATGAGGATGACGATGATGAGGAGGCACTTGGTGAGGATGAATAAGGTCACGAGGAAGACTCTGAAGACTCTCAACCTATTATTTCCTAGCATGCCCTTTCAGGTATTAGTACTCTCCAAACTCTTAAGGTGGTGGGTTTTTTAAACAAATAGAAGGTCACTATTTTGATTGATTCTGGGAGCACACACAAATTCATCAACAATAAGCTAGATGCTCGCTTAAACTGTTTCATTTATCTCACTCCAAAATTTCAAGTCATGATTATAGATGGTGGTACTATCAGCTGATCAAAAAAATTCCATAATATTAAGCTGGCCATGGGGGACTACTTGTTGGATTATCCTATGTTTGCTATTCTTTTGGGGGGAGCTGACATTATTCTGGGAGTATAATGGCTCACCACTTTGGGCACTATTGAGATGAATTTCTAAGAATTATTCATGTATTTTCATTATGAGGGAAGGACATTTGAGCTAAGGAGATTAAAGGATAAATCTCCACAACTTTTTAGCTCCCATCAAATGACAAAGATTCTTCGAAAGGGTGCTGAAAGATTTATAGCTCACTTGTTTTCAATGGAAGTTCATCCAACTCAGCCATCTACACCTCCTTATCTACAACAAGTGATTGATGCCCATTCAGTTATTTTTTATGACATGTTGAAAGGACTTCCACCTAATCGCACACATGATCATGATTTTAAACTTATTCCTAGTAGTACACCACCCAACATCAGACCATATAGGTATTCCTATGCTCAAAAAAAGTGAAATTGAAATGATGGTATAGGAAATGTTGGATGCAAGAATCATTCACCATAGCCAAAGTGAATACTCTCATCAATAGTCATGGTGCAAAAGAAAGATGACACTTGGATGATGTGGCCTAACTATAGAGATGGTCAAACGAGAAACCTTCACTACTGGTCATGATTGCGCCTTTCCAACGCCATCATAACCTCAACCCACCAGACTGACACCTTGAAAAACTAAGAAGCAATCCAAAGGGTTGTGTTATGGTTGTGATTATAAATAGAGCAAAGACCATCGTTGTGCTGAAAAGAAGTTATTTTACATTGAAGGTGCTAATGAGGATGATGATGATGAGGAGGAGGCACTTGGTGAGGATGAATAAGGTCATGAGGAAGAATCTAAAGACTCTCAAGCTATTATTTCCTATCATGCCCTTTCAGTTATTAGTACTCTCCAAACTCTTAAGGTGGTGGGTTTTTTAAACAAATAGAAGGTCACTGTTCTGATTGATTTTGGGAGCACACACAAATTCATCAATAATAAGCTAGATGGTCACTTAAATTGTTTCATTTATCTCACTCTAGAATTTCAAGTCATGATTATAGATGGTGGTACTGTCAGCTGATCAAAGAAATTCCATAATATTAAGCTGGCCATGGGGGACTACTTGTTGGATTCTCCTATGTATGCTATTCTTATGGGGGGAGCTGACATTATTTTGGGAGTACAATGGCTCACCAATTTGGGCACTATTGAGATGAATTTCTAGGAATTATTCATGTATTTAATTATGAGGGAAGGACATTTGAGCTAAGGGGATTAAAGGATAAATCTCCACAACTTGTTAGCTCGCATCAAATGACAAAGATTCTTCAAAAGGGTGCTAAAGTGTTTGTAGCTCGCTTATTTTCCATGGAAGTTCATCCAACTCAACCATCTACACCTCCTTATCTACAAGTGATTGATGCCGATTCAGTTATTTTTTGTGACACATCGAAAGCACTTCCACCTAGCCACACATATGATCATGATTTTAAACTTATTCTTAGTAGTACACCACCCAACATCAGACCATATAGGTATCCCTATGCTCAAAAAAGTGAAATTGAAAAGATGATATAGGAAATGTTGGATGCATGAATCATTCACCATAGCCAAAGTGAATACTCTTCATCAGTTATCATGGTGTGAAAGAAAGATGACACTTGGATGATGTGCCCTAATTATAGAGAACTCAACAAGTACACTATCAAAGATAAATTTCCTATTCCTTTCATTGATGATTTGCTAAATGAATTTAATTGTGCTCTTTATTTTACAAAATTAGATCTGTGTTTTGGTATCATCAAATCTAGATTCGTGATGAAGACATACCCAAAACTACTTTCAAGACTCATGAGGGCCATTATGAGTTTTTGATTATGCCTTTTGGGCTAATAAATGCACCATCTACCTTTTAGAGTTTGATGAATACTATTTTTAGGTTATTTTTGAGGAAATTTGTTCTAATATTTTTTGATGATATCCTCATTTACAGTAAAAATTGGGAAGACCATTTGCACCATGTGAAACATGTAATCTCAATTTGGAACAACATTAGTTGTATGCCAAACCTTTCAAATGTACTTTTGGAGCTTGTGAGGTTGAGTATTTGGGTCATTTGGTTTCACATATAGGAGTAAAAGTGGATCCTAAAAAAATCCAAGCAATGATGGACTGGTTGATTCCTAAGACACTCAAACAACTAAGGGGATTTATGGGGCTCACTTATTACTATCGTAGGTTTGTCAAAAATTATGGTAGCATTGCAGCCCCACTCACATATTTGTTGAAAAAAAATCCTTTCAATGGACTGATACAGCTGCCAGGGCATTTGAACAATTGAAATTGGCGATGTGCACCACTCCAGTGTTGGCTACTCTTGATTTTTCCAAGAATTTTATGGTTGAATGTGATGCATCTGGGTATGGTATGCATGTTGTACTCATTCAACAAGGCAGACCACTTGCATTTGAAAGTCATCAACTGAAGATAAAATCAGCACAAGCCCATTTATGAGAAGGAAATGATGGCCATTTTACATGCAGTCAAACAATGGAGGCCTTATTTGATGGGTCATCACTTTTAGGTAAAGATTGATCATGACAGTCTCAAATATTTTTTAGAATAAAGTTTATCATCTGAAGAACAACATAAATGGGTAACTAAGATGTTAGGCTATGATTTTGAAATAGTTTGCAAGAAAGACAAGGATAATGTAGTGGCAGACGCACTATCTAGAAAGGATGAATCAGTTGAGTCCTTGCTATATGCTATGACCATTCTGTAGGCAGATTGGCTAGAGGAAGGATGATTAGAATGGGAAAAAGATAGTGTTACCCACGATTTGATTCAGAATCTTCAGCAAGGTTTGGGTGGAATTGAAAAATTCACATGGAAGGGTGATGCATTATGGTTTAAAGACAGATTATAACTATGTAAGAATTCTTTTCTTAAATAAAAAATCCTTCAAAAACTTCATGCAACTCCAATTGGGGGTCATTCAGGATTTTTGAAAACCTATCATAGAATCAAGCAGGATTTTTTTGGGGAAGGACTCAAGGGTGATGTCCAAAAATATGTGGCTGAATGTATAATCTATCAACAAAATAAAGGAGAAACCATCAAAACCCTAGGTCTTTTGCAACCTTTATCTATCCTAATCCAACATTGGGAAGAGGTGTCTATCGATTTCAGTAAAAGATTATCAAGATCTGATGGTCAAAATGTTATCGTGGTTGTGGTAGATAGTCTCAGTAAGTATGCTCATTTATATTCTTTATCACAACCATTTGTTACTAGTATAGTAGCTTTTATTTTTTTCAATACAGTTCAAAAATTACATGGTACCCCTAAAATCATTGTCAGTGATCAAGATCCCATCTTCACTAGTAATTTTTGGACTGAGTTATTTACATGTTTGGGCACCTAGTTGGCTCATAGTTCATCATATCATCCTCAATCAGATGGACAAGCTGAGGTAGTCAAAAAATGTATGGAAGGATATCTCCATTGTTTTGTTTTTGATAAATAGGATAAATGGGTTCATTGGTTGCCACTTGTTGAATGATGGTATAATACTTTTGTTCATAATTCTTCTAAAATGTCTCCTTTTAAAGCACTATATGGATACCACCCGTAATCCATCACTTAAACTTTGAAGCTATCTCCTAAGGTTCATGAAGTTGAAGAACATATTCACCATCAACAGGAGGTCCTTGCTAGTTTGCATGAAAATTTAGCCATGGCCCAGAATTGCATGAAACAGTAGGCATATCAACAAAGGAGTGAGAGGCACTTTGAAATTGGTGATTGGGTTTTTGTTCACTTACAACCATATAAGTAGATGTCCTTCAAGCAATAGAAAAAGGATAACAAGTTGTCCCCTAAGTATTATGGGCCTTATCATATCTTGCAAAAAATTGGTAGTGTGACCTACAAGTTAGAGTTTTTTCCCTCCACTCACATACATCTAGTATTTCATGTATCATGCCTAAATAAAGTCATTGGACATAAAGTGGCTACCCAAACTGAGTTACCAAAATTAGATGAGGAAGAGTTTTTCTTGATCCTTAGATGATCCTTCAAATGTACACTAGATAGTTGTGGTCTTGAGCGATTAAGGAGTTCCTGATCAAATGGAAGAATTTGCCCTGTGAAGATGCTGCTTGGGAGGATGAATATTTTATGTAGAAACATCTAGATTTGACTCAACATTGAGGACAACATTGTTTTGAAGTGGAGGGCCATGTTATGCCCTTAACCTTTGGCATGTCTTGGGATATGTGTGGCTGACTTGTGGCTTACATACCTCTTTTATATTCTTGTTACATTTGTCTATGTTCTTATTTAGGTCGGCCTATGGAATAACCATGGCTAAGTATACTATATATAGGAGGTAGTGGTTAGTCTTTGAGGATCATGTTAAGTATTCTGATATTAGCGCATTGTTATGGAGGTTGCTCCCTCAATGTGGTTTTGCTATATTATCTAATATTCTGATCTATCTAATATTCTGTTGTATGGTCAATTATTGTTGTGTGATCTCTCATATTTACTTATTATGTGCGATATAAAATCATTATGTGTGAACATCTAAGCAATTTCATTACATTATTTGAGATAGAAACCCTCAATAGAATGAAGCAACATAGAGATAAAAAAATGGGAAAGGAAATAACATAACAACACAAACCAAAAAGGACCAAGAAAGAAACACAACCAAAATTGTATTTACATATGTACAAAAGAGGGCCATCTTATTCTTACTAGAAATAATGCTTCAAATATTGCCTATTGAAGGGCAATGGTAGATGAGTTCCATCATGATATTCTAGGTAAAAAGTATTATTATCACAAAAGTGTCTAATCTTGAATGGCCCCATCCAAAGCAAATCAAATTTCCTGTGACTTCCTTTCGGTTCTCTACGACTATCCTAGAGTAGAACTAGATCTTCTACTTGGCATTCTCTTTTCCTTGCTTTTTTTTCAAAGAGAACTTTGACACGATCCTAATGTTTTATGATTCTGTTAACCACTTGTATTCTTTTTTATTCTAGTTGCTATAGGTAGAATATTCTTTTATCTAGTGAGATTTTAAAATTTGGATTCTCAACTACTATAGATAATTACAGGGTAGGTAACTCGAGAATTATGGGAATTAAAACATCTATTCCATATAACAACTAGAATGGAGACATACCAATAGCCTTTTTTGGAGTTATATGATCCGCATAAAGAGCATCATATACCTTTTAATGCCAATTTTTATAATTTTTGTCTACTACCTTGCACATAATTGTGAACAAATTTGTATTGCTCGACTCAACCTAACCATTACCTTGTAGATAATAGTTTAATGAATGAGATAGCGAAATGTCATATTCATTATAAAATGCAATCATATATGAAGAAGAAAAGTTATAGGCATTATTGATAATAATTTTTTGTGGGATTCCGTATCATTTTAAAAAAAATTCCTTGATGAAGTTGCAAACAACTTTTGAAGTTGCCAGTTAGTGAAGTAATCTATTACTGTATGTGAGTATGACCTATGCTCAAATGAGGGTTCAATGTCCCAATGAAATCTAGTCCCCATTACTAAAAAGGCTCTTCAACTATTAACGGTTGAAGAAGAAGTGTTGCTAACTTGGGTTTACCTACAAATCATTGACATGTCTCACACCTTCTCACCCATTCATATGAATCTTTGAAAAGAGTTGGCCAATAATAATGGGCTTTGAGATTTTTATATGTTGTTACCCTAGTATAAAAGTGCCCTCCATAGTCCTGATCATGAAAAGCTTGTAATAATTTATTTTGTTGTTCCTTATCAACACACCTTAATAAAAAGTCATCAATTTTTTTTTGAAAAGAGTGTCATCCCATATGACATATTAATTAGCTTGTAGTTTAATCGTTCTATGTTGTTTAGCATTCAAGTGTGAAGGACATTCTCCATATGTCAGGGAGAAAGCAATATTAGAAAACCATTCATTAGTAAAATCGACAAATAATATCAAAGGGAACTCTTGATCATTTTGTTCATATAAAACCATCGAAGACCCTGATTGAATATCTCCTTGTTCTACCATGAGTTGACATAATCCTTTTCCTCGAACTAGTTTTGTAGGTTTTATGTCTAGATAATATTATTGCACTTTAGTTATCAAATTTCCTCATTTAGAATCAGGTTATTTTTGAATTAAAATGGATTTGACCATTGTAATTGGTACCATAACCACATAATGTGAATGCAATATGTAATATATGAATTACTTGACTACTTTCACTACTTCATAAACATGTTTTTCCTTATGAGAATACTTCGATTAGTAATATTTGAGATTTCAACTCATGAAGGAAATTAGGGATTCGATACCCTCATTATTTTTTGAATGAATATTGTTGACAATGTACGCTCTGAAGCATAGCAATGAATAATGAATTCTTTCTTAAAATCGGGACAAACCAATGTCAGTTAACGAGCAATAGCAGTTTTTATCTTTTCAAATGCTTCTTTACCTTCATTTTTCCACTTGAAAGAAGGTTTTTCTTTCATCATGTATGAAATATGTATGGTGAGCTCAACAAAATTAGGAACGGATCTTCTCAAAATTTTCACTTTTCTAAAGAACGAATGCACTCCTAGTTTACTGGTCAACAGGGAAAGTTTTTGAATTGCTTGAACCTTTTTTGGATCAATTCTTATTCCTTATTTCCAAACAATATGACCTAGGAGTTTACCTTCAGTCATTCCAAAGACAAATTTCTTAGGGTTAAGAGAAATTCCATGTAAACAACACTTTTCTAAGACTCTCTTTAAATACACATAGTGATCTTCTCACTTTTTCAAGAAAATTGTCATGTCATCGAGATACACTACAATGATTTCATTCTTAAATTCTCTAAATGCCAAATTCATTGCCCTTCTAAAAAGTAGCTCATACATTAATCAATCTAAATGGCATTCATTTATATGCAAAAGTGCCCCAAAGTGTTATGAAAGTCATTTTATGTTGGCATTCCATGTTAACCTCACTTTGGTTATATTCTAAAAAACCATCGAGCATCGAAAACATTTTAGTGCTATGGATTTTTTTCTTTGAGGGATGCTTGGTTGAGGTCCCTGAAATTAACACAAATTTTGATTTCACCATTCTTATTGCAAATTGGTACTATATTAGCTACCCAAGTTGAATGATGGATAGTAAAAATAATGCAAGCATCAGTCATATTTTGCACTTCGACAAGAATCATTCTTGCAATTTTAGGATTACATTGTCTCAATTTTTGTCTGAAAGGTTTTGCATCATGCTTTAGAGGAACTGTATGTTGCATCTCTCTAGAATGAAAAGACTTAATGTCAGCATATGAATATGTGAGTATATCATTATAATTATGGAGAAGGCTAAAAAACTTCCATTTTTCTTCAAGTCATAAATATTTTTGAATATTGACGAACTTAAGATGTTCTTTTGAACTAATGTTTACTTTTTCATAGTCAGTAGAATCAAGATTTCTTTTTTGCATTTTACTCTTTAAAAATCTATCATGTTTATCAAACAATTCACCTAAAGAGATCAGGCCTTTAAGAATTTTATTTCCTTTCAACTTGATAACACCTTCTTCATCCTATTCATCCATGATTCTTTCTTTTGAAGTATGAACTAAAGATTATTTGTATAAGGAATTGCTACATTCAAAGTACAAATTTTTGAAAATGTCGGCTTTCTCAAAGAAAGAGATAATTTATTGATCATCATCAAAAAGTTGCCAATCTTTTGCATTGTATGGGACACTCAGTTTGTATATTAGTTTATTTATATATTTTTTTGTACCAATATCCACATGGAGAATCATCAAAGAAGCTAATATTGCCAAACCATCAGCTTTAAAGTTGTGTTTACGAGGAATTGTATTAATAGAGAAAGCATCAAAGATCTCAATGTTATCCCAAACTTTATTACTATAATAACTTATATGACCATTTTTTTCTTTGTTTTGAACTTTTACATGCTTCACAATGAGTTCAATGTCACCTAAAACTTTCAAATTCTTGATTCCCATCTCTTCTACTACATGTAATCCCTGCAAAAGTGCTTGATATTCAACTGTATTGTTGGTATAGTAAAACTGTAACTTATAGGAAAAAGGAAAATTTTCCTTAGATGTAAATATCAAGATTAATCGTACACCTGAACCTGTTGAGGAACAACTATCGTCAAACTCCATCATCCAAACATCATTCGTATTCGATTGCATGATTTTTGGTAACTTGATATCTTGATCTGTCATTAGATGATAATTATCAATTCTTGCATCTTCATATAAAATATCTGCTCTAGGATCATCAACCTTTTGTACTATGTAATTTACTTTCAATTCAAGCTCCAGATAGTTTGAATCCTTTGACCAAAATCATCACATGCAATAAATCTAGTTAGATTTCACCTCCCAATTCTTTACAAAAATTTCTACCCAAAAGAATGTTGTAAGCTGCTGGAAAATCTATGACCAAATAAGGATTGTAAATCATATTTTGACGAAAGGATGCCAAATCCAGTTGTACGTCTTTAATTTGTCAAATGAGAGGAACTTGTTTTGCCTCCATGAAATAACGTCCAAAGGTTTTAGCACATGTTAGGCTAAGAACATGAGCAACTTTGGCAGGGATTACATTGTTTGATGCTCCTATGTCAATAATACAATTACTGGCTTTGCATCCCTTGAGGAATAAGGAAATGTAGAAAGGATCAACTTTATTAGATTTGGAAGTGGTTGTAGCCATCAATTTGATTTGATTTGAAGCAACAAGGTTAGTTAAGATTCCCTTAAAATTGGCCTTTTTAGCATTTAAATTTTTGCTTTTGATGAAATCAACTAACCTATCCAACTACTTTGGATATGTTCTCAAGTACTTAGCTTGTGACATCTAAATCTTGATTTTGTTGATATGATTAATTATGTCAAAATCATGTAAATAGCTAGAAAGGGTCTCAACAGGTTGAGAAACATTGACATTAGATGAACTACCTATTAGTAGTTGCTTTCATTTTGTTTGCACTGGTGGGGTAGTTCCTCATGGGAGGATAACCTTTAGAGTTTCCTCTTGTGAATCACTGGACTGCTCTTTCTGATTCTGATTTCTAGTGAAAAGTTCAAAAGATTGATTGTTCATATCCCCAACACTCTCTTCATAGTCATCTTCGCTGAATTATATTTCAAAACGTGCTTACGACGTCTCCACCAAGTTCTTCAATTTCACATTCTTGAAGTTCTGGATTTTTTGATTCATTTTCTTCTTCAACTTCTTCGTATCCAGATATTTCGTCGGTTTCCAAGACTGCATTCCCTTGTGCATTAGTGTTTTGATGAGGAGGATCCTTAAGTGCAAGTTTCAGTTGAGGGGCTTGTAATATAGGACAATCTCTTTGAAAAAGAACGTAGTTCCTCCTTTATATATCTTGGTACGGAGTTATAATGGTCTTTTGAGGTATTTACTTTTTGAGGGCCATTATATCATTAACCATTTTTTGCAAGAGTTATTTTGTTGAAGATTGTCATGAAATCTAAGCTTTATTAAGTTTTTCAAACATTATCATGCCATATTTGACATCTATAGCCAATTCTTGTGCTGCTTCCAAATTTGCTATCCTAGCCCTCCTCAATTGATAACTTACTTCAACTAATTGAGAGTTGATAAAAAAATATTTTTTAATTTTCATTTGTAAGTCGTGCAGTCGTTGATATCTTATTTAACAACCTATTGAATTTGGCAACAAACTCTTTCATCAATTCATAAACTTCAGAGAATATAACATGCCTACAATACCCTGTGATTTCCTTTAAAAACTCCGTTAAAATTTAACTTCAACTTTTTAAATAAAAATAATAATTATTTAAAATTCATAAATATAATTTTATATGACAAATTCTAGAAGATACATTTAACGTATTAATATAGAGTCATTCGCTAAGTATTGTTATTATCATGATTAAAATAGAATAATGAAAAATGTTTAGGTGGTCTGTTACATGCATTTACACATATTTGTATATTTTAACATTTATAAAATATGGTTTGAATTGGAAATGATGGGAATGAGCCTCTCGGCTTATGGTTATTATGATACGTTGGAATCCCATTTATGGGGTTAAATGTTTGGGATGGGCGCTCAAGAGAAGGGGGTTGGGGGTTGTATATTAATGTGAATTTTGTATCTTGATTGGTATTTGGAAACCTTATAAAGTTATATTTATATAATTAATAAAATGATTTTTTATTTTATTTTAATTTTTTTAAAATGAAAAGAAATTTTATAAATCGATACATAACAATTAATTGTTTTTTTTTAAATTGAAATAATTTATTTATTTTTTCAATTTTTCATAATGAGTAATTAGTAATGGCGTCAACTATTATAAGGGAATTATCGAGAATAATTGTACAAATTATTTTTTAATTGTTGTACAGGATTTATGAATGAGAGTAAATTTAGGCATTTTGGTTTCAAATTTTTTAATGTTGATTTTTTTCTAATGGTTATTTTATAAGGGTAGACACTTAAAATAGTTCTTTAGTTTTTATTTAGAATTATTTTATGAGTGTCAATGTATTTGTTTATGTTTGTAAGATTTTATGTCATTGTGATTTTTTTAATTTTTTATTTAATTTATCCAATAAAAAGCAACATAAACTTGTAACATTGAAAAAATTATCATGAACTATGAAATGGTTCTTTATATTAGAATTTCATATGATGTGTATATAAAAATTTTGATACTTTTGAGTCTAAAAGTAGAAAGGAAACAAAAAGGTAAAGAGAATGATAGAAAGAAGGATGAAAATAGGAAAAAAGAGAAAGGAGATAAACTACAATAGAATAAACATAGAAGACTACTTCGATAATTCGGGATAAATATAAATGATTGTAAATCCTTCTCATATAAAAATGATGACATGAATAATAAATGCATGGTGAATAAATTTTTTTTAAAAACATGAAGTCATTTATATAATTAAATTACATGCATATGAAACAAAGTCTATTCACAGATATTCACAACATAAAGTTTACAATATTAGATTTTTTAAATACAAAAAATAAATGTTGAAATTTAATGAGTTTTTCTAACTATTAACAACAAAGAATATTCCATAAAAAGAGAGTTAAAATCTTATAAGGAAATACATTCATTTTACTTGCTCATATTTTTCATTGTCATAAAACTAGAAAGGTATATGTACATATAAAGTTATAGCCAACCCTCTCTTAAAATTGATAGAAAAACAAAACCGTTTTTAAAATTAATTTCAAGTATTTTATATTAACTTGCGTCTCTAAAGCAATTGAGTAACTATCTTTAACTCAATTTGAGTTATGACTTTACTTTGACTCGACCTTATTTACTTTACTTTTTCATCTTTTATATATTCAAGAAATTTTATTAAAATATACATATTAAATATAATATTTAATTCCACTTGATATATTACATTAATTTTTAATTTTTACATATTAAATATAATGTTTAATTGCAAACAATGTTGATTTAATAGTGCAAAATTTATTTATTTCTTAACATGGACCTGCCAAAATATGAAGGACATATTTTTATTTTACAAATAAAGCAAGGGGCCCACTAATATTTATTTATTGGTTGATAGAGTCTAGAAATATTATGAACACTTGTTTATAGTCTCACCATGTATGTGCCATATATATTTGAAACTAGGGCTTGTAAATGGGCTTTTGACTATCTTAATAGATGAGAAGTGAATCCATTTCAAAATATCTCTGAAGATCAAATACTTTACATTATTGGATCACTCATTTAAATGGATTTCCAATGCTTTGAACATGAGTCAAAATAGACTACAGAGGTGAAAGATATTGTATTTTAAGTAAATTATATTTGTCGTGTACTTGATGTGCAAATCACATCTAAAATATATAAAATAACTTACACAAAATCTATCAAGTTTTGGACTTTAAACTTTAGACAAAATTTATCCTCATTGAAATAGCTTTCCAAATCTTTGAATAGGAGCCAAAACAGAGTTTGGATGTGAAAGATATGGTATTTTAGGGGTTTTGCCCTTACCACGTACTTAAGGTGCGAATTGTACTTGAAATATATGAAATGATTTCACAAAAAAATTATTATGATTTATATCTTCAAACTTTAGATGAAAGTGATCCTCAATTAAATATTTTTCCAATGTTTCAAATGGGATCCAAAATAAGAATCTAAATTTTTACCTTTATATTATATCTATATTTTCAAGCCTCTTGGGTACTTCGCATACTTTGTGCACATAAAGAAGTAATGACACTGCCTTGACTTTCCAAAACTAATAAAACCTCCAAAATGAATTTGAAAAAAAACTATGAGGTTTGAGACTGAATGTTTATAGGAAGAAATCATCTTCAAGACAATATCTACACATTGGAACCAAAATTTTTATCTTTTTGTGAAGTCAAATTTTGGGTACAATAATTGGCTCTAGGTGAAAACATGGACTGTGAGGGACATAAAGCAAACTCCTAAATTCATTGATTTCATTTTTATACTAGTATCTTAATCAATTGGATTATAAACTCATGAGAAAAGACTTATAATCACATCACAATTGACCTATATGCACTACTATATTTATTGAAAACACACATACATACACACAAATACAATGGAAAATGAGGAAGGAAATTTTTCAAAAATATATGTATAGGGGAGAACATGAGCATGGTACTTTTTTAAAACTATGGATTAAATAAAGATGTCTTTATCTTCATCTTCATCTTAGTTTTCATGGGTTGAAAGAGATCAATTGACCAAAATGAGACACATTGGATCTAAATTATTTGAGCATGAATGTGTTCTTGAAGAAGAAGGATAAAAATCAGAGCTCCATTTAAAATTTTAAGATGAATAGTGAATTTACAATAACCAAATTATTTTGTCGCATTTTATTCAAAAATTAACTTTTATATGGCATGATCGTTTCAAAAAAAACTTTTCATCCTTTACTTTTATTGGTTTGGGAATCAACTTGTATGGAGATTCATCAATAGTGACTTTATCATTGTAAATTCTCCATTTTCTAGGAGAATTTTTGGGGCATTTATTTCATGAATGCTTTCTTTGACATTTAAAATGCTTATAGGTTTGTTGAAAAATTCAAAACTAAGAGAAAGATATGAAAAATTTCTTCTTCATTAACTTGCCTCATAGCAACTTCTTCATCTTTTTGCACTTGAATACTTTCTTCCTTGCATAGATTGTGTGTTGAGGAAAAAACCTTTAGGTAATTTTGAAATTTTTGACTATTGAGTCGTTGAATACAACACAAATCTTCACTTTGACAAGAAACTATAAAAGCAACATTATCTTATTTGCAAATGAGAATGTTGAATTCTTCACTTTGATAGGAAAATGGAAAAGAAACGTTATCTTCTTTACCAATGGGAAAGTTGAAACCTTCATCATTCACTTCAAAATACACATGACATACTTCATCCTTTTCATTATTATGGCTTAATCAATTAATTTATCAAACAATTCCTCTTCTTCTAAGATCATGAAATTGAAACGATCATATGCACAATGCAATAATTTTACTTCTTCTCCCTTGAAGCTATGACATACCTAATAGTGCATTTTAGTTGATATATTTGTTTTTTCATGACATATTCCATTACATGTTTATCATTTTAAACATTTGGATTAGGCCTCTTATAATTATTCTTATTCAACATACTTGATATGATTACGTAATCTTCAACTTCAATGGATTGTTTTGGTGCACTTTCTACATTACTCACTTTGTTTATTTTCAAGATGAAATTTATATCTAGATGTAGAGTAGCAATAAAGAGGAAAAATTTAATGTTAGGGCTTGGTTGATCAGCATAAGTAATCAATCTTAATAATTTATTAAAACTTGTGATGAACTCTCTCATGTTCTCTTCGTCTTTATTTTGAGCTTAGAAAAGATGGAATAATAATATACATATGTCCAAGACTAGTTCAAATTTATCCAAGAACTTGCCTTTTAGGGTGTTTTAGTCTAAAATGTCCATAATTTAGGTGTTAGAACCAATCAATAGTAGGTCCAATAATTTTTCAAACAAAAAGTCTCATTGAGACATCTTTTTCATCAACTCTAAGAATTTTCCATGCTTTGGTGAAAGCATGAATGTGATCCTCAACACCTTAAGATATTCTCTAGGAAACTTCAAAAAAAAATTCATTAAACCGAGAGGCAACTCATTGTATTGTGCTAAATCCAAAGGACCAAAATAGTTTCCCTATGAGATAATTAAAAACAATGCCATAACATGAATCAAAAAGAGACAAACATCAAATAATTTAATTTAGTAAAACCACCAGCCTCCATTCTAGGGGGGTTCTTGAAATGTCTAAAAATCAAATGCATAAGGCACATTGATCCCTATTAGAGTCACCAAAATATGTTGGCAAGATTTTATGTCATTACAATTTATTCTATTATTTTATTGGATTGCCTAATAAGCAATGAAGAAACTTGCAAAATTGAAGAATTCATCATGGGACATGTAATTTACCTCTGTGTTTTAGAGGTGAAACTCCCATGTATGACATGGGTATTTGGGATTTTTTGCAATTTTAACCAAAAATTACAAAGGAGATAAAAAGGGAAAGAGAATGATCAAAATAAGGAATGCACTAAGAGGCTCAAAATGACAAGTATTGGAGGCCTGCGACTAGTAAGTTGTCTAACTTTAACTCCTGATGACTTATAATCAATGTGGATTATATTTATATTATACTAATGATGATGTATCAGATCATGTTAATTTTTTATTAGATCTATCTTCATCATCATGCAATATTTTATTTTCATTATTTTTTATTTTTGGCATTTATTATGATAATTTTGGTATTGACCCCTGTATGTGTATAAAAGAAAAAATGGTGTTGTGTGTTCCACAATGCATCAACTTATATTCCAGAGATATATGTGCATACATGCACGTGTGCACACATTCATACACACACACACACACACACACACACACACACACACACACACACACACACACACACACACACACACACACACACACACACACACACACACACACACACACACACACATCATTTATTTACTAGAAGTGTATGCTCACACACAATTCAAAGTGGGGGAAAATACAGACACCTAAAAATGGTCCCAAGGCCTTTATTAGTTGTTAAATTGCATGATTTTAGTGCGCATTTCTAATTTTAAATAATTAGTGTATACTAAGCATTATTGGTGTGTTTTTTGAGTGCCATCATGTATCCACCTTCTTCTCATCCCCCATACTTCTTTTTGTCTTTTTGGGTTTCTTAGACTCTATGTTTGGAGCACCCTTAGCACTTTCAGGTTTGTCTAGAATGCTTACATCCCTCATGACCCCTTCTTTTGGTCTCCACCAAGTCAAGTTTCACTCGTCCCATTTCTTCCAGATTTTACACTATTAGTTGTTGGATGTTGTTCTCGGCACACTAATTGGGTCTTAAAGTAATTTGTTTGTATATAAGTATGCAAGCATTAAAATTCACTTACATCTTGAGGTTACACATGATACTGTTAGCATTCTAATGATCACTCACAAGTGTTTTAATGGAATCAATTAATACTCAGAGCATTTATCATTTTTTAAATCTAGTATTTCATGTGGAGTACTTTTAGTGCACAACCTAAGGTTTTGTACATCCTTGAAATTTATTTATTTATGCAATTTTATTATTTTTTGACATACTTTTTATAGAGTGATTTCTAGCATTTAGGGGAATTATAATTATATCATGTTTATTGAGCCCTATGAGCCCTCAACACATCCACCTAAAGCTCATTGTTTGTCCTTAAGCTTTACACATTACAACCATTATAGGGTAAGAAGAATAAAGTCTATTTTAAATTTACAAGCGTTTAAACATGTAGATCAGAGAGAGAAAATAAGAGACCATGACTACACACACTGAGTCATAAATTCATTTCTTGGCATATTTGCTAGCTTTCTAGAGTGCCCCCAACATCATGTACATGTTTGGAGTTCCCCCCATGCTTTGTATATTTTTCTTTGACCAATTTTATATTTCTAAGCAAGGTCATTTTCACTATTGTGTGCGTATTTGCATATTCATATTTAACAAGTATCACTAGATCTTAATTTATTAAAGATAAGTATTGAAACTCTATACGAATGCCCTACCACTAGATTATATATAATTATGCAGATAAGTGTTATAAAAGGGCAAACATGGAGTGTAATGGAGTGAGTTCACAATTATATTTGATCTTAAATTTGAGGTTCATTTGATTGGCACTTAGAATTTTTTTTTTGGCTTGGAGAATTAAATTGAAAAATGGTAACATCTTGGCCATACAATAGATCTTGGAGCCAAACTTTTATTATCGAAAACTTTTTTCGACCCTAAGACAATGGTCTAGATAGATTGATATCCTTTTTTTAATTGAAAAGTGCACTTCTATTAATATAACAAGATATAATACAATGTTAGTCATACAAAAAAGATAGGTGGAAAAGTCACACCCCAAAAGTAAAACCATACTGAGCTAAACAAGCCTCGGTAAGAGAACAAAATCATAAAGAGGGCTAACCCAAGGCCACATCAACTAAAGATAAACTAACTCAAGTGTACATCAACAAAAAAATGGGTAGATGAAAGATCAAATAACAAGGAGATCATTAAGTAGCAACAACAAACATGGCAGTAGGTGGAGGAGGAGGTAGAGGATCCTATGAATTTACTCCCCGTTCCCATTGAATGGGGGGATCCTCATCAACTAGTAAGGGATGCCAACCATAATTTTGTTGCTTATTTTTAGATTCATCCTATATGATAGGCGAAATGGCAAGAGCCAACTAATAAAATTTGTCCTGTAGTGGGGGAGCCCAATTTCCCCCTCCACCACTATTTTTGTTAGATAAATCAATCCCACCATGGGGTGGGGAGTGCCTACATAAGTGAGGATAAGGTTTCCTCTATATGCAAAATCACTGGCACTAGCCCCCACACCCACACCCCTAAGGTGCATAGTGGTTGCATGGGAGATCAGGAGGCTCATGACTAACAACACACAATACATTCCCTCAATGGTCCAAGAGAATTCACAGATGATGCAACTCTAACCAGACATTATCTGTTTGACTCTAGATTTTGAGGGTAGCATTTGGAATCATAACTTTGTTAGTTACAAAAAATATCCTTTCCATATCTTCATGACTAAAACATGCTTTATTTCTAGATATCCAAATTTAAAAAGTAATGTCAACATGAAAAAATTTCCAAAATCAGTTGTATCTTGCAAGAAGTAACGTGGAGTCCCCCAAGATATCCACTTTCCATGTGAATAATTCAATCTGGAAGGGCATGAATCCATCTCCAAGTAGACTGAGCATTAGGACATAATCACACTTACATTAGGATCATCCCTTTTGTTCCACCTTCTTTGTTGTTGCAGTTCCCTTTCCAATCCCACAATCTTATTCTCACTCGAGATCTATGTGTCAACCATATTCTGGGTTTAAGTTCAAATTTAGTCTCTTCTACTCAGCGCTTCACCATCCACTTCTACATCACACACAATCCCATTATGCCCTAAATAACTACTCCATGTTAGTAGGGGTAGGCACCATGGCCTTTTCCACAACCAACATATTAATAAGAATAAGTAATCATTAAATAAACTTCGCTCAGATGCCTCTGACAAACAAGTCTGTGCAACTTCGAAAGCCAGGTATCCTTGAACAAAAAAATCCTTAATATAACCATCGATGTTAATTTTCATCCAATGATCTATCTCATGGGTCCAGTTAGTATCCAAAGTTTGTAGGTTGTCTAATTTCTCTTTTGTCCAAAATATAAGTTATGTCCTTCTCAACTAAAAACAATAATATTCCAATATAAATAACCATGCCATTAGTAGTCTAGACAACTCACTATAAAATTTCATTTATTTGTTCATATATATGCTCTCTAATAACTTATTTCATAGTCTTCCCTATTTTCTTTGCTTCTTATTCTATGAAATTATGGATTCTTTCAACTAACCATATCTCTACATCTCTCTATCCTAGTATCCATCTCAACATGTTTCAACAAAAGAATTCCATGCTCACTGTACCATTGTTAGCAGAGGTTCCTGGAAAGTCCATAAGAACTTGATAATGGGGAGATAAATCATGCAATATATATATTAATAGATAGCACCAAATCATACACTAACATATTTTATGAGAATTAGACATGTTTACAATTAACTACTATAGATTGTCAAAAATGTAAATAATCCAAAAATAGGTATTCTTTCATATTAACAGATAGAGATATAAACATGATATAAATGCAAAAGGGAATATATTAACCATAATGTAACACACAAGGAACTAATAATCGTGAGGTAGCCATATCATAATCTCTATTGATCTCTATCATGATTGTAACTCCTTTATAATGTGATAACAAAGTACATATAACCTTCTTCACATGACTCTATCACTTTGCACTCCTCCTTTCACTATAGGATAGAACAAGACCTTTCACCTTTTGTAGATGTTAGAATTGCAAGTGTTTGGAATAAGAAAAAAAGATGTATATATTACAAAACCATGCACTACACACACATGTTGATTATAAATAATCTGTGATTTTACAATCCTAGGGCACTGTGCATGCTCACACACACATCCTTTATTTACTTTGAAGTGTATGCTCACACATAATTATAAGCAGGGAAAAATATAGACACCTAAAGATGGTCCCAAGGCATTTATTAGTTGTTAAATTGCATGATTTTAGTGAACATTTATATTTTTCAATAATTGGTGTATACTAAGCATCATTGGTGTGTTTGTTGAGTGCCATCATGTGTCCAACTTCTTCTCATCCCCCCATACTTATCTTTATCTTTTTGGGTTTCCCAGAATTTGTGTTTGGAGCACCCTTAGAGATTTTAGGTTTGGCTATAATGCTTATATCCCTCACGAAAGCTCCTTTTGGTCTCTGCCAATTCATGTTACACTCGTTCCATTTCTTTCAATTTTTACACTATTAGTTGTTGGATGTTATTTTTGGCACAATAATTGGGTCCTAATTGAGTTTGTTTGTCTATAAATATGCAAGCATTGAAATTCATTTACATCTTGAGGTTACACATGATATTGCCAATGTTCTAATGAACACTCACAAGCATTTTAATGAAATCAAGTAATCCTTATACCATTTATCATTTTTTAGATCTAGTATTTCATGTGAAGTACTTTTGGTGCATGACCTAGGGTTTTGTACATCCTTGAAATTTATTTATTTATGTAATTTACTATTTTTTGACATATTTTTATAGAGTGATTTATAGAATTTAGGGGCATTATAATTAGATCGTGTTTATTGAACCTTGTGATCCCTCAACACATGCCCCTAAAGCTCATTGTTTTTTTCTTAAGATTCACATATTACAACCATTATAGGGTAGCAAAAATAAATTTTATTTTTCAAGTTACAAGTGTTGAAACATGCAGATCAAAGAGAGAAATTAAGAGACCATGACTACACACTAAGTCATCAGTTCATTTCTTGGCATATTTGTCAGTTGTCTGAAGTGCCCCCAACATCATATACCTGTTTGGAGTTTCTTCTAATGCTTTGTACATTTTTCTATGATCAATTTTATATTTATAGGTGAGATCATTTTCACTATTATGTGCATATATGCATATTCATATTTAACAAGTATCACTAGATCTTAATTTATTAAGGATAAGTATTGAAACTCTATACGAATGGCCTACCACTAAGTTCTGAATAATTATGTTGATAGGTGTTCTACAAGGGCAACACAAGAGTGTAATGGAGTGAGTTGTTTATAATTATATTCAATCTAAAATTTGAGGTTCATTCGATCGGAACTTAGAAGTTTTGTTTTTGTCTTGGAGAAGTAAATTAAAAAATCGTAATATCTTGGCCATATGATAGAGTTTGGAACCAAACTTTTATGGTGGAAATATTTTTTCAACCCTGACACAATGGTGTAACTAGATTGATGTCCTTTTTTATTATTGAAAAGTGCACTTTTATTAATATAACAAGATATAATACAATGCTAGTCATACAAAAAATATGGGTCGAAAAGTCAAACCCCAAAAGCAAAATCACGTCAAGCTAAACAATCCTCGAGAAGAGAACAAAATCACAAAGAGGGCCAACCCAAGGCCACACAAACCAAAGCTAAACTAACTCAATTGCACATCAATGAAAAAAGGGTAGATAAAATCACAAACAATAAGAAGCTCATTAAGCAACAACAACGAACATGGCGGTAGGTGGAGGAGGAGGAGGCAGATTATCTTGTGAATTTCCTTTGCATCCCCCTTGAGCATGGGGATCCTCATCAACTGGTAAGGGATCTCAACCATCATTTTGTTGCTTTTTTTGGATTCATCCTATTTGATAGGTGAAATGTCAAGAGACAACCAAGAAAGAATATCCTATGGTAGGGTAGCCCAATTTCCCCCTCCACCACTATTTATGTTGGACTAATCAATCCCATTATGGGGCGAGGAGTGCCTACAAAATTGAGGAGAAGGGATCCTTTGACTATGAGATCGTTGGCACCGACCCCCATGCCCATGCCCCCAAGGGGGAGAGTGGTGGGGAGGTCAGGACGATCATGACTGATAGCACACGACACATTCCCCCAATGGTCCAAGAGAATTTGTAAATGATGCAACTCCAGCTAGAATTTATCTATTTGACTCTAGATCTGGAGGGTAACATTAAAAATCACATCAACTTTGTTAGTTATAGAAAAGCTCCTTTCCATATCTTCCTGACTAAAAACATGATTTATTTCTAGATTTCCAAATCTAAAGCAAGGAAAATCTGCCAAAATTTGTTGTATCTTACAGGAAACAAGGCAAAGTCCCCTAAGACAGTCATTTTCCATGTGAATAATTTAGGATGGAAAGGCATGAGAGGTTGTGAGTCCATCTCCAAGACGATTGAGCGTGAGGACATAACCGAAAAAGGTGTTTAAGGGTTTTTGGGTGGTGACAAGCAAGGTAGATGGGGTTTGAGACCCCCATGTGCTTGAGTCGATCACTAACAGTCAAACCTTGATAAAGAATACATCAAGGAATATGGGCTTTCTTAGGCTCAATAAGCACTGACTAGATATTATCAAACCTTCTAGACCATATAGAGGGAAAAGATATAAGATTCCATCAATGATTAAGGATTTCAATGTCAATGTGTTGATGAGCCAAAAGATTATACCCTAGCCAAAGAGAATAAAAATTAAAGGGCATAGTTGTAGTAACACCAATTTTGTGCAAGTAATCCTTGAGTGTGGAATTTTGCAACTCAGCAATGGATTCTACGTCTTCATATTTAAGATTAAACTTAGCCTTCAGAATATTCCATGGGAGCCAATCATAGTTTATCTTATAAACCAATTATCTAATTATTTTAATAACATTTTAAAACACTCTCAACTTTAGATCCAAGTGACCATGGCAAAGGGGAGTTTTTTATAATTGAGCGTAGGAGACCACCATGGGGAATGAGAGTTTAGAGAAAGACCATTTCTAAACCCATCCCCCATCCAAATAAGGTGAGGTTTGAGCCTCTCCCAAGCCTTCTAGATGCTTTGCATAACAAAAGTGTCATTGATCTTAACAAGAACAAGGCTAATGAGAAGGTTGCGTAAACCAATCCCTTGCCAAGCCTTTTTGCCAAAAGGTAGTCCTTGAGAAATGTAATGTCTCAACAATATTTTCCAAGCTTCATCACCTTTCAAGCCTCTAATGATCCATTTAACATTGAGGGTAAGATCTTGGAGCTTAAGCTCTCAAACTTGTTTAGGTCGACAACAAATGGCCCAAGCAACTCTATAAAAACCATGATGGCCTTTAGAGTTGGCCCACAAAAAACCCCTCAAGATTTTCTCCAACTTAGCATAGGAGGAATTAGACGGAGCCTAGCAAGAAGAGTAATAAACTTGAGTAGCAACCAGGGCCTTGGAGAAGATTTGAAACTTTCCTACTAAAGTCAAGGGTTTGGTGATCCAAAAAGATATTTTTCTCAACCCTTTGAACCACATAAGACCACAAATTAGAGGGCGGGATTTAAATTCAAAGGGAATGCCAAGGAATTTAAATTTAACTCCCAGGGGAATCGACTTCCGTTGATATCCCTCCAACCAGGGAGGTTTGGGAGAAAGAGATTGGTGATAACATTGAGTCTTTTGCCATTGGATGGAAGATCTAGAAGCAAAGCAAAAAGTGTTGAGTCATTCCATAACATATTTAACAAAATACTCTTCCTCAGAACACCCTTCCTCTTGAAGGGTGATAAAGGAGTCATCTACAAAGTGTCCATTAATAAGTTAATGGTCCTAATTGGGATGAAAATACCCTTTACCAAATCCCTAAAATCATAATTAGCCACAAGATAGTTAAATCCCTCAGTAGCCTACACATAAAGAGAGAGAGCTAGAGGGCAACCCTGCATGATAGAGAGATGAAGCTCAAAGAATTGAGATTGAGTACCATGGATAGTGATACAAGCATTAGCAACCTGAAAAGCATGTTGACAGTTTACACAAACTTGAGGCCAAACCTACGAGCCTGAAGCATTGCTATAATGAAAGGCCACTCAATTCGATTATATGCCTTGTCAAAATCAATCTTGATAAATAAGGCCTTCTGACTAGAAATCCTAGCCCATTCCATACCTTCCCAAACAATAATGACATTGTCTAGAATGTATCTATGTTGAATAAAACATGTTTGTTCACTCCTAAAAATTAAGGGGATAAGGTGTTTAATTTTGAGGGCAAGAGCTTTAGCAATAATTTTATAAGACACATAAAGAGGGTGATAGACCTCCAGTTGGTGATAACTTCAAGATCCCCAGCCTTAGGAATAAACTTGATGATACCTTGACTGACGAGAGATCCCAAAGAGTTGGACAAAACAATTTCATAATAGACTTTATGAAGATCAGGACCCATAGTATCTCGTAGGGTTTGATAGAACTCACAAGAAAACCCATCAACTCAAGGGGATTTGTCATTGGCAATCTACGTAATGTTTTCCTTGAGAATATTCAAGCTGGGAGGTCTCTCACAAGTAACTCTTTGTGCTTGTGAGAGCTTGCACATGACAACATCAAGGCATTGAGAGAGTGTGGCTTCGTGAGCATGAGTGAAAGGTTGGGCTGCATAAACCCCCTGATATTGTTTAAAAAAAACTTGTAGTATATCAAGCAATTTGGTAAATCTAGGGGTAGCATCTTTAATGGCTTTAATTCTGGCAATAGCTTGTTTGGATCAAAGGAGAGAAAAGAATTCTTTGGTCACTTTATCTATGATCTTCAACCAATGCATCCTATCTCTGAGTTGTGCTCCTCTAACTTTGTATGCCTCTTCAATTTGGATTTTATGTCTCCGAAAGTTGCTTGATTCTAAAGGTGAGTATTAAAAGGTGAGGCCTCAAGTTCCTATGATACCCAAAGGTACACATCATTTGTGGTAAAATGTAGGTGTTGTCAAAAGACAATAGCTTGCTTACCACAAATCTGAAGAAAAGTGGTAGTGCAAGCAATGGCATTAGCCCACAAACAATCCAACCAAAATCCTCAAAGGGTCTGGAAACTAGGGCCAAATTTGAATAATTTGCTCAACAGTTCACTCATTTCTACGATGAGCAATAATGAGATAAAACTATGATTTATGGGATTTAACCTGAGGAGTGGTCCATTCAAAATTGAATCAAATAGGATGATGGTCTAATGAAAGGGTGTCAGGGAGCATAACTACCAGTTGGCCATGCATAGGCGCACAGAAAAAAGGTCTTGTTCAACAAGTAGAGATCGATCAAGATGCTTAAGAACTTTATCTTCTCCCTGACAAAAAATAAACCATGTGAACCAAGGGGAATCAAATTCTCTCCTTTGGTGGTGGTTGGGATCAAACACCTCGAGTTTGTTACGCATGTAAAACCATGCCTTCCACTCTATAGTACACCAATGCATGGGAAGGTGGCCTTCTTTGTCTTCATGGGACTCAACCATGTTGAAGTCATCGCATAAGATCTAGTGGGCATCTGAAAGTGAATCATCGAACCATCTCTAGAGCAAAGTGTGTTTCACCACATCATTGGATACATATAGGTTAACAAGACCAATAATGCAATTATCAAAATTGAATAACATCCAGATAACTCGATGGGTGGGGTCTAAACCCCAAGAAATAATATTTTGAGAAAGTTCAAGAGCCAAAAGAGTGACAACACCACCACAACCAAGCTCGTGACAGGTGGCCTGACATAAAGCCCTAGGCCAAATAATGGAAGCAATGAACTGAAGGAGGAAGTCATAAATCTAGACTTCTTACATGCAAAAAAAAATCATATTAAATTTTTTTGACAATTATTTTGTATACTTACATGCCGGACTAGTAAGGCCTCGAACATTCCATGAATAGACTAACATTGAAAAACATCAAGATTTGAATCATTTTCCTCTGAAATATTTGAGAGGGTTGCAAACTGATTGAAAGGTGCATCCCTAAAAAAAAAACTCTCCTAGCTTGAACAGTTGTCATTTATTTGGCACATACTCATCTTTCGCCATTGGCGAAGCACTGCGCGGGTGCTGCGAAACAACTTTGCGATTGAGAGTAATGAGATCGAGCTTGGAATATGGGATTGTCACCCCTGAAGGGGTTGTGAAGGAGTTGAGCTAGTAGAGTACAGGGAAGAAACAAATTTAGCAATCGCTTGAGGAGAGTAAGAAATAGGAGGTAGTGCTTTAACTTGAGTAGGAGCAAACATTTTGCTATGGGAGACCGAAGACCTAGTACCACTTGTGGGTCGATATATTGTGGGTTGGGGTTTGGCATTACCCAAGCGTGGAATATTTTTCTTATTAATGATTGTGGTCCAACTTACACGATTCCCACTTTGCGGTTTGGACTTAGACCCACTTTTATCCTGAGGAACAAGATGAGTGGGGACCATTAAAGGACATCCTCGAATCATATGATCTGAGGATTGACACATGAAACAAGTGTTTAGCACGATAATATAAAGCGCACGTTATGTGAATCAGTTATTTTTGACTTGAATCTCAATGGACACCTTGAGATCTTTGGTTAGGTCAAGCTCCCCACACACCCTTTTTTGAGGGTGGGTTGCATAGAACTTTGCTTGTTCATGGTAGATGAAACGTCCTAGGGTTTAATGAATTGGTCGACAAAATTTCATAGGGGGAGAGGCAAGCCATGAAATTCTATCCACACAAGGATATTAAGCTTGGCTTGTTGAGAACCCTGAAAGTCTCTAGTCTAATGAGAAAACACCACCAACGTGTTACGAATAAACTAGGGGCCATGATTAACAATAACCCTGCAGTGCTCGAGGTTAGTGAGATAAAATAGGGAAAATCCTTGGTAAGGCTCTGGACTCTTTCTAGTTTTACACCATGGCCTTCCCAATGGTTATGGACCCACTGCTTTAGGAGGCTCTCAAGGGGGACTCGACCCACAAAGTAAGCATCCAAAGTGAAAATTTCAAAATAGTTACATGTTTTTATCAAACTTAGGGAAATCAAGCACAACATCAAGTAGACTCTGGGTCAGAACAAGTACCTCATGGTAAACTATTGAAACAATTTTTTGTTCTCGTTTCGGTGCCATTATTTCTCAAATTCCAACTAGCTATCCATGCATCAACCGATGCAGAAATGGTGGCAGCAACCATTTAATAGATGGCTTACAAAACCGCCCAAAGGGTGGAGTGCCACCCTGACCCAACATAATAAATCTATAATTAAAACAGAATAAACCTTATCTAGATCTACTATGATCGATAATGTGACAAAGATGGATGAAACCCTAAAAATCTGCAGACATCTTGCACTTCATATGGCTCCTCACCGAAATTCTCTTCTCATCATCAATGTGATATCCTTTATCACCAATCGATAAAAAATTGATAGAAAAAATAATTTAAGATTGATATCTCTCAACATATTTTAAATAAACTTCTTCAAAATTTCTATACTAATTAATTAGACATTATTATTATTTTATACACATATTACTTAATCTGATTTAAGATTATTTATATTATAATTACTAATAATGCAATCATTCTATCACAACTTATTACCAACGCCCAGGGAAACAAAAAATTCGTGTAAGACTGCTCATGACCCGCCTTAAATACATCGAATCGAATTGAAAATAATTTGGAGACGTGGAAATCCATGAATCACAAGAAAAGTGTACCTTCACATTGACAATGATTTGGAACGGAATCTATAAGAGAGGTGCCCTCTCGTAAATTCAAAACAGAGCAAGGTGTCCTGTACTTACAAGCGGTTCGTGGGGGGAGGGTTCCTTGCTCTCCAAGTCAGTTTCGCCTCGCCGGATTCTCTCTTTCAAATCCAATACGTCACTGCGTTCCTCATTCACAGGCACTTGCTCGGTAGCTTCCTAAGAAGATTATTTTTGACCCTTGAGTCGGTGCCAGGTTGCCTCACATTTTTATCAGGCTATAAATACGTTTGCCGAGGCCTCTGTTTACTCAATCTATCAATCACATAACACCCATTCAGATTTTGAGAAGAAATGTGTCCTCCCAGCAAGAGAAGGAACCTGTGGGGATTGAGGAGCCCTTCTCCCAATGTAAAAGAGGCCTTCAATGTGCTAGACAGAGATGGAGATGGAAGGATTGCTTTCAATGATCTCCAAGACTTCTTCCACACCCACAAACAATATCATCTCAGCAGAGAGGAGATTCAGTCCATGATCTCTGTAGCAGACAAGGACCAAAATGGGTTTGTGGAGTTTGAAGAGTTTGAGGGGCTTATGACTGCTCTGATGATGGTAGAACAAAAAACTGAAGGAAACGGTGTGTTGGAGGAGGCATTCAGAGTGATGGACAGGGATGGAGATGGGGTTGTGAGTGTGGGAGATTTGAAGAGCTTTATGGGTGATGCAATGCACAATGTGAATGATGAGGATGCTGTGGGGATGATTGAGGCAGCTGGTGCTTGTGCTCAGTCAGGCATCTGCTACAAGGATTTTCTGGCTCTCATGATGATGATGATAAATGGGTCCCAATGAGTTGCTCAAATTTTGCTTTTCTAATCTGAAACGTTTTTTCTCCTCTATCAATGTAATGATTTTTGTTAAATGCGGGTCAGAGTTTTTTCAATTTTTGCTTCTGGAATCACTCAATACATTAAACAACAAAATATCATGTATGAATGCTTATTTTTTCAATCCATATTTTTGATATGATAGAGTGCACTTTTCAATCAAAATTACCTATAACCAGATGCCTAGAAAAGCGAATCACCAGATGTGTATAATAAGAATGAGCACACATTTTCAGGCAAGAATGAAACGAAGTAACATTTTTGAGCTAGCATGATAGGGTTTATCATAGTTTGTCCTCTCTTTTAATCCAAATTTTGACTAGTACTTCAAAAAATATATAAAAAAAAAGCGAAGGGTAGCAATTTGAAACTTAAAACCCAAGCCAAGTCGCCCCCTGGGACGTTGCACAGGGGATTTTTGGTTCCAGGGCATCGATGCTGGTTCTTTTAGCCGAGCAAGAACGGGACGAAGGCATAGAGGACGAGTTAGAGCAGCATGAGTTTGTCTCTTTGGATCATGGTGTTCACTCCCCAGATTTTGACAGCAACAGAGCACGAGCCAGTAAGCAATATGCAGACCTTGATAAGGGCTTGTGCAGGGTTTCCTTAATCCTCCAATCCCAAATCTTCTTCTAACAATCCTCAATTTGTCTTGGGGACTGTCAAGATAGTTGGGGTCGAAGCCGGCGAAGCTTTGGAGGATTGTTGGGTGTACTCTGATTGTTGGATTGTTGTTGGTTCTAGTGAGCAGTCTTGAGAAGGTCTGCACTTCTCTTTGAGAATTTTTAGCTCTCTCTGCAGATGATTCCTCTCAGAAACTGAATCGTTACAGTTAAACCACCTTCTTGGTTAGGGATATCCCCATTGTCTTTTCCGATTTGTCACTCCTGTCTCTTTCTGATCCTTTAATCCTGGAGATGGAATCCGACATAGCTAGCAAATCATTGTTTGGTAAATGCGTTGGCCTTTCCTTGTCAAACAGAGAGCTTCCCAGTTGGGCTTCTTCCATGTGGATTTCAATCACTAGTCCATCTTTCTCCTCGCATGGCGAAGGTTTATTTTAGGTTATTTTTAGCTGCTCTGTTTATTGTGATTTCGTTAAGGACTTATGGGCCGTGGTTTTGGGGCAACCATGGGTTTTTCTTTTCCCCGTGGTCCCCCTTCTTTTGTGCGGAAAAGGCAACCATCTATGCTACCCCTATTTGGCTTAGATTTTATAATTTGTGCCCTATTTTAAGCAATGAGGATTGCCTTAAACAACTAATTGATTTGGTGGGATCTTTCTTTAAGATGGATGAGAGCTCTACAGGGAGTAGAATAGCTAGGGTTTGTGCCATCATTGATTTGTCCAAGCCTCTTTTTCATTATATTAAGGTGGATTTTTCTCGAGTTTTTTAGGTTCAATTCAACATTTACAAAAGTTCCTTTTTTTTGGGGGTTTTCAATACAATCAAATTGGTTATTGTGTTGCTTTTTGTTCTTCCCAAGTTTCATTAGGTTGCCAGAGGTTTTGGAAGAAGGAAGGTCCTTTTGAAGATGAGTTTTTCTAGTACAACCATGGTATCTTTGATGCTTAGTGTACCACTCATTTCCCTCCTCTTATTGATCCTTTGGTCCCTCTTCACGATTCGATGGTGGTGAAGGGGATTTCGAGTCTCGAGGGGAATTGGCTTCTCAACTTTCAAACCCTGATGGTTACAAAGATGAGAAGCAAGTTGACAGTCTTTGGGGGGATTAGGGGGTGTCTCCTAGGTTCCATAACCCTATCTCTTCCAACACTGGGGGTAGGAAACCTAAGGTTAATCTAAGAGTGTTGGCAAAACGTATAGGCCAAAGATCTAAGACAAGAAATGGAAGAATTAATTAAAGATTGTTGCCAAAAGACGTTGGAGGATTTCTCTTCCAGGGGAAGATTGCTTCCTGCCTACGGTTGATTCTTCTCATCTTGGCTTCTTGGGTTTATTGCTGATCTGTGGGTATGATATGTAGTTTTGATTTTTTGGGGGTACTCCCCAAGTTATGTTATTTGTTCACTTCTCTTATGGTTATTGATTTCCAGATCATTGTTGATCTGTGGGCATGATATGTAGTTCTGATTTTTTGGGGGTACTCCCCAAGTTATGTTATTTATTCACTTCTCTTATGTTTATTGATTTCAAGATCTTTGTTCCCCTGTGATTCATTGTCATTTGTTAGGTGGTTCTTTCTCTTTGGTTCTTTCTTGTTAGGCTTTATGGTTATTTTTGTGTTTGAAAGGTTACATGTTGGAGTTGCAGTCTTTGTGGATTGGGCCCATGTTGTGTCCCAACACCGGTTTGGAGCTTTGGTTTATTTAAAAGCTCCCTTGGGGTTTCATAGCTCCGTTTAAAATTGTTTACCCTAATTAAAAGAAAAAATAAAATCTCATTAATATTAATGCCATTCCACTCCTTGAATCACAAAAGAAAGATGAATGTCAATTGTTTTGGATCTCTATTGTAGAAAAGTGTTACCTGTTTGTTTTAACTTCTTACCCATGTATGCAAAAACTTCAGAAAGCATAAAGGGTTGCCTCAAGGGTTTGATCTGCTTTATGAGTATATTAGGTGAGTGTAATTATGAGTTATGATAGCTCTCTTTTATTATTTCTAATATTATATTTCTTAACATGGATTAATAGGGTTAGTAAAAAATCTTCTACGACTTGCAAAATTTAAATTTAGAGATGATGACTCATTTAATATGATGTAGGAAACAAGTTTTGACCTTGCTCCATTTAAAATTGTTTACCCTAACTAGAAAAAAATGAAAAAATAAAATCTCATTAATATTAATGCCATTACACTCCTTGAATCACCAAATAAAGATGAATGTCAATTGTTTTGGATCTCTATTGCAGAAAAGTGTTCCCCGTTTGTTTTAACTTCTTACCTGTGTATGCAAAAGCCTCAGAAAGTATAAAGGGTTTCCTCAAGGTTTGATATGCTTATTTATTTATTTGATCAGTTAACAGCCGGGTTGAACGGTCCCATACCCTTTACAACAAATAACCGAAAGATAAACAAGACATATCAACAAGACAAAAAGGGACAAAAAGACAAACCCAGAGGCTAAACTTCCCTATTGCCAAACTTTCGCCAACTGTCAGCTAAAAAACCTAAAGGTAGCCAAAAGGAAACAGAGCCAAACAAGCTATTTTGATTCAGAGTAGAAGACCAGCTACTTGGTCTCAGTACTAGCACTTTTGTTGTTTCTACCCCTAGTTCGACTCCCAACAAACTGATCCTTACCATCATCCTGTCTCTTCTGCTTGAGGTTAGAGGATTGAAACTCCCTTTTTTCTTCCTCGAGAACTTGGGTGGCTTCCTCCTCTTTTTCATGCTGGGTGGGTTTACCTTTAGGGGTGCAAATCGGGAGACCTTTTTCCACATTAGTCATTGCCGACTCGGGACAGAGGAATCCTTTGAGCCTCTCATACGCATCAACACTTTTGCTGCAAAGGAGCTTCTGGATCGCAATCTTTGTATTCATATTTTGGAGGGAGTCCTCAATTTCCGCTTTGTCATTGAACCCAAAGACCCCTTTGCCTTTACTAGCAAGCAGGTGGACAAATATAAGGCTCTCCAAGTCTGGTTTGGGATCCTGTTGCACATGTTTAGCCAACTTCCCCAAATCCTACTCTTGTTCACCTCCAAAGTCTGACTGAGTGTAGTACCCTTCCTCCTCCTTTGAATTATCCTTTCCACTATTGATGTCAATAGCTTTGGTGATAATATTAGACCATTGTGGCTCTCCGTGCTTGATCAATAACAAGATTAGGTCTTGATGGATTAAATCCGCCAACAGATTCTTTTTGAAATTCAACACCGAAACCTCCAAAGATTGTAGCAGGAAGAAAGGGATGCTAATAGTATGGCCTTTAAAGTGGTTAAGATGAAAGAAATGATGCAAAAAGATAATGGTGTGTTTTCCCTCAAGTGTAATGTACCTCATAATTTGAAGATAGACCTCTGGGCATTTCCTCGACAGTGCGGCTCTCATAAACCCTTGTGTTACGAATGCTTAGGTTTCTTATTTTCCTTCTTGTAGAAGATGCTTAGGAGCTCCTCCTTCCGCCTCTTATCTTTGAATGCTTTGACACCATTGCATTTCATCCCCGTAGTTTCACCAATGAGTACTTCAGTGATCTGATTTTTCAGACCATGCATTCTTAGTTCACGATCTTTCCAGCCACAGGCAAAATCATTGGAGAACGTAGTGTCATGCCTGACCAGATGTTTCATAAATGAAGCTAGCCCTCCCTTTACCATTTTATGCCATACGTACTCATTTTCCTTAACATCAGCATAAGAGATCGGCTCAAATCGATCTTTGTCCCCACCCATTTTGTGAAAATGCAAATTGCTTCTACAGTCTTCGCAATATATGCTCTTTGAGAAGGAGATGGGAAGCTTTTGAAAAAAAGAGCCCAAATCAGTCATATGATGCAAGCTTGAGGCTCCCCAAACATGCAAGGCCTTGGTAATTATAGCCTTGCACATATAAAAGTCACCACAAATGATCTGTGTTTGTATCATAATTAATACACCCATTATGACTTTGTGTGATATGTCCCTTCTCCAATTCGACAATCTGGATGACGTCATCCAAAAAATTGCTCTCGTGCCAAGTGATAAATTTGCTTCTTAGGAATCCAATGTTTGCCATGCAATCAACACCCCTATTACCTTCCCTATAAACATGCCCTATGGAGACCCCTTTGAAGCGAGTCAACAAGTTTTTAGCATCCCTGATGATTCCAGAAATGTTTCATGAGGAATGAGAAAGGCCTTGTAAGCAGTTGATAATGTTCATCGAATCTCCCTCAATTTGGATGAACTCCATGCCAAGATTGACCACCAACTCAATCCCCCAAAGTGTCGTAGTGGCTTCTGAGACATGATTGGTTTGAATCCCTAACGGACCCACATAGGCTGCTCTGATATTTCCAGAAGAATCTCTAATCACACCTACTCCCATAGGCCCTGGGTTCCCTTTCGCTGCCCCATCAAAGTTCAGCTTAAACCGCGAGGGAAGAGGAAGCGAACACTTGACTTTAGACCTATCAACCCCCTTTGCTTGAGTTTTTCCTGGGATGACCAGATTGAGCTGATTCATAATTCGTGAGAAGAAAGGAGAGCTAGGTTGATCAAAAGAAGAAGCAAAGGAAGACCAATTTTCATAAACAAAGGCCAAGACCCGTTTGGAGGTGGAAGAAGGATTAGGTCTGCGGTTCTCAAAGATGCAAGAATTCCTAGCTTTCCAAATGCCCCAAAAAATATGGGGGAGAACCAGGTTCCACCAGAATTTTAGAGGGGGAGCTTCCTAGGGAGGCTTCCATTGGGTGATCAAGTCCTTAATGGAGCATGGAGTAACCCAAGATAAGTTAGAAATGCTGAAAAATAGACGAAGCCAAAGAGCAGGAGAGGAACAAATGTTCAATAGACTTGGCTTCCGACTTGCAAAGAACACATCTATTAGGGATGTGGATGCCTCTTCTTACCAGATTGTCCATAGTTAAAATCTTGTTTTGGGCTGTCAACCAGAAAAAAACACTAATTTTGGGGATGAGGTTTTTAACCCAGAGCTCTTGCCAGTTCTCATGCTCATCCTCCTGGTCCCAAAGGGAAGAATAACCAAATTTAACAGAGTAAAGGCCACTGGGATCATGTTTCCAAATGAGGACATCCTCCTTCGAAAAAAAGTTGATGTGAATGTGTTGAATAGAGTCATTTAAGTCTTGAAGGAGGCGGGCCTGTTGCTGGTTCATGTTGTTTTTTACTAGAAGTTTCCACTTCTTCGTCCCATTCCTCTCCTCCCAATAATCCGACACCTTGTGACCATACGTTTCTTTAAAGAATGAGATCAATTCCAAATCTTGGAAGGAGGAAACCAAAGGGGAGTTGATCCAGGGGTCAAGCCAAAAGTCTATTATATTTCCTTTGCCAACATTCCACTTGAGTCCTTTGCTAAGAAGAACCTTCCCAGCGTTCAACGCTTTCTAGAATGTTGAGTCGTTGCTGGGACCAATTTTCTAGAGGAAGTAGTGACCTTCCCCATAATTCAGGTATTTGGCCCTAATGATTTTAGTCCACTGGTTATCTTCCTTAATCACCCTCCAACCTTGTTTAGCCAACAGAGCTTGATTCATGTTTTTAACTCTTCTTAACCCCAATCCTCCTTTCGAGGTAGGGCAACAAGCTTTATTCTAGGAGATAAGCGGGAACCTGAATCTATCTTCAGAACCTCTCCATAGGTAGATCTTCTGAATGTGTTCAATTTGGTCTGCGATCCTTCCAAGGATGATGAAAAGGGACATGAGATAGACGGGAATGCTTTGAAGAGAGCTCTTTAGAAGTTGTAACTTTTTCACTTGGGATAGTAAGTTCCCTTTCCAACCTGCGAGTTTTCTCTAAATCCTGGTAGGTCCCTGTTTGATTTGCTTTACGAGTATATTATGTTATTGTAATTATGAGTTGTGAGATCTCTGTTTTATTATTTATAATATTCTATTTCTTAACATGGATTAATAAGGTTAGTAAAAAATCTTCTACAACTTGCAAAATTTAAATGTAAAGATGACGACTCATTTATTGTGATCTAGGAAGCAAATTTTGACCTTTCTTTATGTTATTTAAGTCTTAGACCTTTAGTAATGGATGAGGTAAGATATTTGAGGTATTTGAATACTTTAAGGGTCAAAGCATCCTTTTTAATGCATTGGAAAGAGAAAAATAAACGGGGATATAAGAAGAGTTATTAGAGTTGTAAGAGGGGTATAGTGCCATGTAATATGGAAGAAGTTATTGGGATTTATGGAAGAAGTTATTGGGATGTAAGGAGAAGTAATGATTTACAAGACTTATGGTACAAATCTTGAGAAGGGAGAAGATGTGGGAAGGGAGAAGATGTGTCAAGAGTCTATTGGGTGAGCATTTGAAAGACTTTTCTATAAGCATTAGAAGTCCATGCCTTATGGGGACTTTTTTTTTAGGGTGATTGCTTTTAGATCTTTAGTTTTCTTAAGTACTAGCTATAATGGACTTTACATTCGGATTATAAGGAAGGAAATCTTATAAATGGAGGACAAAAGGCCTTAGGATTCATATCATGACATTATCTCATTCCTTATTTTAAATTTTATATTGAATACATGCTTCTTTTTACTACTTTAAAAATAAAGTTTTGTTTTAGTTACAAAGCAATTTTTGGATTTTAATTTATTTTATTGGAAAAAATTGTGCCTTTGGCCATATTTATGTTTATTTTTTTATGAATGTTTTATAAGGTTTTTTATTTGAATAAAAATAGAAAGGTTAGGTTTTCAAAAGGGCTAACCTCTTGAGTATGTGTGAGAATTTTAGAGGCTTGGACTTATGTGTATATATTTTTATTTTAGAAGGAAGTTTAGAGAATGATTTGGGTAAGATAGTAAAATCAATTCTCCCATATTTTCAAAAGGCTTGTTGGAAATTTCCCCCAATTACCTTGGAAATTTTGTGTTATTTTTATAGAATATAAGATAAGGTTTTTAACATGGTTACTTCTTTTGTCATGAGATTCCTCCCTCCTTTATTAGTAGTAAATATGATTGGATTACCTTGTTGGTTTGCGAAAGATTGTGCTTGAGAAAGAAAAAATGAAAACCATCGTAATTAAGTTTAGAGGTGTTTATTTGAGATTTTTTTATACCCTTTATTCTTAAGTTTATTTGAGATCTTTTTATATCCTTTATTCTTAAATTTATTTTCTATTCTTTTTTTAAGATTCTTGTTTTAGATGTTGATTAAAGTGTCTTATTTTATGATGTCAAGATGGTTGGGAGGTGACAACTTCCTCCCTTATTCATTTGAAGATTTGTTTTAGAACATGTATTGAATAAAATGTTTGGAGTTTTTTTTGGTTGTTGAAACCTATGAAATATTAAATTATAACTTTTTATGCCTTGTAAAAGTATCTTTATTCTTGAGAGTATTTTAAATATGTAATAATTTATATTACTTGAAAGGTTTTGAGGTTGTCGTAAATCTTGTGTCCCTTTAATTGAATAAAATAAATTTTAATTATACGAGTTTTTATATAATATTTATACAAAAGCCATTTTGAAAAAGGAGTATGACATTCATACTTAAGGAATTGAAAAGATAAATAAACATTGTTGTTAATTGCATTTAAATTTTGTTAAAATTGCTTTAAATGATAAAAAGCCCTATCTGATTGTTTTAGAAATGTAATTTTTATACAATTAAAACCACATTTTAATTTCTTTAAAATATAAATGTAATTTTTATATCATTAAAATCACATTTTAATTTTCTTAACACAACTTATTCATAGCTTGCTAATTTCACAATAATTTATGGTTTATTTTTAAGAAGTATAATTTTTAAAGTTATGAATTTTTAAAAAATTGAAGATTTGTAAATAGTTTTTGGTTCAATTTGTGAAGATATTTGAATTACAAAGATTTCATCAGGGATCAATTCTTGTTGTTAGTAAAATTTATCACGATATAAGGGATGAGATCAAGATCGTACTCTAGACAAACTTAGTGGAATAGTACCCCTCAAACTTTGGTTCTTAGCCTAAGATCACCACATAAAATAGTGGTCAACAAAAAATAATTGAAAACTTGATTTTAATGCATAACTTAATATAAATTATCATAATACATTCTCTCAATATATTTATCAAAAAATTAATAAAATAATTTTATTTGATAAAATACAAAATAATAAGCATTCTTTAAAAATTATATATATATATATATATATAATCATATTTTTTAATAATTAAATAAAATATATATACTTAATGGGAGTTTATAAGAAATCCCACCCTAAATTATAATATAAAATTAAAAATTAAATTTTTAGCATTGGAGGGTTTTCCACAACCTACAAACCCCGACAAAAATAAGAAAAAAAAAGAGATTTTAAAAGTATGCAAAAACCTCATGACCTCCATTAATGGAGGTCCATGGAGCTTTTCATTTTAAAAAAAAATAGGGACGAGGAATAGGGGAAGGGAGACGAGGCAGACTGCGTAACATGATCTTTAAGGCTATATGGAAGTCATTAATAGTCGTAGGGAGATTATATAAGGAAAACCATGGGCTTGAGGCAATTAAAGGTTGGTAGGAGCTTGAGTTGGAGGCTTTTTGGAAATTTTGAGCTTCAGGGTTTTTGGGAATTTTGAGCTTGAGGTCCTTGGTGACTTTTCAAATGATTTTGGGTCTCAGGGAAAGCTATTAAAATATTAGTATAAAATATTTAATTTTAAACAAAAATAATAGTTTGAGGGGTATGAGGTGGCCATTAATGTTTATCGAAAGTTTTTTCTTTTTTGAAGTTTTTTTTGGTCTGTGTGAGGTCTAGAGACATGCTAGAAGTGTTATGAAGAGTCAGAGAGATTGATAACATGCCCAACTCACTTTAAACCTATTATCCAACTCACTTTAAACCTATTATTAAAATAAAAATAGATTAAAATTAAGTAAACTAGTAAACCATTTAAAATCTTAGAGACTCCGTTATTGAAGGTCATCTAGGGGCTTAAGTGTGAAAAGGTTAGAGTATGGATAAATATTCCTCTAAATTATCAAGTCCTCTTCTTTAGACCTGCTTATACAAACTTAATAGTGTTAGTAGACATTTTATATAGGTTTATAAGGATTCTTAGGGTTTCTTATATCCGGTTAGATATGACAATTGAAATAACTCATATATAACGGTGGTAATGGGATGCTCCACTCTCATGGATCTAGCTAGAGATATTTTAGGCACCTTTTTGGGGTTGTATGAGATCTAGGCAATCTCTTAGTATCCATTTTATATAAAGCAAATCAATTTTATTTTAGAACACAAAATTTGATTTAAAGTATGAACCGAGCCTTTTCTTTGGCTAGAACCATTTGGGGTCCAATTCAAACCCCATAAGGCACTAAAGGGGTTCATTTGAACCTAATCAATGCCTAAACCTATCTCATATTATTTATGAATATTAATCAAGACTTCAGTGCTATGGGGGATGCCAAGATTGTTTAGGTGATTGTAGGTAGTTTGGATCACATTAAGCTAGTTGGTACAAGTGAAATCGACATGTGCATTGTGATGACCATGTGACTTTTTTTACTTTATCTACCGTGCCTATTTTTGTTGTTGCATGCTTTTGTTAATGTATGATGTGTCCCATGTATTTAAGATCTATTTTAACTCAATAAAAAAACTATTTTGTTGGTTTTATCCATGCAAATTTATGGGCATAACACTCTTCCTCCCTTCACTTTTTGATGTTCCTAGGTTTTTATTATGAGCATACTGGTATGCTCTTAGAATTTTACTTTTGTAGGCCCTTTTTGCGCTTATTTTCATTTTTTCAATGTTTCTCCATTTTTTGTTGGGTTTCATTGCCCATTATTTTTTATTTCATGCTAAGAGGGTCCTAATTTGAATTCAAGAAATCAATAAGTATACGAGTGCATTAACAAATTTAGGAATATGAAAGGAGATGATTTGAAAGATTCAAAAAGTTGTAAAAATAAAGGATTGCAATTAAACAAGTCAATAAGTATATGAGTGCATTAACACATTTAGGAATAGGAAATGAGATGATTTGAAAGAATCATAAAGTTGCAAAAATAAAGGATTGCATTATCAGAGTAACACCTTTGTACCAAAATCTTGCATATTACATTAGCAAAAGAGCGTGTAACATTTACTAGAATTTTGCATCTTATTAAGAAAGATAAGGGTTGGGATATTCTTATTTCATTAGACTCCTATAAATTTGCATTTATTTTTGTGTGTTGTTTTTAAATCTATTCCCCGAAAGGAGTATGATTAAGGAAGGCTTCCAAATCCACCTTCCCATTTTTGGTGGTTTTGTATGGTGTTGAAGATGAAATAGGGTTTCAAAAAAGGAGAAGGATTTATGGGTTATCTAGAGTAGATTGTGACGAAGCAAGCAAGGGGTTTAGAGCATGGGACAAAAGGATGACAGTCATCAAACTTGTTTCGACCTATTACATGATTTCCAGGAGCATAAATTCTCTCTCTAGGAGCATATACTATCTCACCAATAGCATAACAACAAACTCCTAGTCAACCAAGAATATATTAGTATGATCTTGGTCAATCAAGAGCATACCAAACCGATCATTATCATTTTTGCACATTTATCAATTATTTCCAAATTTTACCTGTTATCTCTGTATTAGTGTTGATACCTATTTGCATTTAAATTCAGCCTACGATAGTAAACAAGTTTGATAAAAATTAGTATTTATCTCATGACCCTCTCTTTGTCAATTTAAAGCATTTCAATTATTTCATTATATGAAATTATGTATATTTTATTATTATATTATATTGAGATTTAAATTGTAAACATTTTTTATGGTTTAGTGTGGTAACTTTTTCATGTGAACAACTCAGCCATATTATAGTTAGGACCATACAAATATTGATAGGATAATGCAATGCATGCAAGGAGTATAAGCTCTAAACCAATTCTAAATACTACCCTTTTTTAGATGCATACTTTTCATATATATATATATATATATATATTAAAAACATAAAAATTGTGTTTATAATGACTTACCAGACTTGGCTTCTTAGTTGGTGTGGTGGCAGTCCCCATGTGATCTAGTTGACATGCCAGGAAATCTCATTGATTAGTCATAATAACAATCTCTCACTACTTTGTAATAACAAAGGTAATAATAAGGTAAATTCATAGTTTCACATTCATTTTATATATGTTTGGGTTCATTTTCAACCACTTTACATGTTTTATCAAATTTTAAATGATATGATACAATTGCTTTGGTATAGTGACTCATGATGCCATAAAACAATATCTAAATATGAAAATTTTCATTTATATTTGTTGGGTGAATATTTTGTCGGCCAGCTAACTGGTGACCAAAATAGTTCCTATCACCACAACATAGGGAGATGGGTCGTCTTGGTGTGCAGCTTTACTACATCAACCGGAGACAAATCTCTCCTCTCATCAAGGGGAGGTTCCCTATTAAATATGCGGAGCTATATACAATATAAATAAGCAAAAAGTAAGACACAGGGGTGGGACAAACCATCCATCTCTCTTCTTTCAGAGATGATACACATAGACAAAAGAGAAAATCCTGGCTATAAACACTGAAAGCACTTCTCTTCATTCAGAAGTGTCCTTACAGGAAACAGCAAGAGTTTCTTTCAGATAGTGAAATAACCAGTGATCAAAGGGGCGTAGTAACATCAAGATGAAATAGAGCGCAAAGTCTCCACCTCAACTGCTCAAAGAGTATATCACAAAGGATAATGGGGGCACAAAGTCACCCCAAAATTCTCAACACAAAAAGAAAAGAAAAACACAGATTGAAATCAATTGTGAAAGCACAAAGTCTTCCCACAGTTGGTTTTAGGACACTTCCTTATTACCTTCACTAATTTTGCGTACCAAATTAAATGAATAAGGACACCTTTAGATGACACAAGTCAGAATAGCACAAAGTCTGTGAAAAACCTCCTTTCTCATTCAGATAACAATGGAAATGAAATTACAACCTGAGCTCAAAGTCTTAGTCTTTCTCTTTCAAAATGGGCAGAGTTTTGCTATTGTAAAATGAAAAGTCTCTTTGTAACAAATGAGAGATTACAATATATAGCGCTCCAAGAAAGACTTGGGCACTTATTTTCCACAGTACGGCCCATGCTATGCATTCAATGCCTTGAATGCATTTCTAGGTTTGTCAAAGGACTGCATTGAAAACAGGGTAGCTGTCTTAACTATGGCATGTCATTTCATCCCATATGTCTTCTCCCGAGTCTGGATCATCTGGTCTGTCCCCTCTGACGTCTGCGCAGTTGTCCATTTGTCTTTACTTCATGGAAGGAAAAAAAAGGCCGTGTCCTTAAATTGCAAGCCAAAATACCTGCTTAGTGGACTATTCCACCTACTGAAATTACTTTTGTGCAGACATTTTGGGCTTTTCCCTCTTTCTGCTTTTGTCTTTTCCAGCGTTGTCTCTTCCTACTGCGATTTGAGCTATCGGGCTATCTTTTTAGCCAGTCACTTGGTTCTTCCTTCAAGTTCCACGTTTTATTTGAATTTCAACGGATATTCCCTTACCTTAAATTTGACGTCTGCGGGGACGTCATTGGTTGACTATTTTAATGGTTTGGGTGGCCTTCTCGGCTCCTTGGTTCAATTTGCTTTCTTACTTCAATCGCTTTATTGGTTCGATCGCTTTCCTGCTCCTTGGTTAAATCATCGCTTTCATTTGAACTTGCCTTTGGAATCATCCATGTTGCTTCTCTCTTTGCTTGAGGCCGCCTTTGAACTTTTGAACCATTGAACTTTGAACTCTTTTGGTTCAAAGTTCAATCGGTTCATTGGTTTATTCTGTGTCTCGCTCAAACAATGCTTCCTTTATCTTTCTAAGCTTTGGTTGAACCTTTGAACCCTGAACCCATTGAACTTTTGAACCAAAGTGGTTCAAAACTCAATGGTTCAATGCCTTTGTCCTTTATCATTTGCCAATTGAACTCTTTTGATTGAACCGAGGCGTTGAACCAATCTTGGAAACGACTGAGTGTTAGAAGCTTGTTCTTTTGATTGAACTCGCCTGCAAAAACTTTTTTTAACATGTTGAATCAATGAATCCCTTCATGAAAAAAGCTTAAAAATGAGGAATTTGAAAGCTCAGAACAAATTTTGAGAAGGGAAGAGAGAAATTTTGGTCCGATGAACCAAAATAGTTCATAGGTTGTCCCAAAAATGTCACTCATTTTTTGGGGACAACAGCTGGCTCCAATTGGGGAACTTCCTTCAGTTGAAAACTTGGAACAACTGAGGGGAGTATAAACCAAAATCTCTGCTACCTTAAAGTGTGTCATTGGGCTACGAAGTCACGCTACCCAAAAAGAAAAGCTCTAAAAAATGAAAATGAAAAGCACAAAATAGAACTAAAGACTATACAGATATACATATGTACAGATGATCTTATCTGATACTTCAAGAATTAGAGTAACTCAGATGCTGCCCCCTGAGAGGCAGCGAAAATGGTGCTCTATCCTGATAAACCAGCTAGAAGCCATTTCCTCCCTAGAATCGGTGATGGGTGAATGGAACTCTCCACCAGGAAACCACTTTTCTGTGTCTTTCCCTTGGTTTTCTTGTCTTCTTAGCCCAAAGCAAGACTTGAATTTTGGTCCAAAAACCACGAATCTTTGCTCTCCTAGCAAAGAGTTCATTTTCCTGATTTTGATGGGCAGTAGCACAACCTAGTACCATAATTTGCTGTTCTGATAGCTCAGCCCAGCACATGTCTTGATTTTCCCCCTCAGATATCTCAGATTATTCTTCATTTGGAGGGGAGGGTTCTTCTACACTTATGCCGCACTCCACCAATTCTTTTGATATTTCATCCCTGCCTGAAGACTCAAACAAAATTTGGGCTGCAGGGGCTGCCATTTGGGTCTTGACACATTTGACATGATTAATTATGTCAAATGGCTGGGTTGGACTAGGCACAGGGGATGGGAGTTCTTCCTTTTGGTTTATAGGAGGGGTGGGAGGACTGGCCTGCGAATTTGAAGTAAAAGGTGCAGAAATGTTTGGGATACTTACTTTCTTAGCAATCACTGGGTCCTTTGGCTGGATAGGCAGAGTGGCCCCACGCTTAGAAATCAAAATTGTAGGTTAAGGTCACTCCTCTGTTTCTCTTTTATCAGCTTGTTGAGCTGACTGATTCTGGGACTGGGTGACCACAACATATGATCCCTCGGATGATTCACCTTTACTTCTGGGTTCATCCTGGTAATCTAAAAAATTGATGTGGGAGTCACCAACTGACTCTTCTTTCCCCCGATCCTTCGTGAAGAGACCAGCGTCATTTTCTTGATTAAACTCAGGATGGAAAGAGAAATCATGCTCTATTTCAAAATACCCAACTGCTGAGTTGGGTAGAGGTGCTTCAATGGCAAGGTTCCTCGGTGGGAGAGGCTTCAAAAACCTCCCTATTTGCCTTAGACGATTGGGTTGCCCTTAATGTGCCTGATTAGGGAATGTCCTTCTTGATACATCTCTGTATGAAGGAGCATATGACATCCCTTGTGCCATTTACCTTCTGAGGGCCAGCACTTCATTTTCTAGCTTTTGCACCAGAATATGAGAGGCAACACACAATTGTATTCAACTCATTACAAAGGAAATTACAATAAAGAGATCAACTCTTCTTCCACCTCTGTGAGGCTTCCTCCTCAAGGGCTGAGAGTAATCTTCTCTCATAGGTCATAACTAACAACTAACACAAGAAGATGAGTACGAACCGGTACTCCAAGTAGATCGCTTTTGTTTGAATCCCTTCTTATCTTTCCAGCCAAGATAAGGTCATCTTCTAACTCAGTGGCTAAGTCTTGAGCAGCTTCAAGATCTCATGCATACACTTAATTTAGACAAGTGGCTCAAAAACTCACTTCAGGCAACTATGAGTTTATGAAGAAGCATTTGAGGTTCTCAGGTGTGCGCTGAGCAACTGTGGGAATCCTGTTTCTTAGCTTGTCAAATTTTGCAATAAAATCCCTCATGGGCTCATGAGGTTCCTTTACTTCTGGGTTCATCCTGGTAATCTAAAAAATTGATGTGGGAGTCACCAGCTGACTCTTCTGGATCCTCCGTGAAGAGACCAACGTCATTTTCTTGATTAAACTCAGGTTGGAAAGAGAAATCATACTCTATTTCGAAATACCCGACTGCTGAGTTGGCAGGTGCTTCAATGACAAGGTTCCTCGGTGGGGGAGGAAGACGATTGGGTTGCCCTTGATGTGCCTGATTAGGGAATGTCCTCCTTGGTACATCTATGTATGAAGGAGCATGACATCCCTTGTGCCATTTTCCTTTTGAGGGCCATTTCATTTGAGCTTTTGCACCATTGGATCAGTGGCAGCTCAAGTTATCAGAAGATGGCTTTGTTTGAATCCCTTCTTATCTTTTCAGCCAAGATAAGGTCATCTTGTAACTCAGTGGCTAAGTCAGCTTCAAGATCTATGCAGTCTTAGCAAAAAACTCACTTCAGATATGAGTTTATGAAGAAGCATTTGAGGTTCTCGGGTGTGGGCTGAGCAACTGTGAGAATCCTGTTTCTCAGCTTGTCAAATTTTGCAATAAAATCCCTCATGGGCTCATGAGGTTCTTTCTTCATCTACGTAAGTTGGGCTAGTAAAGCATGAGCATCTTCTGTAGGTTTGAACCTTGCTTCAAACTTGGCTTTGATAGTATCCCAGTGAGTCACTGATCCAGTCTATAGATGGTAAAACCAGTCTGCAAGCACCTTATAGTGTCTCCACGAAAAGCCTGATTGCCACGTCTTCAAATTCCACCCCTATCACACCACAGGCTATGGTGAAGGCTACAATGTGTTCATCAGGGTGGACTCTTCCATCACCAAAGAATTTGGGGAAATTCTTCTTTGAACTGAGTGGTAGCTCATGCAGGGGTGAAGTTAGATTAAGTGGGCCAAATGAGTTACCCTAGGGGCCTCTAATTTCCATGATTGGATTATGAAAAATAGGGATAACACATCTAAGTGGAGTTTCTAGATTATAGGACAAAAATGGAAAAGAAAATGGCCCTGCTTCAGCTTAAAGCTTGAGGCTTCAAACTGTGCTTTCTTTCCCAGCAGCTCTGGTTTTGCAGACCAGATAATATAATGAAAGATGGAGGAAGATGGTAAGGCTATAATGATAATGGGTAAGACACAGAATGGAGTCACCAGAGTCTATATAATGGATAAGGGAAGGAACTGCTTCAATCTGAAACTTGAGGCTTCAGACTGCATGTTCATCCCCAGCAGAGTTGCCAAAAACTATTGGGTGAATATTTTGTCGGCCAGCTAACTGATGACCAAAATAGTTCCTATCACCATAGCATAGGGAGATGGGTCATCCTGGTGTGTAGCTTTACTACATCAACCGGAGACAAATCTCTCCTCTCATTAAGGGGAGGTTCCTTATTAAATATGTGGAGCTATATACAATATAAATAAGCAGAAAGTAAGACATAAGGGTGGGACAAACCATCCATCTCTCTTATTTTAGAGATGATGCACACAGACAAAGGAGAAAATCTTGGCTATAAAAGTTGAAGGTACTTCTCTTCTTTTAGAAGTGTCCTTACAAGAAACAACATGAGTTTCTTTTAGATAGTGAAATAACTAGTGATCAAAAGGGCATAGTAACATCAGGATGAAACAGAGCACAAAGTCTCCACCTCAACTGCTCAAAGAGTATATCACAAAGGATAATGGGGGCACAAAGTTTCCCCAGAATCCTCAACACAAAAAGAAAAGGAAAACACAGATTGAAATCAATTGTGAAAGCACAAAGTCTTACCACAGTTAGTTTCATGACACTTCCCTATTACCTTCACTAATTCTACGTACCAAATTAAATGAATAAGGACACCTTTAGATGACACAAGTCAGAACAGCACAAAGTCTATGAAAAACTTGCTTTCTCATTCAGATAACAATGGAAATGAAATTACAACCTGAGCTCAAAGTCTCAGTCTTTCTCTTTCAAAATGGGCAGAGTTTTGCTGTTGTAAAATGAAAAGTATCTTTGTAAGAAATGAGAGATTACAATATATAGCGCTCCAAGAAAGACTTGGGCACTTATTTTCCACAGAACGGCCCATGCTGTGCATTCAATACCTTGAATGCATTTCCAGGTTTGTCAAAGGACTATGTTGAAAATAGGGCGACTGTCTTAACTATGGCGTGTCATTTCATCTCATATATTTTCTCCTGAGTCTGGATCATCTGGTCTGTCCCCTCTGACATCTGCGTAGCTGTCTATTTGTCTTTACTTCATGGAAGGAAAAAATAGGCTGCATCCTTAAATTGTAAGCCAAAATACTTGCTTAGTGGACTATTCCACCTACTGAAATTACTTCTGCACAGATATTTCAGGCTTTTCCCTCTTTCTACTTTTGTCTTTTCCAACTTTGTCTCTTCCTGCTGCGATTTGAGCTATCGAGCTATCTTTTTAGCCAGTCGCTTGGTTCTTCCTTCAAGTTATGCGCTTTATTTGAATTTCAATAGATATTCCCCTACCTTAAATTTGACATCTGTGGGGATGTCATTGGTTGACTGTTTCAACAGTTTGGACGGCCTTCTCAGCTCCTTGGTTCAATCACTTTTTTGCTTCAATCACTTTATTGGTTCAATCGCTTTATTGGTTCAATCGCTTTATTGGTTCAATCGCTTTCCTGCTCCTTGGTTGAACCATCGCTTTCATTTGAACTTGCCTTTGGAATCATCCATGTTGCTTCTCTCTTTGCTTGAGGCTGCCTTTGAACTTTTGAGCCATTGAACTTTGAACTCTTTCAGTTCAAAGTTCAATCGGTTCATTGGTTTATTCTGTGTCTCGCTCAAACACTGCTTCCTTTATCTTTCTAAGCATTGGTTGAACCTTTGAACCTTGAACCTGTTGAACTTTTGAACCAAAGTGGTTCAAAGCTCAATGGTTCAATGCCTTTGTCCTTTATCATTTGCCAATTAACTCTTTTGATTGAACCGACTGAGTGTTAGAAGCTTGTTCTTTTGATTGAACTCGCCTGCAAAAGCTTTTTTTAACCTGTTGAACCAATAAATCCCTTCATGGAAAACGCTTAAAAATGAGGAATTTGAAAGCTTAGAACAAATTTTGAGAAGGGAAGATAGAAATTTTGGTCTGATGAACCAAAATAGTTCATAGGTTGTCCCAAAAATGTCCCTCATTTTTTGGGGACAACAATATTAATCATATTATCTTGTATATATTGCGATGTTACATATTTGTCAATAACACATGATGTTTTATAACATTTCTTGTAGGTGCAATATCATATCTTTCTCGAGATCAATTTTTTATTGTTTCATTCTCTCTTATTTAATCTCAAGGGGGAAAACCATATCTTATATTTCGCACTCTTATTACTCCAATTATTGCACATGTTTTAGTACACAATACTATTCATGATGACAAGTATTAGAGGCTAGTGACTAGCAAGTTGTCTAACTTCAACATTTGATGACTTAGAATCTATGTGGATTATATTTAGATTCTACTAATAATGATATATTCAGATCATGCTAGAATCTACTAAGGATGTTGTTTATATCATGTTAATTTTTTTTAGATCCATCTTAATCATCATATGGTATTTTACTTTCATTATTTCAGATTTTTGGCATTTATTATGATCATTTTGGTGTTGACCCATATATGTGTAAAAAAATAAGAGTGGCATTACATGTTCCCAAGTGCATCAACTTCTATTCTAGAGATATAGGTATGCACTTATATATACTTTGAAGTGTATGACTGCATGCAATTCAAAGTGGGGTAGAGTATAGACACTTAAAAATGGTCCCTGAGGTATTTATTAGTTGTTAAAATGCATGCTTTTAGTGTACTTTTCTATTTTTTAATAATTGGTGTATACTAAGCATTATTGGTGTGTTTTTTGGGTGACATCATCTCTCCACCTAATCATTCCCTCATACTTCTCTTTCTCGTTTTGGGTTTCTCTGAATATGTGTTTGGAACACCCTTGGCACTTTCAAGTCTATCTAGAATGCTTGTGGCCCTCGTGAGCTCTCCTTTTGGTCTCTACCAAGTTTGATTTCACTCGTAACATTTATTCCATCTTTTTCAATTTTAGTTGTTGGATGTTGATTTCGACACGCCAATTAGGTACTAATTTGAATTGATTTGTCTATACATACACAAACATTGTAGCTCATTTACATCTAGAGATTACACATGATATTGTTAGAATTGTATTGAGAACTCACAAGCGTTTTAATCAAATCAAATAATCATTAGAGTATTTATCATTTTATAAAGCTAGTATTTCATGTGGAGCACTTTTGGTGCATGACCTAGGGTTTTGTACATCTTTGAAGTTATTTCATTCATGTAATTTACTATTTTTAAACATATTTTTTATAGAGTGATTACCACCATTTAGGGGAATTATAATTAGATGGTGTTTATTGAGCCTTGCAAACCCTCAACACATGCCCCTAAATATCATTGTTTTTTCCTTAAGCTTTAAATATTGTGACCATTATAAGGTAAGAAGACTAAAGTCTATTTTTCAAGTTACAAACAATGCATAGATCAGAGCAAGGAATCAAGAGACCAGGGCTATGCACATAAATTCATTGATTAATTTTGGGGAATGTTTTTAGTTATCTGGAGTGCCCCTAAATGTTATGTATTTGTTTAGAGTTCCTGCCATGCTTTGTGCATTTGTCTCTGATCATTTTTATATTTTTGGGCAAGGTCATTTTCTTTTGCACTATTTCTATATTCATATTTAAAAAGTATCATTAGATCTCAATTTATTGAAGATAAACATTGAAAATCTATATGAATTCCCTATTAATAGGTTCAGATTAATAGTGTTGATAGGCATTCTATAATGGAAACAAGGGAGTGTAAGGGAGTGAGTTGTCCACAATTATATTTGATATTAAACTTGAGGTCCATTTGATCAACACTTGGAAGTTTTTTCTTTTAATTTGGAGAAGTAAATAAAAAAATCATAATATATTAGCCATTTAATAGAGTTTTTGTAGATTATAAATTTAAGAGAGGTGAGTCAATCTGTTACTTAAAAAAATCAAAATTAACTTTGAAGAATTAGCATCTCAAGTCTAATCCCTAGGTTTAGCTATGTGGAAAACAAGCAATAAATTCACATTGGAAGAAAAAAAAATTATACCTCCTTATTATATTTGATTGAGAATCAATCTTAAGAGGTTGAGCTTGACTTGTAGGTTATGGAGTCTTTGGCATGAAAATTGGTTGAAGCTCTTTGTATAAGTCAATAGAGTAAATTTGCATGAAGAAGCTTGTCTATAATGGCCAAAGGCCTTTTTATTTATATACTTTTTGGATGTTTGTGAACCATTGACTTGAGATCAACATCAATGGTGGAGGATGAGTCCTCAAATTCATGATCACCCACATGGAGTGTGTAAGATATGCCATTTAAGACCTTTTGGAGTATAGAAGGCATGTTGGAAGAAAAGTCAGGCATTGGTCCTCTTGGAGTGTATAAAAGGGGTATAAGAGGAAGAGTGTGTAAGAGGTGTACAAGAGCTTGATTTCACACATTATTTTTCCCATTGACTTCTTTGAGTGACGTCACCTATGTAAGGCAACAATTTAATTTTGATTACAGTAAAATGGATGATTCCAAATTCATAGAATTTTGCATTAGAGGAATGATTAGACTTGATTAAGTAGGATTAACCAACACTTAGAAGAATGGTGGTATTTTACAATATTCATTTTGTCAATCAAGTATTCACTTAATTGTCTTGTGAAAACACTTGCAAAGGATTGATTTAATTTAAGATGCACTCAATAATTAAGGATTGATTATGCAATATGATCCATTGCCCCAATTAGGGATGTGTCATTATGGTTTTGGATTAAGATGGAAATTGTGTGGGTAAATTAGGAGGGGTGATTCCTATTTAAACTTACATGTGATTACGAAAAATAGATCTTGATTATATTTTATACATGGAAGTGGTTAAAATTAAGTGTCTACATTTTGCCCTATTTGAGAATCCATTGCGAAACACTAGGCATAGTAACGTCTTTTCAAAGAATAAAAAATTCATTAAGAATAAAGTTGATAATGATTGAAGAATGATTCTATTCATTCTTCTCTTTTTAGCATTATGAGTCCATAAACTCATATTGATGCCCCAAAGGGTGCTTGATTAACCTTGTGTTTTAACCTTTTAGTATTTAGCACATGTATAAAACCTATATTTGTTAAATATCTAAGTAGACTAAATTAGGGAAATAATATGCATTAAATACAACCACTAATTTTTTACAAAATTGACTAGCTTTAACTTTTATAAAAATAGTAATAAATAGTACAAATAATGACTTAGATGAAAAACACCTAATTTGGATGATTTGAGTGTTAGAAACTAAGGTGGAAGGTGGTCTAAGTGTTGTAAACTAGATCCTAGTGTTAGAAACCCTCATGGATAATAGCGTCACAATTAGAAAATAACACCATTATTGGTAAAGTGGTGGTAGTGTCTTGATATTGGTGATAATGTCTTCTGTGCAGGATTGTCATGAGTTTATGGGTTCACCTATGTCTAGATATCTGGGGTCTATTCCTATGCAAATGAGTTTTAGAACCCTATATTTTTCTTGTAATAACTAATTTATTGTGTAAACCCTAATCCTCCATACAATTAGGAAATTAGCTGAAAAGTATGTTCATTAGTAGGGTAGGTTAGACATCCTCAACACCCCGTTGTGAAAAGAGTTGCTTACATACCAATACTCTGAGGAGGGATCAATCCTAATGTATTTCTTCCCATCTAAGTGTTGGTGCATGTGAAATTTATGCTAATATGCTGGTGGCCTTGAGTGTCTTGAATGTGTTTGAGACTGAAAATCTAGAAAATTTGAGCTTAAGGTTGTTATAGATGGTAGTATGCAGAAGTAGGGAAAAATAAGGATTGAGAACCTTAATTATGCTTAGCTTATTCTATGATTTAATGTGTATTTTGCATCTAATTTCCATCTAGTGGTTAGAGGGCTAAAATTCATGTATATATATCTATATATTATTTTGTTGTTGTGTGGATGATAAAAGATGTCTAGGGTGACCTTAGGAGGTTCTAGTTTTGAAAAGATATTTGTTTTGGAAAAGATAGGATAAAAGACATTAGTGCATTTTGGGGACACTAGTGCCATGTGGAGCTAGTGTCCTTATTATGGTATTGGTGTCCAAATGGTAAAATACTAGGCACGAAGGGTCAGGATCAGGAAATGAGGGTCTGGGAGTGCTTTAGGGATGACTAGGGATGCTTGTGGCCCACACAAAGGCTGGATAAGTGTGAAAATAGGCTATAGAATAGGTTTAGGGATAAGTTAGGGATAAGTAATCTCAATTATCACTCTTAGTACTCAAATAAAACTTTTGGGTGATTACATTCCCCTCCCATTCTATAAATGTAGCAAAGCGAGATGACTAGGATAAAGGAAAAAGAAGCATACTTGGACTTATGAAGCCCATGTGCATAAATTAGTCATTACTTAAGAGATCAAAATCAAAAGATTAAAATAAGTAAATAAGTAAAAATTATTAAAACTGATTAAATATATAGCAAAGAGGAAAGTAACAAATACACCTCACTAGGTACATGAATCGATGCATGAACCTAGTGACAACCTGTGTGTGCGCATGTATATAGTGATCAATATGTGAATAATTTGGGCTAAGCTAATAGCTTTCTCAATCCTCATCTGTGGATGGCTCAAGAACTTAATCCATTTTTGACTCCATCATTTTCCACCCCTGCTTGGTGGATCATGACTAGTGAATAGTTTGGATTGGACTGATAGTGTGCCCAACCCTCTCATGTAGGTGGTTTAAGAAATCAAGTAAGCTATGAATCCATCATTGCCCACCCATATATAGTAGATGCATATAAAATTGAATGGTTCAAAGTACTGTAAATGTATAACTGGGTATATCTAATTGTATAAATTGGCTCTATGGCCACTTGAGTACATTAGGAAGCTTAGGGTCACTGAGTAATGCTAACCACTATAGACGGAGTATGACATGAAACTAGTGTAAAACCTAGAATATGATGTCAGGTGTATATAATGTAAATAATTACATGAATTTTGTCATTCCATCTGATCAACTAATGTTTAAGTGAGCATATAGAAACAATGTGTTGCACACATGCCCCCAAATTTGATATTTGAGTATATGGATTCTGGACTAAGTTGTAATAAACTATATCTAGGTATCTAAATTGAAAATGGGAATAGTCTTGTCGTGCATGATGCCCCCAATCTAAGAAAACTAAGCTGAATTTGAGTTGAACTAGTATGAATCTAAGTAAAACTGAGTATAACTGATAAATTTGTAACTAAATCAGTACAAACATATATTGTACTTATTGTACTACTTTGGTTAATCTAGTTTTTTCTAAAACTACGGCTACTAAACATTAACACCATATCTTGGATAATAGCACTATGTGGTGTTAGTGTCCCCATTTGGGTGTTAGTGTCCTTTTGATCTGAATTCTATGTAACTGTACTACTTTTAGGTTACTATTTTCCCACTATGTTTACCTGTGTCTGATTTTCTCTAACTGATCCTGTGTGCAAGAAAATGTACTATGAATGTAATATAGGATCTCGATCTTTGTGGTAAACCTCTGTGAATACCACCTCTTTTGATGGAAGTTGTTGAACCTATGCAAAAACTGTCTTCAAAGGAAAAAACTCTACAAGATGTTTGTTAGCTAGAACATATATGATAATTACGTAATAATCCAATATAATATGTATACATAACATTATAATGTAAGATAATCTAAGCATAAGAATGTAATGTAAGATGTATGTCATGTATAAAACTCACAAGGGTGCCAAGATAGATGTAACAATGTATGTAACTACAAATCCGAGTAAAATTGGGTAGTTGTCTATGGGTATGGGGCATGATGTCCATCACAGCACCCAAGTAGGAAGGGTAGATGCATGAGGTCCCTCATGGCATCAAAAATTGGTGTGTGTAATAAGAAAATAAAAGTGTCATGGCCATGATGCATACAATAAAACATATATACAAAACACATGAAGCACACAAAGGAGGCCAACAGGTCATAATACAAGGGACATGGGCACATGTCACTAAATCTGATAAAACAAGACATACAAGGGCATGTTTAACTAACCACATATGCAAACAAAAAACAATTTGGCTTAGATCCACATAGAAAGACATGTTTAAATGTATGCATACACAATAAAAAATGCACACACAAGGACATGGGCACATGTCCAAAGCATACATACTGTGAATAGAAGTGTCGTAGAGCCAAAGAACAATGGCATATTCAAATGCCCTCGAATAGAAGAAGTATAGAAATACAATCATGTATAAACAAGGTACAATAAAAATGAAAAATTGTTTGAATATGGAATACAATCTTTGTAAGAGTTTGGATATACATATGCTGAGTCTAAAGTAGTAATAGATGGAAAAAAATCTAAGCAAGAGTAACATGATCAATATCAATATATAACAATGCAAAAACTGGGATGTGTAGTATATAAAGATAGAACCTGGTAATCAAAAAGTATGTATAGGGTGCCCCCAAGTTGTTGAATGTGCTAAGTGAAGACTCATGTATTGGTGTATATACCCCAAAGGATAGATAGTACCAAGTTTGGATTGGTGTAGTGGACTTGAGTCATGTAGAAATTTGCAAGCACTCGATAAGAATAAGTGAAACATGTGTTGGGATATGAATAACACCGGAAGCACACAATTGATTACCAAATACAAGCAACTTAATATGCGGAAATAACCAAAATCAACAAGTAACTAGAATCCAGAAATAACACGAGATATGAGAGACAATACATAACTTGTATTAAAACTCTTGCAAAAAGAATACAATAAAGAAGATGCCACTTCTTCTCCACCACCTCTTCAGAGGCTTCCCACACCTCAAGTGAACAGTAATTCTCTCCTCAAAGCTCTCTCTCTTAGGTCCCAACACCCAACTCAAACATTGAGTTGGTGTTCACCTTATACCTGTGCTCCACGCACACCACAAGTGCTCCACGCACTCCACAAGTACACAAACATACTTCAAGTAGATCTCCCCTGAACCTGCAACAACCTGCACCTCAATAGACCTTACTTATGGAAGGATCTTTCTTGCCTTCCTCTTTTGCTCTATTTGAGTACACACCTGTACTCCAAGTAGATCTTGCCTGATACTGCTCGCTATTGTGTTGCTGTCCTATCTGATCTTACACACCTGCAAATCAACCTGGTTCTGCACACCTGTGAACCTTGACCTTGCACACACATACACCTGCATATCAATGATCTTACTTACCATGTAGATCTCCTATAGAAGCCATGCTCACCTGATGACCAAGATCATACACTCCTGAAGAACCCTACTGATTCTCCAAACCAGTACCCACCTTGGAAGTGTGGCACTAGGAGGAACACACCATTGCTCACTTCACACACAGAAGGAGCTTATAATAATGCTCTCTTACTCTCTAGCACAAGTTTACAATACAACCATGAGTCTATTATATAGATCTCATCCAAACAATAATTAGACACCTAATACAATAATTAGATCCATAGCTCTCAGTCTAAAATTAGCTCTAATCATGCAAACACTTTGTTCGTCAACCAACTGCTCGTAATATACTCGCAGTCAAACCACACAGGAGACCGACGTCAATCCCTATCTGCCTGGGGGTCACTGACGCCGGCCGATATCTGACCGACGTCGGTTTCCTTCTTTCCTTATCCTACAAACATCGGTTGGCCTGACCGACGCCGGCATCTATGACACTCTGCAACTCTTCTGCAACCTCCTCTGTTTGCATTAGTGAAGCTTTTAGCTCCACAACCTAACAATCTCCCACTTGGAGATAAATAGCTGCACTGTACCTGTACCTGTACCCCGTCTAATCTATTTCCTGGCTTGTATCCCTCTTTAAAATCAATCCTGAAGACCACCCACCACACAACCTGTGGTGTACCTCCTATCATCTGAGAACCCTGCCGCATCCGCATCTAAAAACACATGTAGTGAAGGCCTGACCCTGAATAACATGAATCCCTACTGCTGGTCTCTCTCAAATACCTGAGAACTCACTTCTCTGAATTGGCTCCTAACTCTCTGATAGCTCCCACTGCTTGGAAAAACTCAGGTCTATAACAGACCTCATGTGATTTCAGACACTAAACTGTCCAGCCTATGGTGTGCTTCGATTCTGCATCCTGCGTCTCGCCAACACCTGATTCACATCAGCTCCCACTGGAGACAAAATCAACCTGTGATCTCCCATGTCTCCCATGCCAAAGAATTTTGCTGCTCTAAATTCTTCATAGCAAACCACTAAACTAATCTTACCCTTAGCTCAGCAAAACCCTGTAGGTACACCCCTGCTAGCTAGCATACTATCCACATACAGCAACAAAATGATGTCATTGACTCATCACCCCCTGGTAAGGCAAACCACAGTAGTTACCTGGCATTGACTAAAGCCATGCTTCGTCCTCCACTTGTCAAACCCTGTACCACTGTCCTGCAGCTCCTCAAGACCGTATGACCTGGTCTTCCGTCTCACGTATCCATTCTCTCTATTCTTCAACTAAGGAATCCATTCATCTTGCAGTGCTAACATACCGGCTGGCAACCCTACCAAATCTCCCGTCTGGTTCTGCAATCTCTCCATGCCACGCTCCCACTGTTTCCTGGATCCTTCCTGCTCTGCAGTCAACAACTAGTATAAAGAAGAGGAATAACAAATTTGAGGCCTACTTACATCTTCAGTCCTCTGTATGGGTGTTTGAGACTCCTTGACAGCTTGCTGTCCACCCAAAATCTATTACAGTGACCGACCTCGGTCACCACATAGTCTGCATCCAATCGACATCGGTTCCTGCGCCTGTCCTGACTACCAAACATGCTGACGTCGGTGTCATCCCACTGCTGACGTCGGTCCTTGTGACCGACGTCAGTTTTACCTACTGCCGACGTCGATTTTCCTGCCGATGCCTGTACCTGTGTTTCTTGTGAGTGATGACTTTTTACCTGCGAGCTCCTTTGAATCAATCCCCATGTCCAAACTGCCCTGCTCATAAGTATCCAGCCTCATCCACTGAACTCTGTCCACCATCTCCTCCAAGAACACCAAGGCTTTCTAGTTCTTAAGCCTGTTAAATATATCTGTCTTCCGCTTAAGAACATGTAATTCCTTCCTGCTCATGTGACCAAGCCTACGAAGCCACGTCTCTGCAACAAAAGAAGAATCAGTAATATAAACAAGTAGATAAAGAGTACCTATTTTTTTTTACCACCAGCTAATTCAAGTGTATCCGCTGTGAGAGTTCTTGTGCATCTCTCATCACCCAACCTTTCTGAAGAAATTAGCCATATCTCCAAACCTAGAACCTACATGATCTCCTTCAACACCCATGTGTTGGCCTCTGCCTGCAATTTCAGCTTCACTTCCCCTTTGCCAATTCTTTGACAAGGCTCACCAGCTCCTCTCCCTGGGGCTGCATGGAAAGAGGCAACCGGATCTGTTATCCAAGATTCAACTTTATCCAAGAAACCTCCCAAAGCATCCTGTGCAACAACCCCTGCAACATCTGCATTTTCAGTTCCTTCATGCTGATCTGCTACCAACCATCAATGTTCTTTTACCTGCTCTTTCTTTCCATTGGACCGTAAGTGACCATCTGTGCTTTTCAACTCCTCCATTCTTAGCTTACTTTGATTTGCCATTGCTCTACTCCCACTCAATCAGAAACCCCTGAGAGTGACCTGTAACCAAAACACAAAACTACTTCCTACAACCTTAGCTCTGATACCACGTGTTGGGATATGAATAACATCAGAAGCACACAATTGATTACCAAATACAAGCAACTTAATATGCATAAATAACCAGAATCAACAAGTAACTAGAATCCAGAAATAACACGAGATATGAGAGACAATACACAACTTGTATTAAAACTCTTGCAAAAAGAATACAATAAAGAAGATGCCACTTCTTCTCCACCACCTCTTCAGAGGATTCCCACACCTCAAGTGAACAGTAATTCTCTCCTCAAAGCTCTCTCTCTTAGGTCCCAACACCCAACTCAAACACTGAGTTGGTGTTCACCTTATACCCGTGCTCCACGCACACCACAAGTGCTCCACGCACTCCACAAGTACACAAATGTACTTCAAGTAGATCTCCCCTGAACCTACAACAACCTGCACCTCAATAGACCTTACTTATGGAAGGATCTTCCTTGCCTTCCTCTTTTGCTCTATCTGAGTACACACCTGTATTCCAAGTAGATCCTGCCTGATACTGCTCTCTGTTGTGTTGTTGTCCTATCTGATCTTGCACACCTGCAAATCAACCTGGTTCTGCACACCTGTGAACCTTGACCTTGCACACACATACACCTGCATATCAATGATCTTAGTTACCATGTAGATCTCCTATAGAAGCCATGCTCACCTGATGACCAAGATCATACACTCCTGAAGAACCCTGCTGATTCTCCAAACCAGTACCCACCTTGGAACTGTGGCACTAGGAGGAACACACCATTGCTCACTTCACACACAGAAGGAGCTTATAATAATGCTCTCTTACTCTCTAGCACAAGTTTACAATACAACCATGAGTCTATTATATAGATCTCATCCAAACAATAATTAGACACCTAATACAATAATTAGATCCGTAGCTCTCAGTCTAAAATTAGCTCTAATCATGCAAACACTTTGTTCGTCAACCAACTGCCCGTAATATACTCGCAGTCGAACCACACAGGAGACCGACGTCGGTCCCTGTCTACCTAGGGGTCGCTGACGCCGGCCGATATTTGACCGACGTCAGTTTCCTTCTTGCCTTATCCTATTGACGTCAGTTGGCCTAACCGACGCCGGCGTTTGTGACACTCTGCAACTCTTCTACAACCTCCTCTGTTTGCATCAGTGAAGCTTTTAGCTCCACAACCTAACAACATGTATGTATGATAAAATTGACTATACTAAGATAATTAGCATATGCAGTGTCTAGAAAATATAAGAAATGTAAACATAGCAATGCATACAATCTATAATTTTGTATTTTCTATATTTTTCAGATATATTGTAATGTTTTTGTATTTTTCATATGTAAGCTATGCACAAGCAATATGAATAAGAAATTATTGAGTTTTTATATGTAAAATCTCCTTAGATGCATGATGTTTAATGTGTTTTTGATTGCCTTGCCATCAAGTGAAGGTAGACAATATACTTTTGGGCTAAGCTTTTCTGTTATTATGTACGGTCCAAGCCATTTAGTTTAAACTTTCCTTTGTTCTCTTCCTTGGCATTGATGTTTTTGAATTTAAAAAAAAAATCAAATTGTTGACTTTTAATTCCCTACTATGGATAAGATTAAAGGTCCTTTAGATGCATTTTTGATATGCCATGAGATGCTCAAAGGCTTGAATGCATGTGTGATCCAACTATTGTAGTTCATGGAGATGTCTCTCTATATATTGATCATTTGTAATGAGCCCTTTTAAGGACACCCATGAGGAATGGATTTCTAACTTTAGTGGGATAACTAATTCTATGCCATATACTAGTGAATATCTCCTTACGGTGTGTGCATACTAGTGTGATAATCTCATAATGCATAGACGAGCTAATTGTGATAGTCATCACCAAATTTGGTAATTATTTTGTTGAGAATATTGGTATTTGTCTTGTTTTTTATTTATACTTGACCATTGTCTTGTGGGTAATACAAAGTAGAGAATGTGTGTCAAATATTGTATTTGGCACAAAATATCTTCACCATTTTATTCTTGAAAGAGGTTCCATTGTCTATGATTATGGTTTTTGAGAGCCAAAGAGGGAAATAATATTAGTCATGAGGAAATGTCATATATCTTATCCTTTTATAGATTGTAATGGGATAAATGTCACCCATTTTATAAAGTATTTTGTAGTTGTGAAAATGAAATTGTGACCCCCTACAGATTCCAAGTTTATCTTACCAATCAGATCAAAACCCCATAACATAAACATCCAAGGGGATATGATGGGTTATAGTTGTTACGAAGGTACATGGTATAGGTTACCATGGTGTTGACATTTTTTGGATAACTTGGTGTATTCCTGACAATCCTGTTCCATGGTTGTCCAATATTAATCTTGTTTAAGTAACTTGTGTGACATTATTTTACCATTGAAATGACCACCATATTCATTGTCATATACTTATCTGATAGCCAACTTAGCTTCATCGACTCTCAAATATTAGAGAAAGTGTCCCTCAAATTATCTTTTGAATAAGTCCCCACCAATAATGACATATCACAAGGAGTCTTTTTGTAATTTATGCTTTTCATTTCTTGTGAAAGTATCATGTGTAATAGATTTATGTAAAATATTGTATATTTCAAAGAAACATTTGGATGGTATTGTGTTTGTTGGTGTAGGATATTACTTTCCTATTCTTTAGCTTAATTAGGTGTTATTTCATTGGAGATATTTATCCCACATTCATGAGGATGATGGGTTTATGCCTTACTTCCACCTATTTTGGGGAATTTAGTCCCACATGCATGTGATGGTTAAGATTCTCCTATCTTCTACATATTTGTACATCTCTATTATAAACTATTTTTCATAGAATAAAATGAATAATAGATAGTTTATTCCTTTTTTACAATGCATTAGTTTCATGGTTGTGATAATAGATTCATGGAAAGATCTTGGTTGAAGAGTCTTCTTAACTTTATCATGGTATTAGAGCTAGAGGTGTTGTAGCCATCCATTTATGAGTTTATTGTTGCAAGGGTTTGTCCATTTATCAAAATTTGTTCTTGGTGTAGTGGAGGTGTTTTGTATGGATATTTGATATTTTCTTTGGCCATTGACATTTTTTTGAAAAAATTGCAAATTATTTTTGCAAAAAATTACTACTCTCTTGCAAATCATTTTTTTCATCACATATATGTCTAATTCAAAAAATTCTTTCACTGTTGGAAAGAGGACTTCGAGAGGTTTCCAATAAGTTGTCATAATAAGGATTCTGAGTAGTATCAAAGGAGATATGGAGCTTTGAAGTTGACACTGTGAATCTAATTTTTTACGATTTTTCTTATTGGTGATCAGGAAAAAAAAAAATAGATATTGTATTTAGAGTAAAAAAAAACTAGCATATAATATTAATCTATGTGGAAGATTGTTATTTTTTTGTGCTGTAAATTTATTTCAAATTCATTTTTTCTAGATCTGGTATAAATAATTGAATTTTTCTCCAAGCATTTAATTTTTATGCAATGCTTACTTATTTGACCCATTTTCATGTTGGGAAACTTGTAAAAACTATAACTTTTGAATCATGACTTGAAATCAAGTACTATTTTTTTTTCAAAAGTGTTTATTTTTTAATTCTTCATCTATTGGGTTCATTTATCTTGTAAAACACACTAAATTATAAAGTGCCAAATTGAGGGGGCCTTACACTTGTTTGGGTTGTTCATTATTTTTGTTAGGAGACTGTAAATTATCACGGAGGGGTTTGTATTTTCTAGAGGGTTCTTCTTCTTTTTGACTTTTTCCTTATATTTTAGTAATGGATTATTGCTTATTTGAGCCCCTCAACACCTCCAACTACATTATTTGAAAGATCAAAATGTGGATACACTTACAACAAAAAGGCCTGTGGAGTGTTATGCTTGGTGGCATTCCCCACTTTATAGATGAGGAAGATCTTGTACGGATTGCATCCATGTAAGATGACATTGTTTACTTGATTTGTCTCCATGCCTCATATAGTTTTCAGTGTTATGTCACATGTGCCACATCACCAAAAGAAGCTTGAAATACTATTATAGCTTTATTTGAGAAGGATATTGAATCTTCTAGGTCTTTTGTACCATCTTTTACTCCACCTCCTTATGTTCCACTTATTTCTCCTTTTGTAAGTGAGGATTTATCTTTTGATGATGACACTAATGTTGTTCAAGATTTGAGTCTTAACAATGATATGGGTGAGGCACTATTGGCACTTCCTTCTTCTCTTCCTAGTGAGAATTCACTCTTTACTAGTGACACAAATCAGGATTCTTCTTCATTTTGTGAGGACATACTTCTTGATGGTGATCTCGATGAGGCATTCTTACCTCCTACACCTCTCACTATTCCTCTTTCAATTGGTAGTGAAGACTTATCTTTTGATGATGGTTTGTTTGAGTCACCTATTACTCTTCAAATAGTTTTTACTCCTACTCATATAATTGATTAAGAGGGCATGATTCTTGAGGATGTCGCACCTTCACCATCATTTTTGGAGATCATGAATGATATACCATCATGAATTCTTGAGGATGACTTTTATTGTGCCACAGTTATTATTCTTTCATCACCACCTCCTTTTATTTGTGAGGACACTTGTTTAGACAATGATTTCCATGAGGAACCTTTATTGTTGCACATTCTATTTTGGATCCTGTTGTTGATCCTAATACTACATGTGTTATTTGTTCCACTTTGGTTCCACCTACTTATATGCTTGGTTCCTTCGAGAAGCATACTCTTGGATTTGGATCTTGCATACTTCACTTTATGGGCTACACTCATGGAGGTCTTGGTAAACTCTTACAGGGTATTGTATATCATATTGGCATTGATATTTCTACAAGAGATGTGTCTTTGGGACATATTGTTCATAGCACTCAGTAAGAAGGTACAATAAAAGGAAGAATATTTTATTTTTGAGACTATCTCACCACCTATGTAGATGGTTCGTTACATTCTTTCCATTTACACAAGATATATAGTACTGATCTTCATGTGGGGTGAAGGAAGTTATCATTTAGGGGGATTTCACATGAAGTCAGTCCTTCCTTCATTTCGTTCTTCTCTCTTTTACATCATTTTGGGGGGAGTTTTGGTCCTACAGGTTTTCTTCCTTTCTCTATTTCATGGATATATTGTACATGAGTACACGATTAAGCCTTGTTGTCAGGACTCATACTTTGATTATGTCACTTTATTTTTTATTATTTTTAGCTCTTAGCTTCATTTGAGGGGGGATGTTAGAGTTGATTCTCATGTTTTCTAGGTTTTATAGATAGTTTTGTATTTTTCCTAGTTTGTCTTTTGTGGTTTATCTCACATTGGTTAGTTTGACTTAATTCTTATTTGTCAGTGCCTATATATCTAAGGATTCTCTTTTGTAACATATAGAATTTATTTTATGGATAATATATGATATTGTCTTTGTCTTTGCATATTATCTTTGTAGCTCTTACAACTCTTCTTGTGATGTTTTTGTTGATAATGCTTTGGATCTTGGGTTTGAAATGGCTTTTTTTGTCATAATAAATATTTTGATCAATATCCAAGGAGATATGAGACTCTGAAGTTGACATTGCGATTCTATTTTTATGCGCAATAAAGGAAAAAAATTAGATTTTGTATTTAAAGTAAAAAATCAACATGAAATATTGATCTATATGGAATATTGTTATTTTCTTTGGTGTAAATTTCCTTCAAATCCATTTTTTCTAGATATGATAGAAATAATTTAATTTTCTCCAAGCATTTAATATTTTTTGGTGCAATGTTTTATTTTTAACCCATTTATGACAGGATAACCTTGTAAAAACCATATTCGATAAATCAAAATCGAGTGTTATATTTTCAAAAGTGTATATTTTTATGCCTAATTTATTGGTGTCATTTATTTTTTATAAATGCACTAAAATATAAAGTGCCAAAATTGAGGGGGCGCTATAAATAAAATAACCATGGAGGGTTTACTATTTCAACCTTGTCTACTTTCATTTTTTTGTTTGCTTCTTCATCCACTATTTCACTTTGCACTATTTTGAATGCATTTTTGGTTGAGTCTAACATCCCTTTGCATGTGCTTTGTAGGTTGTTATTTTTTGGTAGCTGACACTTTTATACACTCATAGTTTGTGTCTTGTATCCATCAAGGCCCATTTCTTAGTGCCTTGCCTTCTTTTATGGAGACACTTTTTCACTATGTTGTTTTTGGAGCATCTCTCATGATTGTGATGGATTTTTTGATAGGTTAACACTATCCTTATTTGAAGCTATTTTGGTGAAGCCCAATGTCTTCCTTGTTTTCATTTGGTATTTTTTTTGTATATTGTACTCACACTAATTTATAAAGTGTCATGGGGGGTTTGTTGATTCAACCTTGTCTACCTTCATGTGTTTATGTGTTTTATTATGGGCACTTTTTCACTTATTTAGTTGCTTGTCTCTTCCATCAACACCAGAGGCATCCTCTTTTAGGGACCTTATCTGTATTTTTGACACCACTTTTTTGATAGTTGATAGTCTTCCACAACTTGAAGTGTATCTATTTTAGTGAACCTTAGTGTCATCTTGTCTTCTTCGATAGTTTGACAGTCTCTTTCAACATGATATGGAGCTATTCTGGTGTATACATTGTTAGCTTATTTGATATTTGAGTAGTGGATTCAGACCACTCTTACATACATTTTTCATCCACTCCACCCATTTAGCATTATGAGAAGGTGTTCATACAACCTTTTTTTGGTCACTCCACCCAGTCAGCAATATGGGGGGGGGGGGGTGTGGTGTACATTCTACTTTGTAGGTGTTGATTGTTCCTTGCTCATGCATTACTCTTTTATAATTTCATCACCACTGATGATATTATTGATTGAAGTTATTCTAGTGAAGCCTAGTGTCAATTGTTTTTGTGATCGATTAGTGGATTCAGACCACTCATGCAGATTGAGTTCCTTTGTGACTTTTGAGTACTTGGAGTGTAGACTACTTTAACATTATCTCTGGGAGGATTCTTATGATTTTTCTCTTTTTTCTCCACTTTAAGAGAGTTATATGTATATTTTTCACTTTTATGAGTCTTTTCTAAATTCCTCCTTTGTACATGGGTATCTTATTCAGGCACTTTATTTGTCATAACCCATATAAAGAATTTTTACTTATGTCCACGACCTTCTTGGTAATTCTTATAGTGACACTATTGTGGTATCCCTACTAGTGACACTAGTGTGGTAGGCCCATCAATATTTATGCTCACTTCTCACCATCTTATTGGAGGGTATTCAAGCAAAGCTTCTTCGAGTTCATCATTTTACCTAGTATTTTGGAGTGTAGTATTCATATTCATTGAGCCTCATAGTTAGCATGATTCCTACTTTCACTTGGCAGTTACAACAAAACAACATCCATGTACTCTAAAAAGACGGATTGGCATCCATAAGGACACATGGCTTCACACTGCATCTGTTATTTTACCCACATAAGCTACACTTAAGGGTGGGTGTTGGTATAGGATATTACTTTCTTAATCTTTAGATTACTTAGGTTTTATTTCATTAGAGATGTTTATCCCACATTCATGAGGATGATGGGTTTATGCCTTATTTCCACCTATATTGAGGAAGTTAATCCCACATGCATGGGATGGTTAAGATTCTCTTATCTTCTACATATTTGTACATCTCTATTGTGAACTATTTTCCATAGAATAGAGTGGATAATAGATAGTGTATTCTTTGTGTGCAATGCATTAACTTCATAGTTGTGATAATGGATTTATGGATAAATCTTGGTTGAAAAGTCTTCTTAACTCTATTAGTACCATGAGTGGTAATTAGAACTATTAGATCTTTGAGGTCTGCATGAGATATTGATGGAGCTTTTAATCATTTGATAGTGAAAAGAGCCTAGTCTTCATCTATGTCAATAAGGATCAATGATGCGGTATTGGCCATTACATCAGCATGATGATATCTTTACATGGGATGTTTTCAATAGAGAAGTTTTCAAACTGAACCTATAGACATTGAACCATATTCTTGTAGGGAATGAGGTGTTTTTATTTGGTTTGGTAGATATCTATAACTTGATTGAGAATTAATTATGAGTCCCTATAAATTTTAATTGATTTGATCTAGAGAGCCTGAGCTGCTGTAAGGCTTAAGATAAGAGTTTCATATTTTGTGATGTCTTTGGTAAATGAAAAATTGAGTCGATAAGCGAGGGGTACTGTGTGCCCAAGTGGATTGATGAAAATAATTCTAGATATAGTACGATATGAAAATATAGAACCGTCAACGAATATTATCCATGTATCAAAAGTGGTATTATATGTTATGAAGTCATCTCTGAAATCATTGTTAATAGGATTTGTATCCAATAATGGGGCTATTGTCAATTGATATGCAATTATCTAGCCTTTTACTAATTTTAAAAAAAATGATCTTGAGGTCAATTTATGTGAGTAACATAACCCATTTTTCAATATGGCTTGAGAGATGCAATTTTGACATGAAGAATTTTAAAGGATCAACTTTTGTAATAACTTGTGTCTTATTGTTAATCATATAGTGTTAGAGCTTATGAATACCAAATACAAGTGCCAAATAAAGTTTTTCAATTATTGAATAATTTATTTCATAATCAACAAGTGTATATTGATGTAGTAAATGGCACATTCTTTATGTTAATCATCATGATGTGCTAGGAGTGCATCAAGTGCATGATCTATTGCTGAGAGGTAAAGTATAAGTGGCTTGTTAGGTACTGGTAGGACCAAGATAATTGGGTTTAGCAAGTACTATTTAAGCATGCCAAAACTTTCTTGATATATAATGTCCCATTCAAAATTTACATCCTTTTTAAGTAATCTAGTGAATGATTGGGTCTTATCGACAAGTTATACCACAAAGTGACATATTACCTAAATTTTGCCTTGGAAGGAGTGAAGTTGCTTTAAGTTGGTAGGAGGCATATCCATGATTTCTTTGAATTTATTGGGATCAATCTCAATTACATGTTGGGATATTATGAATCCGAAAAGTTTACCTAATGAAACCTCAAATATGCATTTCTTGGGATTGAGTCATACATTATATTTTTTGAGTCTCTCAAAAATTTGTCATAAAACTATTGCATGGTGTTGTTGCTATTTTGATTTTGCAAGCAAATATTCAACATAATCTTTGACTATGTTATGCATGAGATCATGAAAGATATGTGTCATTATCTATTGGTATGTTGCACCTACATTTTTTAATTCAAAAGACATGACTATATAATAGAAAGTGTCCCATGGTGTGGTAAAAGAAGTCTTTTCTTGGACTTCTTCAGTGATCTTAATTTGATTGACCCAACAAAACCATCCATAAATGAGAGCATATCATAGCATGTTGTGGAGTTGACTATCATATCAATGTTGGAAAAAAGAAAGTCATCCTTAGGACATGCTTTGTTTAGGTCTTTAGAATCAAAACAACATCAGATTTGGCTATTAGGATTTATAATAGGAACAATATTAGTAACCCATTGTGGATGATAAACTACTCGAATAAAACCAACATCCAATAACCATTGGATCTCATCTTTGATTAAAAGAGCAACTATGGGGGTGTATTTTTCAATCCTTATATTTAAGTATATTAACATCAGGATATAGTGTAATTATGTGTACTTTGATTGATGGATCAATGTCTGACATATCAGAATAAGCCTAGGTGAATACTTCAAAAAATCTTTTAAAATATGACAAATATTCGTATCTTCTGATTTATGTAAGACAACAACCAATAGTATGATATGAAGATCAGTATTTGTGCCATAATTGAACTTGATTGTTCTTCACTAAGTAATGCATATTGATTCATAGTGTATGGTGTTGTAGGGACAATATCATCTAAGTCAGGTAATGCTTCATCTAAATTATTTGAATGTTCATCAAAGTATTTTTGGGCACTTTTGGAATGGGGAAACCTACTCTTATGATAAAAAGAAGGGATATCATCATCTGTGCCTAGGAATTCTAAGAGAGTCTAGTGATTAGTGAACTCATCAAAAGTAGGTAGATCTAGAGAAGTTGTATCATCGATAAGATTGGGGTAAACAAATGAGAGTGTAGAAACATGGTTTACCATATCATCTACTCATGGAGTAGGTGGATGAAACATGATATGCTAAGAAGTATGGTGAGAGGACTTTGGAATTAGATGTGTTATCTCTATATCCAAGTCCTTGTCCACCATGTTAATCATATGCTTCGATGGGATTAAGGATTCCCTGCTCATGTTTACCAAAGCCCTATCTTGTGTAGCCCATGTTTTGGAAATATATCAATGCAAAAAGAGAGGTGAATTTGTTATTCCATGTTTTGGAAGTAACTGGGGGAGTGATATGCATGCTGTAAATAGTAGACTCGAATAGTGTTATCATAAAATCCATGTGAGGTATATAATTGTGTGTTGTGTGAAGGCTTTGTATGTTGACAATATTTGAATGGTTCATTAACCATAGGGCACGTATAGATGTAAAATTTGTAGCTAAATTTTAAGCATGCATGTAAAGTGTAAATAAAAATGTGCATATCATGAATCCATGGTATTCCAAGCAAGATGTTGTAATTAAGATCCTTAGGCATAACTTGACAGATGGTAGTTAGTGTTATAAGCCCTAATGTAAGGTTTAGTGTGATCTAACCGAAGACTTTACATTTAATGTTATCAAACCCTTAGATGTTCATATCAAAAGGATCCAAATCCTTAGCATGTATATTAATAAGTTGAAGAAAAGAGATATTACAAATGTTCAACCCTAATTCATTGTCAACTAAAACCTGTTTGACACCATATCCTCCATATAACTAAGGCATGAGCTAAAAAGTGTGTTCATTAGCAGGGTCGGCTAGACATCCTCAACACCCCACTGTGATGAGATTTGCCTACATACCAATACTCTGAGAAAGGATAAATCCCAATGTAGTTATCCTCACCTAAGTGTTGGTGCAATTGCAAGTGATGCTAGTATTATAGTGGCCTTGAGTACCTTGAATGTGATTGAGAGTGAAAATTTATAAAATTTGAACTTAGGGCTACTGTAGATGGTAGTATGTATAAGTAGGTCAGAATAGGGATTGATAACCTTAATTTTGCTCAACTTGTTATGTGTTTGAATGTGTATTTTGCATTTGATTTACATCTAGTGGTTAGAGGACTAAAATTCATGTATATATACTATTATGTTACTTGTGTAAATGATAAAATATATCTAGGATGACCCTAGGATGTTCTAGTTTTGAAAAGATATTTGTTTAGGAAAAGATAAGGAAAATGACATTAGTGCCATTTTGGGGACACTAGTGCCATGTAGAGCTAGTGTCCGTATTATGGAGCTAGTGTCTGGCTAGAAAAACACTAGGCATAAAGGGCAAGGATCAAGAAATGAGGGTCTGAGATTTCTTTGGGGATGACTAGGGATGCCTATGGCCCACACAAAGGCTAGATAAATGTGACAGTAGTTCTAGGATAGGTTTAGGGTTAAGCTAGGGATAGGTAGTCTCAAGTAGCATTCTTAACACTCAAATACCACTTTTGGTTGATTATCCCCCTCGAGGGAACAATCGAAAAATAATATTAAAATGAATGAACTATTGAAAAAGAGAGGAAGAAGCAAGGATGGGAGAAATCAACCCACTTGATCTAATTATTTCATGCTTTGATTTCTAATGTTTGAGAAGAATTGAATTGAATTGGCCCCAAGGCGAAGGGAAGTGGGAAGGATACATCCTGAAACAAGCGACACATTTTGACTTGCCTTAAACATGGAAAAAAATATGAGTTTAGAATTAGAATAAAGACTAAATGATGGATGTTGCACCAAAAAGGATGGTCTTGGTTGATCATAATAATGTGCCCTAGTAGGGCAGAGTTTGATCATTGATTCAATTGATTTGCCCCAACAAGACAAATTTGATCATTGATCGGTCTAATTGAGTTGCCCCAATAGGGAGGATTTTATTTTTGATAAATGATGATTAGGCAATTGGTCAATCAGTTAGCAATCATAATTCAATAGTGTGACTTGTTACATAAATTAATGATGAGCAGGCACAATGAAGTATGATGGTATAATGGTTGTTCAAAGAATGAAGAAGCCATAATAAACCATGCATATGAGAATGCTCAATGGTAAATAAAGATATGATGAAGAAGATAATAATGGTTTGAATAATAATGAAATAATAGTTGCCAAACTGACCTCAAAAATTGAATGTAATTGGCATTGCCTACATAGTCCATAGGGACCTCATGATGATGTAGTTCTCCCATAAATTGAGAGAGAGTAGAACATAAATGATTGTGACTTTTTGTATATGCTCATTTATATATGTATCATAAGTAGTAGATAACTTAGTCATATGTGCCAACAGTCTAGTTGTAGGATTGGTAGACAAGGAGATTTTTGTTGCGGCATTGTTGATTATGCCTTCAATACTTAGTTTTTGATGCAGCACATGATGATATGCACCATGATATAAAACACCATGATGACCTAGTCATAATATGCATAAGTACTGACCTCCAATATAATAGATAATTGACAACAACACACCAATGATAAAAACTATGATGACAATGCATACATATGTCAATGGATGGTCACTATGATGAGGACCCTACTGACAAAATGGACTGAATCAAAGCAACAAAAAAAAAAAAAAAAAAAAAAAAAAAAAAAAAACACACAAACTTGAAAATAAGAGCAACAAAAAACATCTTGTTGTTTAACCAAGTCAAAATCCATTTGTGAAGGCTCAATGAGACTAGAAATTGGAGGGTGCCCCCAAGCAAGGATACATGCAAGGGAAGTACACATCTCAAGTTGACTGAAATGACTAGAACTAATAATTATTTTTCCCTAGTAGGGTGTATTTGGGAAAGACGCATCCCAACACAATTTTAGGACATGAAATAATTGGATCAATGATTTTGATTGGATCTAAGACAAGATAAATGTTTTTGAATTTTATGAATTTACATCTCTCATGAAGATTGTAAGTCTATTTATTTTTTAGGCTTTTTTAGAATGTTTGTGGGTTTTGGGCATCTAAACTCAATGGAGAATTATGAAATATAAAATGTTTTAACTCATAAAATGGTGAAAGTTTGGATTAGGTTACTTGTAAAATGATGAGGGCATGCTTGGGTTACTCGTAAAATGGTGATAACATGGCTTAAATTAATCACAAAACACTGAAATCATGGATTAAATTACTCTCAAAATTATGAGAGTGTGGAAAAGGGATGACCAAGCTAACCTCAGAAACTGAGCATTGCCTACATAGTCCAAATAGACCTCAAGTCAATGTAGTTTAACCCACAATGAGAGATATAATTAATCAACAACAATTTGAAGAACATGAATTGCATGGGAACATAATCAAATGGTACATGATAATGAATGATGATGAGGGAAATGACTCTAAGTCTCTAAATACCATGTCACATGAGAAAAAAAAGTGTCTAGTCATCAAAGTTTTGTGTAGGTAATAGGCAAAAACATTTCCCAAACAGGTCTCAATATACCTTCCACTTCTGTAACAAGGTAAATATGGGAAGACTAATGGTCACAATAAGATGGGATAAGTTGAATATAATTGAATGGCTAAAATGACATGAAATGCAATAGTGAAGATGGCTTGAACATAATGTTATATAATGTAGATAAGATTGCCCTTGAGTGTCAAAGTACTTGTAGACAATAAATTATTTGTGGATGATACCAAATATCTGGTTTTCATCATAGTACTTACCCAAGGTGCTAAAAACTTGATTTTCACCATGGGAAGAATTATTTATCTTTCTCATTTGATTGCTTTGTATTTTTAATTGATTTTTATTATTATTATGTTTGTTTTATAACATCTCAACTCAATCGAGATGCATAATGTGGATCCTTTATTGTCTAATCAATATTGGTTCCAAATGGTTGATCTGTCTAAATCTTGTTGATGATATGAATCAGATGGCCACTATTTTGTTGATACTACTTCCTTCAAAACTATAGACAAGATGTCTTCATAGCCTATAGAACAAAGAGTGATGCCAAGAAGGGTAGGCATGGGATAAATGGTCTGATTAGATAATGTAATATAGGTCTTGATTAAACAATAGGATCAGAATGGATTGTATAATGGTTGGGGGATAAATGAAAATTGGGATTTTTCAATCACATACATTGTTGTTGATTCCATATTTAGATTGACTTTGGTTGTGATGGGGCCGATATTGATTTTAGTAATGAATTCATCAAGTAATAAGGAATTAATTGGCTCAACTATTGACACCTTGAAGAGGTTTTCACCAACACAGTCTTTATGATTGTTCTAATTTGGATTGTCCAATAGTGCCTTGAATAATGTTTCACTAAGGGATGTTGATAATTCATTTTGATTGTCCCTTAGCACCAAAAGGTTTCACTAAAGGATTCTAATTTTTTATCCTGATTATCATCTAGCACCTCAGACAAGGTTTCACTATAAGATTTTGAGTTTAGACTTTGATTGTCCCCTAGCACCTCAAATGAGGTTTTAATAGGAAAATATTATTCTTCTTGAATGTTGTCTTCCTTCTCCATAAATTCTACCACTGAGATGTCACCATGAAATACGTTCAACAATCTTTGATTTTGTCAGTCCCAATCGACGATTATGGGAGATGGAATGTCAATATAATGGCTAGGATGGTTAATAGTAAAGGCATGTGTATTGGAAATGGAAGGGTAAAAGGTAGCCCAATTCTCATAGAGGCTACTAGAAGAAATTGTGCTGATGTTGAAGTAAACATCCTTGACAACCATAGAAAGATCATAAGTGTTTTAAATTGGATATGCCAGAAGTGTGTAACCGATGTCGTAATAACCATTAGTATCTTATAATTCTAAAGATAATTCTGACTCAAATGGATTTGAATTTGGTGTTGAGACTGACATTAATTCTGCTTTTGACGCTAAATTGAATATTGATTCTAGAATGGAACCCAATTATGATATTGGTTCTAAAGTAGAACCTGATTTTGATGTTAAAGTATCCATAAAGAGGGCATGTTGAATTGCATTATTCATAAGCATTTTCTTCACCTTTCACTTAGAAATTAAGGCTTTGGGACAAAGGAATGCTTAAAACTGGGAATGTTTGGTAATGATTGAATGTTTGACAATGATTGAATAATGGGATCTTCAAATATGGGCTCATCAAAGACGGGTCTTATGTCCAATTGAGGTCCTTTATCAAATATAGGTGGACCATTAATGGTTTGAATATGGTCAAATATGGCTGATTCAACAAAAATGTTAACAATGGGTTGACTATCTTATGTTAAGAATAAATAAATAAATTGATGCAGAATAATTTCACATAATCGTAATAATAGATATGATTAGAGATGCATAAAAAATAGAAATAAACATGCACAATAAGAAGATCATATTTAATGTGGTTCACCTAATGTGGGCTACATCCACCAAGAAACACTTGCTCATATTTTATTACAAGCCACCAAAGTCCAATCACTCTCAGATCTATCTTCACAATTACAATGCACAAATATTGTTTGGAGATGCGCTCAACAAACCCTCTTGAATTCGCACTTGAATTCACACACTCTATTATTCCTTCTCAAACCTTAGTTCTCTTGATATATTACATATGAAATATCCATCTATACATAATACATCAAAAAGTGGTCTTACAAAACAATGGGTACTAAAACCATGGGCAGAATCAACCCAAAACAATTTCCTGAACCCCGAAAAGAATACATATAGAGTGTACAACACATTGATAATGTATAGTTTTTGAAAATAAATTGTAATTTAGAAATAGGCTCCACAACACAACATCCTGATATTACTTTGGAAGTGGACGTATCTGATTGTGTTTGGGAATGGGATCATGACATATCTTGATCGAGTAGTTGTTAGACCTAGACACACTTGGATTGTTAATAGATATGGGTATTTGGAGGGGAAATGACATAATAAGTTTGGACTATTGGATTTTAAGGTGTGTTTCTTTAGGATCTCTAATTAAATAGCATATGTTCTCTACTATAAATCTAGTCAGAAGTTTAACATCGAGCTTTAACAATCTCACAAGGTTTTCATCTTTGTTGTCAAAAAAGTGTCATGTAAATTGGTCCTATCCATAGTCCACACTAGATAACACATTTAGGAGGTATTGTTGATTTTGTTCATGGTCAACTGAGAGAGTTGCTCCTTCACTTCTTGACTAATAACCAATGATACTAGAATAGGTTTAGGACATGAGACACCCTGACTCATATTAACCTTAGATTAATGCCCTTAAGCAAGGATACATGCAAGAGGAATTAGATGAAAGAAATTCAACCCAAAGAGGGTGGACTTAGTCTCACTTATAATGGGCCCAAATAAGGCAATCTTGGTCTCATTATAATTGGAATGGGCCCAAAGAGGGTGGTTTTGTAATTGGTTTTTGAATAGAATGGGTCAAAAGAGGGCGGTCTTGCCTAGATTGGCTTTGATCAAAATGGTTTTAATTTGATTGACCCCAAACATGGTGAATTGACATGGATTGGAATGGGCCCAAATAGGGGTGGTCTTGGTCTTAATTATAATGGGCCCAAAAAGGTTGGTATTGGTCTCAATGTAATTGGAATGGGCCCAAAGAGGGTGGTATTGTAATTGGTTTTTGAATAGAATGGGCCCAAAGAGGGCGGTCCTGCTTAGATTGGATTCGGTCAAAATGGTCTTAATTTGATTGACCTCAAATAAGGTGAATTGACACAGATTAGAATGGGCCCAAAGAGGGGTAATCTTGGTATTGATTAGAATGGGCCCAAAAAGGGTGATCTTGGTCTCAGTGTAATTAGAATGGGCCTTAAGAGGGTAGCTTGGCTTAGATTAAAAAGTGATCCAAACAGGGTAGTTTGGCATAAACTAGGATTGGTCTAAATGTTATTGATTCAATTTGCCCAAAATAAGGATAATTGGCCTAGATATGATTCAAGTGAAAGAAAGAATGGATGTCATGACTTCATCATTCACAATAAAAAGGTGCAGGAGATTGAATGGAAAGACAAGAAGTAGTTTGAATTGGCATGCAATAGATTTAGAATAATTGGATTTGGTTGAAATAGACTTGGTTTGGCATTGAAATATGGTTCAAGATGAACCTAATCAGATTAGATCTGGTTCAAAATAAACTAGATCTAAATCATAATGACATGGTACATAGTTTGGTTTGGTACATGGTTCAAGATAAACTTGATTTAGCTTTGATGGCATGTTACATGGTTCAAGGAAAAATTGATTTGGCTTTGATTGGTTTGGTACATGGTTCAAGATGAACCTGATTTGGTCTTGATTGGCATGGTACATGATTTAAGATAAACTTGATTTGGATTTGATTGGCATGGTACATGGTTTAAGACGAACCTGACTTGGATTTGATTGGCTTGGTACATGGTTCAAGACAAACCTGATTTAGCTTTGATTGACATGGTACGTGGTTCAACATGAACTTGATTTGGATTTGATTAACATGGTACATGGTTCAAGATGACCCTGATTTGAATTTGATTGGCATGGTACATGGTTTAATTTGAACCTCATTTGGCTTTGATTGGCTTGGTACATGGTTCAATACAAACCTAATTTGGCTTTGAGATGGTTGGCCTTGGTTGACTTTGAATGTTTAAATTGGTCTGTCAATGCAAATTTTCAAATGGAATAGTTAAGTCAAAGTTTAGTCATGTAAGTATCCAAATAGGAGAGGTGGGTGAATCAAACTTGTTTCCAAAAGGGTGCACAAATCTTGGTACATCAAATGCTTTCAACAAGTTTGATTTTGGTTTTGGAAAAGAATTAACTTTGGTCAACTTTGGAACGGTTTATCATGGATTTGGAACTTGGCCTTGGAATAGTTTGACTAGAATTAGAATAACGCTGACAACATAACGACATAATTTGAACAAGAGTTGGAATTTTGGTTTCGAAATTGTTTGAATTCGCAATTGAAACTTAGCTTTGAAATTGGAATTTGGCTTTATAATTAAACTTGGAATTTGGATTAGGTCTAAAACAAGATGCATGGCATAACATCATGATTTAAATAACAATTTAGACTTTGGTTTTGGATTGGTTTGAATTTGGAATTTGGCATTCGGACAAGACCTTGGAATTAGAATTTGGCTTAGGTTTGAAATAAAATGGATGGCATAATGACATAGTTTGGACAAGAATTTGAAACCTTGGAATTGGAAGTGGTTTGAAATTTGGCAATTGGGATTGGAACTAGGTCTTGGTTTAATTTTGGTAGCTTAACAATGCAGTTTAGACAAGAAAGGTAGGTATTTGGATCAAATTTGACATGTTACTTTTATTTGAACTGGAATTTTGGTAGAGTTACGCCTTGTGTGTGTATAAAATGGTTTGGATTTGGAATTAGTTTGTTTGAATTGGTTTTAAATATAAACAAGGTTTAGACACAACAATCAAGCAACGACACACAAATATTACAAGATAATTCTAATAATTGACACAGGTTTGCATCACATCCATTCGAACTTTCAATATACTTTCCTTGAGAGAGGATTATAAAATTTAAGATTCATTAAACAAATTATTTTAATTATTGATGGGATTTTTAATCCTACCCTTCTCTTAAAAGGTTTGTACAAGTAATGCAATCTTTGGGGGATGTTACCTTTGCACACTTGCATCAATGGATGTTACACGATAAAATAAAGTCTTAAAGTTTTTTTTGGCTTTCTAAATGGTCCCGATATACCTTGAGGTACGTGGGTACAAAAATATTCATCAATTAGACATCGAGATTCAATGAACCATTTGCCAAAGGGTTTAGTTCCTTTACAACCACTTCAGTTGTAAGGGTCTTAGTGAAGTGTTATTGGTTGAGCCAATCTTTGAGGGACATTCCAACTAAGATACTACTGGTGTAGCCTCAATTTGTATACTCTATTAGCTACTAAGGTTGGTACGATGTTAGGATGTAACTTCCTAGTCAACGCACCCCTAGGACTTGTGAGAAGGTGATGAACTCCACCACATGTGGCCAAAATAAAAGTAAGGGTATAAGGCAAATAGAGACTTTAAATTTTTGAGTCACTCGAAAAGGGGAGAGAATATGCACAAAGGAACGCCACAAGACACTCAAGAAAGAAGTAAAAACTTGTATGAAATGAAAGAATTTTAGGAAATAAACAAGTTTTTCTTATAACCCAAATGTAAATGTGAAATTATTTTAAGCCCTAAATTAAGATGTGTATAAAATATATGTGCTTTGCTTAGAATTTGAAACCCCTTTTTCGTCCAAGGTTATTCAAAACACATGGTTATAAGTTTCAGATGAACAATAAAATTGACTTTTTGAAGTTTTGAAATTTTGCCAGAAAATGATTTTACAGATACATAGACAGAGTCATTTTCACTGATTATAGAGCGATTTCATTGATTATAGATATTTCACTGATTATAATGCAATTTTACCACTTTAAAAATAGAGGAGAGTAAAAAGTAAGAAGGGGTGAATTTATTGATTACCAAGTTGAATTCATTAATTATAGAGCCATTTCGTCGATTACAGAGTAATTTTATCAATCTACACATAGAACCAAAAAAAAGTATAAAAGGGCAAATTTACCAATTAGTAGGTCAAATTCATTGATTGCAGAGCCATTTCACTAATTCTAGAGAAATTTTATTGATTCCAAAACCTACACACAGAACAAACAAAGAGTATAAAAATTGTGAATTCATCGATTAACAGGTCAAATTCGCTGACTAGCAAATTAAATTCAACAATTTTAGATTAATTTCACTAATTTCACAACCTACACACAAAATAAACATAAAGTATAAAAGGGCGAATTCATCGATTAGCAGGTCAAATTCATTGATAGGCAAGGCAAATTCACTATTTGGGAATGAATTCGTTGTTTAGGAGGTCAAACTCACTGATTTCACTTGAAGCAAAAATAAATGACTTTTTGAAGAAACAAAGATGAATTAAGCTAGTTATTAAGTTAATTTTGGCAATTAGAAGAATGTTAATGGTTTAAAAGAACTTGTGGGGTTCGTCGAATCCTTCGGATCCCCACTGAGCGTGTCATTATGTAGATTATAAATCCAAGAAAAGTTAACCAATCCGTTATGGAATAAAATTGAAATGAACTTGAAAAACTAGTATTTCAAGCCTAATTCCTATATTGAGTTATGTGAAAAACAAGTAAAAAATGCACATTAGAAGACAAAAACAAATGTTTATACCTCCTTAGTAAATTTACTTGAGAATCGGTCTTAAGAGGTTGAGCTCAACCTATAGGTTATGGATTCTTTGGCATTGTTTGATTCTGCATGTGAGAAGTACCTCTCCTTATCTACACTTGATTCTTGGCTTGGCTTGGCTTTGTCATGAAAATTGGTTAAAGGTCATTGTATAATACGACATGCTAAGTTTACATGAAGAAGCTTATTTATAATGGCCAAAGGCCCTTTTATTTATAGACTTTTTGGATGTTTGTGAACAATTGATTTGAGATCAAGATCAATGGTGGAGGATGACTCCTCAAACTCATGATCATCCACATGGAGTATATAAGATATGCTATTTAAGGCCTTTTGGAGTATGGAAGGCATGTTGGAATAAAAGTGCAGGCATTGGTCTTTTTAGAGTGTGTAAGAGGGGTGCAAAAGGAAGAATGTGTAAGAGGTGTGTAAGAGCTTGCTTGCACTCCTCTTTCCCATTTACTTCCTTGAGTGACATCACCTATGTGAGGCAATAATTCAATTTTGATTTTAGAAAAATAGATAATTCTAAATTCATGAAATTTTTCATTAGAGGAATGATTAGAATTGATTAATTGGGATTAATTAATAATTAGAAGAATGGTGGTCTTTTGCAATGTTCATTTTGTCAATCAAGTATTCACTTAATTGCCTTGTGAAGACATTTGCAAAGGGTTGATTTAATTTTGGATGCACTTGATAAGGTTAATTTTCTTTAAGCATTAGAGATTGTGGTCATTATAGGGTAATAAGAATAAAGTCTATTTTTCAAGTTACAAGGGTTGCAAGCAATGCACATATCAAAACAAGGAAATAAAGACTAGGGCTATGCACATCGAGTCATCTATTCATTTATAGGCATGTATTTTAGTTGTCCGGAGTGCCCCTAAATGTTATGTACTTGTTTGGAGTGCCTACCATGTTTCATACATTTGTCTCCGATCAATTTAATTTTTCTGGGCGAGGTCATTTTCACTATTGTGCATGTACTTCTATATTCATATTTAACAAGTATCATTAGATCTCAATTTTCTGAAGATAAACACTAAAACTCTATGTGAATGCCTTACTACTAAGTTTAGAATATTAATGTTGATATGTATTCTATAATGGTAATAAGGGAGTGTAATGTAGTGATTTGTCCACAATTATATTTGATCTTAAATTTGAGGTCTATTTGATCGACACTTAGAAAGTTTTTCCAATTAATTTAAAGAAGTAAATAAAAAAATCATAATATATTAGCCATTTAATAGAGTTGGGACCCAATTTTTTATACTAAAAATATTTTTTCAACCCTTATATAATTGTGTAGCTAGATTGATATCATTTGATACCAATCAATAGAAAATTGACAAGAAAAAACACTTTGAAATTGATCTCTCTTAACATATTTGAAAATATATATATTTAAAATTTATGTACTATTTAATTAAATATTATTATTATTTTAATTCATGTTACTTATTTAATTAATGTGATTTAAAATTATTTAAGTTGTAATTAAATATAATCTGTTTAATCATATCACACCTTATACTTATTACCAACTTCTTGGTGAAACAAATCATTTGTAATCATTAGTGTAAAGACTATTCATGCTTTAAAAACATATAATTGAATCGAATTAAATTTAATTTGGATATTAATATCCACCAAAGGTTTACACAAATCTTATTTATCAAGAAAGTGTCAAAAACATCTCTAAACAATATAAAAAGAGAAATAAAATTAATGAAAAACAATCATTTTATTATTTAAAGGCCTTAAATCTTCAAACCAATCAAATATGTCATGTGATCCATTAAAATTCAACACTAAAAATTTCAAAAACATCTTCAAAAGAAAAAAAAATTAAACAAAATTAATGAGAAATAATAATTCTTCTATTTATAAACTCTAAATCTTCAAACTAATAAAATATATATTATATAATCTCTTGAAATTTCTAAAACTGATCTGTCGAAGTTCCCAGAACACACGAGACGTGTGGTTTTATATTGACGATGATCTGGAGGCAGGGGACACCATACAACACAAACAGAGAAATTCAACCACAAACAAAAAGCAAGATATCCGTGTTTCTGAAACCACGTGTAAGCGGAGTTTGATCACTTGTATTTACAAAAGGGTTGCGGTGTTCCTCGCTCTCCCACTCAGTTTCAAGTCGTCGGATTCTCTCTTCCAAATTCCATTACGTCACTGCGTTCCTCATTCACAGGCATTAGGTCGGTGTCTTCCTAGGAATCTTTTCCCATTGGTCGGCGGCGTCACATTTTTAGGCGTATTAGGCTATAAATGAGTTGGCCGAGACCTCTTTTGTTTATTCAAGCTAACACCGTAAAAATATAAATCACATAATAACACCACCCATTCAGATTCTGAGAAGAAATGTGTCCTCCCGGCAAGAGAAGGGACCTGGGGGGATTGAGGAGTCCTCCTCCCGGTGTGAAAGAGGCCTTCAATGTATTAGACAGAGATGGAGATGGAAGAATTGCTTTCAATGATCTCCAAGACTTCTTTCACACCCACAAACAATATCATCTCAGCCGAGAGGAGATTCAGTCCATGATCTCTGTAGCAGACAAGGACCAAAATGGATCTGTGGAGTTTGAAGAATTTGAGGGGCTTATGACTGCATTGACGATGGTAAAACAAAAGAATGAAGGAAATAGTGTGTTGGAGGCGGCATTCGGAGTGATCGACAGGGATGGAGATGGGGTTGTGAGTGTGGGAGATTTGAAGAGCTTCATGGGTGATGCAATGCACAATGTGGATGATGAGGATGTTGTGGGGATGATTGAGGCAGCTGGTGCCTGTCCTCAGACAGGCATCTGCTACAATGATTTTCTGGCTCTCATGATGATGATGATGAATGGGTCCCAATAGCTGGCCCAAATTTTGTTTTTATGATCTGTAACGAATTTTCTCCTCTATCAATGGAATCAGTTTTGTTAAATGCGAGTCAGAGTTTTTTCAAATTTTGCTTCTTGAGTAAATAAATATATTTAAAACCAAAATATCCTGTATGAATGCTTGTTTTTTAGATGTGTGTTTAGATTAAACCAAAGAAAGATGAATGCCAATTGTTTTTTGTCTGCATGTTTCAAGACAGCATTCACATGGAATCACTGAATTATATAGAATGTCACCATCAGTTTATATTTCAGAAAGAAATGTATAATGGATTATAATGATAAGTAAGCATATATCTAAATCAGTGAATTTCTTCAGCTAAGCAGCCACGAGTAAAGTGCATCTATGCCGTCAAATAATGCCAATTGTTTTGGATCAATATTGCAGAAAAGTGCTGCCTGTTCGTTTTAACTTCTTACCCATGTATGCAACACTTCAGAAACTGTAAAATCAATTTACTTCAAAATTGTTGCCTACAAAAAATATGCTACCCTTTACAAAATGCTTGTGGAAATCTGTGGAAATCAGTAGCATGTATTCTCAAAATCTTGTTAAAAGGTAGCTGTTATTTTCCTTCCAGCAGTAATCATCTCACTTTATATTGGCCTTCCCACAGTGATTGACTAATGAGGATGTCTGTCCTTCTGTTCCCAACTCTGATGCAGACGAGCTTTATTATCGATTTCCCATCCTTTCTCTGGACGGTGCTAGTAGTTCTTTTATACAATGGGCAGTGTTGAATGTACTGTAATATAGGGTTTACCTTTTATTTGGTTTTATTGCTTGATGGTTTTAGTTTTAGATGCTTCTCTTTTGGTTTCTGGATTTCATTTTAGCATTTCTAATTAGCTATTATAACTTGCTTATGGATGTTAATATCAACTCTCTGTCTGTTAAGTCGTTGTTGCTAATTTTCTGAAATCTAATATCCTGCAGTTTTAACAGTTCATTTGATGTTCCATATACCATAATACTTTACAACTCTGATATAATTTAGCTAGCTCAGCTTACCATATTTTATTTCTCAGCAAACGGTATCATGAAATAATTGGATCGTTTTTCACATATATCAATTCCAATATGTATCATCCCAAAGATATTGTGAAGATACAAACGTAATTCAAAGAAATTCATCCCTAGAAGCATCAGACAACTCCCTACGCCATCATTCAGGCATTTGTTTGGTAGCAATATTTTTCAAGGAACAGTTGATTTGATTGCTTGGCATTTATTGTCAAAACTGTAAGAAAGGCTGTAAAGAAGTTCAAGCACCACATTTTGAGGACTGTATTTATGCCTAAACAAGGAAGAAGATTCCGAGGATGAGAAAGATATAGCATGAAACAACAAACCTACATTATTTTGACCTTAGCAACTAGGGTCATTCAAAGATAAAGATTTCTTTACATGTGATATGAAACTTTACAAAGTTATTACTAAGCATTTAGGTACAATTTCTATCCCGGGCAGCTAGTAAATGAACTCAACCACTTCATTCAAATTCTCTCTGTGTGTGTGTATTATTTACAATTAGGCACAGCACAAGTAAACAAGAAATATACTGCAGAACAGGAAAGTGAGAAACAGGGAAAGTGCTTTGTAGTAATGGTTTTCTATCTAGGAAATGGTACTAGAATCATCAAATCGTCCTCAACCTACATACTGGAAGCATTTTTCTTTATTGTTGATGAGTTGATTTAACATGGTGATATGTTCAATGCCCTCTGAAAGTTGAGTACTATTTACTTCAAAGTCACTCAAAGAATCAAAAGTACCGTCAAATTTTTCCAAGATATCAGCTCTCCATCTCAATCTTATTAGGAAAATTGGGCCACAACCTCAAGTCCCCAAATTACGAATGTACTTTTTCCATTCAAATAAAAAGTTTACAATGATATTTTGGTTTCCTTTTACCATATTTTTTCCCAAAATGGTGCTGCATACCTGTACCCTCTTATGTTCATTTATGTGGCTCCTCTGCATGTTGCGGGAACTTGCAAATGGCAAGTGCATGCACTAGCCCAGGATGAACTATGGTTTTGGGTTCACTCAAATTCAACTTTCTGTTTCCGTCTTCTGATCAAATAGAGGTTATGGATCGATCACCTTTGGCCTAGCCACCTGTTACATGTTTGCTCCAGTTATGAGCAACCTTCTTCCGGTTGGGGAGGATTTAAACCAAGGTCACTTCCTTAGGAGCATCCCTCATTACTCCTACACCACAATCCCCATAGACTTTTCCTTTCTGATTACTTTTTATAATCACTCAGGTTAGAATTTTTTTTCTTTTTTTTCAGTTAATGAAAAACATTTCAAAAGAGATGCTGCATTTGGATAAGACTTATGAAGTCAGGGGTATCTCTTCTGCCAAAATTACCCTGGCCCTGATTGGAAAAGTTAATATGCATTTGTTTATGCTGGAAAGGCATACATTAATAAATGTTTGACTTGTTACTTTGAAAGTTTAACCTTTATTCGCATCAGAAGCATATAACTGCAAGTACATTCATAGCATAATAGAAACAGAACAAAAGTGCGAGAAGCAGAGAAAGAGAAAGTAAACCAAGACTCAGGGCATCACAGGTCGCAAGCAGTTAGCCCATCTCCTAGCTGCTACAAGCGATAATCAATCTCAACACCAGATAGACAGCCAATAAACCATTTTCTGGTGGATCCACACAAGATTTCCTCATGAACCATACAATGAGGTTCAAAATTGAATCTTGTTCCAGACTCAAGCTGCAGAAGCAGCCTATGTGAGAATGTTTGTCATGTAAAAGCTTAAAAGTAATGGTAGCAAACCAGCTTGTTCAAATTTTGTATGCCTAAAGGCTTAGAACATTTTATACCAAGCTCGGGAGAAAATCAGGCCTTTCCAATCGACCTACACCAGGGGTACTCATTATGTATATACATACAGAAATATAAACTCATAACAGAAGGCCAGACCTGTTTAAAAGTTCATTGTTATTGTCTGTGTTATGCTTAACCTCAATTCATCTTCGTTTATCTTAAAATCAAAGGAAAATCTTCAATTATCTCTAATGATTTGCCACATTTCTGAGTGACCTTATTCATGACCATGCAATGGCAATGGAGCCGAAAGCTTCCAATGTAACGAGTACTCTATTTTTCAACTTTTATATTTCATCATTTCTGGTGTACGCAAATTTTTGCAGAAATTAGCTTCAATACAAGTTGATTACAGATTCAGAAATTGGACCTGTAATCGTTCTGGTCTAGATGATGTCCATTGAGGGTTGTTTTGATGAGGGTTGTTTATACGGTGGAAAAACTATAAAACCACCCTCAACACCCCTATTGTGGAAGATATACCATGGTTGGATATTATCGGATTTAGTTTTTGCTAAATATTCATTAAATTATTTGTATTATTACTAATAAATAGTTTATATTTTTTTCAATTGAATATAATTATAATATTTAAAGGTTTAAACACACTCATTTCTTAATAAAATTTAACTTATTTATTTCTTAATAAAATTAATTTATTTGTGCATGATTGATTGATTGATGGGTTTGAGATGCTCTTAATCAGTCCAAATTGCTAACATCATCAAATATTTTACAATATTTAAAATTGTGGTCTTCATGTCACATGGGTATTTCTTACTAAAAAAATTATTTATAATGAGAATTGCAATAAGAATAATCGTGTTTCCACACTCCCTGACAATGTAGAACAAAAGCACTTTTTGAGAATTTTTGGATTGATGTGTCAAGTCACATTATATGAACTATTTAAAAAATTGCAATCTCCATTTGTCAATTATGAATCTTAATGATAGGATATATTCATAATAAAAAAATCAATAATCAATTCGAAAGAAATATCGTCAAGTGTACAAACAACTTTAACTTTCGATAGAAAATCTTGAATTTGAATGCCTACCATGCACTTAAATTATTAGACATATTCATTGTAACCCCTGGTCAAATTCATCCATAGATTCCTTCATTGAGCATTTATTTTATATGTTTTGTTTGCATGTGACGAAAAAATCTATGAAATTCAAATCTCCACTAAAGGACAATCAATAATAATCAATTCAAAAAGGATATCACCATAAGTGTACGCATAACTTTAACTTTCAATAGAAAATCGTGAATTTGAATACCTACCATACACTTATATTATTAGATATATTCATTGTAACCCCTAGCCAAATTCGTCCATAGATTCCTTCATCGAGCATTCATTTTATATGTTTTGTTTAGTAGATAAAAATCTATGAAATTCAAATCTCCACTAAAGGACATAATAAATAATATATTTTCATTAAATATTTCAAACTTACGACTTTTAATTACCTTCAAATAATCTCGTATGCCTATACCTTTTGAAATTCTAAGCATACGATATGAATACACCACATTAGGATTTAAAATCCAATCATATTTTTCAAAATATTTATATGAATAAGTTAAAATAAGAAACATAATAAATGTTTGAATTTAATGTCAAAGACACCATAAAAATGAATGGTGGGCAAGTGTGACCAACTGATAAGGATGGTTTATTGGATTGTTGGACATCATTTAAATTATTGACGAATTCAACATTGAGTAACTTCCTTCAACTTGACACAATTGCCCTACATGAAGTAAAAATTAAGAGTTCCAGAGTTTGAACCAATTTTATCAATAACATGCATTCCCCTTGGAGACCAATACAATTTATAATTTACAATTTATTGTTTATGAATGAATTTTACTAACATTAGGCAACTTAACCACACGATCTGGGTATGATAGCTATTGTATATCATTTACGAGTTACAAATAAATATTATCAATATCAAGGAGTTTAACCACACGGTTTGGCTAAGACAACGATTGCGACACATTAAGAGGTTACGAATAAATATTAAGAACATTGGACAAATTAACCACACAATCTGGGCAACACAACTACCACAAAGTCATGAAAGGGAACTCTATCATGTTAAGTACATGTCTACAAACTAAATTTAACTAATTCGATTCTCTAATAAAAAATATTTAATGGCGTGACTAGTCACTACATAGCTCTTATTTATTTTAGTTATCTGAACAAACGTAATGCTTTGAATATTTGGATTGCACAATGTAAATTAACAATCATACAAAATTGAATGAAATATAAAAATGATCAAGCATTCAAGTGACACAAAGTAATTAGCTTGTTATGTCTTGGTTCTAGTCTTTGTATTCTATAATAATCATAAGATGTATTATGCAATAGCTCTGGGTGGCTTCGAATTGAGAACTGATTGTGACAACTGCATAGGTACCTCTAGAATTATCAGATGCATGTGGATTCCAATATCGTTTGTAAATATATTTTCTATGTTCAATTGTCTTTGGCCCTGCATATATAATCTTATAGTCTCTCTCCTTTGTCCAAACCTTAGCTCTTACACTTCTCATATAGAAACCTTGTGGAAGGGTTAATATTTTTGGTTGGACTAACCTTAGCTAATCTCCGTCAACCAACTAAACATAGTCTACATTGCCAATACTCCAAATAGGCCATAGTGCTAACTTCTAGATGTTATTTCACTTAGTCCATATTTTGATACCAACATATAGAAAATAAATTGACCATATAAACTTCAGATTTACCATAATGAATTAAGAGTAGTGTGCACTTTGTATGTAACTTTATAATAATGAATGCCTATCCCAAAATGTCTGAGAGGATTTGTATATATAGAGTTCTCAAATTTGAATTAGAAAAAGTAATGGCACATAAAGTCGACCCAAGAGTAATCAAAAGTGTAAACTAAATGGTCTCAGAAGAAAATGTGCCTAAAAGAATTTGAAAAAAGCTTCAAGATGTTTCTAGGATTTTCAGACGTCTGCATATCATGAGTGTTTGTAAATTCTAGATTTGTCTAAAATCCAAGGAAAATTAAAGTAAGTAAAACAAGACCAAGGATCCATGTGCCATAATAAATGAAGCTATAAATAATAAAGTAGAGTACTACATACAATCAAAGAATAATAGTGTGTCTTTTTTTTAACATAAAGAGGTTACATACACTCCTAATCTCCCCTCAATATAACTTGAGTTTGGGTGGCTGATATTGATATAACATATGTGTTTTAGCTTTATATATACAAAGAAGTAGTGCTTTTACATTTTTTTAAATTTTTAAAAAATTGTTATGTATATTTTAAGATCTATTTTTGAATTGTTTTTTTAACTATATTTTATATGCCTATTAAGACACAATATTATGATAAAAGACCAAGAGAAATACATCAATAAGTTCCCTATTCATAACTAACGATCTATATATATAAAGTCATATGAAAGTATTGTGTAGACGAGTTTTGTACCAAATTAAAATATCTATATAAAACAAAGAGAAGAAACAAAAATAAATACAAAGGTAAAGTAGAAGCAATAAGTACTCCACTTCAAAAGTAAGAATTAAAAGACCAAGACAAATGCACTAATAAGTTTCCTATTTATTACTAAAGATCTATATGTGCAAAGTCATGTGAAAATATTTTGTACATAAGAGTTGTACCAAATTTAGGTAGCTATATAAAATAAGTGTCATGAAGCAGCTTCAGTACCTACTGTAAAAAAATTTCAATATCTGATTTGATGAGGTTGGGTGTTTGGCATGATATGAAGTAGACATTTCTTGCATATGTGGATATTTTCTCATGCCATGTGGCAGTTTGAGGTTGGGTGCAATGGTTGTAGTCAGGTCTCTGAAGCATTCAATTTTTGGTTCGACATGGACTTGTTGAGGGCTAGAAAATAGGGCAGTCGATAAGACAAAGAAACATGTCATGTCCATGGCAAGAATAGTAGGGACATGGATTACGATTTGGATGAACCAGACAACTCGTGCAAAGATAAATTTGACATCTAGGAACTGGTGTCATAGACTTTGTTTTTAAAAGTGGCCAAAGTGGTGCCACTCTGTATTTGCAAGAATTTTTTTTAGAAGATAGGCAATCATATGTAGAATCAAGTGCAAACTATAATTTTTAGAAAAAATGAACAAGTATTATGTCTATATTCTTGATAGTTTCTTCATTTGTTGGGAACTATGCCATTATTAGAAACATTTTTTTTTAAAATTAATTAGAATCTATTTGAATTTTATATGATTGCATCACACACACACACACACACACACACACACACACATGTGACTATGATGGCTTTTGATCAGATCTTAAACTGGTCTCAAACAATCAGGGGCCCAGATCATGTATACCATATATTACTAACTGCCTCAAGAATATTTAATAACCATTAACAACCTCGAGAATACAACTAATGGCTACAATCAACGTCATATGCCTTTTTAGAGATTTGAACCTGGGTGGGGCTTAAACAACCAAGCCACTTAATCAACTCACCCATATCTCATTAGCAAAATTAGATATATTATTTTCTTTTATTATATTTAATTGTATGATATGGTCAAAGAAGTGGTGTATTATATTTTTGATATTATTCCTAATCTAACATAATTCAACAAACCTAAGGCATCAAAACATTACACAATGCTACTTAGCTTATCATGTTTTTAAGAAATAGTTTGTTCTTTTGGTTTCTTGATATATAGGAACCATCATAATTGTTAGATATGTAAAAATAAAGATAAATGTTAAATCCCTTTACGACATGGTTTATAGCCCACTTTTTGACAGGGGTGTGGAGAGGGGTGGGCAATGCCCACTCACCACCCCCCCAATATTGTTGCAGGAGAGGGGGGTGTCCAGGGGAGGCGACAACATGTTATGGAGCCCCCCAACAAGGTTCTAGGGGAAATACTCTTGAAGCCAAAAATCAAGGAGTCAAACTCCTATTTATAGAAAGATGAATTCCACCAAATTCTATTTTTAGGAAGAAATTATCATAATCTCATTTTACTTGCTTAATGCCTCGACAACTATGAATCCCCATGATGTTGCCACTTGGCAACTCTATGGGACTGCGAAAGCTCTAGAGGCTTAGCCCAAAGGCTTAATGCCTCTAACGTTTAGGGTCCCCAAAATAATGCCACTTTGTAGCTCCATAGGAGTGCGGAAGCTCGAGGGGCTTATCCGAAAGGCTTAATGCCTCTGATGTTCTAGGTCCCTAACATGCTACCACTTGGCATCTCCATGGGATTGTAGAATATTTGGAGGATTATCCCAAATGCTTAATGCCTCTAGGGTTTTTAGTTCCTAGAATACTGCCACTTGATAGCTCCATGGGACTATAGAAGCTCGTGAGGCTTAACCCAAAGGATTAATGCCTCTGGGGTTTTGAGTCCCTAAAATACTACTACTTGGTAGCCCTATGAGGCTAAGGAAGCTTAGCCAAAGCCTTAATGCCTCTGACATTTTAGGTCCCCAAAATGATACCGGTTGATAGCACCACAAGACTGCAGAAGCTCAAAAGGCTTAATACCTCTAGGGTTCTGAGTCCTCAAAATATTGTTACTTGGTAGATCCACGGGGCTGAAAAAGTTTAGTCAAAGGTTTAATGCCTCTGACATTCTGGGTCCTCAAAATGCTACCACTTGGTAGCTCTATGGGATTGTGGAAGCTCAGGGGGCTTAGCCCTTAAAGGCTTAATGCCTTCGAGGTTCAGAGTCCCTAGAATATTGCCACTTGATAGCTCCATGGGGCTACAGAAGCTAAACCAAAGGCTTAATGCCTATTATGTTATGGGTCCCCAAAACACTGCCATTGGCAAATTCGTAGGACTACAAAAGCTTAGAAGGCTTAGCCTAAACTAAAATATTCTTCATTTTCTATGTTTTGATGTTCACATGATGTAGGCAGTGATATAATTATGCATTTTTATTAGATTTTTTACTCGATTTGACTGGATGTTTAGGAAACCATTTATTAAAACTTCTCACATTTTTTCAATTAGTTTTAATTGAATCTTGAAAACATTTACTTGTAAAATTATTTATGATATTATATTATCAGATAAAAAATTGCTTGAAAAAACATCCACTTGTAAAATTATTTATGATATTATATTAACAGATTAATTCGCTTGAAAAAATAACAAATTCAAATTGTTGTTAAATTATATACACCTTATGCTATAATTTTACCTAGATGCTTAAAAATAAATATGATTGCTGCTCATTTTTTAAATGAAATCTAGAAAAATGATTTATTGGTTTTATCACACACATCTTTAGCTTTCAAATGAGTATAATTTTACAAAGATCTACCATAAATTGAAGTAGAAAACACAATTTTATTGTTGTTGGAAAATGGTTGCTTGGTCATAGTGAGCAATAAGAAATTCAAATTTTAACATTGCATTTTTATGATGGTTGACAAACTTCCCTTCTCTGAGAAAATAAAAAATGTAGCTTATACAATCCGTATGATTCAAAGAAATGAAATAGAAATTTTACCCAAAAGATTATACAGGTTTTAGTAATTTGAGTAATTTAATATGACATTCAACATGCCAGTTTAAGTGTAGTTTCCTGTCATGTATTCATACAAAATATTCCCTCTTGCCTTTTCAGATCATTGTACATAGTGAAATATGTTTTCAAACTTTCATTGAGCTTTAATTATAACATTTGATTGGATAATAAAAAAAAATCATTTTTAAAATTAAAATAGACCTATTTCCCCAAGAAAATAGTCTTACCCTGTCACATCACCCAATGAAAGGTAGGAAAGTAACAATTTTTGAATTTTGTATTTCACGAATTACTTTTATGGATGAAAATACTTTATAAAGTATACTATGCATATTTTTCAATGCATAATTAATTAAAAAAATGATTACAATAGTACCTTCACAACAGGTACTAATAAAGAAAAGAAACAAAATAAAATACAAATTGAAGTAGAAGTAAGAAGAATTCCACTTCAAAATCAAGAATTTCAAACTTAGACACTGAGAGACACCATGAATACTTGAGAAAGTTCTAGGTTGAATGGAATTAATTCTAGCTGACAGTGAAATATTTTAAGTTATGAAAGAAACAATAGAGGTTGTTTTTTTTGGGTTAAGGCCCAAGTAACCGATTCATTTTGGGTATGGTGTTTTTAAAACTTCTTGGGTATTATATATATATATATATATGAAATATTCTAGTCATGTGTTATTTTATGTTATTATTTTCAAATTTTTAGTAATTTTAAGGGTTTGTAATTGTGTTTTTTTTTCATTATTTTAATTATGGAAAAAAAAGGAAAACCCTTCGAGTTCGATCCAAGTACATCTCGGATGACTTGAATTCTTCAATAAAAGACTGTGAACAAATTCAAGTTGTTATGAACAAACCTATAGTTAAATCTAAATTGTGCTTGGATCCAATATTAATTAGAGCCAAATTAAAACAAGGAACAAATGTATATCCTAAATTAAAACCACCCATAAACCTATTTGATATATGGAATTCTTTTGTAAAAAATTTAGTTTTATATCTTTAGCTTGAGACCTCATTTCTAAAGGTGAGGAATTGCCCAAATCTTATGAATACACCCACACCTAAAGTTGAATCACCAGCATGGGTGAAGACACTCATAATATGTATACAACCAATACTACCAACGTCCCAAAGATGCTCATCTAATCAAATATATAGGAATTGTTGGCCAATTTTGGCCCACATACCAAAATTTTACCTAGATTTAATAGATGAGCAAAACACCTGATTGAGTGAATGATCAAATGACTTATACAAGCTTTGAAAGACCATACCATCATCGAGATGTCATGAAAAAATGGACAAGTCAGTTTGTTTGTGAATTTTATAAGTTTGCCTAGAAAGCATCTCATGGTTCAAGGATCACATAAAATCAATATTCTAGATGCCATAAACATCTCCTACAAATTTGGTGCCTTCATGCTTTTTCTATCTCAAGATGCAAGCCTTTTAAAGTTGAACAAGCAGTGTGATGGTCACACGGACATTATTGAGGGTCACACGAACGTCAAAGTACATCTCAACAATTAATAATTTGGGGTTAAAAGTGTTAGATTCACGTAGATGTCAGTGACAGTCACATGAACATCAAAATAAATCTTGATAATTATCCATTTGGGTTCAAAGATTGATGGTTGTGCAAATGTCAATGACAAAAATACATACATCAAATGACGGGAGTGTAGATGTCAATTTTGGGTCTCATGAATTAGCTATTTGAGTTAAAATGGTGGGTTTGAGTAAAATCAAAGGCTCACATTTAATCATGCATCAAAGATCTATGACATGCGAGCAGGTCAATGAAGTTAAAAGGGTCTTTAAAGCAGATCTAACAACATGCATTTGATCGTACCAAAGGGGATTGATGGTGCAAGATGGGTCGAAAGGTCAATAATCTGAGTCGATAATCGATAGCCAATGAGCTAAGGTAATCCCAAGAGCTTTTTGATGAAGTAGTTTTTGACCTGGGTAAAGTATATACAAAGGAGATGAATCCGAGCATGACCCAATTTGAACCAAAATAAGATATTTTAAGATCGAGGGCCATCATTAGACCTCTATGGAGATAAAATAGGTCTTTAAACATAATACAAATCAAAGGTTGAAAAATTGTCTAAATGAGACCAAATCACTTATAGGTCTACATCGATATAATAGTTATAAGAAAACCAATAAAGGAGATTTGTTTTCATTTTATAGTTAATCTATGTCTAGGATTTGTAGTAAAGAGCATGCTAAGGCATAAATGTGATAGTCATATCAGCTGCCCAAACAAAGTTACTCATGGCTCTGTCAGGTCCAAGGATATGAGGACTTGGTCCTTATAACAAAGCCAAGTGGAAGATGTGGTGAACATTGGAGCATTGATTCTATTCAGATCTTAGATATTTTCTCCAATAGGCTTATTCATGATTCATCATGAATAGTTGATTCTTGTCTTCTACTGGATCTCTCAACCAATGAGAATAACTTGAAGACCACTGGAGCAAACGATGGTCAACTTATTGATAAAATATTAGTCCTGATTGGAAGAAGGCATGCATATAAGAAACAACCAATGAAATGCCACCACATTTATTGATCATTAAAGACTCCTCCATGATCCCACACATGTTTCCCATCTCTCTCATTCCTATTCTCCTATATATATAGGCTCCTAAGCCTTATAATCTATCCCTCTCTTGGGCATGATTAGACTATACCAAGATTGAGCTTTGTAACCTCTTTAATTGAATATAAGAGTATTTTCAAATTTCATTATTCTAGTATAGTGTGTTCATGTCAGTTTGATTTACATATGTGGTAGAAATCTCTCCCTTGTCAAGCCCTGATCTCACCTAGTTACTAGTTATCTTGTTATGTAGGCCATGTTTAGTGTTTAAAGCCATTTGGTTGAAGCTAGCATGCAGATACATTGACTAGTTAGTGCCTTGAATCAGGCCTCTCCATTACTTCCCTTAGGTTTTGATCACCTGGTGAATTTATAAATGAAATATTGATGCATAATAGACATTTGGAGTTGTAGATCTAGTCATTTGTTATATCTCATTAGTGTTTGGCAAAGGGAAAGTAAAAGGCTAAAATAAGAGTGGATGAATAATCATTTTAGGTGCATCACCAACATTAGCTTAGATTTCCCTTTCAATAATATTTCTCTCCCTTTTCCCATCAATCAGTAGGTCTTAGTATAAGTGAGCTAAATGATGCATCAGAGGAGCTAGCCTCGTTAAAAATCCCATAGCTTTAACCCCACTATAGGTGAACCATAGCCTAGGGTTGTTCCCATGTTGGACTAGATTTAGGTAGGGGACCTGGACAATCCTTTGCTCAGCTAGGGTGAAATCTAGAACTCTAACGGTTATGGCATGCATGGTGGGACAAAGATGTAAAAGAGTGGAAAGATTGTTGGTGTGTCTTTCCTCTAATTTGCTTTTGCAAGCAAGCAAGTTAGCACCAATGGTGACTCCAAATCAAAGTTTCTCATTGTAAGCATCCCAAGTATGTCTTTTTGAAGATTTTAATCAGTTCTTGCATCTCATTTGACATATGATATTTATATGAATAGCTATAGTGAATACCCCTATCATTCACCTCCTTATCATCATTTCCAACAAGATCCTTATGATCCATATGAGCCTAATCAACCCTACCAAGAGTTATATCAAAGCTATTATGAGCCATATCAAGTTTTTTATGATCCTTATTATCAAGGGCATGGCTTGTACCTTGATCATGACCCATATCATCCATACCATAATCTCTATCATCCTTATGATGAGCATCACCAACCATACACAGAGCCTTACCAATCGTATGGTGACCCTTATCAATCCTATAAAAACTCCCATGAAGTTGGTCATCTTCTTGATCAGACCTATCAAGCCCCAAATCAATCTATCTCAAGTTTCGAGAAAGATCTGATTAGCTATGAGAAAGAGATGATAAGCATAGACACTAGGAAGGGATATAGAGAGGAGATTTCCAAGCATGAAATTCAAAGCATGAGAGCTAATTTGTAGCAAGCTAAAGATGTATGTTCATCTTTCATAAGGCGAGGCCACTTAAAGTTTAGTTTTGATGTTTTAAACATTGGTGGTCTAATAGTAGCCATTGAAGAGAGGCTGGTGGTTTATACGAAACCCCAGGGTCATCATTTGTAGTAGTATGTTCCCATATATCTCCCCTTTCCTCCTTATAATCAACAAACCAATGTTTACCATAGACCTCAAGAGTCCATTCAAACCTTACCTAACTTTCCTACCTGGAAGTCTATCCAAGAAAGGACTCAAATGTTAGACAAGCATGATTTGAAGAGACTAATCTGAATGTTTCTTCATAAACCATACAAGATCCTATATTTTTAAGTTTACAGGAAAATATCTCCAATGATTTAGTCCATGATTTTGAGGCTAATTTAGCGAAGCAAATTAAATTTGCCAATCATCATCTCTAGCATTCAATAGCAGTTGCAGAGGCAACACAACAATGAACTCTTTATTTCTCACCCATAGCAAAAACAAGTGCAGAAGCAGAGGTTTCTAAACCTATGTTTATGACTTGGAATCAAATTCAACGATCAAGAAAGAATAAAGAACAATCAAGCATAAGCCAAGATTTTGAAGTCAAGATCAAGCATGAGATTATTCAGCGTCCGCTCCTTTCCCCTCAAAATCCCAAAGTATTTTATTCATGGAAAGCCATTCAAGAAGCAAAAAAATAAAGAGAGGAGGTAGAGGCGAATCAAGAAGAGTAGATCAATGAGCAAAATCAGGTACCTATGGTAACTTCTTTAGACTTTTCTCATCTTACTGAATGTTTTCAAGGGTCTACTATGCCACTCTTTGAGAAGAAGACTCTCCTTTGTGAAGCAAATCAAGAAGATGTAGCTAAGGAAACATAAAATAAAGGTGACTTGAGTGACCGAGAAGAAAAGGTCATAATTGGGACACCAATGAGTAAGGGCAAGCATGTTATAGTCTTTCAAAATGCAAGAATAGATGAATTCAAAGAAGAAGCTGAGATAGAGGCTAAGATGAAAGTACAAGAACAAGTACATCAAGATGAATCTACTCTAATGAAATTTCCTAGTTTCATGGATTCATCCCCTGAAGAGCAGTCCATGGAGGTACCAAGTTTCACACTAATTCCTTCCATGCCTCAAGATCCATTCATACTACCAAATCCTACACCTATTTCATTCAAAGTCCTAAGCATCCTACCTTCCCAAGAGATAGTTGTCCCTTCATCCACTTCACCTACCATTTGTCATATAACCCATCCATCTCAAACTTGGAAACCTTCATGGGATATGCACTCAAATTATGTGATGCCTAGCCTTTGTCATGAGGATATTAGTATGCCTAGTCCATCCAATCAGGTAAAGGAGGTAAAAGAGGTCAAGCAGTTCAAAGTTCCAAACTTCATGAGCTTCCTCTATGAAGGGACAACCCAAAAAATTTAGGTTACATCAGAAGTGGGGCTGTCTTGCATTTTTGCCTTCAAGGAGGAGGAAGCAAAGCTACCACCTTATGTTGAGAATGAAGAAGTTGAGGCTATCATCTCCTCAGATGAGCTACCATCTTATGTATAAGATCAAGAAATGGATATGATAGCCGATCAAATTGATGACTTTATGGGGCAAGCAAAGGTCACCAATTAGCCAAAAGGCCCATTTGAAGACTTGTTTGAAGTTTTGGGAGTAGGAAATACTCTTCTCTAGGAGGACTATGGTATGCTTGTAGCCAAAGAGAGTAGCCTTGTCAAGTAAATCAAAGAGCATGGAATAGACAGTCCTTCAATACTACTACCTCAAGAGTTCATTTTAGACATGGACCTATTTTAGATCTTCAAAATGGGCTACTAGCTCTTCGGTGTGCCTAAAGATAGGGGTATGCTTCCAAAAGGCAATACAAGTCTATTTGGTGTTCAGCCTAGTCAACCAGATTGTGAAAGAATGGAGATTGAATCCAAAGTAGGGGATGCTAGTAAGATTACCATTACAAGAGGGTGTCCTTTGAGACACCAATTTTAGTTGGAGATTGGTAAAGAGAAAGAGCCACTAAGTGAGTATGTTTACATTGGAATCTATTTTGCCCCTACCATTCCACATATGAGTATGCCAAAGGAGTTGGCAAAGAAGAGACTTGCTTCCTCAACCATCAAGCTTGGAAGGGAACATGTGAGTGTCATCCTCCATCTCATCACATAGGTAAACTCAATAATTTTCCTTTTGATCCAGGTGGATCATGCTTTGTCTTAGTTAGTTAGGTTCCTTGTACATAATTAGTTGTCTGTTTTCCTCCAAGTACTGCCCTAACACATTAGGTTAGTAGTCCTTGTTTTGTTAGATTAGTTTCCCCTTCTATTTTGTGTTTCCCTTCAATAAGTGACTTGGTCACTTTGTGTTGTTTTGTTCCTTTTTATCCCTATTTATTTTAAGAGAGGTTATCTAGATATTGATGGCCAGTTTTCAGCTTCAAATCAATATGTTGAACCAAAGCAGAGACTCTATGCCCAATGGACTAGAAAAGACAAACGGGCTGGGTTCTCAAGCATAACAAGCATGCTTCTAAATTAATTCACCAAAGATGTTGGCCAATTTTGGGCCACATACCAAAATTTTGGCTGGATTGAATAAATGAGCAAAGTTCCTGATTGAGTGAATGATCAGATAACTTGTACAAGCTTTGAAAGACCAGACTGTCATCAAGACATCATACAAAAATGGATGAGTCAATTTATTTATGCATTTTATAAGTTTTCTTAAAAATCATTTCATGGTCAAAGTATCACATAGAATCAATATTCTAGATGCCATGAACATCTGCTATAAATTTGGTGCCTTCGTGCTTTTTCTATCTCAAGATGCAAGCCTTTAAAGTTAAACAAGTAGTGTGATGGTCATGTAGATGTCATTGACAGTTGCACAAACATCAAAGTAAAGCTCAAAAATTAACCATTTTGGGTTCAAAGTGTAATGATCATGTGGACATCATTAATGATCATGTAGACATCATTGATGGCCATATGGTCATCAAAATAAATATCAATAATTATCTATTAGGGTTCAAAGATTGACGGTCACGCAGATCTCAATGATGGTCATACAAACATCAAATGACGGGTGAACATATGTCAATTTTGGGCTTCATGAATTAGCCATTTAAGTTTAAATGGTGGGTCCCAACAAGAATAAGGGCTTGTGTTCAATTGTGCATCAAAGATCTACGATAGGTGAGTAGGTCAATGAAGTCAAAAGGGTCCTTAGAGCAGATCCAATGACATGCTTTTGATCATACCAAAGGGGATTGATGATTCAAGATGGGTCAAAAGGTCAATTAATTGAGTTGATAATTGATAGCCAATGAGCAAAGGTGAGCCCAAGATATTTTCAAAGAAGGTTGACGAAGTAGTTGTTGACTCGAGAAAGGTAAATACGAAGAAATTGAGTTTGACCATAACCTAGTTTGAACCAAAATAAGATATTTTAGGACCTAGGGTCACCATTAGAGCTCTATGGAGATAAAATAGGTCATTATACCTAATAAAGATCAAAGTTTGACAACTTGTTTTCAAAATGAGATCAAATCACTTATAGGTCTACATCGATATAATAGCTATAAGAAAACTAATAAAGAAGATTGGTTTTAAATCTATAGTTAATATATGTCTAGGATTTGTAGTAAAGAGAATGCTAAGGGATAAATGTGATAATCTGATCAATTGCCTAATCAGACTCACTCATGGCTCTATCAGGTCCAAGGATATGAGGACTTGGTCCTCATAATGAAGCCAAGTAGAAGATGTGGCAAAGTTTATGGAACAGATTGGCAGATTAGAGAAGCAGTTAGAGTGTTGATTCTATTTAGATCTCAAAGATCTTTTCTCCAATAGGCTTAGTCATGAATCATCATGAAAAATTTATTCTTATCTTCTAGTGGATCTCTTAGCCAATGAGAATAACTTGAAGACCATTGGAGAAAATGATTGTTAGCTTATTGATAAAGGATTAATTTTGATTGGAAGAAGGCATGCATACAATAAAGAACAAATGAAATTACATCACATTTCTTGATCATTAAGGACTCCTTCTCCATGCTCCCATGCATGTTTCCCATCTCTCTGATTCTTATTTTGATATATATATATATATATAGGCTCCTAAGCCTAAAAATCTATCCCTCTTTTGGGCATGACTAGACTCTGCCAAGATTGAGATTTGTAACCTCATGAAATGAATAGAAGACTATTTTCAAATTTTATTGTTCTATTATAGTGTGTTCATGTCAGTTTGATTTATATATGTGGTAGAAATCTTTCCCTTGTCAAGCCCTGATCTCACCTAGTTACTAGTTATCTTGTTATGCAGATCATGTTTAGTGTTTAATGTCATTTGATTGGAGCTAGCATATGGATACATTGACTGGTTAGTGCTTTGAATTAGGCCTCTCCATCACTTCTCTCAGGTTTTGATCACTTGGTAAACCTATGCATGAAATAGTGATGCATAATAGACATTTGGAGTTGTAGATCTAGTTATTTGTTCTATCTCATTAGTGTTTTAAAAGGATAAAGTAAGAGTGGATGAAAAATAATTTTAGGTGCATCACTATCATTAGCTTAGATTTCCCTTTTAGTTATCTTTCTCTACCTTTTCCCTACAATCAATAGGTCTTAGTATAAGTGAGCTAAATGAGGCATCAGAGGAGCTAGCCTTGTTAAAAATACTAGAGGTTCAACCTCACTATAGGTGACCCATAGCTTGGGGTTATTCCCATGTTGGACTAGATTTGGGTAGGGGACATGAACAAGCCTTTGCTTAGCTAGGGTGCAATCTAGATCTCTAACGTGAATTAGATCTATAAATGTAATGTTGAGAAGTAATGTTGCTAATATTTTATATGGATTGAATAAATCTATACTCAGATTCAATAAAATTTATCATTTAATCACTTCATCGTATAAAGATTAAGCATTTTTCAAAATAAAAGATACCTTTCATAATGGTGATACAATAGTTTGTTTTGTTGCATATTTTATGGTTGCAAGGCATTCACATGTAAATTTTGAATTAACATATAGTTATTTATGTTAGAATTACCCACCACCCACTAGAATGCAATAAATTTGTATCTTATAAATGTTTTCCTAGTAATATAAGAGAAAACAACCCCTCCCTCAAGCCAAAACAAACAAACAAACAAATAAACAAACATTTTAAAATTCTTTGTTGGTAAATTGATTTAATTGGAAGTAATGATATGTTCTCTCAATACTTTTGAGATCATTACCTACATGCAACTTTAGACACATTTTCATATCATTAATTTAATTACATAATGTTATGTTATATATGCATTTTTGATTCAAAGTAGTGATATTCTAATTTCTCGATACCTTTAAACTTTTAACTTTCATACAACTCTAGACACCTTTCCATATTACTTGTTGAATCACATAATAGTGTTGTACATTTTCCTCCTTAGAGTATTTCCTTAGGATCTAGCACATATAAAGCACATAGATACATGAAATACAATATTTGTCCAAAGATCCATTCCTAAGTGTTTGCACAAAGTGGGGTCACCAAAATATAGCTATAAAATATGCCTACCTATAATAAAGTGTAACAAATAATGCTCAATTAAATAAATAACCACATATGGAGAGATATAAAAGGCTCTTAGATTGCTTAGGTGTTGATGTTGAATATATAGTAGTAATATGATCCATCTTGCACAATTCTGGAACTGTTAGGGTTGTCTCAACAAACTTTAAAACTATCATTATCACCCTATCAAGCCCATAGGGATTCCCCTGGTAAATATAGATGGTTAGGGTAGAATTTTGTTTGTTGTGAAAAATTATGTTGACTTTTCTCCCCTATTGTTTCCATTTTCCCTAGATGTACCCTTGACTCATATATTTCTTAATGAGTTGAATTTACAATTTGGAAATGTTAAAGATTGATTTTTGGGGATCTATGTTAGGTAAATCCACTAATTTATCAAAACCTCAAATTGAAACAAAGAATCATTGACTAATAAAATGCATAATAGAATGTGCCACACATGTATCAAATATATGCTCCTTATGATATGGAATTGCTTGATGTGCTTGATCTTATCCAATACACAACCACACTTATCTATATATAAATGATTTAATTCAAATTTGGGTCATATTGGCATGCATTTTGACCTCCAATGACTAAGAGGGAAAAATGTGAAAGGGTAGGAAGAGTGAGTATGTGTGGGCTAGGATGACAAATAACAATCATATTTCTCTATAGAGACTAGGATACAAACAAATTTCATAAAAATAGAGCCTACCTTTATTTGTATGGTAAAACGGCAATGCTCATGGTGGCCATAGATCTAACAGAGGGAAATACACACTCAATAGCAAGGATATAGTTCCAAATCCTATGCCTAAGATACAAGACATAAATCTAACTAGATCGCAAAGTAAATAAATGATATAACAATGGTAAAAAAATTAAATCAATGATATATCAATGATAACAAAAGGGGTGCATCAAGTATACTACATGCAAGGAATTGACAAACAATGGCAACTTAAATCCAAGATAGTTTTAACATACTAAACTAATAAGAAATTAAGCGGTGTAATGGTCAAACAATGGGCAGTGTATGCAACCTAGGTTGATAACAGAAAGCCTAAGAAACCCTACAACTATACCATCTTATTGAGTATAAGGATGAGCATAAGCAAGGACACATAAAAATGCATCTACTATAACAATCATGAAAGAATATCTAGCTACTAATTTTACCCTATTTTGGATTAATGATAATCATTAGTAAGATATAAACTGTGTATTAATTTAGATTATTAAGATATATAGTAAAGTAAAAATATGAATATAAAAGCTTGAAAATAATAGAGAAAATGTGTTGTTTTTTATTCCTCATCATGGTTAGATTAAAATTTCCTTTTGGGTGATTAAATATTACCCCATGCAACTTTAAGATCTTACAGTTTATCTCTACCCATCACGGTTTCATTGTAATGACTGCATAAAGTTTATTCTATCTTCCTCCTTTAGAACGATTAAGTTTATATTTAAGGATGCATTCAATCACCTAAATTTTTTGAATTTTAGGTTTTATATAGGGCATTAATATGTCACTATTGTGTTTATACACCCATCATGACATGTTTTCAAATATGATTTGTCAATTGGTCATGCAGTTCAAAAGTTGTGCATTACATTGACCAACATTTGGTACCTAAATCAAGTTTATGTTGTGAGATAAAATGTGCTAAAAATTATTCCCCATTGATATTATAATATAATATTATAAGGGGTGATTATAGGATTCCCTATTTCAACTTTGGGAGCTTAAAATTCATTTCTACCCCTCATAATTCACTATAACAACTACACAAAGTTCGTTTCACCTTTTCCGTTAAGAAGGATAGGTTTCTCTTCATGGATGCATCTAAAAACCTATAATTTTAGAGTTTTTGGGGTGATGAAGGGTATATTATTGTCATTATTGTCTTTATATACCCATCTATTTGTGTCCATACATAAAGTTTATTGATTGGATGCACGGTTAAAAAGTTATGTTATACTGGCAAACTTTTGGTCCCTAAAATAAGTTTTTGATACCAAAAAAAGGGTTATTTATTCTTCATCATAAGTGGAAAATAATCCTGTGGGGTGATGTTATAGAAATCTTTCTTACAACTGAGGGAGCTTACAATTCATCTTTACCCCTCATCATTTCACTGCAATGGTTGCACAAAGTTTGTTTCATTTTTTCCCTTAAGAATGAGAATATTATCTTTAGGGATGCATCTGACCACCTATAAATTTTGAGTCCAAAATATGATGGAGAGAAAATAAAGGTAATTATTTTATGTATATGCCCATTCAGTTGTGTCCATGAAGATATCTCATCAATTGGATACACTATTTATAATTTGTGTATTATATCGACCAACTTTTGGTCCCTAAAACATTTTTTTGTTGCAAGAGAAAAAGTGTTATAATTTATTCCTCACCATGAGTGAAAGATAATACTCTAAGGGTACTTAGAGGACCCCCTATTTAAAATATATGATCTTACATTTCATCTTTAACCCTCACAATTTCACTACAATCGTTGTGCAAATTTCATTTCATTTTCCCCTTAAGAACAAGTTTATTTTTTAGGGATATGCCTAGTTGCTTAAAATTTTTTAGTCTAGGGGGAAATAGAGGAAACATTAAGATCATTCTCATGTTTATACACCCATGCAGATGTGTTTTCAAAAATGGTTCGTCGATTGGACATGTGGCTCAAAACTTGTTCACTATATTGACTAACTTTTGTTCCCTAAATCAAGTTTTCACTGTGAGAGAAAACATGTCATCATTTATTACTCATCACAACTGGATGAGAATACTATTAGGGGTGATTATAGGATTCCAATAGAAACCTTAGGAGCTTATATTTCAGCTACAAGCCTCATGATTTCTTTGCAATAGTTGCGTAAAGTTCATTCTATTTTACACTTCATAACAAGTTTTTTTAAGGGATACGTTTGACTACCTATGAGTTTTGAGTCTGGGGTTTGACAAAGCATATATAAAGGTCATTATTAAATTTATACATATCTTTGTATGTATACATGAATATAGTTTTTTGATTTGACATGTGGTTTAAAATTTTCTTATCATACTAACTTTTGGTCCCTACAATAATTTTTTACTACAAGAGAAAATGTGGCACTATTTATTATTTATCTTGAGTAGAAGAGAATCCTTTAGGGGATGCTTAGAGGACTCATACTTATATGTTTAGGAGCTTACAATTTTTATCTATCCATCATAATTTCACTGCAACAGATGTGCAAAGTCCATTCCATTTTTTCCCTTAAGAATGACAAGTTTTTCTTTAAGGATTATTTTGGCTGCCTGTAATTTTTGAGTCCAGGGGCTAACGAAGGGTTGACAGAGGGGTCTATGGAAGTGAAACCCATAGAGGTGGTTAGAAGACTTTTATGTGGAAATTTAGGAGCGTATGACTCATCCATATGGTTTTAAATCACATTCTAAATTTATTTGGTTTTCAAGTTACATGTCACAAAGACCATCACAAACAACTTCTCAAGTTGATCAAAGTATGTTATAAATAGACTCTTTTTATAGACATAGTTTATAAACAAAAATCATGATAGCTAAACATTAGTTATCCTATCATTGGCATAACCATGTTATGAAAACTTCTTCATTTATGAATAATTCCAAGAAGGATAATGTACATCAACAATAACAATAAATAACAATAATGACATGTAAAAAAGTAAATTTGTATGCACAAATTATAAAAATGTATGATTCATATAGATATGTCAGATAATATGTATGTGTAACCAATTTATGTCATAATGACATATAAAATGGACCATACCAATATATAATCTAGACCGTATAGATATACAAAATGGGTCATATAGGCATGCAAAGTTGGCCATATAGGCATACAAAGTGGGCTATATAGGCATACAAAATTATCCATATTGACAACAATATAAATTATGCCTGTAACTATCCCTAGCACTAAAACTAGTTCTCATGTTGCTTAGTGCCTCCACTTAAATTGTGCCTCTTCATCCTACATGTGGAACCTTTTTTTTGATGTCTCATTACAAGGAGAGATTTTATTCTACAATTGTGAAGGATAAAATGTTTGTGACAAAACCTCAAAAAATTATGATTGCACAACATACAAATTATAAAATAATGCATTAAAATGATGTATGGAAAATGATAGAGTTGCCAAGAATAAAAATTTGAAATAAGGCAATTTTGGACTTACTGCATGCCATCTAAATGGGTGCCTAGGGTTTCATGACCTCAAATATATTAGTGATGGTGAATATCATGAGCATAAAAATATAAATATGATGTAAAGTATCATTACTTGAAGTTTAAAAAGTCATTTTACTACGTGTTCTCACCTATCTCTATCTCTAAATCAGGTGGTGCTAGGGAGACACTGGATCTTGGGATATAACTTCAACATAAATTGCAGGTTGCTACAATACAAGTGGAGTACCCATAACATCTCTCAACTTCTATATGTAAGCAACAAATAAAAGAGGTCAATTATGAATCAATTACAAGTAAACCTATTTTAAGATAAATTTAAATGATTCCTTTTACAAAAGAGAGATAGATTATAACATGGAAATGTAATGCTAAATTTTATAAAAAATATCGTCATGTTGTTGTAGTCTAAATGGGGTACTAATAATGTTTGTCATTATCTATACAAAAAAGAAAAAGAAAAAAAAATTTACATAAATTACTTTGAATAAATTAAAATTATTCATTCTACATAAAGATAAAGTGAGATAGGGATAGAAAGAAAGAGCAATAGTGATAACAAGGGAGAGTGAGAGACACATGAAAATATGAAGAAAAAGAGAGATGGAGATGGAGAGAGAGATAATGCAATGTTATCTCTCTCTCTCTCTCTCTCTCTCTCCCTCTTTATTCCTATGTCTCTATCTATTATAAGAGGTGAAGGGGAAGGCCAAAAAAACAAACACACTAAAAGTATAGTGTATACAAAATATTAAAACAATCAACTTGTCGATTTAATTTCACAACTTGAGTGTAGAGCACTATAATACTAATCACAACATCAACAAAAATATAAATGAGGCAGGGTACCCAAAATATCAATTATCATCTATACAAATACCAAAATAAAAAAGTCAAATATTAATTAATCAAGTAAACATATTAAAAAATAAACTTAATATTACTTTACATACTTAAACAAATTATAATTAACTACATGTTTGAATACATATCGTGAAGTAGTTAAGCTCTACATATTTAGTTGTGCACTCACTTGAGGTTTTCAGTAAACTACAGATGGCAGAGACTTTTGTGTATCAGTGTTCTGAGGTGTTGAAATAATTATGGATGGCATACATTATTTATTACTAGTGTTCAGAGGTGTTGAAGAAATTGTATATTACATATACTATTACACACTAGTGTCTTGTATAGATGTGTGTATCTTTATAGGTGTACCTATTGGATTTGTAGATGTAACCCATATATGTTTGACCTAAATAGGTGGTCCAATACAATACGTACCACATGATATGTAATGATGCATATGAACTGTAGGATACCTACTAGTTGTGCCACCATGTGAAGCACCAATATTAGGAGGGACACTACTAGATGTGAAACCACTTGTAGCCTATGTATTGTCCTTAGTGTATGCATATCCAAGTCCTTAGTTTATGCATCTCCAAGTCCTTAGTGTATGTATCTCATGGTCAATCATGAGCTTTATGATACTACTAACTTCCTCAAAGGTGTCCACCTATGTACCATGATACAATATTTTTGAGATGGAAGTATGTGTTAATGTCTTTTTATTACTCTATGGGTAGTTTTAATAGTTCAGTCTCACTTGGCACTAGTTAAATTAGGTCTTGCCTTCCCTACCTTAGGATGAATTCATGTCAAAATAATTTGGGATTTATTGGAGAACAAACTCACAATAAATCTTTCCCAAAAATTACAACGAAACCTCATTGTTATTGATTGAGGGCTCATCAAACACCATCCACCACCTATCCCAAAAGTTTTTATTAATCTTTTCATGAATACACCAATCAATGCTAATGTGTTTGTGACTAATTATTGGTGGTTCAGTGGTTCTAGGCATATAAAACAAAGCCCATAATTATTATTATTTTAATATTTTTCCTTATAATATCATCATATGGTAATTTATCAAAATAATAATGTTTCAATACTTCTCTTTGATGTAGCATTGCATTGATTTGGGAAGTGACATTTCCCACTTCATTATAAATGACCTCTATTGTATCAACAAGTTTATTGTGTGCACTATTTTTTGAAGAGTCACACAAACTATTAATGATAATTTCTAATTGTTGTCACTTTGAATTATATTGTTGATATAATTATACTTCATCTTATATCAAGTTAAAATGCTTTTATTAGGGTTTTGTTGGAGGTTTTCTTCAAATAATGGGTCCATCAAATCAAGAATATAAAATTACAAAAATAAATATTTATATTATATATTCTAATGCTTGCACGATATAAATTTATTTTTAATTTCAATGACCCTGTAATTGGTGATTATTATTATAAATTTATGACAAGAAAATATCATTACAAATCATAAGCATGCCGAAGACCTTTATGCAAGTGGAGATGCTTGGTGGAGATGTTTGGAGAAGAATAACATGCACTTTCTCTATTTTTATCTCCTTAATTGCGAACAAACAATGTGAAATGAGAAGAGAAAGATAATCTTCTTTCTTTTCAGTTGTTTTTGGGTCTTAAAAGGGTATACATCCTTTGTTTCTTATGAGGTCCCAAAGGGAGTACACCCTCTACATGCAAATGGTATATGCCCTTTGGGACCTCAAAAGGTGTGTGCCCTTTGTGTGAGTAAGGGTATACACCCTTTAGGGTCTTTACTGACCCATTTTCGATCTACTTTAGTTTTTCTAAGAAAGGGCACATGCCCTTTTAAAAAGGGTGCTTTCCCTTTGTAAGAATTGATTTTTTTTCTAAAAATGAATCCTTTTTGTCCCCCAAAATTCATGCATTCGCCCTAGTGTGCACAATAATAATAATCATGGAAACATAGCAAAGTCTAAACATAATTAATATTTTCATGATAAAGATCACAAAAACGTAGCAAAGTTTAAACATAATTAATATTTGCATGATAATGACTATGAAAACACAATAAAGCTTTTAAAAATTAATATTTTCTTGGTAAGTATCATGGAAACATTGAAAAACATAGTCTTCAACATATAATAGTTTTAGAAAGAAAATCATATTAAACATTTTAACATATAAAACGTACAGTGTGAAAAGATGGTATTAACCTTGGAAGTGTCAATAATATACATCTTAAAAATTATGCCTCACAAATAATGTTAGAAATGCAAAAAAAATATTGAATGAAATAATATTGCATCATAGATATAATATTAAATATTTAAACTTTTAAATAATTAGAAAGGCTCTCAATGGAAAGAAATCAAAGTGAAGAAGCATTGGAAAATTGAAAAGCAACAATATTTTGAAAATAGAGTTTAAGGAAGATAAAAGAACAATCTTAAATAAAAATATAAAAATTACAAAGTTGGCAAGTAAAAAATAAATACAAGTTATAAGAGTTAAATAAAAGTAGGTAAAATTAAAAAAGTAAGTCATGATATTGAAAAGATTGTAGTCCAAGTAGTGAGGATGATGGTTTGTTAGACTATCTACCAAAGTATAAATCCCTAAGATATCTGATACAGAGAATTAAATGGATGAGGCCCATATCATTTCCTCTATTTATAACTACTTAGCCAAAAGAAGGCTTTAATTTAAAGATATATACATGCTCAATACTTATAATTTACTATATGTAATCCAAAATATAGATAGCGATGTTGATATCTATATAATTATTAGATTCTACATAGAAAAAAACATAAGCTTCAAAAACTAAAAAATTGACTGATTTTAATTTGAAGAAAGTCAAAAATAAAACCAAACAAATAAAAAGAAACAAAACATGCCTCTAAAATAAACATGGTGAAATGGAACAAGTAAAGTTTATGCGTACAAACATTTAGATGCATTATATTAACTGAGTCCTTCAACGGCTTGCCTTCCAAAGTAAAAAAGCGATGTGTCCCTAATCAAAATTTATTAATGATAACAAGCAGCCCAAGCCAATTTGATTGAAAATTGATTTTTATATGATGCTCTATACTAATATTCTTTTAATTTTATTTCAATACTTGTTCACTTACATATAATTCTCTTGGTTTTGTGTATTTGTAATAAGATTTTTTCAATTGATTTTGATGTAAATTCAAATGTTCAATAACATTAATTAATTTCTCATCCAACTTTTCAAGGTGGTGTAATTTGTATTTTTTGTAACTATCATCATGAATAATATCTTTCAGTCACATTTGATAATGGAATCTCAAGCTCAAAAGGTATAACATATTTTCTACATACATAATTGAATAATGATTTTCCTCTATAGGTGTTATGATACTTGTCTTATAAGCCCATAAATTTAGATATAATTGATTGTGGTAATCATCTCCATGTTTTTTTTAATCATGTAAATCTTATTTAAAACTTCAACTTACCCTCTGTCTTGTAGATAATAAATAATGGATAATGTATGCTTGATTTTGTACTTGTTATAAATCCTTTTGATTGCATTATTATTAAAATAAGAACCATTATTTATAAAAGGCAAGCCAAATCATAAGGTAATACTTTCCATGATGAATTTATATATATCTTTATTTGTAATTGATTTGAGGGAGGTTACTTCTATTTTTTTGAGAAATATTTTGTAGTTATAATAGTGAATTTTAAACCTCTTGAAGCTTTTGGATTTATTTTTTTAATCAAATAAAAAATTGTAGTTGTATTTATATCCTTTTTATAATTTATATTTTGAAGTTTATCTTCACACTATCTACTTTGTGATTTAACATACGTTTCAAAGTGAGATAAAATGTAAATACTCAAAAATAATCATTTTTAAATTATTACTCATTATTTTATATTTTATACACATTTGTATATATAGATGAATGGTCAAAATTTGACATTATTAAACCATTATGATAATTTTTGAAACTTGAAACTACTTTTGTGCATCCTTGTGCAACCACCACATCTACCTAATGTTTATCCTTACAAACTCTCAATACAAATCATGCGACACCTATGAATACCATGCCTATTGTGCCTTTCATATTTCTATTCATAGGAAGTTGGTTATGCATGCCAATTTTACCAAAGTTTTAATTTAATCATTTATAAATAGTCAAATAATTACACCGATATTTCTACAGTGACATCATAGGAGTAACTTTGTGTAATGGCATTAATGTGTTTATATTTAATTATTTTAGAGCCAACATCATTTAAAAAAAAAAAAAAAAACTTTAAAATAAAATAATTTAATTATATATTTACCATGGAATATATAGAGAGTGAATTCTATGTATTGTTATAGTAATTTGATTTACCTTGAAATAAAATAATTTAATGATTATTATTATTTTTTATTTGGACTTATAATTATTACATCTGTAATGACATGAGAAGCATCAGAATGTTAAAATTTAATTATTTAAAAATCAAAAACATAAAATAAAAAATAAAATAATTTAATTATTTCAAAGCTGCATAATTTCCACTTAACAAATTACATTATATTACAACATCACAATTAATTAATAAATAATCATATTACTACATCACATTTATTAATAATAATAATAATAATAATAATAATAATAATAATAATAATAATAATAATAATGAAATTGTAAAAATAAAATAACATAAAAAATATTACATCATCATAAATAAATAAATAATATACAAATAATCATAATTAATTTATGGATAATATAAAAAATTTAGTGCTATAAATAATTAGATAATCATAACTAAACTAATTTACAGATAATATATAGATTTTATCACATCATATTTATAAATAATCATAATTAATTTGTAATATAATTTTTTTTACTAGATTATATTTATAAATAATTAAATAATCATATCATAACAATGTATTGTAAAAAATATTACCACATCATAATAATTAAAATAACCAATTTATAAATAATATATAGATTTTACCACATATAAATAATTATAAAAATAAAATTATAGAAACAAATTATTATAAAAAATATTACCACATCATAATAAATAAATAAATAGATAATATATTATAAGTAATGTATAAATTTTACGTCATGTTTATAAATAATTATAATAATGAAATTGTAAAAATAAATTATCATAAAAAATATCATCACATTATAATAAATAAATAATAGATAATATACAAATAATATAATTAATATATATAATTTTACTACATCATATTTATAAATAATCATATTGAAATTGTAAAAATAAATATTCATAATGAAATTGTAAAAATAAATATTCATATAATATATTAGCACATTATAATAAATAGATAATCATAATTAATTTATAGATAATATATAGATTTTACCACATCATATTTATAAATAATCATAACAATAAATTATAAAAATAAATTATCATAACAAATATAACACAATAGTTTATAGGTAGTATATAGATTTCATCACATCATATTTATAAAGAATCATAACAATAAGATTTTAAAAACAAATTATCATAAAAAAATATCACCACATATAAAGAATATATAAATAATCATATAATAGGTAATCATAATTAATTTATATGTAATATATAAATTTTACTATAACATATTTATAAATAATCATAATAATGAAATTTTAAATATAAATTATCATAAAAAATATCAATACATGAGAATAAATAAATAATATATAAATAATCATAATTTTTTTTGGATTGATGCTCAAGAATTAAAGGGTTTGGGCCCTTACACTATATTTAGCAAAAAAAGCAATCTGGCTTAACATTAAAAAATGTTAAGGCATATTTGACCAAGTAAAAACTAGAATAAATAATTTTTAAGAGAACCATCAGGGCTTTGAAAACAAAAACTAAACAATAGTAGTCTTACAACCGTCATCAAAAATAGTATAAAAAAGGACCATAAAATAGTGTCAACTACATACATACATGAAGAAGCAAAAAAGAACCATACAAAACACTATCATTCCAAGATCACTAGCTTGATGAATTTACCATTGCAGAGAATCCCATTTTGAGGGAAGCCAAAAGGTCGACCCACCTATGTATGAGCCAGGAGGGCTCCATCTGAAGTAGCCTTAACAAAATTAGGGTTAGCTCCCTCTGCTCCTGTCAACTGAGGATACACCAACCTGCGCTAAGAACATGCATCAAGCATGGTAAATTGAGAATTTTCACACCACCAAGGAGGAGCTAGAATAGACCCCTGTGCTACCCTTTTTGCAGTCCATTTGATGGCCTTGACACAGTTAGGATTTTTTTGAAAAGACCACTAATACTCAAGCCCTAAAATGGGATGAAAAATCTCCTCTAAGTCATACATCATAATGCCCCTACTACTAGCCATATCAAGATTTTGGGCACATGCAACATCCACTTCCTTCACAAAATGAACAAGAGCCACAAACTGGGATTCTAACTCACAGAAGGCAAACAAAGGTATGAAACCCAATGAATCTCGACTAGAGAAAGGCAAAGATGGAGATGGGCCTAGGGGGAAAGAAGCAATTTTAGACAACAACCCTAGGTAAAAATTTGAAAGAATAAAGAACTCCATAATATTTTGGATCTGATTTGAGTTTGAGACCAAAAGGGAAATATTACTAGAGAAAAAAGAGGCCAAGTTAGAATTCACCCGCACCCTATTACAAGCTGATAGGATATCCAAAACTAGAACTAATTCAATTAATTTCATAACTTTTGAAGAAGGGATCCAAAAGACATTATGCAAGTGAATCCGAGATATCGAGCCACAAAAACCCATTTCTCTTGGCTTGGCCTTACTGAATACAAGTGGCCATCCAATAGACTCATTCCAAAACTTCTCCATCTCTGAAAACCGTTAGCAAATATAGATGACCAACCTCAAGCTCATCCCAAGAAAAATAGCCACCCAATAATTATTGAGAAATGCAAGCCATGTTAGGGTGTGGAGCTAAAAGCTTCACCAAGGAGCATACATTATCAGGTTCGGGTCTACACAGACACCGGCGTCGGTCAGGAGCAACTGACGTCAGTCAGGTGCAGTTGCAGAGGCGCCAATGTCGGTAGAGGATCGGTCGACGGCGGTCACAGGCAAGCAGCAGAAACTGGCGTCGGTTACTTGTGCGTCCAGAAAGCTATTTTCGAGGACGGAAGCGAGTGTTTGCATGATGAGTTTAAGTTGTAGTCTTAAGCTCGCGTCTCTATTATTAGTAATATTATTTTTAGAGCCCTTGTTCAAGTGGCTTAACTGTTTGTTGGAAGTGCATACTCAAGTCTCCTAGTTCTATATGTAGAATTAGGTCTTCTTAGCTTATCGCAGTTATAGTGGATTATTGTAGTAATTCATTGTATGTTGAAAAATAGTACATAATTAAATCAATCTAAGTTTGTTGGAGTTGATTGTTCTTGAGAGAGAGAGAGCTCTTGAGGAATAGAGATCTATTGAGAGATCTATACATCTAGGCGAGGTGTGGAAGAAAGAAGTTTCTTCAATTGTATTCCTTTTGTAAAGAGTTTGTTAATACAAATTTTTAGGGTGGTTTCTTGTATCTCTTGTTCTTGCTATTATCTCATTCTAATTACTTGTCTATCTAATTTATTTCTGCATTTATTGCTTTCACAAGTGTAATCTATTGTTGGTTGATCCCCAAAAAGTGGTATCAGAGCCTTGGTTGCAGGTTCAAGAGCTGATACCAACAAGTGGTATCAGAGCTCAGGTTCACAACAAGTGGTTCAGATCTGTGTAGTGTGTATTGATTACAGGTTCTCACAGGGGTTTCTGTAGGGATTTCTGTTTGAGTGGGAGAAGCAATGGCAGATGAAAGTAAATTGAGAATGGAAAAGTTTAATGGCAATAATTACCAACATTGGAGAATGCAGATAGAGGATTATCTGTATCAGAAAGATCTCTACTTACCGTTAGGTGGTGTTGCAAAGAAGCCCAAAGACATGGAGGATGAAGAATGGGAAGTTCTTGACAGAAAGGCTCTGGGGTCTATAAGACTGAGTCTAGCATCCACTGTGATATCTAATCTATCACAGGCAAAGTCTACGGTAGAGTTGATGACTACGTTAGCAAATTTGTATGAAAAATCCTCAGCTTCTAATAAGGTATATCTTATGAAGCAGTTATTTAATTTGCATATGAATGAAGGTGGATCTGTTTCTACTCATCTGAATGGTTTCAATGGAATTGTGAATCAATTAAGTTCAGTGATTATAGTGTTTGATGATGAAATAAAAGCTCTTTTGATATTATGTTCTTTGCCTGAAAGTTGGCATGGCTTAGTAATGGCAGTAAGTAATACTGCATCTGCATCAAATATTTTGAAAGTAGAGGATGTTGTTAGTGTTATCTTGAATGAGGAAATACACAGGAAAAGCACAGAAGAGACATTTGGGAACACTTTAAGTTTTGAGAGCAGGGGAAGGCAGAAAGAGAAGAGCAAGAAAGGCAGATCAAGATCCAAATCTAAGGGGAAAGGCAGATCTAAATCCAGAAATGGTAGAAGGCCATAATGCTAGAATTATGGAAAGATGGGGCACATAAGCAAAAATTGTTGGTCAAAGCCTAAGGAGGACAATCAGCACGAAGGAAAGGAAGAAGCCAAGGTTGCATGTATTGCACAAGATGCTTTAATTTTCTCTTTGCATAATAATATAGAATCTTGGGTGTTAGATTCTGGTGCATCTTTTCATGCTACCCCTAACAGGGAATATTTTAGTGACTATATCCATGGAGATTTTGGAATAGTGTATCTAGGGGATGATGAGCCCTGTAAAATAATTGGCAAAGGTAAAGTGCAGCTGAAGACGCAGAATAGCAACACATGGGTGTTGAGAGATGTGATGCATGTTCCTAGCTTGAAGAGAAATTTGATTTCTGTAGGAAAGTTAGGGGATGAGGGTTGTACAGTAACTCTCACAACAGAATCTTGGAAGGTGACCAAGGGTGCACTTGTTATGGCCAGAGGTAAGAGAGAAGGTACTCTCTATTTGTGTAATTGTGTTACTAACAAATCTCCTTCTGTATTATCTACTTCAGATGTGGATGCTAAATTGTGGCACTCAAGGCTTGGCCACATGAGTGAGAAGGGGATGTCAATTCTTAAGTCCAAAGGTATGCTTTCAGATTTAAAAGGCATAGATCTAGAGTTTTGTGAGCACTGTGTATTTGGAAAATAGAAAAGGGTTAGTTTTCTCAAGACTGGGTCTACTAAGAAGAGGCACAAGTTGGAGCTTGTTCACATAGACGTGTGGGGGCTGGCTCAGGTTGCTTCCATTGGAGGATCACAGTACTATGTATCTTTCATAGATGATGCTACAAGAAAGGTATGGATTTATTGTATTAGAAGCAAATCTGATGTATTTGAGACTTTTAAGATTTGAAAAGCTATGGTTGAGAATGAAATAGGTAAAAGATTAAAGTGCCTAAGATTTGACAATGGCGGTGAGTTCTGCAGTCATAAGTTTAGAGATTATTGTTATATGCATGGAATCCATAGGCAAAGGATGGTTCCAAGGACACCTCAGCAGAATGGAACTGCTGAAAGGATGAATAGGACAATAATGGAGCGTGCAAGATGTATGAGATTGCATGCCGATTTGCCCTTATAGTTTTGGGCATAAGCTGTTAATACTGCAGTGTACCTGATTAATAGAGGACCCTCTACAGCTCTAGATGGTGGTATTCCAGAAGAGGCATGGACAGGTAAAAAGGTTGATCTCTCATATCTCAAAGTTTTTGGTTGTGAAGCCTTTGTGCACATAGATAAAAAAATAGAAAGAAGCTTGATGCTATGTCTATGAGGTGCACGTTTATTGGCTATGGCTTAGATGATTTTGGTTACAGATTGTGGAATCTAGAAACTAACAAGGTAATCAGGAGCCGTGATGTTGTTTTCAACGAAAAAGTGATGTATTGTGATCAGCTAAGGAAGCTGAATCAATCTGAGCAGAGCAATGGTGAATTGGACAAGGTGAAAGTCTAAAATGAGCTCACGGGAAAAAGAAATAATCACTTACAGTAAAACACAGAGACCGATGTCGGCAGGTTAGGAACTAGCGTCAGCAGTACAGAAACCGGCGTCGGCCATACAGAGACCGACGTCGGTAGGACAGGCACCGAGGTCGGTCAGGCAGAATCGACGTCGGCTAGTAACAGGTCTGGAGGTGATCGAGGTCGGTCACTGTCAGAGAATTTGGGTGGACAGCGTGTTGTGAACGAGTCTCAGACACCCATCAGAAGGTCAGAAAGGGTGAGTAAACCTCCAATTAGATATTCTCCTTCTTTATTTTATTTATTGCTAACTGATGGTGGAGAACCAGAGAGTTTTGAAGAAGCAATATAGGTGGAGTCCAAGAGTCAGTGGGAGCGTGGCATGGTTGAGGAGTTGGAGTCCTTAAGAGAGAACCAAACATGGGATTTGGTTGAATTGCCAACTGGTAAGAGGACACTGAAGAACAGATGGACCTAAAGGTTGAAAGAAGGTGAGAATGGACAGATGAGATATAAGGCCAGATTGGTAGTGAAAGGATTTGCACAAAATCTAGGTATTGACTTTGGTGAAATATTTTCTCCTGTTGTTAAGATGACTTTTATAAGGGTTGTATTGTCTTTGGTTACTTTCGAGGATTTGCATCTTGAGCAGCTAGATGTTAAGACAACATTTCTTCATGGAGATTTGGATGAGGAAATTTATATGGAATAGCCAGAAGGATTCGAGGTCAAGGGTAAGGAGAAGTTTGTGTGCAGATTGAAGAAAAGCTTGTATGGCCTCAAGCAAGCTCCTAGGCAATGGTATTTAAAATTTAACAGGTTTATGACTGAGCATGGCTACAGTAGGTGTCAATATGACCATTGTGTGTATTTCAAGAGAATTGATAACGGTAGATATATTATTCTATTATTGTATGTAGATGATATGCTGGTTGCAGGATCACACATGCAGGATATCTCTAAGCTTAAAGTGAAATTAGCTCAAACGTTTGCTATGAAGGATTTGGGAGCAGCAAAGAAAATCCTTGGCATGAGCATTAAGAGATACAGGAAAAATCACAGGTTGATATTGTCTCAAGAAGATTATGTGGACAAGGTGTTGAAACGGTTCAATATGCAGGATGCTAAACTGGTAAGCACACCTTTGGCTGGACATTTTAAGTTGAGTAAAGAACAATGTCCTAATTCATATGATGAGGTAGAGTACATGAGTAAGGTTCCATATTCTTCCGCAGTAGGGAGTTTGATGTATGCAATGGTGTGTACTAGACCTGATATTGCCCAAGCAGTGGGAGTGGTAAGTAAGTATATGGCCAATCTAGGTAAGGAACATTGGAAAGTAGTTCAGTGGATCCTTAGATATCTGAGAGGAACCAGTAGTAGGCACTTGTGCTATGGAGGTTCAGATACTTCTCTACATGGTTATGTAGATTCAGATATGGCAGGTGATTTGGATGGCAGGAGGAGCACTACAGGTTATGTTTTCACTATAGGTAGAACGGTGGTTAGCTGGATATCTAAGTTGCAGAAGGTTGTTGCCTTGTCAACTACAGAAGCAGAGTATATTGCAGCCACAGAGGCTAGCAAAGAGATGATATGGATGACACGGTTCATGGATGAGCTTGGTAGGGAGCATGAGAGTTGCAGATTGTATAGTGACATTCAGAGTGCAATCCATTTGGTTAAGAACTCAACCTTTCATTCAAGAACAAAGCACATACAGCTAAGGTATCACTTCATACGACAGGTATTAGAAGATGGTGAGTTGAAGCTGGAGAAGATCCATACAGATAGGAATCCTGCTGATATGTTAACCAAGCCGGTTACAAAGGAGAAGTTGAATCTTCATTCAACTTCTGTTGGTCTTCATGATTGAGTTGAAGATGGAGGAGCTAGAAGATGTTGTTGTATAGGTACTGGTGCAGCTATTTATCTCCAAGTGGGAGATTGTTAGGGTGTGGAGCTAAAAGCTTCACCAAGGAGCATACATTATCAGTTTCAGGTCTACACAGACACCGGCATCGGTCAGGAGCGATCGACGTCGGTTAGGTGTAGTTACAGAGGTGCCGACGTCGGCAGAGGATCGGTCGATGGCGGTCACAGGCAAGCAGCAAGAATCGGCGTCAGTTACCTGTGCGTCCAGAAAGCTATTTCCAAGGACGGAAGCGAGTGTTTGCATGATGAGTTTAAGTTGTAGTCTTAAGCTCGCATCTCTATTATTAGTAATATTATTTTTAGAGCCCTTGTTCAAGTGGCTTAATTGTTTGTTGGAAGTGCATGCTCAAGTCTCCTAATTCTATATGTAGAATTAGATCTTCCTAGCTTATCGCAGTTATAGTGGATTATTGTAGTAATTCATTGTATGTTGAAAAACAGTACAGAATTGAATCAATCCAGGTTTGTTGGAGTCGATTGTTCTTGAGAGAGAGAGCTCTTGAGGAATAGAGATCTATTGAGAGATCTATACATCTAGGAGAGGTGTGGAAGAAAGAAGTTTCTTCAATTGTATTCCTTTTGTAAAGAGTTTGTTAATACAAGTTTTCAGGGTGGTTTCTTGTATCTCTTGTTCTTGCTATTATCTCATTCTAATTACTTGTCTATCTGATTTATTTCCGCGTTTATTGCTTTCACAAGTGTAATCTATTGTTGGTTGATCCCCAACAAGCCAATCTAAAACATAAATACCCCTATTGCAAATCCAACAGATCCATACTTTCTAATAATGATGAGTCATATCATATGGGAGGAAATTTCTCCATTGTCATTAAACATTTATTTTCATACATGCAAGCCCAACCAAGCTCTTAATGGATGTCACAGGTCACCAAACAATAAAAAGGATTTTATTTAAGAAAATAAAATAATAGACTATTGAATATCCTTGAAATGTTTTTTAAAAAGCAATTTAATCAAAATTTCCACAATCAGCCCAACAAGAAATAACATTGTCCATTCTGATTTCCATAGGTTGGTCTATGGTGACATTGGCCAGAAATTCTACCACCAAATTACTTTCCCTAAAGCAATGTGAAGCTGTCCATTTAGTGAAGAAAACCATTTTCATCCAAATGATGTCTAGGATATTTGCTAATTTCCATGATTTTGTTCTTTGATTGATCATTGCTTGAATTATATCTTGTGAATCTCCTTCAATCTCAAGCACAATTATTCCACAATCAATAGCCATTTGAATCCCAGTAGCCAATGCTCGAGCCTCTACTTCATTATTTGTCCCATCAGTAAGTTTCAAAGACAAGGCTCTGATTAAAGAGCCCCTACAATATTTGATCATGCATCTAGCTCCAGATGCTCCTAGATTGCCTCTATAAGCCCCATTGAAATTCAATTTAAATGAACTAAGAATTGGTGGAGTCCAGATTGCTTCTTTCCTATTTCTCTTATTTTGCATATTTACTATTAACCCTTGAATAAGAGGTTGTTTAAGATATTTACATGTTGCATACATTTTCATGTCCCATTGAGATACCAATCCTTTTTTACTTTAGAAGTGTGATGAAACCTCTTCTGATATAGAGACTTCTATTTATTTTAGCATTGCATGCAAAGGGCAAATTTTATTCTAAAAAATTTGTGCATTTCTTTCTTTCTTTCTTTCCAAATTGACTAGATCAAAATAACAGGGCTACTTCTCTAAAGTGAAAAAAGACAGTCCTTAACATTACCCACTGACCATGAAGAGAAAGCTTGCAGAAGAGTTTATGGCCAAGCCAATGACCATTCAAATATGTTGCATAACCAGACCCAACATCAATTAGCAAATTGACAATTAAACAATAGGAGATCTACAATTTCTTCATCTTGTTCACACAAACAACATCTAGAGGGCCCCACAAAACCAATTTTCCTCAATTGATCTTGAGCGAGAATATGGCCATGCATTGCCAACCAAGTGAAGGCACCTACTTTTTGAAGGCCTTCTTTGTTCCAACACAAATAGTTTTCCCATTTGAGAGAATCATCCTTAGTTGCAACCATTTGATATCCAAGTCAAAATGAGTAAATACCTATTTTGGCTCCAATCCAATCTAACTGATCTTCTTTGTTATTAGAAAAAATCTTCCTGTTTTTAAGACAAACTTATAGAGCTTGAGATTCTTTATCCAAAATAGGGAGGCCCTTAAGACATTTCCAACTGCAGACCACTTTTTTAGATAGACTATCAAAAAGAATATAATCACTCACTTGAGATCCCCAATGGGATTCCATAAATGGTTTGATTTGGTTGTCTACAAATAAATCAAAAAGAGGGCAGTGGCCATTCCAAGAATCGTTCCAAAAATATATCTTTCTACCATTATTGATGGTCAAGGATACATGCTGAGAGATGACCAACATACATTGTGACATAAAATTCCAAACATAGAAACCATGAGGAGGGTTCAAAATAGAGATCATCCTTTCTAGGGTATCCAAATCCAAATACTTAGCTTGAATAAGCTTACACCAGAAGCTATTTGGCTCAAAAACCATTTTCCACACCAATTTCACTCCCAACGCAATGTTTTGAAGTTGAATAACTTTGATTTCAACACCACCTTTATACTTTCTTTTGCAAACCCATTCCCATTTCATTAAAGGAATTTTTCTATCTTTGCTACATCCTTGATAAAGATTTTTTTTCATAATTTTGTTCATGGAATCAATAATATTTGTAGGTGGACTAAGAAATGAGAAGCAATAGGTCAGAAAATCACTAAGAATGTATTTGATCAAAGTAATTCTTCCTACTAGAGAAAGCCATCTGCCCTTTCAATAATTTAAATGGGCTTTGAATCTTTATAATAAATTGTTCCAAATGCTAGAAGATCCTGACCCTTTAAAAAGGGGAACTCCCAAATACTTAATGGGGATATTACCAATTTTGAAACCTAAAATATTACTTAAAATCCTTTCAATCCTATGACAGCAATTCACAAATAAAATTTTAGATTTACCTTCATTTACTTTTTGGCCAAATGCCTCTTCATAACTCTTCAAAATTCTTTCAAATTCCTTAGCTTCTGCAATCTTTGCTTTACCAAAGAGAAAGGTGTCATCTGTAAATTGATGATGAGTGAGAGTATAAAAATTATCAATAATTTGTAAGCCCCGGAGCTAATTTCTCATTTGAGCATCATGAACTGCTCTACCCAAAACTTTAGCCATGATGATAAAAAGGAAAGGAGATAAAGGGTCCCCTTGCTGTAAGCCTCTATAAATAGAGAAAAAATTGGAAGGACTACCATTGACTAAAACTAAAAAATTTGGGTTAGAAATAAAGCTAAAAACCCATTCACATTAATCTTTACTAAAACATAAATTTATCAAAAATTTAAAGAGAAATCTTCAGTTGACTCGGTCATATGCTTTTCTAATATCTAATTTTATCAGCATACCTTTTTGATGATTATAAGTCAAAGAGTGTAGTATTTCATGTGCCACAATAATAATTGTTATAGCTTGGAATTGCACCCCTTGTGAGAGAGTTCTTCAGGATCCCTCAATTCCAGCTACAAGCATTTGGACAACCTCAGGATGTGGGTATCCTATGTTGAGGTTGAACCTCTAGAATTTTTTATGAGGCTAGTTCCTTAGGTGCTTCACTTTAGCTCTTGATTCTCACACTAAAATGTACTATTATATAAGGAAAAGGGGGTGAAAGGATGACTAGAAAGAATTCTAAGCTAAGGGAGGTGATGCAACAAAAAGAAGTGATCCACTTGGTCTGGGAAAAGAGCCAACTACTGATGAACCCAAATAGGACATAGGCTATTTTGGTTATGATCTCAAGGCTATTTTGGTTTTGATCTCAAGGCCATAGGCATGGAGGTTGAAGTGGAGGATTGCATTTTGAGGGATAAAAAAAGAGGTCTATGAGAGACACTATGAACTGGTAACACTTCAAAGAGGGCTTGACACATAGACACTTCATGTAATCCTGCACAAAACTAAAAGGATCAAAATCAAGGTGCTGGAAAAATTATAGGTGATGAATGACAATCATACATTCTACAAATGAAACTAAATATGCATACTTGTTTTAAATAGAAATAGAAAAGTCTTCCTTGTATTACTTTAAAAGAGTCTTTTACAAAGTGATTTTTGTAGAGTAATTCTATCACCAATATGGGGATGATTTGTTTGGGTCCAAGGCCTCTATTTATATAGAAAAGGGGAGAGAGTGAAGAGGAAGAAAGAAGAAGTCATTGATGGCTGGAACTCTGACTTTGTACTTCCTTGTTTCCCCTAAATGCACCAATCAAGATCACTAGGCAATCCTCTTGAGCCCCTTCCATCTTTATGTTTTTATTTTTTGCATCTAAGAAGCCATGTTGCATTTAAGCATCGAGTGGTGATTGTGAGGAGTAAACTATGATGGATGAGAACCTTTATAATTTCCAGCTACTAGCCACTTGGACTCTCCCGTGCCACTTTTCCTTTAGTGATCAGCCCTTTCTACTCCAACTTATACCACGTGGTAGGCTTTCATTAATTGTATCATAATTCTTGTGTTGTTGGACCAAGCTTAAGTCAAGCACTTGAAGAATCTTGATTTACTCTATGTAGAGTCATTCAGGTTCTTTGATCTCTCAAACTTTGAACTTTCTCAGATCTTTTACTTATAAATCCTTTTAAGTAAATTACTTGGAGAAATGGAATTTACTCTATGCAAAGTAATTTGGGTTATCTAAGCTTACTTACTTTAGACTTATCCATCTTAAAGTCTTCTCACTTTACTATTTTCAAGCCTTAAGACTTTGGGCTTTTCAAACCTGATTACTTCCAACGGCTAGTTGCTTATCCTGATTTTGATGTCCATTGGCTCATCATTTCCTTTGGACACTTGGTCTAGAGATTCCTTATTATTAGGCATTTTCTTTCAGGTAAATCTCTAGAAAGAATTTCTTTGAACAATTTGTCTGAAGGAATTCCTTTGGACTTTTTGTCTATGCCTATCTTTGGAAATTTGCTTTCAAAATTTTCAAAATGGTCTTTCTCAAAGGGTGAGATACCCTTCAGGATTCTTGTATGTCCCTTCAAAATTCCACAAATGATCCTCCTAAAGGGGAAGATACTCTTCAAGAATTTTGAAATGGTCCTTCTGAAGGGTAACATACCATTCAGGAAAATTGCAACTGTCCACTTAGAGAAGGAAAAGCCCTTCGGATTTTTGGAAGTGACCTTAAAAAAATTTGATTCGTCTTTTGAAAATGTTGAAAAGATCCCTTTTGCCTAAAAAAGGCCCTTCAAATTTTTGAAGAAGACACATCCCTTGAAGAACCCAAAAAACACTATTTTTCAAGACCAAATCGGGTTTATCAAGCCCTTGTACTTATTTTGAGATTCTGATTGCTCACAACTTATGAAGTAATCAAGTAGTGCTTCTTGAAAAACTTGAAATACATTATCCATGAGTAATTCAAGTTTTTAAACCTAAATTACTTTTACTTATAAAACATTTAGAAGTCAAGCACTACTAGAAACCTGATTTAAACTATGCCCTCATAAATCTAAAGGTGTCATTGTTGAAAAACTTGAAGTCATCCCAAAGACTTGCCATTTTCTTACCTAAAAGCTCCTTTTTTCATACTTAAGCAAATTTTGATATGTGGGCCAAAAATGGCCAACATTTTTGTTGACTCATAGGGAAGCATGCCTGCTATGGTTGAGAACCCAAGTCATTTGCTTCATTGGATCCATTGGGCATGGAGTCACTAATTTGGTACGAAGCTGGCTCTATCTAAAAATTTCCCTTGAAGCAATAAGAACAATTGAAATGAAACAAATTGTGCCTAAGGAACTTAGGGAAGGGGAAACACTCAACTGAAATGGATGTGCACAAGGCACTTAGAAGAAAACATGAAAAACTATACAAAAGGTATAATATATACAAAGACTGAAAATTCCTTTAATAAAAAGTCTTTAGATGAATCCCATTGACTGGGATGGGTAATACCTCCCCATCTAGTTGGGCAAGCTGAAAAGCATTATGCTATTTGCATCCATGGATCAAATAAGGGCCACTCCACAAGCTATCAAACTTGGTATGGCTACTTGGTTTGGCCTTTTTTGAATCCCATTTGAGAACCAGGTTTCCCTCCTTGAAAGTCCTTACTATAGATCTCTTGTCAAAATCCTTTTTGACTTGAGCTTGATGTGCCTCTAGCATGTTCATTATAAGGTCCCTTATCTCCTCAAGCTTCATGAGTTTTATCAATCTCACGTTCATGGGTTCATCTTCCAATAACTCCAACTGATGGGTTAGTTCTAATGCAGGTGACTAAAGAGAAATGGGTAGCTTGGCCTTCCTTACATATACTAGAACATATGGAGAATTTATAACAATAGGTTTAGGAGTTACCTGATCAGCCCACAAGGCTATCTTTAACTTGGTGTGCCACATTCTCTGATTCTCCTCCATGGTCCTCTTGATAATCCTCAGCAAATTTTTATTTATTGACTCAACCAGTCCATTTCCTTGAGGATAATAATTTGAGGAATTGCTGAGGTAGATGCCCATTTTTAAATCCCATTCACTTGTTTTCAAACCAAGGAAAGCCAAAGCATTATCATATATGATAGTGGATGGAACACCAAACCTAGTCACAATGCTGCCATATAAATAAGAATATTGTGCTTTCATTGGCTTCCTTCAATGTAATGAATTCCACCCACTTGGTGAAGTAATCAATTATAGTAAGCACCCATTTATGCCCTGCACTTGATGGGGGGTTGATAACACCAATGAAATCTAGGGTTGATAACACCAATGAAATCCAAACCCACTGCATGAATGGTTGCTCTACTTGAATCAGGTTGAGATGGAAAGTTGCTAACCTTTGCTTATCCATGAAGAGAGCACATTCCTGAAACTTCCTCACCTATGCATAAGTGTCCTTGAAGAGGTTGGGCCAATATTAACTATCCCTCATGATCTTTGCCATAGTAGTCCTTGGAGCAAAATGACCTCCTACAGGCCCATCATAGAAATGCTCCAAAAGCTTGGCTACTTGATCATCATCTACGCACTTCAGGAGTACTCTATTTAGGTCTCTTCTAAACAAAACCCCATAAACTAAAACATAAGGTATGGACTGAAGTTTGAAATACCTTCTTTTTGTTTTATCCATACCTTGAGGGCACTCACTTGTTAGCAGAAAATGTATCATATCATGGAGCTAATTCGTGTGAGGTGGAGGTGCATCTACTTGTAGGTTATCTTGTGTTACCAAGATGACCTCTTTGCCTTCTTGAAGGTCATCAACCATATACTCACATAAGCCTTTTCCTCTTACTAGATTAGTGACCTTGATCTCCACATCATACTCCATGACTTTAGTAATCCAATCGGCCCTTTTTTTGCTCAAATTCTTATTAAGAAGGAAGTCTCTTACCCCAAGATGAGACACCATAAGGTGGATTTTTCTATTGGATAGCATTGGCCTAAACTTATTGAGGCTCCTTACTACTGCAAGGACTTACTTTTATACAAAGATATACCTCAACTCATACTCTTCAAGCCTTTGACTGAAAAATGCTAATGGCTACTCAAGTCCACCATTTTTTTGCATTAGCATAGCTGATATATTATCAATGTTGGCGGAAGCATACAATATGAAATCCCTTGATAAATTAGGATTCATAAGTGTGGGTGCTTGAGTGATGGATTTCTTGATAGCCTTGAATTCTAACTTACTTTCATTTGACCAAGTGAACACTTGGTTCTTTTTTAGCATAACAGTGATGGGTTTAACCAAAATTGCAAAACTAGGGATAAATATTCTACAAATTTTATCTTTCCAAGGAAACTTTGGAGTCCCTTCTTATGCTTGGGAAAGGATAAGGCTAAGATGGCACTTATTCTCTCAGAATCAATGGACAACCTCTCCTTTGAGATGATGTGGTCTAACAGCTTGCCTTCATGCAAAACAAACATGAACTTCTTGGGATTTAATAAAATCCCATACTCTCTACACCTTTCAAAAATCACCTCAGGTGGTCCATATGCTCATTGGCATTCTTACAGTAAATTGTGATGTCATCCAAGTATACTAGCACCATTTGGTTTAGCAGCCCTTAGAAAGCCATGTTCATGGCTCTTTGGAAAGTTGCACCAGCATTTGATAGACCAAAGGGCATATTTTGATACGCATATGTGCCCCATTTGGTGGTGAAGGTAGTCTTGTATTGATATTCATCTTTCACCTAGACTTGGTTGTAGCCAAAAAATCCATCCAACAAAGAAAAGTGTTCTGATCCTGCAACTACTTGGAGAAGTTGCTCCATGGATGGCAGAGGGTAGTGATCCTTCAAGGAAACTTTTTTCAAATATCTGAAGTCCACACAAAGCTTAATCTCCCCACTCTTTTTTCTTATAAGCATCAAGTTGGCTACCCATGATGAGGGTTTGATGGAAAATATGATCTTGGACTCGATCAATTTGGTTAACTCTTTCCTCCTGAGCTCTTCTATCTTGGGGTTGATCGGCCTTTGCTTCTACCTTACGTGCTTGGCATTGGCCTCCAACTCTATGGTATGCTGAGCTAACTTAGGATCAAAACCCTTTAAGTCACTACACTCCTAAGCAAAAATGTCTGTATTAGTGAAGACTTTAGCTTTCTTGTAGCTGTAGAAACACTAATCTTGGACAAATCTTCCTAAAGAATTATACTTGGCTGGGCATGGAAAGCATGTCGCACATTGGTAATCTTACTCTAGATTTATTCATTTGCTTCACAATATTGATTAGCGTACCTCTAGCCTTTGCCTAGGTTTTGGGAGTAATTACTGCTGACTATATTAGTGAAGGAATGATGACAAGAGGTTCTCTGAAAGATTCCTGATTGTCACCCATATTCCTTCTCCTGAACCTTATGTTTGCTAAGATTGGGATATGGGCCAAACTAGGAGTAGCCTGTGGATTGGATGCATAACACTCCTCTTGTTCACTGATGACCATTGAGGATTCTAGCTAGTTTAACCCCTGATTTGAGCCTTGTTCTTGTGGAGGTTGCTCTTGCTTTGGTAGCATGGATACCTCTATGCTTTGGGCCATAAGAGTCTAGTTATATCCATAAGTAACAACTTGCTGCCATTAATCATTGAACACCTAGTTGGAGCCAATAGTTGGGATAATGGATTTCCCAAAAGAATGATTCTAAGGCATTATCCCTTTAGCCTCCTGGAGCCATATTGTTCTAAACCGAGACTAAGGAATTGGAAGGGCCTACTATATTTGGATTCTAATTATGATGTCTAGCATAGTTAGGTTGCCCCTATCCTTAGAAATTTCCTTTGTAGGGTGGCCTATTTGCTTGATAGGGCTACTACTGAGGCTGATATAGAGCTTGATAAGGCTTATTATAAGCTTGCCTCTTAACATTGACCACATCATTCCCCAAGGATTAGAGCATGCTTTTCAATTCCAACTAATTCTTCTACTCTTAGGAATCATTGGATCCATTAGTAGAAGCCTTCTCTTGCTTAGGTGAAGGCACAAAAATGATTTTTGGCATTGGAAGTATAACATCAAGTGGAGGAATGACTACAAGAAGTGGTCTAATATTTGGAAAAAGAGGCATTAGGGGTTTGGGAGTAAGCTTGCTAGCTTGGACTAGGCAATTTTTTACCTTGATGACCACCTCATATATTTCTGGCAGTATGTCTCCTCCCATAGATTGAATTATTATAGCTATGTCACTGTTGAGATCTTTCAAGTAATACAAGAAAACAAAGTTTGGAGATGGTCTAACTATTTCTATAATTCTATCCCATGCCTTCTAAAATATCGTATTGAAGTCTTGCATGACTTCATGAGGAGTTCTCTTAATTATGGTTAGCTTCTCTACAAGTGGCAGATGGTCACTCTTATCTATAAATTTTTTACACAGGGTTGTTCCCAGCTCATCCCATGAGTGGATATAACTAGGAGCTAAGCCCATATACCAATCTAATGCATTTATTTTGAAGGATATAGCCAATATTGTAACAACCATGTTCTCTACTATGATATTATGAATGTTACAGAAGTTGGCTATGTCTGTTATGTGCTCAGTAGGAGTTACAACTTGGTCTCTTGTGTAATAAGGAACACTTTTGAGGGCTTCTACTAGCATAGGATCATAATGTGGTAAGTTCTAAGGTCTTTGGCCACTGAAGTCCATAAAAAAACTTTGGAGAATCATAACAGTGAGAGGAGCTGATAAAGATCTTCTTGTATAGGTATACCTTATGACTTGTTTAGGAGAGTAGCTTCTTACATAAGGGTGAGTATGGGAGAACCTTAACCTTCTTGTTGACTTTAAAGGAAATTCAACAAACTCAAAAAGAATACATACAAAAGTTGATCTTGTAGTCACCTTTGGCATGAAAGACAACTATTGTTCTACTGCCAAATAGCTGGGTGTTCTTTGGATTTTCCAGATGCTGAAAGATGAAAGCTACCACCACTGTAAATTGATCAAAACAACATCAAACTTGACCAATCTTCCATAAAAATAGAAGCAAAAATGGTAGTGGGGCCCATTGGGTGTGCCAGAACTATTATAGCTATGAATTGCACCCTTTGTGAGAGAGTTCTTTAGGCTCCCTCACTTCCTGCTACAAGCATGGGGACAACCTCATGATGTGGGTATCCTATGATGAGGTTGAACCTCTAGACTTTTTTATGAGGCTAGTTCCTCAGGTGCTTCACTCTAGCTCTTGATTCTCACACTAAAATTTACTATTAGCTAAGGAAAAAGGGGTAGGATAATGTCTGAAAATAAATCTAAGTTAAGGGAGGTGATGCACCAAAAATAAGTGATCCACTTAGTCTGGGAAAAGAGCCAACTATTGATGAACCCAAATATGACACATTTTTTTTTGGTTTTTATCTCAAGGCCATAGGCATGGAGCTTTTGTGTGGAGGTTGAAGGGGAGGGTTGTACTTTGAGGGATAATAAAACAGGTCTACAAGAGACACTATGAACTGGTAACACTTCAAAGAGATCTCATCACATAGACACTTCATGAAATCCTACACAAAACTGAAAGGATCAAAAGCAAGGTGCTAGAAAAATTGTAGGTGATGAATAACAATCATACCAACTACAAATGAAACCAAATGTACACACTTGTTTTAACCAAAAATAGAAAAGTCTTCCTTGTATTAATTCAAAAGAGTCTTTTACAAAGTGATTTTTGTAGAGTAATTCTATCGCCAATTTGGGGATGATTTGTTTGGCTTCAAGGCCTGTATTTATATAGAAAAGGGGGAGAGAGAAGATGAAGAAAGAAGAAGTCACTAATGGTTGGAAATCTAGCATTGTACTTCCTTATTTTCCCTAAATTCACTTCTCATGATCAATAAACAATCCTCTCGAGCCCCTCCCATCTTTAAGTTTTTCTTTTGTGCATCTAAGAATCCATGTTGCATTTAAGCATTGAACAGTGATTGTGGGGAGCAAACTATGACAAATGAGAGGATTTATAATTTCTAGCTACCAACCTCTTAGACTCTCTCATGCTTATTGGTCATCCTTGTGCCATTTGTCCTTCACTGATCAGCCCTTTTTGCTCTAGCTTACGCCACATGGTAGCCTTTCATTTGTTGTATCATGATTCTTGCATTGTTGGACCAAGCTTAAGTCAAGCAGTTAAAGAATCTTGAATTAATCTATGCAGAGTCATTTAGGTTCTTTGATCTCTCTAACTTCAGACTTTCTTAGATCCTTTACTTATAAAGCCTTTTAAGTAAAGTACTTGGAGAAACTCAATTTACTCTATGTAGAGTAATTTGGGTTCTCTAAGCTTTCTTACTTCAGACTTGTCCATCTTGAAGTCTTCTCACTTTGCTATTTTCAAGCCTTAAGACTTCGAGATTTTCAAACCCAATTACTTCTAACGGCTAGTTGCTTATCTTGATTTTGACGTCTATTGGCCCATCATTTCCTTTGGACACTTTGTCTCAGGATTCATTCTTCTCAAGCCTTTTCTTTCAGGCAAATCTCTTGAAGGAATTTATCTGATAAATTTGTCTAAAGGAATTCCTTTGGACTTTTTGTCCGCGCCTATCTTCATAGATTTGCTTTCAGGCTTTTCAAAATGGACTTACCTGAAGGGTGAGAGACCCTACAGGATTCCTGTATGTCCCTTTAGACTTCCACAAATGATCCTCTCGAAGGGGAAGATACCCTTCAAATTTTTCTAAAATGGTCCTTCCTAAGGGTAACATACCCTTCAGGAAAATTGCAACTATCCAATTAGAGAAGGAAAAACCCTTCAAATTTTTGGAAGTGACCTTTGAAAAAGGTGATTGGTCTTTCAGAAAATTTGAAAAGATCCCTTTTACCTAAAAAATACCCTTCAACTTTTTTGAAAATGCCCTTTGGATTTTTGAATAAGACTCATCCCTTGAAGAACCTGAGAAGTACTATTTTTCAAGACCAAATCAGGTTTGTCTAGCCCTTTTACTTATTCCAGGCTTCTGATTGGTCACAACTAATTAAGTAATCAAGTAGTGTTCCTTGGAGAACCCAAAATACACTATCCATGGGTAATTCAAGTTTGTAAACCTGAATTACTTCTACTTATAAAACATTTAGAAGTCAAGCACTGCTAGAAACCCGATTTACACTGTGCCCTCATAAACCCAAAGTTGTCACTATTGGAAAAAGTGAAGTCCTCCCAAAGACATGCCATTTTCTTGATTTAAAGCTCCCTTTTTCATACTTAGGCAAATTTTGATATGTGGGCCAAAAATGGCCAACAATACCTTCTTGAATGCTACTGCCAGGAATAAAGCCAGCTTATTCACCTAAAATTAAATTGTTCAACAATGGTTTCATTATTTATACAATCTTATAAATAGTATTGCACAAAGAAATGTGTCTAAAATTGAGAAAAGAGGATTGCACTTCTCCTTTAGGAAATAGAGAAATGAAAGTCATATTTAACTCTGTTTTTACATTTTTCTTCATTATGGATTATTCCACCATATCCCATACATCAGGTCTGACAACTTCCTAAAAGTGTTGGAAAAAAGTAGTAGGAAAACCATCTAGACCAAGAGCTTTGTCATGAGCCATAAAAAAAACTGCCCTTCAAATTTCATCTAGAGAAAATGGAGCCATCAATATGTTATTCATTTCCTGTGAAATGACTCCCTAGATTAGATGAAAGAAATCATTTTGAGCTTTCAAATGAGAGCAAGGTTCATTATTCAACAAATTTTGAAAGAACATGACTACTTCCTACCTAATTTATTTTAGATTTTCAAGATCCACCACTTGACTAGATCAAATATGGGAAATTCTGACCACCTTTATATGAGCTTTGATTGATTGATGAAAATAGGTTGAATTTATGTCACCTTCTTTTAGCTAATTTTCTCTAGATTTTTGCTTCCAAAAGATTTCTTCCCTGCAAAGAATTTCTTCATAATCCTTCATCAAAGATTTCTTTTGATGATAAGAAATGACATCCATTCCTTTCTCAAAGATGACATCATTCAACTTCTTCAAATCTTCTTCAATTCTTGATTTTTCTTGAAAAGTGTTTTTGAAATGTTCTCCATTCCAAACTTTCAATTTTTCTTTAACAAATTTTAAATTTTTGAACATGTAAACCATCTTTGCTCCTTGAACTATTGGACATAGATGCCACTAATATTTTACAAAGTCAAAAAGAGAGGGATCTTTTAACCACATTAGTTCAAATTTGAAAAGACACCTTTTAGGAGGTGAGTCAAAATCAATTTTTAGAATAATAGGTTGATGATTAGATCCCATAAACTGAGAAACCCAACAATCTAACTTTTTATTACTCTAGTCCTAATTAGAAGTGTTCAAAAACTGATCTAGACATTCCAAGATGTTGTCACATCCCAAATGCCTATTATTCCAGGTGAACCATCCTAACTTTTTGGAAACATCTTCAAGAGAATTTTGGTCCAAGAACTTGCCAAATTCATGACTCACTTTTGAGTCAGAGAACACTCCTTTTTTTGTCTTTATGGATAGATATGGCATTAAAATATCCTCTTAAAACACACTTTTACAACTTATGATATTTGAGAAAAGAAGATATTTCATTCCATATGGCATATTTGAGCTAGACTCCTTAAGGCCCATAGATATTGATCAACACAAATTGCAGATTAGAATTAAAACTAAAAATTTTACCTGCTTGCCAATTTTGTCCAAAAGCAACAATCTTGAATTTGGTAGTGAAAGAAGACCATAATACAGCTAAACCTCTTGACGCACCAAAAAAATCCACAAAATGACCATTCCAACAATTTTTAAATGAACTTAAAATGTTTAAACTTTCCTCCTTATCCAACTTAGTTTCTTGAAACATGATAATATTTGGATTTTTAATTTTTTTTAGATGCTTAACTAAGCATCTTTTGTTAGGAGCATTCAGGCCCCTAACATTCCATGAAATTAGTTTCATGACTCCTGTGGGGGGATTTCCACCCCCTTATTTACAACATCTACAAAATTATCCAAAGTGCCCTGCCTACTTATAAGAATTTCTCCTTCTGTGCAAACTTTATTCAATTTTCTACCTCGAGTTTGATGAAGACCCCAATTTGGATTCAAATTTGATTTATGGGACTGTGAAATAGTTAGAACTTATTTAGAGTTGAGATCTCCTTCTGAGTCTTCCTCTGATTCTTCTTCCTCAAGCAACACTTCTAGAACTGAATCATTAGTAACTTTAGCTTTTGCTTCAAAATTATTCAAAACCTTATTAGCGGAAATCCTTTGATTCTTCTTGACTAATTATTTGATGGAAAGAGATTCTTTTTCAATAAATTCGTAACTTTTATTCATTGAGGTTGGGGAGATAATCTCTGTGGAACCAATTTTTGCCAACAAAGCCTTAGTAGCCTTAATTTTCTCTACCTGAAGAAACCATGAATCCTTGTCTAAATTTATTTGCACAGTCTTGCTAACTTGTTTCTCTTGATATAGTTTTTTATCTGAGGGAAATTTTTTTGGTTTCCATTGTAACTTGAGATTAACTGATTTGGTTTGAAGTGAACTCCTCTTATTTCTGTAAAATTTTTGAATATGCCCTAGTTGATGACAATTATAACATCTAAAAGGAATATTTTCCACATCAATTCTCTGATGCCAAAGCCTATTTTATATCTTGATAATCATAAATTCAAGGATCTCCTGATCCAAATCCAAAGCCACCATAACTCTAGCATACGTTGCTCTATCCCCTAAGAGAGAAACTGCATCAACTTCCACTACTGCTCCCACCAAATTTCTCAGGGATCTCAAACAATCTTCACTCCAATATTCTAAGGGAAGGCCATAAAATCTAATCTAAACTAGATAAATACCCTTTATGGCTTTTATCAAATCAAAATTAGGGCTCCACAATTGAACCCAGAGACCCAAACCATTCATAGACTAATTTTTAATCATAAAAACCTTTTCTCTAGCTTCAGAAGAGATACAAATTGCAATGAAAAAACCTTTAGGTAAAAAACTTACCTTGACTTCTGAACCCCAATTCTCTTTGATCCAAGATTCTATAACTCCCATTGCTAGCCATTTCCTAGCACATTTGCAAATTAGGGCATACTTTGACAAAATTTGAAGCTTTGCTGAAAACAACTCAGAGACCCATTTCAAGGTTTTGACTTCTCCAATCCTTATGCCGATATCTAAGAAAGTCCCTTTTTGAGCCTCCTTACTCGCTTGTGGGTGGACCTCCTCTGAGTCATGTTAAAAAAATTATGGGGATCTTGGCCTCTCCTCCTCTTCTTCGATATCATTATAAAGTTGAATATGCACTTCATCTTGGTTTGATAAATGATGCTGCCCTTCAATCAACTTGCCTTTCCAACCAACCCTGAGCTTACTTAAACTTGCTTCTTCAACCCACCAATCTCTTTCTTTTTCAATCACTGATTCCAAAACCTTTTTGCGATCTTTCTTACCATGATTACCTCCAAATTTACCTTTGTCTCGAATACTTGCAATTAGATCTTGCACCTTGCTTTGCTCTACTCCTAAAGCCCTAGGTTTTGATTGCTGCCCTCCTTTCTTTTATTGTTTCATCTTCGCTCATTCTCTAGTGTGTTGGGGATCAACCAACAATAGATTACACTTGTGAAAGCAATAAACGCGGAAATAAATTAGATAGACAAGTAATTAGAATGAGATAATAGCAAGAACAAGAGATACAAGAAACCACCCTGAAAACTTGTATTAACAAACTCTTTACAAAAGGAATAAAATTGAAGAAACTTCTTTCTTCCACACCTCTCCTAGATGTATAGATCTCTCAATAGATCTCTATTCCTCAAGAGCTCTCTCTCTCAAGAACAATCAACTCCAACAAACCTGGATTGATTCAATTCTATACTGTTCTTCAACATACCATGAATTACTACAATAATTCACACAAACTACAATAAGCTAGGAAGATCTAATTCTACATATAGAATTAGGAGTCTTGAGCATGCACTTACAACAAGTAGTTAAGCCACTTGAACAAGGGCTCTAAAAATAATATTACTAATAATAGAGACACGAGCTTAAGACTACAACTCAAACTCATCATGCAAACACTCGCTTCTGTCCTCGGAAATAGCTTTCTGGACGCACAGGTAACCGACGTCGGTTACTGCTGCTTGCCTGTGACCGCCGTCGGCCGATCCTCTGCCGACGTCGACGTCGGCGCCTCTGCAACTGCACCTGACCGACGTCGGTCGCTCCTGACTGATGCCGGTGTCTGTGTAGACCCGAAACTGATAATGTATGCTCCTTGGTGAAGCTTTTAGCTCCACACCCTAACATAGTGCACCAAGTTTTGCCATTACTTCATAATGTATTCTCCTTATTTCTCCTTGAGTTACATAATTTCGCTATTTTTTGATAAATAATCATAATTAATTTATATGTAATATATAGATTTTACCACATCATATTTATAAATGATCATAATGATAAAATTGTAAAAATAAATTATCATAAAAAATATCACATCATAATGTATAATCATAACTTATATATATACACACACACACACACACACACACACACACACATTGTATTTATAAATAATCATAACAATGAAATTTTTAAAATAAATTATCGTAAAAAATATCACCACATCATAAATAAATAGATAATATATAAATAATCATAATTAATTCATAAATATTTTATAAATCTATATAAAATACACCGATAAATATTAATCTCGAAGTACTCACAATTATACCTCGAGAATGATATATATTTGATGTATTTTAATAAACTTATCTAAAATATATATACTAATTTATTTTATTTGAAAATTTAAAATATTTTTATGCATATAATACATATTAAATACATGCACGATCTATTATATTATTTTATATTATTATTCAATAATTTTGAAAATAATTTGGAGGTATGACAAATCAAAAAGGCAAGCAATAAGCTTATCTACATAGACTCCCAAATCAAATTCTTTATCTTCTAAGACATTAAGCAGAATTTGTTTATTTTAGAGATTATGGAGATGAATTTCATAAATTGAAGACATGAGATGACATATCGGGATCCAGTGAACAAGAGCATATACTTATATTAAAGCTTTATAATTCCTAACCATAATTATTGAGAAATAGATTTAAATGATGACAAGTTTGATAAAAGGTAAATTTTTGTAGGGAGTGTTTGATGATATATTTAAAATTGATTCAAAAAACTTTATTCATTAAAATAATAACATTAAAAAAAAATAAAATAAAAAATAAAATAAATTATCTACCTTTTTTATAACTAATTATATAACAAATTAAGCATTATTTATTACAATTATATAATTAAAAGTATTTAATTTTTAAAACAAGTACCTGTATAATTATAAAGTGGGTGTTATATAAAATTATGTTTTGCAGGTTTTATTTATTATAACATTAAATAAGTTTTTTTTAAAATTGTGTAAGTTTGAAATTGTGAATATTTTTTTTACAATTGTTTAGTGTTGAGAAAAAATATTATTTATTTTTTACAAATAAAAAATATAAAAAGAACCTTATAAATTTGATCTTTCTTCCAAAAAGAACCATTTCTTATAAAATTTTAATCATATATTACAAACTTTGGTTCACTTTTTTATATAGAAGTAATTTTAAAAATAAAATAGTAATACATTAAAAAATGAAGTTACGTTATTTGGAAATTTAATGGCAAATAGTTAAATTATATCCAATTTGTAGTTATAATTATGAATAATATTTAAAAAATTATATATATTTAAATAAAAATAAATAAATTTAAATAATATTAAAAAAAAAATTTAAATAAAAATAAATAATTGTAGTTATTTGTGTGTAAAATAAATATTATTCTAAAATTATATATATTATGGTCTAAAATATATTTGTTTCTAATAAATTATATTTTTTATTTATAAATAAGAAAATTAAAAGATCTCTCATCGATTTATTTATATTAAAAAAAATTTTACAAAAAAATTAAAGCATGAAAGGTATAATCTTCCACAACATCAACTAATAACCTAAAAATTATTTTAGCCAAACAAAAAAGTAACTATTGCATCATCTTAATGTCCAAAAGATGTATAGGAGTTCATCAAACCAAACATTACCAAAAATAGGTAACATTTGATAATAATTGATTAAAATAGTTTAAACAAAGGTACCTTAAGTTTCCTCTATTGTTGCTAACTAAACACAAGAAAAAACTTTCCAACTACAACTATCTATAGCATCAAAATTCTTCCTAGCTTTACCCCTACACATTACAACTCTTTAAAATATATTTCAGCTTTACCAAATGGCCCATTCTTTGCATATCAAGCAATGATTGAAGTATTTGATACAACTAATTATCAAACATTTTGTATTCCTTTTATATACAAACATGTCTATTAAGTTAGATCCAATCACATTAGACATCAATATACTCACAAAAAATTATGGTGGATGTTCGAATCATGATCCAAAGGTTCAGCATTGGAGTAAGTCAGGAAAGGAATGGAAATTGATAATCCCTAATTTCTTCATCCAATTGTCCAATGGAAATTAAATCCAAAAACTAGCTAAAATAGAGGATTTACACAAATCTACATGCGACAATCTATCATCCCATTCATGTTATTGTAAAGATTTTTCTATCATACTTCTTTTCTTTCCTTGAGATTTGATAAGGAAATACTTTTTAAGGGACCTATCCCCAAATAATGACTGTAATGCTAAAGAAAAATTATGAATTTTTCTCATAATCTCTCTAATCATCCATCTTGTGTCTTGGAAACTAAAGCTTTCAACATGACACAATAAAAAAAAGCATTATGTCTACCTACATGAACATGTGAAAATATCAAACCGATAGCACTTATTGGGCCCCTTTTGGGATAAGCATGGATCCATGCTAACTCAACATATATCTTGATGCAAGGCAACCATTTAAAATGATTATTGTTCTAACACCTTTTGCACTAGCTAGAGGAACACCAATATATCTTGCACTAGTTGGTAGGTAGTTACTTGGTGCTTGGGTTTTGAAGGGCATATATATAAGTGGATGCATGTGAATACTAGAGTGAAAAGGGTAAAAGGTGATGGAGTTGGTGAAATGATCAACCAAGGCTCCAGCTCAGCACCTAAAGTGTGCCCTCCACCCTGGCATGAAGATGCTACTTAGTTCTATAAAGCCAAGATTAAACAAGTATGCAAAGGATGCAATTTTAAGATTAAAAAGTTCAGTAAAATTGGTTCCAAACATAGAAAAATAACCACCATTGAAACATAGAACTAGCATGGATGCCCTTGAGGCTCCCCATTGTAGTGCCTAAGATTGCCTGTGAGCCTCTAGGCCTTTAGTAATTTTAGATGAGTATATAATCTATTTTAATTATCATGTAATATGTTTATCTGAACAATGTTTAATAAATAATGGCATTGCACTTAAATGAGTATTGATCTAGTGTATATGGTTATGGTAGTGTTCATTGATTATGCAATGTTTGTAATAGTTATGATGCTTAGTTTAATATATAAACATTGAGTTCTAGCAAGCTTTCAATTCAGTCCATTAATGGCATCTCTGTGTAAATAGTGATGTCAACATATTATATAGAAATGATCTAAGTGTAGGAAAGATCCTATGCTAAGAGATGATATTGGTGCCAAAAACATGAGCCTAAGTATGACCCTTCAATCTAAAAATATTTCATTGAACCCTCCAAGTGCTTGAAAGCTAAGGAAACTAGAGGCTTATGCCCATGAAACTATAAAGCCAACCCCATATATACTTTGTGCCTACATACCATCAAATTTTACCTTGAATGGATTGTGTCAATAACCTTACCAATGTCATTGCAATGACCAAGTCTTTTAAAGAATGAGTTGCACCATGACATGATTAGCCCAACACAGACCCCAGTTCTTTCTCTGTTATGCTTTAGGTGAGTGCATAAGGATTATGCCTTATGTGAATTGATGTTATTACAATTGAGTGACAAATGTTGAGTGCTATAGGATTAGTCTAGGGTTGTGCCTAGTTGTCATAAGCCTAGAACTGACTTGGATAGCTAGATAAGTGCCTGGCAAAATAAATGACTTAACAACCGAACCCTTTTTTAAAATTTTGGTTCTATTGTCAATATTTGTGTTGAATTTTATTACTATAATGGTGCAAAATAACAATGATTTGACTTACCCTCGAGAACATCGAGCACTGGATAGAATAGGTGGAAGATAGCTTTGCACTAAAGCATCCACTTGTAAAAAATAGAAGTTAAGGAAGTGGGTCAAAAATAACCTGTATGATGTTATGTATGAGGTCATCTTTTACAAACTACTTGAGCATGTATATTAATGGTTGGATGCTTATGCGACCCACAAAAGATGAAGCTATAGACAATGCCTTGAGTGGATGAAGGAGCACGTAAAAAATCTTGAGAACCTTGATGCCACTTGGACCAAAGCTGTAGACAAATGGTGGCAAAGAGCAATGAATAGTTATGTGCTTGAGTTCATAGTATCAATGTACTCCTACCTTGAAGAAGTAGAGTATCAATTCTTGTGTGATACCAAAGGCACATTTGTGTAAAAACTTGACACAGATATTAATAAACTAATGGTGGATTACAGCTTTGAAATTGTAAGAATGGAAGGCTAAAGTCATTTTACATATGAGAAACACAATGGGGAATAAGGGGATGTGCAGGTGAAGTGCAATGGATGGGGATGAATAGATTAACACCTGAGAGCTCAAAAGATAGACTTATAATAAGAGAAAGTGAAAATGATGGAAGATCTAGAAACTAAAAGTGCTGAGAGATCTTGTAATGAGCAAGAAGGACATGGGGAGGATCTCTTGAATTGTCATAGCATGAGGAGAGGAATAATGAAGCCATAGATCGAGCTTAATTATTGATATGTGAAGAATGTGCTTGGTCCCTATAAAATTTGACCATTAAAGATACGCCAGAAGTGCCTATCCCCTTTGAACCTACAACACTAGCTCATGTATTAGATCTCCTATGAGAAGAAAGAAAAGTGATAATTGACCCTATTGTCTACATTAACTTTGACTGATTTGCATATTTAGAATATAATTTTATGATTGAATAAGTTGTCCCTTATGAGGAACTAAGTGAAGGTACCTCTAGGACTTTGGGTGCTAGCTAAACAACATAAAATGTGAGCACAAGCATTCTAGTTCAACAAATGTTAACTACATAGACTGGTCAAAAAAATCTAGGAAGTGGCATAGTGCCACAAGTGAGTAGCATCACACCATCGACTTAAACAATGCCAACCACAATAATAGGGTCAACACCTAACCTAATGACCAAATGTGTTGAAGGAACACCACCAGGACAAGCACTAGGGGAAAAGTGTCTCAAATGCATATAGCCCCCATAGTAAATATATTATGAGATGGAAATTCACTTACTAGAATATCATGACATGGAAAATACCGCATATCATGTGTTAAAATATGAGCTTTAATGGTGCACTCAGAGTATCACCTAGTCAGAGCGTAAGGCAACACAGTTCCTGACAACTTTGTTTGACCACACTTATACTTAGTGTAGCTCCAAGAATCTAAATGGAACCACTAGTGTTTGTTAGGGTGCTAAAGCAAACCACTAAGAGGCTAGAGGGCTCAGGGGTTCTATAGGCTATATGAGATCTATAGTGGCTATCTGGTTTGCTAACTTACACAAAGCTATAGATAAACTTGTAAAATAGGTTAGGGATATCAAAAACAAGTGCACAAAGTATGAAAGCACCTCTAGTATATCCAACCACAATAAATTAAGTAGCTAAGACTAGACTATTGATTGCATAAACAAATTAAAAGCCATAATACCAAATGGAGAGAGATAATAGTTGAAAAGTAAATCTAGAAGCTAAAGCACTTTGAGGTCAAATGAAATATGTTTTAAGAAATAAATATGTTTTCAAAAAAGGGTTTAAGATCATGCCTATTCTATATTTGAGTTATCTTTTCAAATCAATACTATCATTTTCTAACAATGCAATGTTCTAGTTTAGCAAGAGATAGAGAGATCGTTTAATCAAGTTTTCTAGTTGATCTTGAGCATGTATATCTTTACTATGCAATGAGGAATGTTTCTAAAGAGATCAATGATATGAAATAAAGGAATATTTCAAGCAATAAATATATTATTTAACCATATACAAATGCAAGAAACTTCAGAAACTACTCTAAGCAATGCACAAAACAACTATTTTTCTAGAACAAAACAAACCCTAGAATATACACTACAAAAAAAATGGAGTTTCAAATTTCATATAAAAGTACCCTTAGATAAAGCTCAAAGAAGATATGTAGATGTTCTACCAACTAGGAATCCAAGCTAGGAAGCAATGCAAAAGGAAGACCCAGCTATGTGTGAGGTGAAGTCCAAACCAAAAGCCAAGAGTAAAAGAGGAGGTGAAGTGAGAAATTTTAATGGTGTAAGAGCTAAAACCAAGTGAAAAGATATGGTGTAATTCCAAATGTAGAAGTTGGAAAAAATCCACAAGGAAGTAGGAACAATTGAGAGCAGTAATGGAGTCTCCAAGAAAATGTACAGCAACATATGGGATCCTCTATCACCAATCAAGCTCAAGAGTGCCAAGAATGAATCAAGAGAGATTCAAGAAGGTATGAGAGTCAATAGAGGGAATAAATATCAAGATAGAGTGTGGAGAGATAAGATAAGAGACTCAAATGAATGAGAATGAGGCATATATCCCAACCCAAATCTGCCAAAAGACCTAAAACTAGCTATTTTTCACCATTTGGGTTCATCTTGGCACTTTTGGGCATGTTTTGCCTAGGCCACAGCCTAGGCCATAGCTTTTGTGAAGGAAACATGTGGCTTAAGCCATAGGTTTCCTTCACACAAGCTATAGACTAGGTCAACCAAGGGCCTAGGTTGGTCAACAGGCTCTTGAAAGGCCCCAAGGGCTCCCTAAAAGGCTTTTCTTGAGTGTAAAAGGGCTAGTATGGACTAAGGATGTATGGAGGGTAATAATATGATGTGGGAGAGGTATAAATATGTGTTATATGTCTTAAAATAGGATGACTAGGGTTAGTAGTCTGCATGTGAGTTGATGTGTAATCATAGGGAGAAGTAGGGTCATAGGAGGTATGATTACATATGCCCCTAAGGTACAAGCAATTAGTGTTCAAATAAACAAATAGTGTTTTACAGTACCTAGAAGCTATAGCAGAGCAAAGGAAAATAAAAATTGAAAAGATAAAATGAAACATTACCTGTACTTACTAGATAAGGATGGTGGTGTAAAGATTCGATGACACAATCCACGAGTGAGAGTGCAAATGCTACATAATTTAAAATCTAACTCCAACTCTATCTCTAGCTCTTGCAAAGAAGGGACACAAGTAATATCAAATCAAATCATATTATATATAATGACATTCACTAGGGCATCAACCCTAGTGTTCTCCCTATGAGGGATATGGGTGAACTGGACATCCTCGAAGAAAGAGAGCAAATCGTGCATCACCTCAAAGAGGGTGAGAAATTAAAAGCTAAGGATGACCTAGGAATTAGTGATTTTAGACACAACTAAGAGTGAGTCAAATAATAAATGCACATAATATGAGCCTAACTCCTAAGCATCAGTCAAATGCTAATGATTATGTGATACTTGACGACATTATTCATCTTACTGATAAGGAAGAAACTAGTTATAACAAGCTCATAGCCTTATGGGTCATCGATATCCCAAGCCATAGCTTTTATTCTTAGGTTTCCTTCACTATCACTATCTATGTAAATCACCACTAAGAGGTGAACCATGATGGGGGTTGAGGATGCAAGACTAATAATTGTAAAAAGGCGATCTCAAAGTAAAGTGATGTAAGTGAGTTATATGAGGTAAACAAATAATGAAATCAAGCCAAAATCATAGTAGTTAACCAACACTGACCATGGTGAGAGGCAACAAGGGAAAGTGGGGGAAAGTTTGGAGAAGACGAAGACTAGTTGACAAGACTAGAGTAAGTCCCAAACTATTGTAGCCAGCTAACAACCCTACTTGTAACCATGATGAACAAGAGAAAGAGGGAGTTATAATGGATCAAATATATAAAAGTAGATAAATGAATAACTAAAATAAGCACAATAAGTAACTTCTATCCCTGGGTGGCCACGAGAGGGGACACGGGCCTTGAGAGGTCAATGGGGACCCAAAAGGGGTCTTGAGAACTAAAATGTGGCCAAAGTTGGCCTAAGGATGCCTCATATTAATAAAAAGAGGCCACCAATGTGATCATAACATGTTAAAACCTCTAATATGGAGGTGTCATGGTTTGAAATGCAAAAATGGGTAAAACACCCAGAAAGGGCCCATAAAAAGCAAGAAAAAGGGGCTAAAAAGAGGGGAAAAAAGAGAAAAGAGGTCATTTTAACTCTTGTTTTCACTCTAAGAGATCCAAAGGAAATCCCATGAGCAACCAAAGCCAAATCAAGGCAAATAAGGACACAAGAGATCATCAAAGACACATACAATGGTCCAAGTAAGCTCTATGAATTATTTTTTGCACATTTATTCATTTTTTTGGGGTTTGGAAGGCCCTAGATGCATTTTGACTCATTATGAATGATTCAATGAACAAATCAAACAAAATAAGGACTCAAAATGGTGGGATAGGTGAGTCAAAGAGAATGGGACCAATGAGGGCTCAAACTATGGCTCATGGAGCAAGAGAGGAGGAGCCCTAGGGCTCCTTAGGGCATCCCAACACAAGCCACAACTTGGCCTGCTTAGGCCATGACTTTACCTAGAAAACCATGACTTGGGGTAGGGAATCCTGAAAACAAGCACCAAGGATCTTGGAGGAGCTTGAGAGGTCCCAGAATGGGCCAAAATAGGAAGGGAGAAAGAAAAATAAGCTAAATAGATAAAAACAATCATTTTTTACTTGTTTTTACTCATTTTTCAACTAGTAAACTAATCCATTTACCTATTCACTTGCTTGTGCAAACACATGGAGGAGTTAACATACTAGTGGAGGGAGGACCTTCATAAGTGAGAGAGTAGCCAACATAGTGAGATGGGTCATGTGAGGTGACCAACCAAGAGAGAGTTCTAACAGGGTTGTCCAAGGAGACATATGCTCTACTTGTGGTAGACCAGGATCGCCTATGGAGTGTAGGACTTTGGAGGGTAGTACATGTGCCCTCATTACATTACTTGAGAGACCTAGTGAACACATTGGTAACTTCATGGATACTAAAGAGGCATATGTTTTAGCTAGGGCCCAAGTTAGAGGCCATCCTTAGCATTGAGGATGTCTATTTACTCTATGGGGTGGAGTTGATGGGCAAAGAGATAAAGCTATGACTGGTGTAAGATATAGTAGCAATAAATATCTACTTGGTGGGACCCCACCTATAGTAAAACAACCATGGATTGCATATCACATAGTTGCTACCGAGGGTACCCACTCTTAGGATAGTGTTAGTAGGGACTATGGTTGGGAAGGTCTATGCTAGCCAGAGTATAGGATAACTACCACTCTCATAGATAGAAGTTATCCAATGCATAGAGGGAAGACAAAGATATTCTTTGGGCCAGTATATCCTAGGTGGATTATACCAATAGCTGGATCACATTTGGCATACAGGGTTAGGCAAATTGATAAATCCTAGCTTACTCATGTCCTAAGCTTATAAGAGGTTCCCATTGACACGATCAAGGATACCATATGGTAATGAGGTATACCCTATACTAGAGGAGGGCATGACATGGGCTGTATAGTTCATAGGTATGGTGGGGCTCATGCGAATCACCTTGGATCTAGATGTATTATGTAGCTACATCCATGATCCCTATAGGTCTATAACATGGATAGAGGATGATGGGGTAGATCCCTACTTAGGATGGGATGAGATACAAGGTCCACAGGGGTCATACCATCATCTAGGGAGATAGGCTTTGGTGGGGTGAGATAGAGGGGCACAACTCAGGCCAACTAGAATAGAGCTCGATAGGTAACCAAGGTAAAGTGAGGGGGGCGATGGTGGAGAGAGGCCACCATGGCAAGGACCACTACTACCAAGAGGATCATGAATTATAAGAGGGCCATAAAGGCCATCAACATTTCTAGGTAATACAAGTGTATTTACTAGATATCATTTCATATTTGTACTCATCCTTAGCGAGAGATAATATGTGACTAATATATATGCTCTATGTGTGTGTATAGGAGACTAGCCTAGTTGGACTAGACCCCAAGTGGATTTTATAATAAGGGAACTATTCCTTGATGTGGTGGTGACACCACTGATAGAGTGGGTAATGCATCTACCAATGGGGGTAGAGCCACATACTCAATTTTGGTAGGTGGGTGCATGAGCTTCACTCAAGTTGGCAAGGGCATGACATAGAATTCCATAGCTAGATGCCAAGTCAACATGGCATGAGTCATCCATGACAAACTAAAAGGATGTTGTAATGGAGTCTAAGGTATGACTAGCTAGAATAGAGGCTGAGATCAATCGAATATGGGTTGAGCTAGCCTAAGAGCAGACCAGAGGATTTAAGGCACCTATAGTGAGGGAAGACCAACTAGTTGCATTAAAGGAGACTGTATCTTGACTGGTTGAGAGGTAGAGATTGAGATCTCCACCTAGAACATGACTATCATAGATATTTCCTAGTAATAGGTTGACTGGGGTATGCATATGTAGCCATGCATATTGCATCTTTTAAGGACTGTGAGCCCATGTGATGTACTTAGAGAAAAACATGTATTTTTCATGATATATATACAATAATTTTCTTATTATTAACATATGTTTATATATTATTTTATGTGTGATGTGTATTCTTCATTTGATATAGACTACTAGATGCATGTGATTAGACAGTAGGCACTACTAATAAAGAACCCATGTGCACACATATATACTAGTGGCATGGAGTCTAGTGGTGAAAGAAGAGAGGAAAGGCTCACCTTACCACCATAGGTGACTTTCTTAGAGGGCAACATAGGCCCTAGGCATGAAATGTATTGAGGTATAACCCTTGATCAGGTGCCATAGGGGTTCACCTTTGAGGTTTAGGAGATGAAAAACCCCATTATCTAGAGAGGTAGTGATAAAAAAAAGGCCAAACTACTTGTGTGTAACTTTGCACTTATTATGGTGCTCCTTATCAAAAATGAGGATCGTATCACCTACCTTGAACTGATGAGGGTGAAACAAATTCTTGAATTAATGGCATTGACAGTACTAGTAAGCATAATTATACTCAAGAGCATCCATACATCACTTGTCTAATTGCTCAAACTCGATGAGGTGAGCGACATGTTATTACTCATCAAAAAGAGAACCAAATGTCTTAACCCATAGTGAAGAGATTAAAACCTCTAAGGGAATAACAACCTCAGAGCCATCCACAAGAGAGTATGGGGTTTCCCCCATGGTCATTCAGAAGCTAGTCTGATAGGCCTAAGGGCAAGATAAAGCATGAGATGCTAGTCTCTCTTGGATTGGGAAATGATATGGAGAAGCATCTTCTTCAAGGTTTTATTTAAAGATTTTGCTTGCCCATTTCCATAGAGGTAATGGGTAGAGAAGTGAAGATTGAACCCAAATCATTCAGTGAGCTCATGCATCTTGGGGCTTTAGAATCCCAGGGAATTATCAGCCATAATCATAGTGGGAAGCCCAATCATATAGACTAAGTGGTTCAGGATAAACTTGGTGATAGTCTTCCCATACATGTCGCTAAGAGGCATGACCTCAACCCACTTTGTAAAATAGTCAGTGATGGTGATGAACTAGTAATATCCATCATAAGAGGTGGGTTTGAACTCACTGAATATGTTGAGAGCCCAAATCAAGAAAGGCCAAGGGGCTGAAATAAAGTGTAAGAGGTCAGTAGGGGCATTGATAACATCCTCGATGACTTAGCATAGCTTATACTTCTTAGCATATTGGACTGCATCCTTAACAAGAGTGGGCCAATAGTAACCCATCTTGATAATATGTTGAGTAGTGGCTTACCCTCTTGGTGGCCACCAAAAATGCTCCTATGATACTCCTCAAGCATGAGAGGGATATCTTCAGGGAGAAGGCATTGCATCAACACACTATTAAGACCCCTCTTAAAAGAAGACACTACCAATGATGACATAACAAATGGTGAACTTATGGATCTAATAGCATTCCTATGAAAATATAGTGATGGGATAATATTAGTCTTTAAGGTAATAGACAATGTCTTAATACTAATCACACTTAGAGAACTCAACATGGTCAATTGAGTAGACCATCTCATCAGGAAAGGCATTGACAACTATTTCCATGTTAGGGTTGGATAGTGGGCACTCAACACGTTGGTCATCCATAAATAAGCCCTTGGTGGACTTTTTCTAAATTATGTAAAGGTCTAAATCCTAAAGAAGCATGATCCTCCTCGTAGTCTTGTCAGCAAGATGTGTCTTATTGAGGAAGTAGTGAAGTGGATTTGACTAGACAATCACGTTGGTAGTATGGCCCAACATGTAATGTCACAACTTCATAACAAAGATAATGGAGAAGAACTAATGTTTAACTAGATAATAGTTGAGTTGAGGGCCAACCAACTTGTGAGAGATGTAGTAAACAACTCTCTCCCTATCGGTATTATCCTCTTGGCACAACATGCCTTTGATGGAAAGATCAATGACAAAGATATATAAGATAAACTCACACCCCTCAATGTGTGCCATTAGCATGGGAGGATTTTGAAGCAAACACTTCAATTCCTTGAAATCCACTTGGACTTTAGTAGACCACAATAATGGAGTGTCCTTGTATAAGAAATGTGTGAGGGGTATGGATTTGTGAGCATAATCCTCAAGGAAATGTTTGAGAAAGTTGAGTCTTCCTAGGAAGGACTAAAACTTGACAAGGTTATGTAGGGGAGGCATCTCAAGGATTGCCTTTCTCTTATTAATATCCACTTTAATTCCCTTTTGTGAAATGAGGAATTTGAGAATCTTTTCAGTTGAAATGCTAAAAATGTACTTTGGGTTGAGTTTGATGTGATACTCTCAGAGACGTTTAAAGATGATCTTAAGGTCTCACACATGCTCATCCTGATTATGGGATTTGCAAAAGAGGTCATCGACATAAAAATCAATAATCTTATAGATAAGGTCATGGAAAACATGGTTTATGGCATGATGATATGTGGCCCCAATGTTATTTACACCAAAAGGCATGATGGTGTATCATAAGGTACCCCAAGGAGTAGTGAAAATCATTTTGTGCTGGTCTTTGGGTGTAATCTAGATTTAGTTATACCTAAAGAAACTATCCATGAGGGATATGATCTCAAAGCTAGTAGTGGAATCAACAATCTAGTTGATCAAAGGATTAGGAAAGTTATCCTTTGAGCAGGACATATTGAGATCTTAAAATTCAATGTAAATATAAATAGCTCCATTATTCTTGAGAATAGGAACAATGTTGGAAATCCATCAAGGGTAGTCAATAGATTGGATAAAGCCAACTCAGATGAGTTTCTCAATCTTTGCTTTGACCAATTGGGAGACTTTAAGAGCCATTAGCTATTGCTTTTGGTGAATCAGATGGGCCCCATTATCCATAACAAGATTATGGATGATTATGTTAGGATTCATGCCCTTCATATCAATGTATTACCAAGTGAATACATCTAAAATTTTTCACAAGAAGGTAACCAAAACATCCCATTCATCTTGAATAAGGTTAACACTATTCTTGAAAATCTTAGGCCTTACTAATGTGTTAATGTTGATAGTATATTAATCCTTCAACGTCCATAGAATTACCTTCCTCAAAACACTCAGACACAGGAGGCAAAAACTCATCTAACACTTTAGGTTCAACCACCAAGACATTCATTTTAGGAAGGCCTAGGGTTGGTCCATCTATGAGAAATATCCAAACCAAGATGATCAAAGGGATAATGATACTTATGGAAAGCTTTCATGATCTTAGTGTAATATTTTATCTCCTTGAATAGGTTACATGTCATGAAATGAATGAAACAATAATCAAAATCAGACTCAGTCACTCCAGTGGTCTTAATGGGAGATGCATTGAGAAAGCCTATACTTTGATGGAAAAAGTGTGACAAAAGGGGGTGATTAACATCTAGGGAAACATCTTGGAAGAGATCTCCAAAAAGAGATGGTCTAGCCTAGAGTCATAGAGCAAAAGAGGGAGTCAACCTATGCGTGATGGACTTTGAAGGAACAAACATTGACCGATACTCAATCGGATCAAAATGTTCATCCTTAAAGAAATGAGACTCAAAAATAGGGGGTGTATGAGAATATATAGACCCCCATGAGGAGATAGCCAAAGCCTCACCTAAGGGATTTGTCTTTGCATAGAGATCTAGGTCAGCCTCCATGGTGTGAACCTCACCTTCATGTAGAAACTACACCATACGAAATGTGGTGACATGATGGCCTACATGGCAATGGTCCAAGGATGGTCTAGAATCATCTTGTATGAAAGATCAAGGTCTAACACACAAAAATCAATTCTAATTATCTTGGGGCCAAACTTGACATGGAGCTTCATGTTTCCCATCAATGTAAATATGTCATTATTGAAACCAACATAGTTATGGTGATAATTGGAAAGCTTATTTTAATTGATCCTGAGCTCATTAAACACATGTGGGGGCATGATATTCAATGCATCTCCTCATCGATGATGTACCACTTAACATGGTAATCATAAACAAAAGTATCGATATAGAGAGGGAAATGAGCCATATTTGCAAGAACTAAAGTGTTTGGCAAAGAGGTTAGATTTAAAGATAATATAAGAGGATAAGGGTGCTCATGTGCATCAGAGTTAAAAAACACTTAAACATCATCACATGGTGGACCCTTGTGAGAGAGACCAAGCTCATTGAATATGAGGGCCCTTTTCTCAGGGCAAAGGCAAAGAAGGTCCCAAATGAATATCCTAGCTGAAAGGCTTTGCAACACCTCTATAACATAACAAGGAATTTGTCTAGACTAGGGAGGGATGTTATTCATAAAGTCAAATTTGATCTTGGGATTTCCTGCCCTCATGGGTTAGATAGGGTGACCAACACCACTAGTATCTCCAATAGGGTCAGTGGCCCGATTGAAGTGTGTGTTGATAAAGCACTCATACCTAGTAGAGGATATATTGATAGGAACAACAAAATTGCTTCTCTCATTCTTGGCTTTCCCTTTCAGGTCAGCCTGGGAAGAGGTGTCATAAGAGGTGGAAGAGTAAGAAGGAGAATGTGGGGTCTTAGCCTTTGATTTCTTCTTTTTCTTTTTCTTCTTCTTTTTCTCCTTGTTGTGGTTAGACAGAGGCTCCTTGAAAACATTCAACTCATGGTTGGATTCTACAAGAAGAGAAATTTGTGATGGCGGTGAGGCTTACCCACCAGATTTCTAGGTAGCACAATTGTTATCATTGTTCCCCCTCATCTGATGGAAATTATAAAACTTGGTGGGGTCATAAGGAAACATTGTTCATTATTTTGTTATGTATGATTTAAAATCCTGGTTTTTAGTTGGATTTTTGCTTAAACAATTCACCTCGTGGATATCCTTTTTGTCCTTCTCAGGAGGAGAATTTGTAACACCATTATTGGTTACATTATGAATACAATCACATGAAGAAGATGAATTTTTAGAATGGATGGGCCACATGATTGCACATACCTCAAACACTTTGATCTCTAAACACTCATTAACAACTTCATCATAATAGGCAGGTTCATGCTTAAGGATTTTAAGGTGAAGTTCCTGCCTCAATGCTCATGTGAACATGTCATAAAGCTGGTCATCTAAGAACCTAATCTTGCACATATGAACATCTGAATGCCATCTATGCATAGAATAAAAGTTTAACTCACACTTCACCTATGCCATGAAGGTGAGTAACTAGATACCAAGGTTAAAGGGTTTTGAAATATCAAACTATTGGAATAAGTCATCTGGAAGGAGCTGGAAATTTGAGAGAGAATGTGGTGATAGATTTTAAAACTAGACAAGAACTTTGACTCATAGATAATGAGCGAATATTTTCAATATCATGCCTTTGTCTTGTTCCCAATCCATACACACCATCATGAATGACATAATATGTTCTATGAGACTAGAGTCCCACATCCCATTGAACATAGGTAATTCAGGGATAGTTTTAGGAAGGGGAATAACACATACCCAAGGGGTTAGAGGATTCTAATGGAGATCCTCATAAGCATGATTGATAGTAGGTTGGTGATGAACTATGAGAGGGGGATCATGATGGTGATGATGTTACCTATGCCCATAAGCATCACCAAAACCATTACCATTGGGAGGATGATGTTGGGGTGGCTTCTGATAGGGAGGATGCTCATGATGTAAATCATATCTATCGTGAGGTGGAGAGAAGCCATAGTAAGTGTGATGGTCCCTATGGGGATGATGGGAATATATGGCATACTCATGGAAATGGTCATGATGACCAAGATATCTATGATGCTGGTCATGTGCCATTAGATGAGAGTTAATCAATGTCCATTAATGCTCTTGATATGTATCCCATGGATCTCTGGTCTGTAAGTACTGATTAAAATCAACATGCTCATCAAAAACTCTAAAAGAATGACTAAGAGGAAGGGAAGAACCCCCAAGATGGGGATACCTCATTGAATTAGAATTCTTATGACCCACAACATGGATATGAGGATACTGTTGATCAATTTTGGTCCTACAGGACAAAATTGGGCACCCCTCTTTCCTTTTCCTTGTAGGGTTTTTTGACCCAGGTTCTAACAAGATCATCTTGTAGCTACCTTGTGAAATTTTCTCTCATAGGCCTTTTTTCCATGAAAAACCAAGTGTTTTATTCTTCTAGTTGTAAAGTGCCTTGGGTCTAACAAGCATGAGTCAATTTGAAATTCATTTTTGATCTTGGATACTTAATAGGGTAAGTAAGTTATTACAGAAGACTTTTATTGGCAAAATGGACTAGGTTCAAAGGGCCAAGGGGTCGTTTACAATAATTCTAAAGGGTAGGTACCCTTTCGGAGGGTTCTTAGGTGCCAAATAGGACCCTTTCGATTCTTGCAAAAGGTGACTTAGAGGACAAAAAACCCTTGTGAGGGGTAGGAGATGAACAAAATGGACATTTTCAAAACCCTAAAGGGTAACTTCTAGCTCAAGGTGTCCTTATAGACGGTAGATGGTCAAAGCAAAGGGGTGAAGTAGAAGGCCCAAGAAGGACTTGCCGTTTGAGAAAGTTGGCAAGCCAAAGAGAGAATTCCTTTGGACATTTTCTCTGAAGGAAATCCAAAGAGGGAAAACCCAAAGAGTGAATTCTTTAAGACAAAATGTCTGAAGGAATTCCTTTGGACATTTTGTCTGAAAAATTTCCACAGTTGAAGAAAGTCTAAAAAATTTTGGAAGACAAAATTCCAAAGGGTAGGTGCCCTTGTGGAGGGCACTTGGCCTTCAAAAGATGACCTTTACATTTTTTCTAAAGGGTCACTTTCCCTTTTAAAAAGTTCATTTTCTAAAAAGCCAAAGGAATTTCCAAAATGGGTGATAGGCCCACATATGTCAATTTAAAGGTGATAAGTTGGCCGTTGGGATTTAAGTGTCTAGTGATAGGCCCACGAATGCCAAATTTAGGGTGGTGAAATAGCTGTTAAGATTCAAATGTCTGGTGAGAGGCACATGAATGTCAAATTTAAGATGGTAAGAAAGCCATTGTAAAGGATTAAAAAAAGAATTCCTTCAAACATTTTGTCCAAAGGAACTCATAAGCAAAAGCCCAAAGGCTCGTCAAAGCGGGGTCAAAATGTGACAAGCCTAAAAGAAGAATTCCTTCAAAGAAAATGTTCAAAGGAATTCCTTCAAACATTTTGTTTGAAGGAATTCAAAAGCCTAAAAGCCTGAGGGAAGACTCAGTGACCCACCAAAAAAGGAGCTTGAGAGAAAATTCGTAAGCCCCGAGAGCCCGAATTGCTAGGAAAAAGATAAGAAATAGCAAGGAAAGAGAAAATCAAAGTGGGTAACCCAAAACATGGCCATGTGCATATAAGACAAAAACTCAAAATTCTCTAGGTGGCATAGCAAGTCAAGCACATGGATGAACTAGACCAGGGCAAGTGGCATAGGAGTCATCAATGGGAGAAGTAAATGCTTTTAGGTGGAATAGTCTCCATCAAAGAACCATTAAAAGGGTTGGTTATAAACATTTAAGGGAGCAACCCATGTTTCCTTGTTTTGACATTAATGAGTAGCCAGTTATGTGATCATTCGAGAGAGAATGGCCTAGTCAATATAAGTAGGGATGGCCTTGTCGGTTACTAAGAAAAGAAACCCATGCTCTTGCAAGCCCAGACAACAAGGGAAATGACCTAAGCACCTACAACATGGATTTCATAGATGAATTTAAGGAGAGATGATAGTAGCATAGGCTACTGGTCACTGTAGGATTGATTAATTTAGCATGGGCCTCATTCCCTTGATCGATCAATGATCTTTTTCCAAGTTCTCTATATATTGTAACTTCTCATTTTGAGAAAGGATCTCTTAGCATTGTATGGTGAAGCCCTGAATAAATTTACCTTTAAATCAAAAGAAGTGTTTTACCTTCATTTGAGCTTGCACTTTTGCATATGCCATAGTCTTGTCTTATGTTCAGTCATTTCTTCTAATGCTTTCATAAGTTTATACCATCATATCTAGTGTATTGCAAATTCTTTTTTCCAGATTGAAGTATAGGTGCAGGTGAGCAACTATTCAATAGTGTGTCTTTAGAACACATCTGGTAGTTTTTTCCTCTTTATACTTCCATAAAATCCCTTGTTGAAGCATTGACGTAGTTAGTTCTTCATTCAAATGAAGTGTCTATTTGCTTCTTTTAGTGCAAAGTGTAGGTGAAGGCTGAGTAGATCGATCAATTTTGGTGCATCACCACTTTAGTTAGGTTCTATTTTTCCTTATAGTAATTCTCTCTCTTTTCAACCCCCATTATTAGTAGTAAAAAATTTAGGGCCTCAAGGTGCATCAAGGGGAGCTAGCCCATAATCTAGAGATTCATTCCTCAAATTTGCCACCCACAACAAGAGGAATGTCTCCATTATGCCGCGTGGAGGAAGGGAGCAATCTACAACGTTAACAATTTTTGACACACCCGATGAGACCAAATTTGCATCCTGTGAGTTTTAGGATTGGTGCTAGTCCTGTTAGTGTAAAAAATATAAAATAAAGAGATATAGTCTAGCATCTAGCAACTCCATTTCAAGAACTCAATCTATGGTTAGCGATCATCCTGACATCCCATGCTTAAGGTCACCATAAGATCTTCTGAGGGTGTTCCTTTTGAATTTGTTGAGATACCTCTAAACTCAACAAAGAGGCTAAGGTTTTTAACTTCTCATCCTTACATAACAAGCCATTTTCCCACATCTACCATAAAATACACCTAGTCAAGGAGACCCCGATTGAATCCTTTCACAGCCATGGCTCTCCCTTTTATGGCCTTCAATGGTCAGAGTCCCTTGAACCTTTTGCAGTATGACCTAATTTCAAGGATAACTCTTTAGAGTTTTCCTCCCTTTAGTGGAGAGGGCCCAATCACTACTATTGAGCATATCAAAAACATAGCCAACCTCTACAACATCCATATTATCACTGAGGAAACTATAGCCATCAGATCGCTAGCCTTGTCCCTTAAAGGGAAAGTTTTAGACTGGTATGGGACCTTGCCTATGAATTTAGTTGGCTCATGGAATGAATTAGGGACCCTCTTAACAAATAGGTTTGGGGAGAAAAGTGACCATTTGGCTCTAGCTGAGCAATTGACCACTATGAAGAGAGCCCCACATGAATTTATGTAAGATTTTAACACTAGGTTCCAAAAGACGAGACAAAATCCCAATTTTAGTGAGGCCAACCCCAAGCTATGCCTTCTTTTACCACTTGAAGGCTTTGAATAGTGACATTGTTTTCATGATATAGTCCATGAGTGGACATGTTCTACCTGCTACTTATGAAATAGCCATAGCTACTAAAAATTGGTTGGTTCAAGTAGGAAAGATAGCTCCTAGACCTCATATGCCACTCTTTCCTGATTTACAGCCCTCAGTTCAGCCTACTACACCCACTCTAGCTCCTATGCCTAGTGTAGAGAGGCTAACTTCTACCCCTAAAAATGATCTCCATGAAGTTAAGAGCCTGCTACAGAGTGTTACCAATGAACTAGTTTCCCTCAAGAGGTAGCAAGCTTAGGGTTATAGGCCAAATCAAGGCTACTAATAGTTCAAGCAGACAAATAGGCCTCCTTTCTAAAATTATAATCAAGGGTAGGGTTAGATTACATAAGTCAGGCCTTATTAGAGCTATAATCTAAGTGCCCTTTCATCTTCCAAGGCTCTTATCCCCACTCAAAATAATTTGGTGTAGGAGCAACCTACTTATCCACCCTTGGGGCATGGCTAAGAACAGGTTGCTTATGCAAATGAGCTAAAAAATAAAAGTATGACCATAGAAGGTGATCAAGTAGCCCAATTCTCAAGTTTTTAGGTGTCAACACAACTTAGGATGGACAATAGGTAGGCTCAATCTGATTCCACTCTTATGAACCACCTAGAAGGGGAGTTTTACATAGTCAACTATGTGGGGAGCACAAATAATCAGGATGATTGTATTGAAGCCAACCCTAGGTCTAAGAAGAGAGTTATGGATAAAGCTCAAGAAACTAATCAAGCACCTGCAACATCTCTTTCATCACAAGTAAATCAGAAGTTTCCCAATTATAGACTGCTAGTTGCAGCTTCAACTCCTCAGGGTGTACCACAAATTACAAACGTACCTAAGGAGACCTCCAAATAGGGCAATCCTTTGATCAATGTAGTGGACCAAATGAAGAATCTGCACATGAACATCTCATTGTGGGATTCCTTAGCAATGCTAGGGCAAAAGGATATACTCTAAAAGGAATTGTATGGGCTAGGTGAGTGAGTTGTCCCAATAAAGGATGATAATGTGTTGATAGTGAATGGGGCTCCTCCCATGGGAGGTCAAGAAAAGAAGGATGAAAATGTTCCTCCTTTTTATCTATCCTTGATTATTGATGATTTATTGGTCCATAATTTCATTATTTATAGTGGAACAAGCACCTCAATTATGCCTAAATGCATAGCTGATAAGCTAGGAATCAAATATGAGAAAATGACTAAAGGAGTTCTACAATTGGATGGATCATTAGCCAAGACCTTGGGAGTGGTAAGAGTCTTGAATCTAACTCTCCATTCCTATCTAACCTTCTCAATTCCCCATGATGTGGTAGTGGTAAATGTTCTCCCTTATTTCACACTTTGCTTATCCAGGGATTCCACGTCTAAGATAGGTGGGTACTTGGCAACAAATTGGTCTTACATGGTTTTTAAGATGAAGTATGGAACTAAGGTAAAGATTGAGTCAGAGCCCATCCACAAAGATCACCTGGAGCCATAATCACCTAAAGCATCAAATGTCAGCTATGCCATCATTGATGAAGAAGAACTCTAAGTAGACTAATCTCCATCTTCCCTTGTAGGAGTTGTTGACCTGTTCCTAGATAAATGGGGAAATGACAATTTTGAGCATGATCCTTATAAGTTCATCGAAGAGGCAATTCTTGGAGTTTACTGCATGCATGAGAAAGATGCTTTCATGCCAAATTTGGTGAAGGTAAACCAAGAGAACTATGGTTTATGGTATATTTTCTTTGAGATATCTAGAAGCAAGTTGAGAGCTAGTGGTGGAGCAATGTTAGTTTTGCCTTCAAAAGAGAAATACTTCTTAGCTTTTAGGTTCCATTTCTCCTACACTTGTAATATAGTGGAGTATGAAGCTCTTGTTCATGGTCTAGAGTGGGCAAGGAAAAGAGGAATCAAATAATTTCAAGTGTTTGAAGACAACGAGTTGATTATGAACCAGGTGAGGGGTCAAAGCTTGACTAAGAACTCCCTACTCAAGTCTTACAAGCACATGGTGTGGGACCTAATGGAGTGATTCACTACGTTCAACATCACTTCTATCCCAAGAGAGGAGAACTAGCATGAAGATGGACTAGAAACAATTGGTGCTCAGTTTGATATTCCAAAGGGGGTGAGACAAGACAAGAATCAAAACCATTTAAAGGTGATAGTGAGGCCCTCCATAGCAGACAATGTTACTAATTGGTAGGTGTTTGATAGTGACCAACAAATAGAAATTTTCTTATAGGAGGAAGTTGAGTTCACTTATAAGAATCAATCCAAGCTGCATCAATAGTATGATGGGTAGATTATTCAGCTAAAAGCCAACAGAATTCCCAAGGGTTTGTTAACTCTTGAGAGCATCTTCAATGAGGATGATCAACTCAAGAAGGATAAAGCAAGCATGTCAACCAAGAAAAAATTTTATGAAAGGGTAGAGATCATCAAGGATAAGCTACTTGCACTTGGGAAGGTATGTACCAATGAAGAAAAGCATGCTTTTATTATGTTATGCCAAGAATTTGCCGATGTCTTTGCTTAGGAGTATGGTGATTTGAAGGGGTTTGACCCAATCTTGGCCCAACACACCATTGAGCTAGAAGATGGTGCCAAACCCATCAAGCAAAAGCAAAGGCCAATCAATCCAAAGATTGAGCCTCTCGTGAGGAAGGAACTCACCAAAATGATCAAGTCTAGGATCAGCTTCCCTATCAAATACTCTTCTTGGCTGGCCAATTTGGTGCCCATTAGGAAGAAGAATGGAGAGATCAGATTGTGTGTGGATTTTAGAGACCTAAATAGAGTCTCACTAAGAGATCACAACCCCCTCCCAAGTATGGATTAGATTCTTTAGATGGTGACAAATAGTGAAATATTCTCCATCCTAGATGGCTACTCTAGATACAATCAAATTTTGGTACAAGATTATGACCAGTACAAGACAACCTTCACCATTAAGTGGGAGAATTTTGCCTATAGGAAGACACCATTTAGATTGTCAAATGTTGGAACTACCTTCCAATGTACTATGGACATGTATTTACAAAGATTGATAAATGACATTATACTAGTGTATATGGATGATGTCACTATCTTCTTGAAAGAAGCAAGCCAACATCTGAAGCACCTGAGGTAAATCTTTGAGAGGTGTAGAGAGTTTGGCATCCCTCCCAACCCTAAAAAATGTGTGTTTTCTATCCATGAAGGTAAACTCCTGGGTCATGCCATTTCAAAAAGGGGCTTGACCATTGATCTGGAAAGAGTGCACACCATCTTAGCATTGTCCTTGCCTAAACACAAGAAGGGCCTATAGAGCTTCTTTGGCAAAATAAACTTTATTAGGAGATTCATCCCTAATTTTTTTGAACTGGTCAAGCCACTAACTTCCATGTTGAGGAAGGATGAGACGTTCATGTGGATAGTAAGGAGGAGAAAAAGATTTAAAGGTATCAAGCAAGCTATCACCCAAGCTCCCACCCTGACTAGTCTGGACTTCTCCAGGGACTTCAATCTCTACACCTTTATAAATGAAGAGGTTATTTCAGCTATGCTCACTCAAGCAAATGGTGAGAATTTAGAACAACCTCTCACTTTTTTTATCCAGGGCTTAGAAGGCTACAAGATTAGGTACATGTATTTTCAGAAGCAAGCACTTGTAGTCATCTGAAGCCTAAATAAATTTAGACATATGTTGTCTAACAACAAGATTCACATCATGGTGCCACATCCTAGTGTAAAGGACTTATTGCTGAGCCAAGACTTGAATGAGAAGAGGGCAGGCTAGATCACCAATGTAATGGATTATGATATAGAGATCAAGACCACCAAGATAGTATGGAGAAGAGGGATATGTGAAAACCTCACTATAGACTAAAAAGATCCAAAGGAGTATGTTTGGGTACTCCATGATAAAGCTACAATAGAAATACCTATAATCATGAAGAGCTGGGCACAAGACATGGTGCATTTCCTCCAAATTGGTGAGTGTCCAAAAAGTCTTGATAGGACCAAGAGAAGGTATTTTAGGCTCCAATCTCTTCCTTATGTCTTGGTTGATGGAGTGATATTTAGAAAGGACCTTTTAGGGGTACTCTTGAGATGCATTGACTCAGACCAAGTTGACAGGGTATTATCTGAGTTCCATGATAAACCAGTTGGTGGCCACTTTGCTCCCAAGGTTGTAGCTGTAAGGATTATGAGGGATAGATATTTTTGGCCCACTTTGTTTATAGACACTCATGATTGGGTGAGGAAATGTCAAAAATGCACTTTTTTCGATGAGAAGCAATGGCTGGCTATAATGCCTCTACATCTTATTCAAGTGGAACAACCGTTCATGCAATGGGGTTTGGAATTCGTAGGGATGATCAACCCTCCTTCTAGTGCTAGCCACAAGTGGGTCTTGACTGCTACAAATTATTTTATAAGATGGGTAGAAGCCATTGATTTGAAGGAAGAAAATGAGAGCACAGTCCTAGACTTTTATGAAGGCATAGTGATGAGATTTGGGGTCCTAGCCACAATCATTTCAGACAATGCATTGGATTTTTTATGATCAAAGACAAGTGAGTGGGCATTAAGATATGGATTCTATCTCAGCACTTCTTCCAACTACTACCCACAAAGGAATAGGCTAGCTGAGTCTACAAATAAGAACCTAATTAGGATCCTTAAAAGGATAATAGAGGAAAATCAAAGGACTTGGCATGCCAATTTGAATATAGATCTTTAGGTAGACATGATCACTCCAAAAACGTGATTGGGAATTTACCATACACACTCATGTATGGAAGGGAAGCTAGACTTCCTATTTCACTTGAGTTACCAGCCTTGGATCTTACCCATCAACTGCAATTGGTGGACAGCAATAGCCTGGAGGTCAGGTACTATGAACTAATGGAGCTTCAAGAGGTAAGAGACCAAGCCATGGATGCAATGACTAACCACCCAAAAAAAACAAAGAAGCATTTTGACAAGAGATCTATGCCAAAAGGGTTTTTAGAATGTGATATTGTCTTGAAGTGGGATGAAGACCGAGCCAAACCCAAAAGGTACATGAAGTTTGATGCTTTGTGGAGTGGCCCATATGTCATCACCCAATTCAAGAAACATAATGCTTTCCAACTCTCCAAGTTGGATGGTGAAGAACTACATATCTGAGTCAATGGGATATATCTTAAACATTGTCACTAGCTTTTTTTTGCCATGTACATAGTTTCCCTATCTTTTCCTTATTTTCCCCAAGTGCTTTTATGCATGTCTATAATTTTTTAGCCTTGTGTGTGTTTTCTTGATCATTTGGGGTAAAATATTTATTGGTTCTTAGGGTTTTTCAAGGTTGTGCTAGCTTTTGAAGCTGCAACCTGACTCCATGCCCAATAGACCTTTAAGCCACCAGTCTTCTAAAGCATAGCAGGCATGCTTCCCCTATGAATCACCAAATGTGTTGACCAATTTTAGTCCTGTAGAAGAAAATTGGGCACCCCTCTTTCATTTTCCTTGCAGGGTTTTTTGACCCAGGTTCTGACAAGATCATCCTGTAGCTACCTTGTGAATGTTTCTACAACATGCCTTTTTTCCATGAAAAAACTAAGTGTTTTCTTCTTCTAGTTGCAAAGTTCTTGGGTCTAGCAAGCATGAGTAGATTTGAAATTCATTTTTGATCTTGGATACTTAATAGGGCAAGTAAGTTACTTTAGAAGGCTTTTATCAGTAAAACGGACCAAGTTCAAAGGGCCAAGGGTTCATTTATAAAATTTTTGAAGGGTAGGTACCCTTTTGAAGGGTAGTTAGGTGCCAAAAAAGACCCTTTTGATTATTCTAAAAGGTGACTTAGAGGCCAAGAAACCCTTTATGGGGCATAAGAGATGAACAAAATGGACCTTTGTAAAAGCTTGGAGTATAATTATGAGCTCGAGGTGTCCTTGCAGAGGGTAGATGGTTGAAGCAAAGGGGTGAAGCAAAAGGCTCGAGAGGGACTTGCCCTTTGGGAAAGTTGACAGGCCAAAGAGAGAATTCCTTCAAACATTTTTTTCAAAAGAAATCCAAAGAGGGAAAACCCAAAGAGTGAATTATTTTAGACAAAATGTTCAAAGGAATTCCTTCAGACATTCTGTCTGAAGAATTTCCATAGTTAAAGAAAGTTTGAAAAAATTTAGACGACAAAAGTCTGAAGGGTAGGGGCCCTTGCAGAGGGCTCTTGGCCTTCAAAAGAGGACCTTTTCATTTTTTCCAAAGGGTCACTTTCCCTTCAAAAAATATCATTTGAAAAAAGCCGAAGGAATTACCAAAAGGGGTGACAGGCCCATAGACATCAATTTAAAAGTGATAATCTAGCCATTGGGATTTAAATGTTTGGTGACAGGCCCATGAAAATCAAATTTAGGGTGGTGAAATAGCTATTAGGATTCAAATGTCTTGTGATAGGTTCGTGAATGTCAAATTTAAAATAGTAAGAAAGCCATTGTAAAGGATCAAAAAACTAAATCCTTCAAACATTTTATCCAAAGGAACTCATAAGCAAAAGCCTAAAGGCTAATCAAAGGGGGTTAAAAAGGTGACAAGCCTAAAAGAAGAATTCCTTTAGATAAAATGTCTAAAATAATTCCTTCAAACATTTTGTCTGAAGGAGTTCAAAATCCTGAAAGCTTGAGGGAAGACTCATCGACCTACCAAAGAAGGAGCCCGAGAGAAAATTTGTAAGCCTCGAGAGCCATAATTGCCATGAAAAGGACAAGAAATAGCAAAGAAAGAGAAAATCAAAGTGGGTAACCCAGAACATGGCCATGCACATATAATAAAAAAGCTCAAAATTCTCTAGGTGGTGTAGCAAGTCAAGTACATTGATGAACCAGACCAGGGTAGGTGGTACAAGAGTCGTTAGTGGGAAAAGTAAATGCTTTTAGGTGGAATAGTCTCCACTAAAGAACCATTAAAAGGCTTGGTTGTGAAGATTGAAGGGAGCGGCTCATGTTTCCTTGTTTTGACATTAATGAGTAGCTATTTGTGTGAGAATTCAAGAGAGCATGGACCAGTCAACATAAGTAGGGATGACCTTATCATTTACTAGGAGAAGCAATCCATGCTCTTGTAGGCCCAGACAATAAGGACAATGACCTAAACACCTATATCATGGCTTTCACAGATGCATTTAAGAAGATACATTAGTATCATGGGTTTGTGGTCATTGTAGGATTGATTAATGCAACATGGGCCTCATTCCCTTGATCGATCAATGATCTTTTTCCAAGTTCTCTATATATTGTAACTTCTCATTTTGAGAAAGGATCTCTCAGCATTGTATGGTGAAACCCTGAAGAAATTTACCTCTAAATAAAAAAAAGTGTTTTAACTCCATTTGAGCTTACACTTTTGCATATGCCTATGATCTTGTCTTATGTTCAGTCATTTCTTCTAATGCTTTCATAAGTTTATACCAACATATCTAGTGTATTGCAAATTATTTTCTACAGGTCAACAAGAAGTGTCCAGATTGAAGTATAGGTGTAGGTGAGAAAATATTTAACAGTGTGTCTTTAGAACACATCTGGTAGTTTCTTCCTCCATATAATTACATAAAACCCCTTTTTGAAGCATTGATGTAGTTAGTTCTTCATTTGAATGAAGTGTCTGTTTGCTTCTTTTGGTGAAAAGTGTAGGTGAAGGTTGAGTAGATCGATTAGTTTTAGTGCATCACCACTTTAGTTAGGTTCTATTTTTCCTTATATTACTTCTCTCTTTTCACCCCCCCCCATTGTTAGTAGTAAAAAAATTAGGGTATGAAGGTGCATTAAGGGGAGCTAGCCCCTAATCTAGAGATTCATTCCTCAAATTTGACACCCATAACAAGAGGAATGTCTCCATTGTGCTGCATGGAGAAAGGAAGCTAAGTATCCTTTCAGAGGGTGAAATCCTTATCATCAATAGATACTCTTACTCTAAAGTCTTTTATCTGGGAAAGAGGTGGAGAGTTCATGTGAGAACTAGTCAAGGTACTTAAAACTAAGTGGGTGTAGGCTGTATTTCCAGAGGAAGTACATCACCAACTCCTAGGGGGAGAAGAAATAACTTAATTCACCTAAATATGTCTACATCAAATTAATGATCACACATAGCTCATCATGTCATAACTATGTAAGGAGATCCTCATCACCTCGAATCAGTGAAAGAGGTATGTCATGAGGTTGAGATGAAACATTCTTAGATGAATGAAGCTTAGACTGGTGAAAACGAGACTAAGTCCATTAGTTATAGTATTAACCATATTGTTCCCTTTTAAATGTGAGAGGGTGAAAACTACCATGTTGGGTTAAGGGAAGTTCATATATCCTATGATGTCTATGGTGTTCTATTACAAATGTGGCTTGCTCATTAGTGAGCTCAGGGATGAGACCCTGATTCCATTGGGACTGTCATCCCAAGGGTGGGATATTGGCCATGGATGGAATGAATCATGATCAATATGAAAGACAATATAAAAGTCAAAACAATAGAGAATAAATAGGGAGAATGACACAAAACCAAATCAGGAGAAAATAACCAAGGTGAGAGCTGAAACACAACTGAAAGCAAAGCCTAATAGCTAATAAAAGGGAGTTGGATAAGATAGCTTTAAATGATATAGAAATAATGTGAAACCATATTTGAAATCCCAATGGGCATGCCAAATTATAGATCCATGAATTTTAACAAAACCAAAAGTGTTTGGAAGGGTGCTAAAGCAAACCACTAAGAGGCTAGAAGGCTTAGGGGTTTTATGGCATACAAAACATCTATAGTTTCTATCCAATTTTCTAGCTTGCACCAAGCTATAGATATAATTGTAAAATAGGTTGGGGTTAGCATGAACAAGTGCTTAAAGTATATAATCACCTCTAGTAGATTCAACCACAACAAAGCAAGTAACTAAGACTAGACTATTGATTGTATAAACAAAATGAAAGCCACAATACCAAATGGAGAGAGATAACACCTAAAAAGTAAATCTAGAAGTTAAAGCACTTTGAGGCCAAATGAAAGATGTTTTAAGAAATAAATACATTTTCATGAAAGGGTTCAAGAGCATTCCTATTCTAGGTTTTAGCTATCTTTCCAAATCAATACTATCATTTTCTCACAATGTAATGGTCTAGTTTAACAAGAGAGAGAATTTAAGCAAGTTTTCTAATTTGTCTTGAGCATATATATATATATCTACTATGCAATGAGGAATTTTTCCAAAGAGATAAATGATATTAAATAAAGGAATATTTCAATCAATGAAAATAATCTTTAACTATATATAAATGAAAGAAACTTTAGAAACTACTCTAAACAATGCACAAAACAACTATTTTGCTTGCACAAAACAACTATTTTGCTAGAACAAAATAAACCCTAGCATATACAATACACAAAACAATGGAGTTTCACTTTTCATAGCAAAGTGACCTCAAATAAAGCTCAAATAAGATGTACAGATGTTCTGCCAGCCAGGAATCCAACCTAGGAAACAATGTAGGAGGAAGACCAAGCTATGTGCAAGCTGAAGTCCAAAGCAAAAGCTAAGAGCAAAGGGGGAGGTGAAGTGAGAAATTGAAATGGTGTAAGATCTCTAACCAAGAGAAAAAATTAGGTGCAATTCCAAATATAGAATCTAGAAGAAAACCATAAGGAATCAAGAACAACTGAGAGCAACAATGGAGTCTCCAAGTAAATGTATAGTAGCATATGATATCCTCTATCACCAATCAAGCTCAAGAGTACCAAGAATGAATCAAGAGAGATTCAAGAAGGCATGTGAGTCAAGAGAGGGAAGAAGTATCAAGAGAGAGTTTGGAAAGAAAAGATAAGAGACTCAAATAAATGAGAATGAGGCATATATCCCAACCCCAATCTACCAAAAGACCTAAAACTAGCTATTTTTGACTATTTGGGTTCATCTTGGTACTTTTGGGTAAGTTCTCCATAGGCCATGGATTTTATGAAGAAAACATGTATCCTAAGCCATGGGTTTCCTTTACATAAGTTGTGGCTTGGATTAAACAAGGGCCTAGGTTGGTCAATGGGCTCCTAAAAGGCCCTAGGGGGTCCCTAAAAGGCCTGTCTTACATGCAAAAGGGTCAATATAGACTAAGGATGTATGGAAGGTAATAATATGATGTAAGAGAGGTTCAAGCAGGTGGTAGATGTCTCAAAGTGAGATGACCAAGGTTGGTAGTATACACATGAGTTGATGTGTAATCATAGGAAGGAGTAGGGCCAAGGGAAGTATGATTACACCTGGTATAGGAAATTTGATCCTAACCAAGCTATGATTGATTACGAGACCTTGAAGGAAGCATTTTTGAAGGAATTTGACATACCCAAGTTTGAACAACAGAGCATCACTGTGCTCAAGGAAATTAGCCAAGGGATATTAGAAATCATGGGCCAATATGATGTTAGGTTTAAAACTCTTCTTTACAAGCTTCCTTATGAAATTCACCCCTCTCAACACATATAATGGTTCATTGGAGTATTACTAGCACCATTTAGAAGAATTTTCTTTATGAAGACATTCACAAATCCTTAAGAAGTTATTGAAACTATGCTTAGCTCTAAGGTAGTTAGAAGCATTGACATTGGGATCAACCCATTCATGGAAGTGCAGATTGCATCCATGGCCAACCAACTCTAAAAACTGACTGCTAGTTCATTATAATATTCTTGAAGTGGATTATGGTGCATCGAATGTGAGATGGAAGGTTATAACAAGAATGATTTCCCTTAAACGAATGTACACACATTGCTTCAAAGCTGTGAGGCTTGTCATGAGGTGTATGATGTTCACAACTTCCCTTTATTGCAACATTATAGTTAGGTTAACATAACCTTATATTGTTGGTTGTGTGGTGCCTACACTCATACCACCACTGATTATTGTGTAATCAATGAGATGTGAAAATATATAAAGAGAGGCACACAAAAAGCAACTAAAATAGCTAGAGGGTAGGCAATCCAAGGAAATTTAGGCTATCTCTAGTAGAAAGTAGGCTATGAGATATAAAGAGGCACTAGAGGGTGGGGTGGAGGATGCTATGGAGGAAGATTCCCACTATGATCATTTTATAAGTATGGTTTGATCAAGCACTATCAGTGTGACTACCCTACACATCTAATGTTTGAGTATTATTAAGGACACATAAGGTTGAGGAATGCCCTAACTTGTACAAAAAATTGGCCCAAGGCAAGCTAGGTGCTAATAAGGGCATAAGAATGATCAGGCATGAGCATAAATCAAAGAAATAGACTCTAAAGGAAAAACCAACCCACATAGATCCAATCAAAGTGCAACTAACTACTCATAGTGGATTCACCACTCAACTACCAATTGTGTTTTTACTAGAGTTGCGCCTAGAATATGAGGAACTGAGTTACACTAAGCACATCACATGGTCAGAACCCAAAGTCATGCCTTACCTAGACCCTAAATTCTAGAAAGATGTATTATAGTAGGCTATGAGTGTGATTTAGAACTTGTAAAGAGAGCTCTAACTGGGATAAGATCTAGAGGCATAATATACTACTTCCCACAAGAATCAAGATAACTAGGAGATTGAGGTACAAGAGCTAATGGAGATCACACACCTCCTACAAATAGAAGGAATGCTACCATTGTTTAATAATTTTCTTTTAGAGAATGCCAGGTAGAAGCTAGTTGAAATTGCTTCACCACACATGGAAAGGGCATGAGAGGTCAGGGATACATAGAACATAAAATATGATCAAGATCTCCTGGTGAATGCCACCATTGATGGATGGTTTGTATGTGAGATCCTCGTTGACATAGGTATCAAGGTCAATATCTTGATAAGGAATATCCTTGATGCCTTCCCGTCTTGTGTTTTTCATGGCCACCAAATCTAGGACATAACCAATCAAAATTATGAAAGGTGTCATTTTAGATATTATGGGCATAGAGTTTCATGTTGACTTTGAAGTGATCGAATTGGCTGAGCAAGATAATTATCTAGAAATCCTAGGCAAGCCATAGTGCTACATGAATAATGCTGACATGAACTTCAAGAAGCACTATATGACCTTTGAAAATGGAAAGGAGAGGGTCATGATCCGCCTCTCAAGTGATCAAGGACCCCCTTATGTAGAAATGTTGATCTTGAGGATGAGATCAACCATATCTATAACATCAAGGTGCAAGGCATTGAAACTATCAACCCCAATGACCAAGGAGTGCTTTCTTAGGATGATAAACAATTGTCCTTAGATGCTACTAATGTAACTTATGATTGATTGGTATAATAAGCTTGTGAAACCATTGGTCGGAGGTGCCATTTAGTGAGCACCAAGGCACCAAAACTTATGAGGATTGGTTGGGTATAGATCGATCACACTTCATAAAAAGAGGTCCCTTGCAATAAGAAGAAGGGAAATAGAGTGTTTTGCTTGAGCAAAGGTAAATTTATATTACTCTTGTGATACAAAGGGAGCAATCCTATAGAAGAATATATATGTGACCTAGAGTCCTATGTCTTGAAGGAAGTAGATAAGATGTGTGCATTGGTTTATACTTTGAGAAGTACTGTCATTTATTGGTGGGCAACATAAAGGCTTAGATTTACAACTTGGCAAGATATAAAAATAGCCATCTACACCAGATTCAAAACAATAAATGAGGACCTAGACATTTTTACATGCTCTGGTGATTCAAACCCAATCGTGCACATACGCTTGTGAAAATAAAAATGGATTAAATGCAGTGAAAATGCTCCAAGGAACCTATGGGTGCATACCTTCTATAGAACCTTGAAGACATGGGCATGAGATTGGTATGTGGTTAATGAAACATGCCACAAGATATATAGTTAGGATGTCTTGAAGGAGAAGTTTTGTGCACACCTTATCCTTTTCCTCACATAACTTGGAATTGATCAAGCCATTACCAGTCATTCGAAGGGTAGTGTTTTAGGACACTAAAATGTTAGAGGAGTGCCTACAAGATATGTTTAGGGAGAAAGGATTAATTTTCACAACTTTATTAAAGGAGTAGGTACTCAATAGTGACTTGCATGATGAAGATAGAGATGTTTAAAAGGCATGAAATTGGACATCCTTTATAGGAAAGAGGAAGCTTGTACACCAAGTGGATGATAGTGACCCTGATAAGGAAGACCCTACTCACCTCCATATCAAAACAACTAAGGGGAGTAAGAAATTTAAGAACACACAATAAGAGAGAAACAATCTCTATTGTGCACTACTCAAGACCACCCAAGTTGATATAAACATAGAAGGAGAACCAAAAGTGGCTACTCTGGGTGCATATTGGTCTGACGTATAGCTGGTGAAAATTATGGAACTCCTAAAGGAGTTTCAAGATTTATTTTTGCATAATTACTAGGATATGAAGGGAATCTACCCATCCCTTGGAAAAATGAACATAAAGCTAATGGACGGTGTGTGACCTATCAAAAATCCTATAGAATTAACCCCAATCTCCATGCCAAGGTTAAAATAGAGATTGATGATATGCTGGCCATTGGAGTGATCTACCCAAGACAAGAGTTAGAATGGGTGATCCCCATGGTTATTATCATTAAGAAATATGGAAACATCCACATTTTCATGGATTAAAAACTATTAAATGCCACTTATGTCACTGATCCCTTCTTGACTCCATTAATTGATGAAGTCTTAGATGGAGTCACAAGATGCAAAATCTATACTTTCACTGATGATTTTTTTGGATACTGTCAAGTCCAAATTTAAGAGGAGGACAAACCTAATACAACCTTTGCAACATAATGGGTTTATTTTTCCTATAACATGATACCTTTTGGGCTCAATAATGTGCCAATCAGATTATCTAAAGTGGTCATTACCACATTCAATGATTTTATTCATAAGTTCCTTCAGGTATACCTTGATGATTGGAATATATATTGGCTAGTGAAAGACCATTATGACAACTTACACCTCATGTTTGAGAGGTGTTAACAACTAAAAATATCATTAAACCTTAATAAGTACATCTTTATGACACCATTTGGAACCTTTCTTAGGCACATCGTTCGCAAAGATGGTTTGCTCATCGACCCCACCAAGATTGATATTATTCTATATCTCCAAACCCCTTCCACACATAAAGACATTTGTGCCTTTCTTGGCCATTTAGGATATTATAAAAAGTTTATAATTATATTTTAAAGGATTAAAACATCACTAAAGGAGTTGTTGTGTAAGGATGACCCATTCTAGTAGGGTGAAATATAAGAGGATGCTTTTGAAACTCTAAAGCTCAAGTTGGCTAGCACATCTATCCTCTAGTTTCTTGATTAGATGGCTCCTTCCACGTCCATGTCAATGAATTTAGATCTATAATTGGTGTCAATATAGCATAACCCAACAAATGTTAGATAGATAATCCTATCTCCTTTATAAGTTATTAATTGACCCCAACAAACCAAAATTACATGACTATTGAGTGTGAGGTACTGGCCATGATTTACATCCTCTAGAATTTTAGGCGATAATTATTGGCAACCCCATTAATCTTTTTCATTGATCATGTGGAACTTAAGTACCTTGTGAATAATCCCATTATTAATGGGTGCATTTGTAGATAGATAGTTCTTTCTCAAGAATTCTAGTTCTTAGTTGTGGTAAAACCTGGGAAGCATAACTTGGGACCAGGACATTTATCTTACATAAACTCTAGAAATGAGGTATCACCAATTGAATATGACATATCAAATGCACAACTCTATAGCTATCACATTTTTGAAGACTTGGTGGAGATAGCCACATTTCTAACATCTGGGTTTGCACTCTAGACTATGACAACCAAATAGAAGAAGCAACTTGCCATTCATATTACCCCCTTTTAGATCATTAGTGTGGAGTTTTATAAATTAAGTCAAGATGAAGTCCTATGTCTATGTGTTTTAGAACAAAAAATAGACTCCATTCTATGTGAAGTAAATGAAGGGATCATAGGAGGTCATTACACTGGAGATGCAAAGGCACATAAAGTGTTGCAATCAGGGTTATGGTGGCTAATCCTGTTCCAAGACTCAAAGGATTATGATAAGGCATGTGACATATGACAACATATAGGGAAGCTAAACTGATGGGATGAGATGCCTCTCATCCCCATTCTTACCTAAGTGCCATTTTAAAAATGGGCCATTAATTTTGTTGGGCCGATAACTCCTGTAGTAAAACACACAAGTGTAAGTTATATTTTGGTAGCCACTGATTATTTCAAAAAGTAGGTTGAGTCAGTGCCTATTAAAAATTAAACTACCAACACTACCACACAATTCATATGGGAGAACATCATAAGTCACTATGAGTGCCCATTTAGTTTAACTTATTACAGAAAAACACACTTCTTCAATGAAATTGAGAAAATCCTACTAGCTAAATACATGGTGACACACTACAAGACCACCCCATATCATCTTCAACTAAATAGAATAGTCAAATCATTCAACAAGATATTGGGAATGTGCTTCATAAAAATATGTGATGTTGGTCACAAATATTGGGATGATTAAGTTCTATGGGCATACCACATAACTTAAAAGTTCCTAAACAAGGCTACACCATTCCAACTGGTGTTTGGCATAGAGGTAATTTTATTGATGGCATTCTTGGTGCCATCATTATGCATGGCATGGATTAGACATTTAGATGACCAAGAATCATTAAGTACAAGTCTGGAAGACTTAGAATGGTTGGATGAGGTGTGCACCGAAGCAAGGTGGAGCTAGTAGATAGAGAAGGCACATCAAAAGTTGTGGCATGATAGGAATATTAAGTGCAATGTACTAATTAAAGGAGCGTTGGTCTTACTCTATAACTCCAAGTACCTCAAGCATCTAGGAAAGATACAAATCAAGTGGATGGGCCCATATGCCATCCATAATATATTGGAAATTGGTGCATGAAAGTTGTGCATGTTGTCTAGTGAAATGATCCCTAGGCATTTGAATGGTAATCGACTAAATCCTTATAGGAAATAAGATGGTGCTTGTACCATTAGATACTAACTTCCCAATCATATGTCAGTTATATTATGCTAACATGAATGATGTTTGGTGAGAGCCAATCATTTCCTTATATTTTGTGAATGTTGTTCTTGTAGAGTAAATAAGTGGCACTTTTAGTCCCAAAAAATAAATATTATGGTGCTTCTACGCATAAATCCAATTAGGTGAGTTGAACATGGATGATTTCTAAAGAAATTGAGGCTAGACTCCTAAGTTTTTAGGCACACAAAATTTTCCAAACTTAAAAAATATGAGTACTACTTAACAAAGAGAGGCACATAAGATGTAAATACATAAGAGGTAGAAAATAGATACACATTATGATCATTTAAAAGAGATCAAAAGTAGAGAGCAAAGATCTGGAGGGCCAACACAATAGATTTTTATGGGGTAGGATAGGCTAAGGAAAAGAGATGAAAGCACTTATAAATCAATGAAGATAGGAAAGCATACTTGAAATGAAATTTCCATAGGAAAAGAAGATGGAATTATGGAGGTTGAATCATGAGCATGTGAGGCACGACAACCAGGGTGCTATAAGGAAGGTGAAAGGTCATGTCAAGTGAATAAAGTGTAGGATAAAGATCATTAAGACAAGATGGCATCCACTTAAAGTGAGGTAGGAAGTGGCCATTTAAACTACATGTCACTTCACCAAAAAATACCATTAGGACAATTTATTGAGGTGATAGTGGAGGCACAAATATCTGCATTGAATGCATGCATAGTAGAGGATTTTCACAAATTTCATAAGTTTTTATTAATTCTAAGAAATCAAGGCACTGCCACACCATTAATCACTTATAATTAAGAAGTTAATTAAATTAAAGGTATAAAACAACAAAGGGCTGACTGCTTTAGGTTACAAACCTCAATTAATTTGTACTCAAAAAATTAGAGTAGCAAACCAAAGCTGAAGCAAGAAAACACTACCATAGTGAGACCTTAAGTACCCAAAGATGCCAAAAGTGAATGATTTAATAGAGAGAAGAATTGAGTTACCTTTGAGATTATCATAGAGAAGTGTGGGGCATGAATTATGAAAGAACTAGGCAATAAAAAACTAGAGTGATGATGAGGCCACCATTAACCGTAATCTGTTAGGAATTAAAAATTTCAAACCAAATTTAATATGACCGTAAATCAAATCTAAATTATGCAATAGAATGCATCATGAAAACATTCCTCAAATCATAGATATTATGAAATCATAAATGGAGAGAACAAGAATCAATCACACATAACAAAAATCTACCATGGTTCACCCAATGTGGGCTACATCCACCAAGAAAGTCCTCAAATAAAATTGTAATCTAAAAACAAGATTACAATGAACTCTCACTGAGATAGAAAATCTCCTATAGAAAATGTTGCACATATAAATGCTACACTTTCACTTGTACCTACACATAACTGTATCTCACAAGCTACTATACCACACCCTATAATAAACACATGCACCTTGCAAAAATATCTGCACTTTGACTCTAATCCTCATAGCCACACCTTGAAAATAAACCATCAACCTTTAAAGGCCACACCACACCTGTATATATAAAAAATGAAGCAAATCCACAAAAAGAGGAGAAATTGTGCCATGCTTATCCAATATAAGCATCATCCACTAAGGACACCTTAGTTTTACCTCATCAAGCTCACCCAAAAGCCCATCTAAGAAGGAACATGCCAAGATAGAGTATCCACCTTTTAAGGCACATTTTCCAATAACATGTGATCACAACCAACTCCTTAAAATAAGGAAGGCATCTCATTTTTCAATAAAAAACTAGCTTCCTAAGATCAAGGAAGTCAACATGGGAAAAAGGCATCTAACAACTAACTCCACAAAATATGGAAACATAAAAATTAGAAAATATAAAGAATATTCCACTCACATATGGAGCAAGCTTTCAAAAAATTTAGAGTAGGGAAAACTATGTTCCCCACATTTTTGGATCTCTTTATGCCCCAAAAATATACTCCTAAGGTCATGTGATAGCCCCAAAGGGCTCTACACTCAACAATCTCCCACTTGGAGACCATTTTTCCTGAACAAAATGTATCACTGCTCCATGACCACTAAGGCCAACCAAATCTAAACATAGTCTCAGCTTGTCCAATGTGACCACCTTGGTGATCATATCCATAGGATTTTGGCTAGTATGAATCTTTTCTAGCTTCACAAGGTTCTCTTCCAAAGCTATCCTAATGAAGTGATAACATAATTTAATGTGTTTCATCTTCTAGTGGAAAGTAAAGTTCTTTACCAAATGAATAACACTCTAGCTATCACTATGTAGTCTCCCAACTTCCTGCTCATGTCCTAACTCTCAAAACAACTCATGTAACCAAATCATATCCTTACTAGGTTTTATGCCAGCAACATACTCTGCTTTTATTGTTGACAAAACCATAACTTTTTGTATCTTATAAATCTAACTAACTATTATATCTCCAATAATAAATATATAACCTATCATACTTCTCCTGCTATCAATATCCCTTACCATGTATGAGTCCACATAACCACACAAAGTGGTATCTAATCCACCATAACATAATGAAAAATCTATGGATCCTCTCAAATACTAAAGAATCCATTTCACTACCTACAAATTCTCATAACTTGGATCACTCATATACCTGCTCACAACTCCCACTGCTTGGGTAATATCAAGCCTTGTGAAAACCATGGCATACATCAAGCTACCAACTTCCAATGAGTAAGGTACCTTGGACATCTTAAGCTTTTCAACTTTCATCTTGGGACACTACTCCTTTGATAATCTAAAGTGGCCTACCAAAGGAGTACTAATAGATTTAGCATCCAACATACTAAACCTTTCCAAGACTTTCTTCACATACTCTGATTGGGATAAGATCAACTTCATCTCCTTCCTATCATGAGTAATTCTCATACCAAGGATTTGCTTTGTAGTACCCAAATCCTTCATATAAAATGAGTCACTAAGATGTTTCTTGAGCATATGAATATGTTGTATGTTATTTCCTACAACTAACATGTCATCGACATACAAGCATAATATAATAAAAGAACCATCATCAAAATGTTTTACGTACATGTAATGGTTAGAAAGACACCTTTGATATTCTTTTTCTAACATAAATTAATAAAATTTCTTATACCATTGTCGTGGAGATTTTTTTAGTCCATACAAGCTCTTCTTTAGTTTGCACACAAAGTTATCCTTTCTTTGACCTAATATCCCTATGGTTGCCTCATAGACAACTCATCATCCAAATTACCATGAAGAAAAGTAGTTTTCACATCTAACTATTTTAAGTGCAAGTCCTCAACTACAACTAAACCAAGAAGAGTCCTAATAGAAGTCATTTTTATAATAGGAGAGAAAATTTCATCGAAATCAATACCTAATTTTTATGCAAACCCCTTGACCACCATCCTAGCCTTATACCTTTTTCTCCCTTCATCTTATTCTTTTATCCTAAAGATTCACTTGTTTTAAAATTCACTCTTGCCCTTGGGTAACCTTACCAAATCCCATGTTTGGTTTTCCATGAGATATTTATGCTCCTCATCGATGGCTTGTTCCCATTTCATCTTGGAAACTACCTGCATTAATGCCTCATTACACTCTAATTCTCCATTGTCAACTGGTAACAAATAATTCGAAGAAGGAGAAAAAAATTTAGGTGCTCTTCTTACCATAGGAGTTTGGGGTCCTTATATAAAAGGTTCTTGAACTGATTCATTGGATAATTTTCCATCTGTAATGTCATCTAATATTATGTACTCTTTCTATTCCTGTTCTTGTAACTGATTCTTATACATGAATTTTTCATTAAAGGTTACATCTCTAGACCAAAATATTTTCTTATCTTTAATGCTCCAGAAATGGAAACCAAAGTCATCCTCACCATATCCAACAAATGTGCATTTATTTGATTTAGCCTCTAACTTGGTCCTATCCTCTTTCTTAATGGGAGTAAAATCCTCACATCTAAAGAATCTAAGAAAAGAATAATCAACATTCTTACCAGAATAATACTGTTTAGGAATGCATCCATCCAAAGGCATAAAAGGTCCTCTATTAATCAGATATACTATCATGCTAACTGCTTCTGCCCAAAACTATAAAGGCAACCTTACATGTAACCTCATGCTCCTAACACATTTCAATATTATTCTGTTTATCCTTTTAGATACCCCATTCTATTATGGATTTCATAGAACCATCCTTTGCCTATGGATCATATTGTTAGAACAATAATCAAAGAAAGCATTACTACAATACTCAGCTCCATTATCTGATCTAAGATATTTCAACTTGAGCCCTATTTCATTCTCAACCAAGGCTTTCCACTTCTTAAAAGTGTCAAATACATCAAATTTATTTTTAATGCAATAAACCCAAACTTTCCTAGTTACATCATCAATAAAAGTAACATAATAATTAGATTCACCAATAGAAGATACCTGAGCTAGTCCTCATACATCTAAATGTACCAACTCTAACTTGTGTTTTTTCTTTGTGGGTCCAACCTTCAGGAACTTGACCCACTTCTATTTCTCATACACACAATTCTCACAAAAGTCTAGATCTTAGTATTTTAATCCTAACAACTTTTATTTTAAGATCTTTATGCCCTTATGGATCATATGACCTGTCCTATAGTGCCACATAGTTGCATCTCCATCTGTAGCAACTAAATCAAAAGAATCAACACTACTAGTTAAATATAAAGTACCAAAATTTTTACCTCTTGAAATCAAAAGAACACCTCTGGTAACTTTCCAAGAATATATAGTAAATAATACTTAACATCCTTATCTACCCGATTGCTCCACTGAAACCAAATTTTGTCTTAACATAGGCACGTGTCTAACATCCTTAAGTATCCATGTGTTCACATTCTACATCTTAACCTGAACACAACCTTTCCCTACTATCTCACATGGTTCATCATCACTAAGATAAACATTTCCTAAATTATCAAGAACATAATCAGTAAAATAATGCCTATGTGGGGTGGCATGAAAAGAAGCCCTTGAATCTAATACTCAAGACTCAGAAAAAATATCCATAGAAAGAATTAAGGCATCCTGACATGATTTACTTGATGTCAAATTTACCTCATTCATTTCTTCCTTGTTGGCATTCTTATCTTGAAGTGACCAACAATCCTTCTTTGAGTGTCCACTCTTCCCACAATGACAACATATCATCTTAGACCTAGATTTGGACTTCGATCTACTCTTTGACTTTCCATAGTTGCCTTTGTTCTTGTCCTTTTGCCTCTCTCTAGTATCAATAGACAAATTATTATCTAAATATGATTCACTAGTGATTTTACTTTGCATCTCCTCACTAAGGATCACACCTGCAACATCCTCAAAATTTAAGCTTCCCTTGGTAGGGACTGCATTACTCATAGCCATAACCAAACTATCCCAACGATCAGGCAAATAACATAAGATTATCAAATATATAACTTCACCTTCAAAATTAATTCCAACAAAAGTGAGCATACTTGCAACCATATGAAACCATTCTCAGACATTTTCATGTTAAACAATATTTTCATAAGATAATTTTTATTAAAACTTGAGGGTTTCTCATATAAATTTCCAAGTTTATCCATGAGATCCTTTATGGTTTTCTCATCAAAAATATTAAATGCACAAAAGATGCAAGGCATAATTGTATGGCTCTCAATACCTTCTTGTCAATCAATGACCAATCCACATCACTCATACTTATAGGTTGTTCTACTTTCCCCTCCAAGGGTAGATGTAGATCCTTTTGATATAGGTAATCTTCCATCTACATTTTCCACAAACTAAAATGCTTACCATCAAACTTCTCAACTATGAATCTAATCTCTTCTCTCATAGTTCCCACTCAAGCTAATAGCCTTTCCTATGATTTACCACTTGAGCAAAACACACACCAAAGCACTGATATAAGTTTTTAGGAATTAAAAACTTTAAACCAGATTTAATATGACCATAAATCAGATCTAAATTATGAAATATCATGCATCAAAAAAACATTCCTCAAATAAAGATTATTGTGAAAGCATAAATGTAGAGAACAAGAATCAATCACACATAACAGAGATCTACCATGATTCATCCAATGTGAGCTACATCCACCAAAAAAATATTCAAATAAAATTTTAATCTAAAAATAAGATTATTATGAACTTTAATAGAGATAGAAAATCTCTTATAGAAAATACTGCATAAATAAATTTTGCACTTTCACCTATACCTGCACAATAATATATCTCACAAGATACTATACCACACCCTACAATGAACACCTGTACTTTAAAAAATAATCGAGACTTTGACTTTGATCCTCAAAGCCACACCCTATAAATAAACCATCAACCTCTAAAGGCCACACCACACCTCTATATATAGGGAATTAAGGAAAATCCAAAAAAGGAAGAGAAATTGCACCATGATTATCCAAGATAAGCATCATCTACTAAGGACACCTCAGTTCCACCTCATCAAGCTCATCTAAAAGCCCATCTAATAAGGAGCATGTTAAGATAGAGTCTTCACCTTTTAAGTCATATTTTCTAACAACATGTGATCACAACCAACTCTTTGAAACATGGAAGGCATCCCCTTTTCCAATAAACAACTATCTCCCTAATATAAGGATGTCAACATGGGAAAAAGGCATCTAACAACTAACTCCACAAAATATGGAAACATAGAAATTAGAAAATATAAAGAATATTCCACTCACATGTGGAACAGGGTTAAGCAAAAGGTAGAGTAGGGAAAATTATGTTCCCCACATTTGTGGTGCTCTCTAGGCCCAAAAAATATACTCCTAAGGTCATGTGATATCCCCAAAGGGATCTACACTCAACATAAGTGAAGCTCGAGAGCCAAAGTCATTGTCATATATCTCATGACTATAAGAAGCATCGATAAAAACTATAGGATCCAATAAAGTAAATAGATCACACTTTAACTCCAACCAGTTCATAATGAGGAAGAAGTGCATGATTTTAGACCTGACGTAGGTTAAGAAGGATTCTAAGAGGGTGGAAATGATAGATGAAATCATGGCAAAAAAAGTGCAGTCAGTAGAGGGAGTTAGTGTCATCGAGGTTGATTCGGAGGCACTTACAAAAATTTCCTATCGAGAGATGAAATTTCCTAAGGAGTTTTTGGTAGGAGATATTTGGGCATCTTTCACACACACCTATTAGCTCAAAGAATACAACCACCACACCTCAAGTAATGTGTAAGACCTAGCAAAATATTGGGTGGTTGATATGGGTCAAGATTGAAGTAGGCATGGAATTATTTGATGTCTCCATTCGAGACAAACTTAAAACCATTGGTGAAACTCAACTCTATGAGTTGCCATGTTTTAGGAAGCTAGAGGAACTTGTCCAATTCCTCCTCTCACATGTCTATAAGGATTGCTTCTATTTTGTGGGGAAGTTCCTGAGATTATCAGCAAGCCTTATTGGCATAATCACTAGGATCCTAGTCTATGATGTAGACATCCATCAAATGATGGTGGATGATGTTGAAGATGAAAGGATTAAGAAACTCTTGGGGTACTACAAGGGAGGTTTTGCATTCCTAATAAAAGACATAAAGGACCCTTAAATAAGGGCAACTACATGCCTTGTGAGTTTGAAACTATGTCTTTGTGGTTGGTGGACAGATATCACCAAGGCCTACTTATGCATCACCCACCACATGACATAGGGGTAATGTTTAATATAGCAAAGTTTATTGTAGAGGAAATGGTGAAGAATGTGCTTGAGTGTCATACAGTGTAAGAGACCTAATGGGGGTTTATGTTAACTTTAATTGTGATGGAGGAGATTGATGTCCCTGATGGTGATGAGGACAACATTTGGGTCTTCCCAAAGCACAAAGTATACCCAATGCTGAAGTACCTATTTTAGGATAGAATTTCACCCTTGTGGAAGAGTTTTTTATGCTCTCTCACTCCCAGCTATAATATTGGAACAACCTCAGGCTGTGGGTATTCTATAATGAGATTGAACCTCTACGGTTTTTAATGAGGCTAGCTCCTTAGATGCTTCACTTCAACTTGTTTCCCACACTATAATCTACTGCTAACTAAGGAAAAGGGAGAGAAAGATAACATGAAAGGGAAATCTAAGCTAAGGATGGTGATGCATTAAAGATGAAATGATCCACTTTTAACCTGGAAACCTTAACCACTACTAATGAACCTAACCAAGACTTAGACTAATCTAATCCTATCTCAAGGCCACAAGCATAAGTATTTTGTGTGGAGGTCAAAGGGAAACCCTTCAATTTGAAGGATAGGAAGAAATAGGTCTATATGAGATAGTATAAACTTGTGACACTTCAAGAAAGGGACCAATGTCTAATACTTCACACAACCTGCAAGGACCCCAAAGAATTAAAGCAAGATGTATATAAAATCTATAGATGATGAAAAGTGACATACATTTGCAAGTTAGACTCTAATAATGTACACTTGACTTCAAACTAGAATCAAAAAATTCATCTCATTGCTTCAAGAGAGTGTTACAAGGCAATTTTGATAGAGTGACTCTATCTCTAGTTGAGGGATCCTTTTTTAGACTCAAAAGCCTCTATATATAGTAGAAATGGATGAGAGGAGAGGGATTACATGAGAAAACAGAGAGGGATGTCATAAATGACTACAACCACCACTATGTCCTTGAGATATTTTGCATTCAAAGCATGTAACTACCTTGATTATGATATGAACCATCCAAGATTACCTCAAATCTCCTTGAGCCTTTTTCACATTCAAGTATCCCTTGATTGGAGCTGAGAGAGCCATGTCAAGGGTAGCTACATGTTCTTTCAAAGTGTAAATGATTTGATCTTTTGCATTTAAAAATTGGCATGTTTCTTCACATTGAATGTCTATTTCTCCACCTAGATGCATCTATTATTAGTTTGATCACTTTACATATTTTGAATGTGAGATGTAGACCACATCATCAAAGTTGAAAGGATAAATCCTCATCCTTTTCTACTAATTGGTTGTCAAAATCCCACTAAGATCTTTTTGAAAACTTAGCCTTTTCTCATCTATTGATTTCCTTGCTAGATCTTGACAAGTGTCAAGCTTGTGGAAATATTTATGAACCTTTTGAAAACTTGACCAAAGGCAATGACTACTTGTAGGGGCTCAAACTTGAAATTTGTAGGCCTATCATTAATTCCTTCAGACCTTTTTTTTGGCCACTTCTTCAAACTATTTGCTTGCAGATAATTCTCTCAAAAGAATTAACCTTTTGGGCCATTCCCTTTGAACTTTTCTTGTTTTAGGTAATTATTCTTTCAAGGTTTTCTTTTCGAAGGAATTTGTTTGGGCTTTTCTTTTTTTTGATATTCGTGGATAATTCTCTAAAAAGAATTCATTTTTTTTCTTTGGCCTTGAACAATTTTATTTGAAAATGGACCTTTGGATTTCTTGTAAAGTACCCTATTTTTCAATTGAAATGCCCTTTTTGAAAAGAAAGTACCCTTTGACCTTCTTTAAAATGACCCCTTTTCCCAAGAAGTTCCCTTCAAATTTTTACAATGAACCTTTTTTGAAAGGAAAGAATCCTTCAAAATTTTGAAAAAGTCCCTTTGGAATTTTTGCAAAGAAGCCTTTAGCTTTCTTGAAATGGTATTTTGAAAACGTTGAAAAGACTTTTGTCGAAGGGAAAGAAACCTTCAAAACTTTTGAAAATTCCAATTCCTTTAAAACTTTTAATTGGACCATTTTTCAAGAAAAGAACCTTTTCAGGAAATTGTTTGGGCACTTTTCTAAAGAATTTCTTCAAGAATTTTGAAAAGGATCATTTTAGTAAAAATTTACCCTTTGAGAAAATTATCCTAGAATATTTTATCGAAGGAAAAGTGCTTTACCTTTTGCTTTAGACATTTTATCTAAAAGAAATATCCCTTTGAAAACCTTATCTCAGGTAACTTGTCTGAAAGAATTCAACACTTAACACTTAGCCAAAAAGGGTCTCAAAAGAAGAGAAACACTTAGTTCTCCCAAAGTCTAAAAGAATGAACAAGCAAATACCTAGTTGAATAAAAGATTTTTCACTTATCTTCTATCTTGTAGGCTTATCCTTAAGCACTGCTACTGGATCCTTAGAAAACCTTGTTTGGATCCTCTCTATTTGCAAATGTTGGATCCATTTGTATGCCTTTGATCCACTTCTTCATTAAACCATGCAGGAGATTTATATGTGGGCCAAAAATGGCCAACATCTTTGGTGACTCTTAGGGAAGCATGCCTGCTATGCTTGAGAACCCATACCACTTGCCTTATCTAGTCCATTGGGTATGGAGTCATTAGCCTTTACAACTGAGGTGGTCTGAAAATGAATACAAGGCTGCCCCTTTATGGAACTTCCTCTTGAATCAACAAGGACAACACAAAAATAAGTGCCCAAGGCACTAGGAAAGGAAAAATATAATATAAAATAAATGTGCAGAAGGAACTTGGAGGAAAGCATGAAATCTATCCTAATATATATAAGGTTACAATTTACAAGTATCTCCCTCCTAGATCAAATGGGAAACTATGAGTATTATTCACTTGTAGCAATCCAAGATGAAAAATACCTTGCTTTAGAGGTACCATAATTGGTAAACTAGGTAGCTTTATGGTCAATCCTTTTGATGCACTCTCTAATGGATGGAATGGAACAAACATGTCTCTAATGTAGACATACTAGTTCATGTCCTCCAAACTTGGTTCATGTTGGACTATAGGGTCTTTTTTAATCTCCTCATTTGATGGCTCAATTTTTTTCTCTGAATCAAGCATGACATGTGATGGCTCCTTTGAATTGAAGCTTTAGTTACTATCTAAACTTAAGTAGAAAATCTCTACGTCATCCCAAAAGGCAGCTTCCTCTTAGTCATCTAATACAATGCCAACTTCAAATCCATATTTGCTCTATTTTCTTTGAAATGAGACATATGGTAGTTCATCAATCCACCTAAGGCCTAACATGTCATATTTTTGTGGCTCTATATCTGACCATTCCCCCTCATTCTCAAAGACATTAATATTACCTTTAATGCACAATTCATCTTGAAATTGGTCATCTTCTTCAATTTGATTGGCAAGTTCATCCTCATACTCTAGAGGAGGCATAGGCTAGTTTAGAACCTCTACCTAATCCATGAAGTCATGGTATAATTGCTACCATACTTCATCTTGATCCTCTTGCTCAATCATAACCTCTCCAACATGGTTAGTTAACTAATTGAATATGTCAATCTTCACACCTTGGTCATCTTCATCTATAGCCACATAAAATGGAAGCTCTTGGGACCATAAAAAATCCTCTTTACTCTTAGATAAATCTTAAATAAACACCTCTTTAAGTATAAGGCATCAATACTTCCTTCAAGCTCTATTTCATCAATGTCAAAGCCATGCCATAATAGGTGGTCCAAACCTGATATCTCCTCCCTTTTCTAGAGTGGACTGCCTATCATGATCTTCTTATCATAGACACTTGTGTTGTCCTCTTTAGGCTCAAATTTGACTCTAATCTCCTCCTCTATTCCTTGGAATATAGGCTCTTCCTCTAATAGGGAGATGGTGAGAGGATGAAGAAGTTCATTTTGCTTGTAGCTTAAGAGAGTGTCTTTCTAACTAGGTACTTTAAGTGGTCTCTTTGGTGGTTCTTGAGGGAGGGAGAAAGAGTATTGAAACTCTTATAGGGAAAGATCATTGAGCTGAGCTAACACCTATTTTTATATTATTCAACCACTAACTCCTTCTCTTAAACTGACTCTTATATCACCATAATTGATACCTCTTCCTTCTTCTTTATGCCTTTCTGAATAAATTTCCATGATGGAAATGTGTAGGGAAAAATGACCTTTTTTTTTTTCTTTTTGAATGAGTATAGGAGAGGGTGGTTTCATAAGAGCGGGTGTGACATAATTAGGGTCAAAGGTGTAGGAGAAGATCCATGGTGAGATGGTTTCAAAATCTTGAGTGGGAATGGGCATAGGGGTAAGAGAGGACAAATTGATTGGTTTGGTTTTGACATATTCATCCTCCCAATGAGTCAAAATATCCTCTATTGAGAGTATCCATTCCTTCATCTCTTGCTTCTCAACATGTGGATAGTCACCTTCTTCAATGGATGCCCACACACTCCAAAACTTATGCAAGAAGCTCCTTATCCCCTCCATGGCATAAATGGGGAATTCTTGTCCAAGTCCAACCTCCTTATTAATTTTCATGATTGTTCTCCCTTGGTACAATATTTATTCTCTGATTCTTGACAAGGATTGACCTTGACACAGTTGACTAGGGGTTGATTTGAAACCTTTGGAGGCTGAGATTGAGGCTCTTGGAGGGGAGAGGACACATAGGACTGATTGCACTGAGTCTACTGATCTTCATAAGACATCAACACACTTTAAAAATTTTAGACTATTCTTTTCAACCACAACATATTATCCTTCTCACAAACTGCCCATTGTTCATCCTCACAAACTGACCATCTGTTCTTGACCAACTAAAGAGAAATCCATGCCTTTTGTACAACATGAATAGGGATGACTTAAGAAAGTTATAAACCCCTACCAATCTCCCTTATTAACTTAATATAATCTAATAATGCTTGCTTGAATCCTAACAAGGATGTAATAGGATAAACATAGTCTTGACAAGGGGAATTAGCGAATTAATTTGAATGTAAAGGAGACTGATCTTGGTCATACATACGAGTGGGGGGGGAGCAAAGGCCATAATAGGGTTGATAGGTTGTTTGAGGGCCACTTGGGGGAAACACATAAACATTATTAGCTTGATAAGTGTGATGCTAAGGTAGAGAGTAAGCATGTTGATCAAAATATGGTTGATTATAAATATAAAATAGTGATGATTAGGCACTTGGGCTAATCATAGCAATTGATGATTACTTAGAGTCTCCATTGGTGTTTGCACACATGCCTCCAAAGACTAATTAGATGAAGAGAACACCATATATCTTCACTTAGTGAATAGTGTAGTCCCACTGAGCATGCCAAAAAATGTTATAGGCTAGAATTGCACCCTTGTGGGAGAGTTTTTTAGGCTCTCTCAATCCTAACTACAATATTGAAATAACCTTAGGTTGTGGGCATCCTGTAATGAGATTGAACCTCTAGGGTTTTTAATGAGGCTAGCTCATCACATGCTTCACTTTAGCTTGTTTCCCACACTAAAATATATTGTTGACTAAGGAAAAGGGAGATAAAGATAACATGAAAGGGAAATCTAAGCTAAGGATGGTGATGCACCAAATATGAAATAATCTACTTTCAACCTGGAAACCTTAACCACTACTAATGAACCTAACCAAGACACATATTAATCTGATCCTATCTCAAGGCCACAATCATAAGTATTTCATGTGAAGATTGAAGGGAAACCTTATAATTAGAAGGATAGGAAGAAATAGGTTTATATGAGGCACTATAAACTTATGACACTTCAAGAAAGGGACCAATGTCTAACACTTCACACAACCTGCAAGGAACCAAAAGAATTAAATCAAGATGTATAGATAATCAATAGATGATGAAAAGGGACATACATCTGCAAGTTAGACTCTAATAATGTATACTTGAATTCAAACTATAATCAAAAAAATTTATCTCATTGCTTCAAGCGAGTGTTACAAGGCAGTTTTGATAGAGTGACTCTATCACCAGTTAAGGGATCATTTTTTAGACTCAAAAGCCTCTATATATAGTAGAAAGGGATGAGAGGCTCAGAGGGTTTACATGAGAAAATGGAGAGGGATATCATAAATGGTTTCACCCACTACTATGTCCTTGATCTCTTTTGCATTTAGAGCATGCAACTACCTTGACCATGATATTAGCCATCCAAGATCACTACAAATCTCCTTGAGCCTTTCACGCATTGAAGTTTCCCTTTATTGGAGCCAAGAGAGCCATGTCATGGGTAGCTGCATGTTCCTACAAAGTGTAAATGATTTGATCTTTTGCATTTAAAACTTGGCATGTTTCTTTACTTTACATGTCCGTTGCTTCACTTGGATGCATCTATTCTTAATTTGACCACTTTACATGTTTTGAATGTGAGATGTAGACCACATCATCAGAGTTAAAAGGAGAAATCCTCATCTTTTTTTGCTAATTGGATGTCAAAATCCCACTAGGATCCTTTTAAATACCTGGCCTTTTCTCATCCATTGATCTCTTTGCTAGATCTTGACAAGTGTTAAGCTCGTAGAAATCTTGATGAAACTTTTGAAAAATTGAACAAAATCAATGGCTACTTGTAGGGGCTCAAACTTGACATTTGTGGGCCCATCATTAATTCCTTCAAACTTTTGTTTTTAGCCACTTCTTTAGACTATTTGCTCATGGAAAATTCTCTTGAAAGCATTAATATTTCATGCCATTCCCTTTGGAATTTTCTTATTTTAGGCAATTATTCTTTGGGGCTTTTCTTTTTGAAGGATTTTTTTAGGATTTTCTTTGTTTCAATTTCTATGGATAATTCTCCCATTAGAATTCAAACTTTTTCTTTGGCCTTGAATAATTTTCTTCAAAAATGGACCTTCGGATTTCTTTTAAAGTGCCCTATTTTTCACTTGAAATGCCATTTTTGAAAGGAAAGTACCCTTCGGCCTTCTTGAAAATGACCCCTTTTCCCAAGAAGTGCCCTTCGGGTTTTTATAATGAATCATTTCTAAAAGGAAAGGACCCTTTGGAATTTTGAAAAAGTCCCTTCAGAATTTTTGCAAAGAACCCTTCGACTTTCTTGAAATGGTCTTTCAAGAACCTTGAAAATCCTTTTGCTGAAGGGAAAGAAACCTTTAGAACTTTTGAAAAGACTAATTCCTTTGAAACTTTTAATTGGACCATTTCTCAAGAAAATAAACTTTTAGGGAATTTTTTTGGGTAAGAACCCTTTGGAATTTTGAAAAAGTTCCTTCAGAATGTTTGCAAAGAACCCTTTGACTTTCTTGAAATGGTCTTTCAGGAACCTTGAAAATTGTTTTGCTGAAGGGAAAGAAACCTTTTGAACTTTTGAAAAGACTAATTCTGTTGAAACTTTTAGCTGGACCATTTCTCAAGAATATAACCTTTTAGGGAATTTTTTTGGGTACTTTTCTATAGAATTCCTTTAGGAATTTTGAAAAGGACCATTTTATTAAAGAGTTACCCTTTAGGAAAATTGTCCCAGATATCTTTCCTGAAGGAAAAGGTCTTTTCCTTTTGCTTCAGACATTTTGTCTGAAAGAAATATCCCTTCAAAAACCTTGTCTTAGATAAATTGTTCGAAAGAATTCAAAAGTTAACACTTAGCCAAAAAGGGTCCCCAAAGAAGAGAAACACTTAATCCCCACAAAGTCCAAAAGAATGAACAAGCAAAAACCTAGTTGAATAACATATTTTGCACTTAGCTTTTGGCTTGCAGGCTTATCCTTAAACATTGCTATTGGATCATTAGAAAACCTTGCTTAGATCCTCTCTATTTTGAAATGTTGGATCCATTTATACACCTTTGATCCACTGCTTCATCAAACCATGCAAGTGATTTACATGTGGGCCAAAAATGGCCAATAGTACCAAAATTTCACCTACCCCTTGTCTTCTCCTAAAAGTATAATACCAAAGTAATAGGGTGGTAATCTCAGTATATCAAAACATTGGGAGAGGAATAATGCATCCCAAAGGAACTCCCTAAGAATATGTTTAGAACAAAAACCTTCTCCATTATGAAGTACTTATTTATAGTGCACCTAGAACTCGTAAATAGCAATCAATATAGCTAGCTGAAGCTTCCCTACACATTTTCAGCCAAATACTTTAGAGATACACTTAGAATAATTCCTAACATGTAACAACTAGACATCCCAATGAAATCCATAGATTTGGAATGAAGCATGTTATGGTACCAATACATGCACCTAGGAGGGAAAGTGACTAAGGATGAGGATGATGACTCCAATAACATTGACATTTATCCCCTCTAAAAAGAAGTCATGCTCAGGCACATCCACATGCTATATTATGAGATGAAGCTGAGAAAAAAGGGAGTGAGCACCGAAAAGGATGATGACCTTCTCCTTCAGATTGATGATGAAAGGAAGAAGTCTTACTAAAAGAAAAAAAGGGAGACACTTAAGGAGATATAGGAGTGCATAAAATAAAATATTGATTTTGATAATGAATCCACTCCCTTTGTACCATATAAGAAGCACAAAAAATTCACACCAGGGATTGATTCACCCAAATAAAAGGAGAAGAAAAAGAAGTCCAAGGGGCCAAATGTAATGCCCATAATAACCTTGGTAGATATGGAGTCATAAGAGGCATTTGAGGAATTGGAAGTGTTAAAGGTGAATGAAGAGATAGAGGATGCAGAAGGAGGGATGAATGTGTACATCATCCAGGAAGAAGCAACAATGAAGAGCCGAATGGCAAAGAAGTTTTAGAGGCCCTCCAAGGTGGTGCTACTACCATGCTTAGAGAGCGAGAAAATATGCCCAATGCCTCATCCATAGAACCCTACACATAACCTCCATTAATTAAGGAGGAAAATAGAAGCCAGTGGAAGAAAATGGGCCTTAATGAGGAATAAATAGAGATGGAATTGGTGTTAACTAAAAAAAAGTGGCCATGAAGGTAGTCAACATGACCCAATAAGAGATTGATAAGGTTGAGGATGAGGAAATAAGGGTTGAGGAAGAAAAGACCTTAGTAATAATAAAGAAGATGAAGGTAGAGAAAAATAAGGCCCAAGAGTAATAGGCCAAGAAATAAAAAGAAGAAAAGAAGGTTATCATAAGCATGGAACCAATGAAGGAGAAAATAACAAAGACACCTAGCACCCCCACCAACATAGCAGAAGAAGCTACACCACAGACATGCCCAAGTAGTGAAGGGGTTCTTTGAGATAAGGAAGGCGATAATGGCACCTTGAAAGAACAAATGGATAGTACTAAAACCCCCAATAGAAACAAGAGGGCAAAATTGATGTCAAGGTAGAAGAAGAAATGGACCAAGGGGAAAATTTTCAGGAAGAACCCTTATTGGAATAAGAGGAAGGAACCTTAGAGGGAAGTTTTAAAGAGAGTGTTAGCACCGATGAAGAGGAAGGATAAAAAATGGAGTTGGACATCACTGAGGAAGAAGGTACCAAGCCAAGCCTTAGGGAAAAGGTGTAGAAGGGGTGGACTAATGAAGATTACTATATGTTTGAGTACATGCCCCTTGGAGCTACCACAATAAGGATACACCAATAACTATCATTTGCCTTTGATATTTATATGGATGACCCTCATTTCAAGGTGCTGTAGAAGGCCATACTGGGTGTAGAATAACTAGAATAAGGGTATGATTCCCTTATTATAAAACCCCATGTAATGAACCCAGTCAGGTTGGCCAACACACTCATCTAGATGTCCTTCGCAGTAGCATGGAAGAACATTGATAATGATGTTAGAGTTTCATTATGGAAGAAGATCATATTGAAATAAATAGAGGAAGTAAATGCATGAAATTCAAATTAAAATAATTGGTTGAGCATATAGAGGAATCTAAGCCATCCCTCTTGGATGACATTGACACTTCAAAATTCTTGGAGGTTGAAAAGGTGTGCACACTAGTGTAGAAAACACTCCCAAGGTTAAAGGCAGAGCTGATGCTAGAAGAAGAGGAGGACCCATATGCCACAATAAAGTAATAACTAGCTATAATCATTGAAGAGGTGGAAGAACTCTTCATAAAACGTCAATAGGGTGAAAATTCTACTGACGCCATCTTGTATAGCTTATCCAACTAGGCATTAGTCATAGATGTATGCCTCAAAAAGGCAAAGGGGGAGAAGAATGAGCTGATGGTGTAGGTATACATTGCGAGTACAACAATGGAAAAGGTCAATGCTTTGAGCACTCAATCAAAGACTAGGAATAAATCCTGTAAGCATTCTTCTACATCTTGTAAACCAAGGCCTAAAAACAAGGAGAAATACTAGATAGAGGAGTGGTAAAAGCTAAGGGAAACCTTGAAGCCTTTTAGAAGGAGTTGAAGAATATAGATGTGCTCACAGTCAGTGTTACCTCAATAGAGATAGACAATGCCATTGAAGAAATCAAGCTCTCTATTAAGGGCTTTAAGGACTTCAACACTGAACTAAAGGAGAACATACTAGAATTCTACATACGAAAAGCATTAAAAGACTAGTCTGAGGGTGGACTAGAAATTTTATATGGGGTAAATGTTGGGCCTCTTTTTGGCTAAGCATAAATCCATGCCAACTCAATATATATCTCAACACAAGGCAACCATTTGGAATTATTGCTATGCTGGCACCTTTTATGCCAGCTAGAGGAATCTTCATAGATCTTATGTCAAATGGTAGGTAGTTACTTGGCACTTGGGTTTTGAAGGGCATCTTCATAAGTGGCTGCATGTGACAACTGGAGCATAAAGGGTATAAGGTGATGGATATGATATAATGATGAACCAAAGTTCTAGATCAGCTCCTAGCATGTGCCCTCCACCCTAGAATGAATATGCTACTTAGTTATATAAATCCAAGATCGAACTAATATGCAAAGGATGTAACTTGGAGATAGTGAAGCTTTATAAAATTGGTTCTAGACATAGTGAAGCAATCACCATTGAAACTTATGACTAGTATGGATTCCCTTGAGGCTCCCCATTATAGTGCCCAAGCTTGCTTGTGAGCCTTTGGGCCTTTAGTATCTTTAGATGAACATTTTCTCTATTTTACTTGTCATGTACTCTATTTATCTGAACAATATTTAATGAAGAATGGTGTTGCACTTAAATGAGTATTGATCTAGTGTATATGGTTATGGTAGTGTTCATTAATTATGCAATGTTTGTAATAGTTATGATGCTTAGTTTAATATATGAACACTGAGTTCCTGTAAGCTTTTAGTTAAATCCATTAATGACCTCTTTGTGTAAATGGCGATGTCAGCATATTGTATATAAATGATCTAAGTGTAGGAAAGATCCCATGCTAAGAGATGATATCAGTGCCAAGAGTGTGATCCCAAGTATGACCCTTCAATCTAAAAATATTCCATTGAGCCCTCTAAATGCCTGAATGATGACAAGCTAAGGAAACTAGAGGCTTACACCCATGAAACCATAGATCTAAGCCAATATAGACTTTATGACTACACACCATCAAACTCTACCTTGAATGGATTGCACCAATAACCTTGCCAATGTTGTTGTTGCAATGACCAAGTCTCTTGAATAATGAGTTGTGCCATGGCATGACTAGCCCAATGCAGGCCCAAGTTCTTTCTATGCTACACTTCAAATGAGTGCATAAGGCTTGTGCCTTATGTGAATTGATGTCAGTGTAGTTGAGTGATAAATGTTGAGTACTATAGGATTAGTCTAGGGCTGCATCTAATTGTCACAAGCCTAAAACTGACTTGGATAACTAGGTAAGTGCCTGACAAAGTAAATGACTTACAAACCAACCCCTTTTCTACAATAACACTTATCTAGCTTAGATTAGATGAACTAAATGTGTGTGCCAAAGAAACAATAGGTATACATGATTGAGAATATAAATGAGAACTATTGAGGGGCATGATATGTAATTAGTATGTTAAAATCATGTTGAGCCTAAGCACATCCCTATATATATATATATATATTCTTCCTTATATTTTGTATATTCAACTATCCTACTAGTGTTTGAATAACTACATTTTTATATGAAGTTTCAAAACATTGAGTGAGGTTTTCAAAGGCCCAGACTAAAGGGAAAATAAATTTTCAAACACCCAAACTAAAGAGAAATCATATATGATAAACTAAAAAAAGAGAAGTAATATTAACAAAATATTTCAATGAATAAGAGAAAATAAGTGGAATACTCATAATATTACAAAATACAAATGATTTCATTTGGGAGAACATTTTTAGGTAGAAAACCCATGACAATAACTCTTTTATTATATTTATTTAATTGTTTAAAATATAATAATGCACTACCAAGTTTTGTTTTTCCCATATTGTATATGAAAATATATATAAATACATCAATATGTAAACCATGGGTACCAAATACAACAAAAAAAATATATGACACATTTCCAACAATCTCCCACTTGTTGAATATTTTCCATATGGGGCCACATAACCACACCTAGAATATCTAAAGGCAGTTATGCCCATTGATATTTTGCACCAAGAAATTTTTTCATTATTCACACCCTTTGTCAATGAATCAACAAAATTCTCACCTATGTCCACCTTCTCCAACAATATATTATTTTTCTTCACCATTTCCCTTACAAAAGGGTATTGCACATCAATTTGTTTCTTTCTAGAGTACTACTCAAGGTTCCTTGTTAAACAAATTTCACTTTGAGAGTCAAAATTTATCCTTAAATTTTTTTTAATAAACCCAATAATGGAAATTAACCTTTGAAGCTAAATCACTTTATTGCTTACTTGAGTAGTTTCCATATACTCAGCCTCTGTGATGGATATCACAACACTAGCCTATTATCTGCTCATCCAAATTATAACCCCACCAAACAAGTTGAACACATACCCAATTGTATATCTTTGGTAATCAAGATATCCAATCTAGTCCAAATCCACAAAACCATGTAAATTCAATGTTTTACTTTTGCCAAGATTGTTTTGATAACAAATGGTATTATATAATGTCCCACATAAATTCTTGAAAATTCTCTTTAGTACAATCCAATGTTCCTTTCCCATATTTAACATAATTACCCACTACATTAACAATTTCAGGTCTAGAACATACCATTGCATACATCAAGATACCAATAGTAGGTCTATAGATGTCCTCAATTTCTTCTTCTATTTTAGGACATTGTTCAGTGGATAAATTGATGAAATGGAAAAGGAGTACTAATAGGATTTTTTTCCTGCATCTTAAACCTTTGTAGTATCATTTCAACATACTTCCTTTGATTCAATCATATTTTTTTGTTTACTGGTCCCTTTTAATTTTTGTGCTAAAAATATATTTTATGGCATGAAGACATTTCATATTAAATTGAGATAATAATAGAGACTCAACTTGGATGATCATTTCCTAATTATTTCCAATTAACAACATGTCATCCACATACAATACTATGATAATTAAATTTTCACCTTCTTGTTTAAAATAGACATAGGGATCAACTTTGCTTCTTCTAATCCCAAGTCCCAACACATACTTGTCAAATTTTTATTTCTACAATCTTGGTGATTACTTGAAGCATAGAGAGACTTTTTCATCCTGCACACCAAAACCTCATTTTCCATTATCTTAAAGCTTTTTGGTTGTGCCATGTAGATTTCCTCCTCAAGCTCATCATGTAGAAAATGTTTCTTTACATCCATCTATTATATTTATAGATTGAAAGCAACAATAATGGCTAGATATTGCAGAAGAAATCTAATTGAATTTTATTTAGCATCTGGAGAAAAAATCTCACCAAAATCAATTCCTTCTTCCTAAGAAAATACCTTTGTTACTAGATGAGTTTTACACTTCTCCATTTTCCCACTTGCATTTTACTTATTAAATACCCATTTTCAACTTGTTGGCATGAAAATTTGTAAAAGGAACAAATTGATGTTTTCCGTCAATAGTCACAAGACATAGTCCCTCTCCTATTAGCAGACGGAGCTATCTTTATTGAAAATTAAAAATATTGCTAAAAAGGAAACTATTTAAATGAAAAATAGTTTTCTTCATGGGGGGTTTTATTTCTAACCCTAAACTACTAAAGGTGGTAGAAATTAATTGAAATAAGGGAGAAAGGAAGAAGAGATGTTTATATATAGGTATAAGGATAATAATTCTAGTGAGCCAAACTCAGTAACTAACTAGAAATATCATAGAAGATGATGGTTTTACTGAAGAGTAAATATTTCTCATTCAATGGGTTAGGAAATACATCCATATATTCACACGAACACATGACATACACCAAATCAAATGTTTATCATTGATAATATCAATATTCAACTAGTTTGTATTTCCTTTTAAAAACAAGTAAACTTACTGATTTTACCCCACCAAGATTTCACTATTGTAGAAGTTACAAGTGTAGATTCGAAAATAAATGCTATAATGTAATTTATATGTTTTGAACAATTAAATATAATTTAAAAAATTTCTCAAAAGAAAAGAATCAAATACATATAGATACACACATGTACACTATCCATAAAGAGATTTTGAATGCAAAGTTTGTAAAACTCCTCCTTGTATTGATTCTTGTTGAGATGCAAATACAATCTCTTCTTTCAATAGTTTGATGGAAAAGTTTAGCTATCAATAACCCTTTCAAATGAGCCTTTGACTCATATTTATAATTTGAAATGTTTGGTTACACTACGTAACCACCTTTTTTGTCTGTTAGATACTTGCAGAAATACAATAGCAAATTTGCACATTTTAAAAACTTGTAAAAACATGATAGGAAATTTTCACATATTAAAAAAATAGATTAGTTTTTTTTTAAAACTTGAAAAAGTACAATATCAAATTTGTACAACTTGCAAACACACATTGGTAAATTTACACAACTTGAAATTTAAAATGTACAAAATACTCATTACAAAACTATGCAAATGGAGATTTACAAGAATGATTCAAAAAGCACAAAGTAGGAAACAAGTAAAAATATAATGAAGAGATATTATTATTATTCCTTCACTAAAAACAATTTGAATCTATTCTTCTTCTGGTTGTGGCCTCTTTTTATGATATTCACTAAACTTTTGTAGGGTCTCAAGTACTTTGTCTTCGTCCATGCCATCTGAATATATATAGGCTATCTCTACATCATAATATAGATTTGACATTTTATGTGTTGTTCCTAAAATATTTTAAGCATTGCATTGATACTATCTATATTATTCTAATATTTTATCAACATTTTAATTCATTCATAATTTAAAGTAGACTTAGGAGTTGGTATTTCCTTGATATTTTTACTGAATTAATTAATAATGGAGTCCTTAGGTACCAATTTCCATTTATCATCAATGAATGTGAATTTAAATTTCCCAATTCCTCCCAATATTTCAAGGATAATATCTCCTCCCATTGGTTTAGAATAATTGAATTTATTGATACTTTATTTGACAATACAAATCCTAAACTTGGCAACTCTTATAAATTTAGTGAGGTATGTAACTTCTTATTTTTGAATGAGTTTTTCCTCAATGAGGTCATTTGGATCAACATAAAAGAAATCATCTAACTTGGGAAGCTATTCATCCCATTTTTATACTTCTTCCACATATTTGTTCTCAGTCTCTGTTTCTTGATCATATTCTAATTTGATTTTAGAACAGATGGTCACTGTTATGTGAATATTCTTTGACCCTTATTTTGTAGCTTTACCCATATGAATGATTTCTTCAAAAAAAAAATGACGAACAATTGAAGAAGAAGATTGATTTGGTTTTATTAGTTTTTGGATTACTGTTATTAACTGTTCAACATTTTCTTTAAGTTAATCCTTAGTCACCTTATCATGATTCATATTCTCTAATAAGGAACCAATTGTTGATTGAATGTTTTATTTCATTCCTTCTCTTTTACCCTTCCCTTAATGTATTTTTGAAATTTGATAGTTAGAGGCACTAAAATTGTCTTTGTCCTTTTCTATTGGAGGAACTACTACTTATGCATACATATCTCCCTTATGATTTGCTATTATTCTCAATACAGTTTTGGGTTTCTTTATTATTCAGGAAGGTAGGGTTGCCAAGATATTGAAATCAATTTATTCAGGATCAATTTTTTTTTCTCTTTTTCACTACGTCATCTAATCAGTCAATAATTTTTACATTAGAAAGAGGTTATTGCACTTGAGCAGAATCAAGTTTTATTGGAATCTCAAGAGAAGGAAGAATAGTTTTTGAGGGATGGAATTCTTCTAACACTATATCATATTTATCTTTTTATATTATATCAATTAGATTTTTGGGTGAATATTCAAGAAGAAATTCAAAATATTACTAAGGAGGTAGGGATGAAGAACTATCAAGTTGAGTGTAAAATGGAAGAAATGATGAAGAATCAAATGCAAGAAACTGTTGAGTCGTATTTGCTACCAATGTCTGAGACTGAAGAAGACTATTAAGAAAAACATCTTCAAAAATAGAAATTCTAGGAAAACAAAAATATTTTTCTCCTAACCTTTTTATTTTTATCTTGAGAGGCATATGAATTGGAGCAACTTTCATAATAGTTTGAGCTTTAGTCTATTTTTCTATTTCTGAAACATCTTTACTTTCACTAGCTTTTTGTGACGTACCAATTTCATATTTTTGATGCTTATAAAAGATTTTGAATCCAATATTTGTTATTTGTGGTGGAAATCCTATATTATCAAAATTGACTCTATTTTTCAAGCATTCTAATGTTCTATCAAGCACACTTTTTTGTTCTGCTTATGAGATAATTTGATAGCTTCTTGTTCCAATCAACCTTAGGGATGTTTTTAATTTAATTTTATATTTTTAGAAACTAGGATCCAATGTGTCTTCATCATCTATTATCTTCATTAGGACTTTCATAATACCAAATACGTTGACCTATTTGATTGTGAAATATGATCAATCCTTGATTTTCACATCTCTTTCATCATTACAATCCAACCAATAGTCCTCAAAATGAGACACATGTTAATATGAAGAACCAATAATGATTACCATTAAACCTTTTATGTAAAATGAAGATATGATTTCAAATGTCCTCATATTAACACATGTCATTTCTTCCTCAACATACTTTTATTTAGACAATAATTCACATGTATACCTACTTATAGAGATAGGAAACTTTGCACCAATTTTGTGCTTATTGGTTAAGAACTTGTGGGATTCAACCAATTGTCTCACTAATTTCATCAAAGCCCATTTGTTATTAACATATTTAGGGAGCATATATGGTGATAAATCACATCCACAAATTTGTAGATAACTAAAAGTGGGAAATTGTATGAACCATGCTCTATATTTAGTAATCTCTATTTATGCCTCTCTATATATCCTTAAGTTTTAGGGATCTTGTTCAACCATTTGAATCACATATTGTAAGAATGCACCATTTACTCTTTAAAAGTGATGATCACTTCCTTTTAGAGTTAGTTGAGAATAAAATTCATATATTTTTATAGTTTTGATGTCTCCTACTTGGTTCAATTTACTCTAAAATATTGTTTTGGCAACTGTATAGACAATAAAAGAGGACATGTAGAATTTGGAATTTATTTTGATGTCCATAAATTTTTTATGGATTGAATCATTGATGAGTTGGCCCCAATTGATACATTATTTATTTTGGTAAATAATCCACACACACACACACACACACATCCAAGTATTTAAATTATTTGAAATTGCATTCCCTACTACTTTGTGTAAGAGTGTGATTATATCATTGAATTCATTCATAAACTCAAACTTGGAAAGATTATTTAGAACTCTTGTTGTTGTATGTTTAGGTTTTATCAATCATTACTTGTTTACCCATTTCATATAAGAATTAGGGTTGTCCTACTAGAATTGTTGAGCATGAGCAAGAGTCAAATCAATAAATGATTCTATTTCTATTAATTGAAGTATTTTTTCAATATGTTCTAGTGCCAAGCATACAACATATTCTCCGTTAGAATTCATAACCTATCTTTTCTCAGGATCATAGTGCTCAACTATAGTCAAGACTAATTCTGAACAATATACCAAAGTTGGAAATGTAGTTGCCTATGCCAACCCACTATCATATATACTTTGACCATAATCTATTTTGTGTACTCCATTGATTATATTAAAAAATTATCCTATGTCAACATGTCCCAAGTCAGTATTTTTATGTTTTAAATATTTGATTCCATATTTGATGGAGAAGTTACACTTTGAAAATGGTACTTCATATCTGATCCTTCTTCTCCTTATGGGACCTTATTTGGAGGATTTTTATTTGGAGTACCCTTAATGGGAGTCTTAGATGTTGAAATATATAAGAAAACACCAAATAATTGAAAAAATTACACTATAATACCTTTGATGAAGATAAAATTCTATAATAATTCAATCAAAAACATTATTTTTTAAAAATTTGCTCATGTGGGTGTTGGAATTCGTTAAGGTTACCTGTCAAGATATCAGACTTTGAGGGTGTTGCTAACATGAACATAAAGTTTTAAGGGTTGTGAAAATACACCTATCAATGTCTATGAATTGTGTTTGCACAACTAATAGGGTATGCATGTTATGCTTGCATACTTATTGGGTTTGAGTAGGTTTACTAGCAAATGTGTTGGGGCTTGATAAAAATGTAGGCAGAGGGGCCAAGATTTAGTAGGTTTGTGAATAAGGGAACTTGGATATAGACAAAATGTGAGAAACAAGGATGGATTTTGTAGAGGTTACCTACAAAGTAGTTATGTTTCAAAGAGATTTTTAGCAAAAATTGAGGTTTTGTTAGGGATTTTTGACTTCAATAAAACCCAAAAAATAGATTTTAGAATAGGTTGTAAACAACAAGAGATAGATTTTTTTTTTGAAAATGAAGATATAAAATACCAATTTCACCTACCTCTTCTAAAAGTGTAAACATTAGTCATTTACCAAGAAGATTCCAGACTCGATAAAGCTTGCAATGCATGAATGGAAGCGATGCAAAGGAGAAAGGCAAAAAATTGGAAATAAGACATGAAAAAAGATGAAAATGGATGAATAAAACTAAGTTATGAACATCTTCACACAGGTAGATTGGCTAGTGCCATTAGTACTAAAATTCTAGGGTTAATTTTTGGACAGGTAAAGATACACTAGGTGTGTATGCAAATAGGTCAGGTATGTGAGTTGTGTTTGTAGATAATTTAGTCTCTAAGAATGTTTTTAGCACTAGTAATAGACTCTATGAGTTATGTCAGTAGAGGCATCAAATTTTGATAGGTCTACTAGCATGCCTATCAAGCTCTAAGTAGAGTACAAGTAGGCTACTCAAAATTTGACTAGGTGTTTAGCAAATTTTGAATTTTTACAAAATAAAGACACAAGGACTTAGAAACAAATTTCAATAGTTTTGCATAATTTGACCTTGTGAAAATTAATTTTATCAAAAATATAAATTTAAAAATTGACCAACTTGACCTTGAATAACATTAAATTTTTAACCATTGTTCAAAATTTGGTACAACAACTAGCTCCGACTAGGGACCTTAAATTATAAGGGATGAGAGAAGAACTCTAGACTCTAGTTTCAAAAACAAGTGTATTTCCATTGGGATAAAGAGTCATTTGAATTTTGATAGAAAGATCACTTAGGATATAGTAGGAAATTACAAAGGTTAGATAACCAAATAATAAGGAGAAAGATGTGAAACAAAATGACACAACATAAAACATGCCAAAAAGAACAATAGAAGTGGAAACACAACCAAAATTATTATATACACACATACATGGGACTACCTACTTTCACTTGAAGTAATTCTTGAGATATTACCCATTGTAGGGAAATATAAGATGTGTGCCATCATGATAGGCTAAATATAAAGTGTTGTTTCTTCAAAAGTGCTTAATTATTAAGGGGCCTGTTTATAAGGAGTCAAAATTTCCATGACTTACCTTGGTTCCATGCATTTATCCCATATAAGAACAAGATCCCCTATCTAAAAATCCCTCTTCTTTATTTTTTTATCAAAAAGACTTTGAACTAAACTTGATGTTTGAAAATTTTATCAACAACTCAAGATCTATTTGTTGTTGCTTACATAACACGCCTCATTTTTAGACTAAAAATGGGAACCCTCTTTTTTTAAATTTAAAGTCAAATCTTATACTTCAAGGAGTCTATGGTGATTTCTTGTTCAATTCACACCTGCACTGATTTAATTTAAATTTCTAGATTTTCATAATTCTACTATCTTAGTCTATTTGTTTGCTTGTGTTTTGAAACACATTTAATAGCTTCCCATTAGACTATTTCAACTTAGGTTTTGCAAACTATCTAACTATTTTAGAGTTTTATGGCTTATTTTCCTGAGTAATTTGATCCATTTTGATTCTAATTTTAATCTAAATGAATAAACATTCACATAGTTTCATTTAATTTCTTAGTTACTTTCATAAAATATCAAAATTAGATTTGAATCGATCGAAATGGCTAAGTCTATTCAAAGCTTCATTTTTATACTTAGTCATTTTTTAGCTTTTACCTTGGCCAATTTTATTTAATTTTATTAGTCGTTGCTTTTTAAATTTGGATTATTGTTGATTGGGCTTCTTTCTATTTACCCACAAGTGTTCAAATACATCCCAACACCATATGATTCCTTTTCATGGCTCTTGAAAACTCCAATCCATCCAAAAGGGATTTTGACACTTAACTGATTTCATGCTTTCCTCAGAGCCACATGTCATTTTCCTACTCTACAAGATTTATCTTTTTCTCTTCTAAGGTGGACCAATGCCATACATCAGTTTCTCAAAAGTCCTAGGCTCATTCAAAATATTTTTAAAGACTTTCGACACCACCAATTTCATGAAAGTTGCTCAAGTACACATGACACTTTTCTACTACTTCGAAAGACCTAACTGATTATGCAAATCAAGTCTCAAGGCCATGTGTCGATCACCCAAAAGTCCTAGGCCCACTCCAAAAGTCTTTTAAGACTTATTCAATTTTATTCAAAAACCTCTTGATAGGGCAATGATGTGAGTGACACTTTTGGTTGGTGGGTCAACAAGATCATGCCACATAGCATAATAATACTACCATGCTATCTCAAATATGTCTGTACCAATGTAATACCTCTAGGATATTAATTCAAAGAGATGATGCCACATGAAATTGTCTAACTATTACACTAACCCAAATATGCTCATATATAGTGTGGAGCTTGTGGGTGAGAAGGATGATGCCACATGGCATAATCTCACTACCTCATTCTCCTAGAGATTTTAATATAGGCCAAAAATAATGTCAAATCCCTAAACAAGCTAGTGAGTGAGATGACACTGTGTGGAAAATTTTCATGACACCATATCCCTAGGGTAGTCCATGCAAGCCTTGTAGTTTATCAGGGACATAGCTAATGACATCATTATGCATTGAAAAATCTCACCTCACAGTAGAAATAATAATCATCATGTAATTAAAACTTCAACCAAGCAATGGAAAAGTGGGACATGTGGTAGTGACACAACAAAGAAAAGGACATGGTGGTAATGCCTCCACTAAGGCACAAGTTTAAATTTGTCCTATCTACCCATAAAAATTATTGGAGGCCAAGAATCAACTGATCATTTGATTTGATTTGTAAAATTAATTACATCATGGTACCAAATGGCCAAGGGGTTGAGAAGGCAACCCATATCGTGAATGAGACCAGAATAATAAACATGGTGCGTGAATTAACATCAAATGAAGAACATAAGATAACTATTTCCTTAAAGAGGTGTGGTCTCAATTACATAGCTGACAATTATGATGAAGTCCCAATGAATTTTAGTTGTCAAAATTCAATTGAGGCATGGTTCAATTATGCCAATTCTAGGCACACCTTCAATCTATCAATGATTTCGAGCTACTTGCTCCACCACATTACCTGAATCATTGATGATTTTTTATAACTATCCCATTAGTGGGTGAATTTAGTTTTGAATTTGAATTTGATTGAGTTCAAACTCCTCAGGCATGTGTGCCTATATAAGATCGACTTCTCAGAGTAATAAGGGATAACATTTTTAGGATGAGGGAGGTTATGCTTAGGATAATATCCTTTCAGTTTTAGAGATAGAGTAGTAGACCAAACATGCTTGGAGTCTCCATAATTAGTAGACCAAACATTTTTCATGCTTTCTAGTGTAACATTTTTTGTTACTATTATGAAAATGAAGTTTGTAGTTGAATCACTATTGTGAATCTTACCATTACTAATCAATAAGAAATATATTGATACTTAGTTTATTGTGTAGTTGAATGTTTATCTCCTACACATATTTATGGTGGTTATGTCCCTCTTTGCACATAATAACTCCTCCTTAGACTCTTGCATTGTCCTTTAGCTAGAGCTGTGTTAGGTCTGGCTTAGCTAAGGACTAGTTTATGTGATATTTGCTCAATTAGAAGCTTTAAATTCATCTCTATGGTATCAGGGCCTTTTTTCTCTTCCAACCTACCCTTCTCTCTTCACTTTTTATTTGAGTGTTAGTTTAGGATAAATAACAATTTATCTTTAACGTTTAATCATGATTTTTGAATGCCATCCATCATCATTGAATCACTATTTAATATATTAGTGGTGGACTAATCGATCCTTAGAGTTTTTATAGCTTAATCCATCATTCGAATTAGTTTCACCAACATGGCCCTTTACATGAAATGGTCACAATGAGCCAACTGGGTTATCTTGCATACCAAGACCTGGTAACCAAAACCTTGGGGAGATTTATTCACACAAGTCTCCTTTTATGAGAGGTAATGGATTAATAACCCTTCTTCATAATTGTTGTCTATGTGTCAAAACTCAAATTGACATTATCTTCTTCAAGTTTATTCAAGTATAAAATTCTCTTATCCAAAAGACTTTTAAAGTTCTAATTTTCAATGGCTGTAGCCAGTTGAAGTGCAGGCAATTTAATTGTTATTTGAATTTATGCATTAATTCCACATATAAAATATAATGGAGACATACAAATGGATTTATTTGGTGTTATGTGATATTCCCATAATGCATCATATAACTTCTTATGCCAATTCATTTTATTCTCATCAATCAACATGCAAATGATGGTGACTAGGTTATTATTGCTTGACTCAACTAGGCCATTTTCATGTGGGTAATTGTCTAAAGAGTGAGATATGTTGTAGCCATAATATAATCAATAACCATTTTCATGTGGGTAATTGTCTAAAGAGTGAGATATGTTGTAGCCATAATATAATCCAATAAATCTTTAAGAAGAAAATTTTGAGGCATTATGTATTACTATACTCTGTGGAATACCATATTGTACCAGGATGTTCTCTTTGATAAAATTACAAATAATTTTTAAAGTTATCTACCTGAATAAGATGCCTATACCCATTTGGTGAAACAATATGTAGTAGTGAGAACATGTGTATGTCTTTCACTTGAATGAGGATTCATAGTTTCAAAAAAACACCCATTGTTAAAAATGTTCTTTTATCACCATAGGTTTGAGTGGAAATACTGCAAGTTTTAGTCATTTTATGAATAGTTGACAAGCCTCACATTTACTTACCCATTCATATGAATAATGTTGGCTATTAGTAGTGGTATCTTAGAATTTTAAAAACTTTCATTGAATTAGAGAAGTTTCTTCCACAAGTTTGATAATGAAAATCTTGCAATAACTTCTTTTGTTGTTCACCATCAACATATCTCAAGAAAAATTCATCAATACTCTTTTTGAACAACATCCTTGTTGTTACTAACATGCCCCATTTTCATAGAAATGGGGGACCCATCCTTAAAAAACATCAAAACCAAAGCCTCAGATCCATTCTTTCATTCTAACCAGCTTCGCCTAAACCAAGTCCTTGAAATCTTGTGTTGCCTCAATATCCCAAACATAAAATATTTATAATGACTAATTGAGATGATTTGAAAAGCCCAAAATTATATGGAGAGAACAAGGGAAAACATCATATATTTTATGACTAATATAGGCTCTCTTGATTTGAAGACTTAGAGTGCTAACCTTATAGGTTAGATTTTAAAATAGGTTCTCAGAGTCTTGATCCTTTCCTGGAGTGATAGGTCTGACATCCTGCACATCACTTTGAAGCTTAAATGGTGGTTGGGTAAGTTATTAATTGGTGGTGTGTATTTTCATTTTCACTTAGTATTTGTTTGTGGGTTTTGAAGGAATGAATGAACCCCTATAAAAGTGTCATGTGGTGATTGTTAGATGTGTCAAAGTACCTAGTCTCCCAGTCTTGTTAGGGATGTTAAACCCTGGGGGAGCCTGACCCGGTCAGAGCATGCCATGTATCCTAATGTTAGAGTGGCCAATCTCCCAATCTTGTCAAAGATGTTAGATCTTGAGGGAGCATGGAATAGTTAGAACATGCCATGTAGTATAATTTTAGAGTGACTAGTCTCCTAGTCCTGTTAGAGATGTCAAAGCCTAGGGGAGATTGACCTAGTTAGAGTGTGCCACATAGCTTGATGTTAGAGTAGTCAGTATATTGATCTTATAAAATATGTTAGATCCTAGGGGAGCCTATCACACTTAAAGCATGCCATGTAGATTGATTTTAGAGTGGCCATTCTTCTAGTCCTATTAGAGATGTCAGAGCCTAAGGGGAACTCGACCCAATTAGAGCATGCCATGTACCCTAATGTCAGAGCAACCAATCTCTTGGTCTTATTAGATATGTCAGAGCACAGGGGAGCTTGAACCACTTAGAACATGTCACGTAACCTAATGTTAGATCAGCCAATCTCCTTGTACTATTAATGAAGTTAGAGCCCAAGGAAGCCCAACCCACTTAGAATGTGTCATGTATCACAGCTACGTGGATGAGAAGGTGGCCCCTTAAGGCATTGAGATGGTCAGAATGAAGTACAGATGGAGCCTAAATACTAATTATAGGATGCCATATATCCATAAATTACACCTCACCCCTCTTAAGGATATGATAATGAAGTACAAGGCTAGGCTTAGGTGTTGACCATTGACATGAGAATTGATAGGTAGATGACATGTGGCATAAGGTAGGAGTTGCCTAGGAGGCCTCAAGGAGATATGAATACATGCCTACCACATGCTAGGAATTAACAAAATATGAAGCTGGGCCTGATTGGATAATTTTAAAACATCACATTACCCTTGTTAAATCTAGTTTGTAGTGCAAGATCGAGAGCTCCAAATTTAACTCCATATTGGAAAATAAAGAGAGGAGATCATGCCACCAACCCAAATTTTAATCCATAGCAATTGAGATATAAAATTACATCAATGTAGTGTTATGAATGCATGACTTTATAAATATCTCAATGAAGGCTTGTTAATAATTATCATTGTATACCATCAGAAGAAAATCAACTCCTTACTTTTTGATTCTCATCACATACCCCTATCTTTTTCCCTTGAACTCAATAATTTTCTATTGGACTGCACCTTAATGAAATGGTTGTGTCCTCCTCAAACCCTAAATCCAAACCTAAGTATAGAAATACCCTATTCCTAAAAATCTTGACTCAAATTAAACATTATAATTAGGTATTTAAAGCTATTAAATATGTACCTAGGGATTTAGGTTTTGATAATGATAATTAGGTTTAGTTTGAAGACACTGTTGTCCCTAAAAAATATCACTCATTTTTGAGACAACATATGACTATTTTGGTCCTGCATAGACCAAAATCCTCTCTTCCCTTTTCAAAAATTGTTTTGAGCATTCAAGTTCTTCATTTTTCCAAGCTTTTCAGAAACTACGGACTCCGCAGGCTCAAAACTATGGACTCTGCAGGTAGAGATTCTAAGAACTCATTTCTATGGACTCACCCATTTCTACAAACTTGAATCTACAAACTCTGCATGAAAGAAATGGGTTCAAATGGTTTAAAGGAGGGCCCATAAGATCAGAAGCCATAGGCATCCAAAGGACCCCGAAGGGCAAGTTCCCTCTGGAAAAGATCAAACCTTGAAGAGCAGTGGAAGCTGCCAAGTGTCCCTTATGAAGTCAAGCAAAATCTGCCAAGTGTCGTCTATTGGGACATAGTTTCTAGTAAGTTTCAAAGCAATGAAACATGCCATGTGTCTTGTTATACCTCTGTAGAGTGTGCCAAGTATCAGCATTTGTAGCTTCTTTCTTTGTTTCATAAGGACTATGGTGGGCCCCAAGTAAGTGGCTAAACTCAGTGGAGTGTGACAAGCATCTGCACCCGCATTTTGAGTTTTTTGTCAGCTTCAAAGCTTCTTTTAATAAGCTTCTCTCAGATTTCTATGGAGGGTGCCAAGTGGAGATGGTGGAAGGTTTTAATATGCTTTTCTAAAAAGCAATAAAAGTTGCCACGTGTTCCTTGCAAAGCTCGATGGAAGCCAACAAGTGTCAATTTCTATAGTTTCTTCCTTTTATTTTGATATTAAGTAAGGACCATGGTGGGCCCCAAGTGAGTTACTAAAGTTAAGCAAAAGCTGCTAGATGTCATCTACTGAGACACATTATAATTTGTTTCTCAAAGTAGTGGAACTCGCCATGTGTCCCTTGTAAAATAAATGGAGTGCAGTAAGTGTCATCACCTGCATGAATCCAAATGAGTCCCAAATGTTTCTATAGTGTTTTTAGGAGCTCAATGGAATCTACCACGTGTTATCTTCTATAGGACTCTCAAGAGGTATCTAAAGCTTCGCAGAACATGTCACGTCTCTCGTTAAAACTCAATGGAGTACGACAAGTGTCCTCATCCACATTTCAAGTTTCTTATAAAGCTTCTTTCAATAAGCTCCTCTTAGAGTTCCATGGAGGGTGCCATGTGGCAATTACAAAAGGTTGTAATATGTGTTTCTAAAAAGTAGTGAAAGTCACCACTTGTCCTTTATAACTCAGTGGAAGCTACCAAGTGTCCTTGCCTATTTCATAGCAGAACATACCACATGTCAAAGATGTAGAGCCAAAGGAAACAAAGCCTAAAGGCCACCTGAAAGATCTTGAAGAGTAGATACCCTTGTAGGGGGCACTTGACACTTAAAAAAGGACAGTTTGAAAAGCCCGAATGGACACCTTCCCTTTGAAGTGTTCCAAAGGCTTGATAAAGACACAAAAAGAAGGTTTGAAAGACTTAGGTGAAAAGGAGCCTTCAAGGTTCATGGTTCATAATGATTCAAGCAGCTGGCAACCTTTGATAGCCTCATGGACGTCCAATTTAGTTTAATGGAATACCTGTTAATATTTGAATACGACGTGGAATTTGAAAAATGAATCAAGCAACTGACTGAAAGAAGAGCCTAAGACTCCAAATTGCTGTAGGGAAGAGAAAAACAATAAGAAAGATTAGAAATATCTAATAGGGGAGATATTTCTAGTAGGTGAAATAGTGCATCAAGCAGACTTCTAAGCATGCCAAATCAAGGATGTAGCTTGTTCTTCTTCCATGAAGTAAAGGTAAATAGACAGCTGTGTAGACATCAGGAAAAACACTAGATGATCCAAACCCAGGAGAGGACATTTGAGATGAAATGACATGCCATAGTTAAGGCAGCCACCCTGATCCACATTGGTTCCTTGACATAACTGAAAATGCATTCAAGGCATTGAATGCACAACATGGGCCATTCTATGGAATAAAGTGCCAAGCCTTCTTGGCTACTATATATTGAATTCTATTATGTCATTTTAAGGGATATCTCTTTATTATCAAAATCAAAACTCAGCCCAAATTGAAAGGCATTACTGAGACTTTGAGCTCAGATTGTTCAACATATTTATTTGTTTGAATTAGAAAGCAAGGTACTTTTAGACTTTGTACTGTTATAGCTTGTATCATTTTAGGAGATTGTTTTTATGTCTGTTTCCTGAGTGTATTCTTGTTTATTCAAATTAACAAGCAGAGCTAGTGGAAGTGATAAGGAAGATGTCCTAAAGCCAGTTACTTTTAGACTTTATGCTGTTATAGCTATCTTCAATGTGTGTTTGTTTTCTATTCCTGTGTAAAGGACCTTGGGATGACTTTATGCCCTCATTGCCCTTCGTATTTCACTCTTGGGAAGTTGAGGTGGAGACTTTGTGCTACATCTCAGTCTGTTAGTTACTACACTCCCTATTACCAGTTACTTGTCACTACCTAAAAGAACTCTTATTGTCCCCTGCAAGATCACTTTTGAAAGAAGAGAAGTGCCTTCAGTGTCTTCACCAAGATTTTATCCTCTATTTGTGAACATCATCTCTAAGAAAAGAGAGATGGATGGTGTTATTCTACCTCTGAGTGATATTTTCTACTTATATATATAGTATATAGCACCTCATACTTATAGGGAGCCTCCCCTTGATGAGATGAGAGATTTGTCCCCAATTGATGTAGTAAACCTGCACACCTAGCTGACCAATCTCCCTATGCTATGGTTGAAGAGACCTATTTTGCTCGCCAATTAGATGGTCGACAGAATATTCACCCAATAGTTTTTGGTGACTCTGATGGGGATGAACATGCAGTCTAAAGCCTCAAGTTTTAGATTGAAACAATCCCTACCCTTATCCATTATAGACTCTGGCAACTCCATTCTTTGTCTTACCCATTATCATTATAGCCTTACCATCTCCCTCCACCCCCACCTCCACTAGGATAGAATGCACAATTTGAAGCCTCAAGCTTCAAGCTGAAGCAAGACCAGTCTTTTTCCATTTTTGTCTCACAATCTGACAACTCCATGCTATACCAGAAGCCAGAAAGCCCAAGGTGTTGTTGACCTTGTCTTTGAGTTGGTGTAGTATGGAAATTTTGATTTTTCCCATCCCTAACTTCAAGTTCAATAATCTAGGAGCATTCCTCCTACCCATACCAAGACACCAACACAAGGCAGAGCTTCCTTTTCTGCTGTTAGTAGAGCTTTGCCCATACACACTCCATCCAGATCTGTTATCCCTCTTTTTCATAATCCAATAATGGCTATTTAAGGCCCCTAGGGTAACTCATTTGGCCCACTTAATTTGACTCCACCCCTGCATGAACTCCCACACAGCTCAAGAAAAAATTTCCCCAAATTCTTTGGTGATGGGAGAGTTCACCCTGATGAACACATTGCAGCCTTCAACATAGCCTATGGTGTGATAGGCATGGAATTTGAGGATGTGGTAGTCAAGATTTTTATGAAAACCCTACAAGGTGCTACTGTAGACTAGTTCTACCATCTGCAAGCTAGGTCAGTGACTGACTGGGACATGCTCAAAGCTAAATTTGAAGCCAGGTTCAAGCCTACAGAAGATGCACATGATTTTCTGGCCTAGATCACATAGATGAAGAAAGAACCTCATGAACCTATGAGGGATTTCATAAATTTTTTTGACAAGTTGAGGAATTGAATCCCTACTATTACTTACCAACACTAAAAACCTCAAATGTTTCTTCATCAACTCATAACTACCTAAAGTGAGTTTTTTACTGAGACGTGCTGGCCACATAGACTTTGAGGCTACTCAAGACTTGGCTACTGAAGTTAAATATGACCTTATCTTGGCTAGGAAGATAAGGAGAGATCTAAATAGAGGTAAATCCTCTTCCTCTTTTGAATATTCACCTTCAGCCACCACTGATCCAATGGTGCAAAAGCTAGCAAATGAATTGCTAGCCCTTAGGAAAAAAATGGCACAAGGGATGTCATCTGCTCCTTCAGACATAGATGTACCAAGGAGGACATTTCTTAATCAGTCTTACCAAGGTAATGCTACCAGAAATTAGGGGCAAACAAATCATCTCCCTCCCCCTCAGAAGAATAATCTTGCCATTGAAGCACCTCCAACTAACTCAGTGATTGGATACCTTAAAGCTAAATCAAATTTCTCATTTCAGTCTGAATCAAACTTTGAAGATGATGCTAGTCTCTTCACTAAGGAAGAAGAAGAATTAGCTAGTGACTCTAACATTAGTTTCCTGAATTATCAAGATGAACCCAGAAGTGAAGGTAATGTAGCTGAGGGATCATATGATGTATTCACTCACTCCAAGAATCAATCAGCTCAGCCAATTGATAAGGAAAAAGTAGAGGGGTGACCTCAATCAACAGTTTTAATTGCTAAGTGGGGATCCACTCTTCCTTTCCAGCCAAAAGACCCAGTGATTTCAAGAAAGGTAAGTATCTCAAATACCCCTACGCCTTCTACTTCAAATTTGCAGTCTAGTCCTTCCCCTTCCAAAAATCAAAAGGATGAACTCACATCCTCTGCTCTTGGCTCATTCTAGACATTTGACATAATTGACCATATAAAGAAAACCAAAATTCAAATGTCTAAATTTGAATTTTTTTAGTCCCATCTCGAGCAATTAGATAAATTGGTTTAGTGTGTTAAGAATCAAAATGTCCCTATAGGACAAGCAATTCCCAAGAATGCACCCACTAAGAACAACCTTGTCATTACTCCTTCTGCTACTCCTGGTAAGATTGAACCTTTCTATGTCTCATTGCTGATAAATAGACATCAGTTGAACAATTGCATCATTGATTCCAGAGCCTCGAATAATGTTATGCCTGCCAAAGTGGTAGAATCTCTTGGTCTCACACTGACCAAGACATGTGGTAGATGCTTCTCCATGGATAAAAAGTAAGTACCTCTGCTGGGACAAATCAAGGATGCTTAATTTGCATTTGTAGCCTTTCCAGACAAAAGAATCAAGATGAATGTCTTGGTGGCTGACGTCCCAACTTCATATGGCATCCTTTTTGGATGAAACTTTTGCAAGGACATTGGAGGTGAATTGAGCATGGACCTATCCAAAGCAAGGATTCCAGTCAAAGGTGTTATGAAGAGGCTGCTCCTTGAGAAGGAAGTGAAATATGTGGTTACCTAGATCTTGACACCTGAAGCTCAAATTCAGTTTGAGTCTTCAGGCATGGGTAACTAATTTCTATTCACAGATGAAGTTCATGAGGCATCTGATGAAGTTCTTGTAGGTGACGACCTAAAAATGCATTTAGCTAGAACAACAAGAGAATTGGTGGAGTGTAATACCAATGTGGAAGGATCTCCACCTCTGAATGAAGAAGAATCCAAAGGAAAAGTAGTGTCTAACGAGGTATGGGTTCTTGAATTTAATGGCAGCTACTCCTCTACCATATCAGGAGCCAGGGTTGTGTTGATATCTCCTCAAGGAGATATTTTTCCTTCATCATTAAAGTTATAGTTTAGTAATACCAATAACATAGTTGAGTATAAATATTTATTTCTTGGATTGAAGGCTACTCAAGACAAAGGCATCAAACTCCTTCATGCCAAAGGAGATGCGAAACTGGTGGTTTGTCAGGTGAAAAAATTGTATCAAATCAAAAAAGAGAGATTGCACCACTACTGCAATCTAGTCTGGGACCAAATTGAAAGCTTTGATGCTTTCAACATCTCTGCCATTCTTAGAGAATTCAATGACCGGGCTGATGCACTAGCTATTTTAGCTACTCTCTTGGTCCCCCACCCAGACTTCAAAGGAAACAAGTACACTATTGAACTGGTCTTTAGACCAAGTGTGCCTAATAATGCCAATCATTGGCAAGAGTTTAATAATGACAACCAAATCATTGCCTTCCTAGAGCAAAAGGATAGCTTTGAACAATTGCATTTTGAAGGTAGTGAACCTCATAAGCTTAAACCAGCTCTTGAATCAAATACAGATGTGGGTGAAGAGTTCTTACAACTTAAAGGGAATAAGATTCCCAAAGGCCTAGTTTCTCTTGAGAAGCTATTTGATAAGCATGACAAATTCATCAAACAGTAGCGAATGGATTCATGCCCCTATTAGGAGTTTGATCAAGTAAATATGGGAACCAAGGGAGATCTCAAGATGGTTAATATTGGTAAATTTTGTACTCCTGAGGAGAGGTTTAAGTTCACTACTTTGCTCAACCAGTACATTGATGTCTTAGCTTACTCCTATGATGACTTGAAGTCACTCAGGGCTGATGAAATTCGACATGACATTCCTCTTAAGGCTGATTTGGCACCTTACAGGAAAAAATCGAGGTAGTATAACCTAAAGATATCAGGTACCATTTTATTTGAGATACAAAAAATGTTGAATGCTAAGATACTCTTTCCAATCCATCATTCCACATGGATTGTAAATATAGTGCCTGTAAGGAAGAAGAATGGAAAAATTCACCTCTATGTGGATTTTAGAAATTTAAATTAGTCATCCTTGAAGGACAACTATCCTTCGCCAATCATGGATCAAGTGCTTCAAGACAGTGATGGGTTCAGAGATGTTATCAATGCTAGATGGCTTCTCAGGATATAATCAAGTTGAAGTTGGTGAAATAGACCAGTACAAGACTGCTTTTACCACATCTTGGGGCACGTTTGCATATAGAAGGATGCCTTTTGGCTTGATAAATGCTGGCACAACCTTTTAGAGAGTAATGGACCTTACTTTCAAGGATGAGATGGGTAAGTTCATTGTATTTTATCTTGATGACTTGACTATCTTTTCTAAGCATCGCCTAGATCATGTACGCCACTTGCAACAAGTGCTGGAATGCTGTCACCAGAATGACATTTACTTAAACCCCAAGAAGTCAATTTTTGGAGTAATAGAGGGGAAAATCCTTAGACACATTGTATCTAAATGAGGGATAAAGATTGACTCAAACAGAGTCAAGTCTATCCAAGAGCTTACCTTGCCCGCAAGTAAGACTTTTGTTCACTCTTTCTTTGGAAAGGTGAATTTGTTATGAAGGTTCATCCCAGAGTTTGCTGAGAAGACTAGGCATATAGTAAACATGATGAAGGGAAAGGCCACATTCAGCTAGACTAAAGAAGGCAAGTTAGCATTTGAGGATATCAAGACTGCCATTGCCCACACCCTAATTCTAGTTTGTTCGGACTATAACAAAGTGTTCACCATATATAGTTATGCTTCTAAACATATGCTTGCATCAATTCTAGTTCAACAAAATAAAGAAGGCATGGAATCTCCCATTGCCTTTATGAGCTATCCTCTCAAAGCTCATGAGATGAAATACTCAAACATGGAGAAGCAAGCTTATGCAGTGGTAAAGGCAGTGAAGCATTTTCACTTTTACATCTTGAATTCACACACTACAGCCTTGGTTTTAGACACCACAGTTAAATCCATATTAACTTAGCAGGAGTTTGGGATGGAAAGAGGGAACTGGATTTATAAAATCTAGGAGTTTGATCTAGTCATCAAACTAACTAAGCTGGTACTGGGAAAAGGCCTCTGCCAATTGAATGCTGATAACAAGCCAGGAGGAATAGAGCATGAAGAATCAAAAGAAGAAGACATGCCAATAGTCCTCTTTGTCTCCACTATGAATGAATGGTATTCAGGTATTGCTCATTTCCTTACTTATGGTGAGTGTCCTACTCACCTATCTCATAAAGAAAGGAGGACTATCAAGTTGAAAGCTGCCAATTTTGTCCTCTGGGACAACAACCTATACAAGAGGAGCCTTGATGGAGTATTCCTTCACTACGTAGACAAAGAACAACATAACCAACTTCTGAAGTCTTTCCATAATTTGGCTTATGGAGGACATTTCTCTGCTCCTGTGACTACCCATAAGATTTTGTGAGCCAGGTATTATTGGCTGACTCTCTTTCAAGATGCATACAAGTGAGTAAGGAAATGTGAACTATGTCAGTAGTTTGTTGGGAGGCCCAAGCTAGCTACCCTACTTCTCAAGCTAGTGGTCGTAGAGGAGCCATTCTAACAATGGGGAATTGATTTTATTGGTGCTGTAAAGCCATCTTCAAGTGCTAGACATAACAATGTCCTCATAGCAACAGACTACTTCACCAAGTGGGTGGAAACAATTCCAACCAAGCATGCTACTTCAAAAGTAGTGTGTAATTTCCTCAAAGAGAACATTATTTCCAAGTTTGGGGTCCCAACCAAGATTGTCACTGACAATGTAGCTTGTTTCACTTCCTAAGAGATTACTCAGTTCTATTTTTACTATGGGATCACCCTCTCTCACTCTTCTGATTACTTTCCACAAGGGGATGGACAATCTGAATCAAACAACAAGAACTTGGTGACAATCATCAAGAAGCTGGTAGATGACAACCAAAGGACATGGCATAAAGCATTGGTTGATGCTCTATGGGAAAATAGAATTACACCAAAAAGGGAAATTGGTATCTCTCTTTTCCAACTTCTTTATGGAATCAATGCTGAGATACCAATCACCCTAGAATTGCCAGCATTGAAATTAGCTAAGGCAATTAAAGATCATACATATGAAAGCTCCATTGATAAGAGGATCATATGCTTGACTGAGCTAGATGAGCAGAGAACCATGGTGGTGGACTGAATTGTTGCCCATCAAGGTCTGGTGAAGAAGCTCCTCGACCAAAAAGCAAAGAACTGTGATATCTAGATTGGAGATGAAGTCCTCTTATGGGATAAGAGGAGAGAACCAAAGGGGATGCATGGGAAGTTTGATTCTCTTTAGAGAGGCCCTTTTACTATTCATCAGCTAAACAGTGAAAATAGTTTCCTATTGAAGTATCAAGATGGCACACCCTTTTCTCTGCCTCACAATGGGCAGCATCTAAAGCACTTCAACTCTTGAAGTATCAGATGAGTTCACCTATACATATGTACATTTGTATAGTCTTTGCTTCTACTTTGTGTCATTCATTTTTATTTTTTGGAGCCTTTATTTTTGGTTGCATGACTCCATAGCCCATTGGCATACTTCAAAGGCACTAGAGATTTTGGTTTCTACTCCCCTCAGCTGTTTCAAGTTTTCAACTGAAGGAAGTTCCCCAATTGGAGCCAACTGTTGTCCCTAAAAAATGTCACTCATTTTTGAGACAATATATGACTATTTTGGTCTTGCACAGACCAAAATCCTCTCTTCCCTTTTCAAAAATTGTTCTAAGCATTTAAGTTCTTCATTTTTCCAAGCTTTTCAAAAACTACAGACTCTACAGGTAGAGATTCTACGAACTCATTTCTACGGATTCCCCCAGTTCTATGAACTTGAATCTATGAACTTTGTAGGAAAGAAATAGGTTAAAATGATTCAAAGGAGGGCCCATAAGATTAGAAGCCATAGGCATCCAAAGGACCCTGAAGGGCAAGTTCCCTCTGGGAAAGATCAAACCTCGAAGAGCAGCAAAAGTTTCCACGTGTCCCTTATAAAGTCAAGCGAAAGCTGCCAAGTGTCATATGTCAAGACACAGTTTCTAGTAAGTTTAAAAGCAAAAAAATGCACCATGTGTCTCATTATACCTCTGTAGAGTACACCAAGTATCAACATTCATAGCTTCTTTCTTTGTTTTGTAAGGACTGTGGTGGGCCCCAGGTAAGTGGCTAAACTCAGCATAGTGCAATAAGTGTCCACACCCATGTTTTGAGTTTCTTATTAGCTTCAAATCTTCTTTCAATAAGCTTCTCTTAGAGTTCTATGGAGGGCACCAAGTGTCAATGGTAGAAGGTTTTAATATGCTTTTCTAGAAAGCAGTGGAAGTTGCCACGCATTCCTTGCAAAGCTTAGCGAAAGTTGACAAGTGTCAAATTCCATAGTTTCTTCCTTTTGTTTTGATATTAAGTAAGGACCATGGTGGGCCCCAAGTGAGTTGCTAAAATTAAGCGGAAGCTGCCAGATGTCATCTATCGAGACACATTATAATTTTTTTCTCAAAATAACAAAACTCACCACATGTCCCTTGTAAAATAAATGGAGCGTGACAAGTGTCATCATCTGCATGAATCCAAATGAGTCCCAAATGTTTCTACAGTGTTCCTAGGAGCTCGATGGAAGGTGCTACATGTCATCTTCTATAGGACTCTCAAAAGGTATCTAATGCTTCACGGAACATGCCACGTGTTGCGTAAAAACTCAGCAGAGTACGACAAGTTTCTTTGTTCACATTTCAAGTTTCTTATAAAACCTCTTTCAATAAGCTCCTCTCAGAGTTCCATAGAGGGTGCCACATGGAAACTATGGATAGTTGTAATATGTGTTTCTAAAAGGCAACAAAAGTCAACACTTGTCCTTTATAACCCAGCGAAAGCTGCCAAGTGTCCTTGCCTATTTTGTAACAGAACATACCATGTGTCAAAGACGCAGAGCCAAAGGAAATAAAGTCTGAAGGCCACCTGAAAGATCCCAAAGAGTAAATACCCTTGTGAAGGGAACTTGACACTTAAAAACGGACCATTTGAAAAGCCTGAAGGGACACCTTCCCTTCAGAGTGTTCCAAAGGCTTGATAAAGACACAAAAAGAAGATTTGAAAGACTTAGGTGAAAAAGAGCCTTCAAGGTTCATGGTTCATAATGGTTCAAGCAGCTGGCAACCTTTGACGGCCCTGTGGACATCAAATTTAGTGTAATGGAATACCCGTTAATATTTGAATACGACGTGGAATTTGAAAAATGAATCAAGCGACTGGCTGAAACAAGAGCCTAAGAGTCCAAATTGTTGCAGGGAAGAGAAAAACAATACAAAAGATCAAAAATATCTAACAGGGGAGTTATTTCCAGTAGGTGAAACAATGGATCAAGTAGACTTCTGAGCATGCCAAATCAAGGATGCATCCTATTCTTCTTCCATGAAGTAAAGGCAAATGGACAGCTGTGCAGACACCAGGAAAAGCACTAGATGATCTAGACTTAGGAGAGGACATTTGAGATGAAATGACATGCCATAGTTAAGGTAGCTGCCTTGATCTAGCATGGTTCCCTGACAGAATTGAAAATGCATTTAAGGCATTAAATGCACAGCATGGGCCATTTCATGGAACAAAGTGCCAAGCCTTCTTGGCTACTATATATTGAATTCTCTTATGTCATTTCAAGGGAGATCTCTTTATTATCAGAAGCAAAACTCTACCCAAATTGAAAGGCATTATTGAGACTTTGAGCTTAGATTGTTCATCATATATCTTTGTTTGAATCAGAAAGCAAGTTACTTTCAGACTTTGTGCTGTTATAGCTTGTATCATTCTAGGAGATTGTTCTTATGTATGTTTCTTGAGTGTATTCTTGTTTATTTAAATTAACAAGCAGAGCTAGTGGAAGTGATAAGGAAGATGTCTTGAAGCCAGTTACTTTCAAACTTTTTGATGTTATAGCTGTCTTCAGTGTGTGTTTGTTTTCTATTCCTATGTAAAGGACCTTGGGATGAATTTGTGCCCTCATTGCCCTTCGTATTTCACTCTTGGGAAATCGAGGTGGAGACTTTGTGTTGCATCTCAATTTGTTGGTTACTACACTCCCTATTACCAGTTACTTGTCACTACCTAAAAGAACTCCTGTTGTCCCCTGCAAGATCACTTCTGAAAGAAGAGAAGTGCCTTCAGTGTCTTCACTAGGATTTCTCCTTTGTTTGTGAACATCATCTCTAAAAAAAGAGAGATGGATGGTGTTATTCTACCCCTAAGTGTTATTTTCTACTTATAGATACAGTATATAGCACCTCATACTTATTGGGAACCTCCCCTTGATGAGATGAGAGATTTGTCCCCAGTTGATGTAGTAAACCTACACACCTATCCAACCAATCTCCCTATGCTGAGGTTGAAGAGACCTATTTTGCTTGCCAATTAGCTGGTCGACAATATATTCACCCAACAGACACCATTCATGATTATGAGAAGTGTGGTCTTCATAGGACCATGAAAAAAGCTAAAATTTTCTATTTTGATAACTTGTTTGGCAACCTACTCCTCACCACCAAGTGATTACAAGATGACATCCACAATTGGATTTGCTCAGCCAACTCCTGACACCTGATTGTTGACATCTTTAGGACCACCTACAAAGCATATTCTCTCCCATATTTCACATTTTCATATGATGTTGTGGTTGTGCAGACATGGACTGGTACTTTATAACTTTATGAGGTCCTATAAGATTGGGCTAAGAATCTAAATGCCAAGTGGGTGAGTTAGGAAGACATCAATGCATACATAGTCTTCAATTTTAAGGAGGAGGTCTTAGTGGGTATGATTTTACTAAATAGATTATTCAAGGCCTTAGACTACCTACATGTTAACAAATTATCAGTACCCCTGCTCCACATTATTCTCACTGGCTATAAGGTCCCAGACATGAGGGCCTTATCAAATTCAACTTGGTTAATGACATAACAGATGCTCAAGTAGATGATAAATTCTATATGATGAGTTATCTCATAGATACAGTCTATGGGATGATTAACTTCAAGCCATATGCTTTTATTGCATGGGTTCTAAGGGGATTGGCAGTTTATGTAGTATTTTATAAGTTGTATGTTCAATAGTATAGGAACTATATTTAGGATATCTATGAGTACTTCTACCGGATGGTGTACAATGTGATCAATGGGGCCCTAATGCCACATTTATCATAGGAAATCAAAGACTCTCTTGTATCCATTAATTATTACTGGTAATTTTGAGAGGACACAATGATTCAAGTTATGGGCATTTCTCTAGTATCCCCTCTACCTACCATACTTCATCTCAGTTCACCTAGCAGAGTAAGAGATCACATACCAACTAGTGGAGGGTGATTTTGAATTTTGTATTAGCTACAAATAGATGGCATGTCCATTTCTCCCAATACCCATTTGGCATCATGTATACAAGGCCTTCCCTCCCCTCCAAAAATTGATAATAGGTCAGGATTCCTTTGTTAAAGAGATATCTAAACTTTGACATTGGGACCCAAAATGCATGATCAAGGATCATTTGGTGAGGTATTCGACTCAATTTAACATTAATTATAGGCACCATCTAGAGGATGATGATGAGTTATAATTAAATGTTGTAAATTACTAGGAGGTGCTAACCTGAATCATAAACCATAAGAAGAAGGAAAAGAAGGTCTATTTAGGGCCATTTTTAGCCCCTCATTCACCCATTTATTATGTGAAGGATGTCACCATAAATCCTCTTACAATTTACATAAATATTTTATAGGGCATTTTTTTGCCTTGTCCTTTATGAGCACCTACTCCTTATGCCCCAGCTCCACCTCCTCCTCTTTCAGTAGTGCCTTCTCCTTTTACCATGACCCCACCTCATCCTCCTCTAGTAGCTCAAGAAAATTTTCCCCACCTAAGCCAAACCTATGTATCTCAACTTTAAGTAACCCAAACATAGGTGGCTCAACCATTGATACCTTAACCCTAGGCTACACAAACCCTAAGGTTTAATGTCAGAAATAGCCCAAAGGTAGACCTAGAGTAAGGATATTAGCAAGCACTAATGCAAGTTTCTTCCCTCACTCTTACCACTTTCTAGGTTTCTCCCCTCACACTCATTTATTTTCAACTCACTTTCACAGTGCCACTTAGTTCCACACTCATTCCACTAGCTATTCAAGTGGTGCCTCATCTCTTTCCTACTATACCCCTTTCCTTGTTTACACATGTACTCTTGGCCTTGGTCCTCCCAATCATCCTCACTTATTCATTTCCCTCCACCCCATCCATTCCCCAACTTGGAACCTCCCCAATACCTCTATTAGGTATGCCTCAAATCTAAGTACTTATAGGGTTACTTCCTTTGGTAAGTGCATCTACAATCTTAAAGAGCACATATCAAGTGGTTTAAACCATCCCAATACCCCTTTCAATCATCCCAACACCTCCTTTGATAATTTATCAACCTCTATAATTAGACCTTATGTGTTAGGTTGTGGAGCTAAAAGCTTCACCAGGATGCAAACAAGAGAAGTTACGGAGGATGCAGAGTTGCGAGGAGTTGCAAAATCAGTTGCAGGGAAACTGGCATCGGTCTGATCAGTCGACGTCGGTCAGATCACAGTGAGGAAGCAACTGGCGTTAGTTACCAATTGACTAACATCGGTCATGGAGGAGCCGACGTCGGCAGCCTGTGTGAGAACAGGCAGTTTGCATGTTGATCCCAGAGAGTCTATTTTTGGACTGTTTGTTTGCATGTCAAAGGCTAGTCTTAGTCTTGAGTTGCATGTCTAATTATTGTAATTAAGGTAGTCTAATTATTGTAAGCATGAGATCTATATATGGACTCATGGGCTATATTGTAAAACTTATAGCTAGAGAGTAAGATAACAATAAGCTCCTTCAGATAGAGGAGAGCAATGGTGCGTTCCTCCTAGTGCCATAGTACCAAGGTGGGTACTGGTTTGGAGAATCAGCAGGGTTCTTTGTATGTGTATGATCTTGGTCAGCATGTGTGCATGACTTTCTATAAGAGATCTATAATGGTGAGTAAGGTCTAGTGATTTGCAGGTAGCAGCAAAGAGCAGGAGATCTACTTGGAGTACAGTTGTGTACTTGGTGTACTGGCAGCGTGTTACTGACTAGTTGGAGAGGTGAACATCAATTCTATATTGGATTTGATTGTTGGGACCAAGAGAGAGAGGGAAGAAGGTCTTGAGGTGTGGCAAACCTTTGAGGTGGAAGAAGAAGTGGCATCTTCTTTATTGTATATTCTTCTGTGTGATTATTAATACAATTGTGTATTGTCTCTCAATTCCTGTGTTGTTTCATATTTCTAGTTACTTATTGATTCTAGTTAAATTTCGTGTTTAGTTGCTAATACAAGAAGTAATCATATGTGCTCTAATTGGTGGAGCAAGATCCTGACTAAGTAGGCATCGGAGCATGTTTATTGTTCTAGGTTCTTGACAAGTGGTATCAGAGCTTTTGGTTGGGTTGACTAACAGGTGGTTCAGATCTGGTAGTGTTTTTTGATTACAGGTCACTCGTAGAGGTTTCAGATTGAGTGGGAGTATAGCAATGGTAGAAGAAAGTAAGCTATGAATGGAGAAACTGAATAGCATGAATGGTCTGATTGATGGAAAGAAAGAGCAGGTAAAAAGAGATTGTTGGTCGGTAGAAGATCAGCGTGTAGAAGCATATGTTGCAAGTAATGTTGCACAGGTTGCTCTGGATAAAGTAAAATCTTTGTTTATAGATTCTTTTGCATCTTTCCATGCAGCCTGAAATAGAGCATCTTTTCATGGGTATGTCTTTGGAGACTTTGGAGAGTTTTATTTAGGGGTTGGAGAGCCTTGTCAGATGATTGACGAAGGGGAAGTGAAGCTGAAATTGCAGACGGATGACACACAGTGGTTGAAATAAGTCATGCAGGTACCAGTCTTGGAGATGAGTCTAATTTCTTCAAGAAATTTGGGTGATGAGAGATGCACTATAACTCTCACAGTGGATGCACTTGAATTAGATGGTGGTAAGAAAGTAGGTATCCTTTATCTATCTACTTATATTACTGATTCACCTTTTGTTACAGAGATGTGGCTTCGTAGGCTTGGTCACATATGTAGAAGGAGAATGCAAGTTTTGAAGCGAAAGTCAGATGTCTTTGACAAGCTAAAGAACTGGAAAGCCTTGGTGTTCATGGAGGAGATGATGGATAGAGATCAAGTGACGGAACTGAATTATTCTGAGCAGAGCTATGTTGATTTGAACAGGGTTTTGATCCATGGAGAGCTCGAGGGTAAAAAGTTATCACTCACAGATGAACATAGGTACCGGCATCGGTCAGATAGTAACTGACATCGACAGCAGGAAGACCGATGTCGGTAATGAAGGAATCGATGTCAATAGAAAGGATACCGACGTCGGCTAGGGAAACGACATCGGTAGTCAGGGTCAGTACAGGGAGCCGACATTGGTCGGGAGTAGACTGGGAGATGGCTGAGATCGGTCACTGGTACGAATGGTGGGCAGACAGCAAGCTGTCAACAAGTCTCAAATGCTCATGTCGAGGTCAGAAAGGGTAAGTGAACCTCATATTCATTGTTCACCTTCTTTATATTGCTTATTGATGGTCAAGAACCAAGAAGATGCGAAGAGGCAATGCAGGTAGAATCCAGATATAGTGGGAGCTTGGCATGGATGAGGAGTGTGAGTCCTTGGAGAAGAACCAAATAGGTATTTGTTGGTAGAGTTGTCAGCTGGAAGTAAGCACTGAGAGACAGAATGGATTCTCAAGTAAAGAAGAGAGTGGATGGATACGTGAGATGGAAGGCCAAGGCATATGGTCTTGAAGAAGCTGTAGGACAGTGGTACAGGTTTTGATAGGTGGATGACTAAGCATGGCTTCAGTCAATGTCAGTGTAACTATTGTGTTTTTGTCTTACCAGGTGGATGATGAGTCACGACATTATCCAGTTATTGTATGTGAATGGTATATTAGTTATAGGTTCTGAGATACAGGGTTTTGCTGAGCTAAGGGTAAGGTTAGTTCAGAGGTATGTCAAGAAGAATTTAGAGCAACAAAATTCTTTGGCATAAGAGACATGGAGATTTTATCTCCAGTGGGAGCTGGTGTGAGGACGGTGTTGGTGGGGTTCATGATGCAGGATGCAGAATCAGAAAGCACACCAAGGGCTGGACAGTTCAAGCTTAGCTTGAAATAGGGTTTGAAATCACATGAGGTCTAGTGTAGACCTGAGTTTTCCCAAGCAGTGGGGGTTGTCAAAAAGTATAGAGCCAATTCAAGGAAGGAGTACTGGAGGGCAGTTCAGTGGGATCAACAACAGGGATTCTTGTTATGTAGGGTCAAGGTCTTCACTACATGGATGTGTAGGTTCAGATGTGGCAGGTTACTTGAATGACAGGTATAGCATCACAGGTTGTGTGGTGGTTGATCTTTAGGATTGATCTTGAAGAGGGATACAAGCCAGGGAATAATTTAGTTGGTGTATAGGTACAGGTACATGTGCAACTGTTTATCTCCAAGTGGGAGATTGTTAGGTTATGGAGCTAAAAGCTTCACTAGGATGCAAACAGGAGAAGTTACGGAGGATGCAGAGTTGTGAGGAGTTGCAGAATCAGTTGCAGGGAAACCGGCATTGGTCTGATCAACCGACGTCGGTCAGATGGCAGTGAGGAAGCAACCGGTGTCGGTCACCAGTCGGCTGACATCGGTCATGGAGGAGCCGACGTCGGCAGCCTGTGCGAGAATAGGAAGTTTGCATGTTGATCCCAGAGAGTCTATTTTTGGACTATTTGTTTGCATGTCAAAGGCTAGTCTTAGTCTTGAGTTATGTGTCTAATTATTGTAATTAAGGTAGTCTAATTATTGTAAGCATGAGATCTATATATGGACTCATGGGCTGTATTGTAAAACTTGTAGCTAGAGAGTAAGAGATCAATAAGCTCCTTCAGATAGAGGAGAGCAATGGTGCATTCCTCCTAGTGCCACAGTACCAAGGTGGGTACTGGTTTGGAGAATCAGTAGGGTTCTTCATATGTGTATGATCTTGGTCAGCATGTGTGCATGACTTTCTATAGGAGATCTACAATGGTGAGTAAGGTCTAGTGATTTGCAGGTAGCAGCAGAGAGTAGGAGATCTACTTGGAGTACGGTTGTGTACTTGGTGTACTGGCAGTGTGTTACTAACTGGTTGGAGAGGTGAACATCAATTCTGTATTGGAGTTGATTGTTGGGACCAAGAGAGAGAGGGAAGAAGGTCTTGAGGTGTGGCGAACCTTTGAGGTGGAAGAAGTGGCATCTTCTTTATTGTATATTCTTCTATTTGATTATTAATACAATTGTGTATTATCTCTCAATTCCTGTGTTGTTTCATATTTCTAGTTACTTATTGATTCTGGTTAAATTCCATGTTTAGTTGCTAATACAAGAAGTAATCATATGTGCTCTAATTGGTGGAGCAAGATCCTGACTAAGTAGGCATCAGAGCATGTTTATTGTTCTAGGTTCCTGACATTATGGATCCTACTATCTCTACGAGTCCTACCACATCATTCAATGTTGACCTAGGTAAAAGAGCCAAGAAGAAGTAAAAGGTGACTCATCTTCAAGTTTTAATCCAAATACCTTCTACCCCAACCATGATAATTCCATCCATTACTCCTCGACCCCCTATTTATATTAGCCTTGGTGCCTAGTGATTTGGTTTCAACCAACCAATATCTTCCCTTCTAATGAATACCCCTCTTTGAGGAGTTATTACCCCTCAGATGGGCATAACCCAAGATCACTGGTGGGCATAGATGTACCCATGGGCTTCCCCATTCATCCTTACTCCCTTTTCTACCATGTCCCCTCCTCTTCAACTAATTTCCTCATTCACACCTTCCACTTCCTCCATCTCCCCTCCACCTCATCTTCTGCCCATCACTTCCATCTCTACCACTCCTAAAATGCCTCCTAGAACCTAAGGGATGATCTCAATGTCATAATCATTAAATATGATGATCCAAGGTAACCCAGACATGCTATAGAGTTTTTATTTCAACATAAGGAGAATGAAAAGGACCCTCATGCATAAATTCATCCAAGAGGGGAACCTGGTGGTCTAGTAGATCCAACATGATTTATGCTCCCTAACCAAAGTGAGGACCTCCACTAGGGAGGAAAAGGTGGTTGAGGACCCACTCTCCATTCTTCATGTGACCCGCAACATGTCAAAGAATCTCCTCAAGGATATCCAAAATCAAGTTTAGATCCTTGAGTCCCAGGTAAAGATTTTCTTCCCCACTGGGCTAATTGGGTAGGTCAAGTATGCCCTCTTACTACTCTTATCAGTTTTGGGAAAGTTGGTGTAAATTATGGTGAAGACCAAAGTGTTCATTCAATAAACTCAGGATTATTTAGAGAGTATTAGGAATATTGATGAGAAATGAAAGGAGCTCTTGGTGGTAGTCAATAAAGGCATGTTCTTAGAGTTGAAATTAATACCCACCTCAAACTTAAGGTTGTATCAAATGTATCCTAGGAACATGAAAATGGCTATAGAGGAGTGGCTAGTTGTATCTCAAATTGTGACAAGACCCTTGGAAGATGGTAGGAAAAATATATTGTCATACTTCAAGTAAGTCAATATCTCCATGTTATTCCACCTAGATGGCACCCTACAAGACAAGGGAGAGTTTATAATCCACCTAGGTCATTTTGACCAGGTCATGAGGAAGAAGGTCACTAAGTCAAATAAATAAGTAGCCTAGATAGCTCTTGAGCTTTCAATACAGTCCATGGTGACTATCAACCAAGTGTCTAAGGTTTAGGTGTCGATAGAGGCTCCCTTTATGTGTACTAGAGACTGATGACCTAGGCTAAGATAATATTTAGAGAACCCTTAATGAACCTTGCTAAGTTAGATCGATAGTTTGACCTTATGGTAACCACGTTGGAAGCTAGGGATGTAAGGTCAAAGCAACTAGGAGTTGGATCCTCTTAACCACTATCATATATCAATTGAATGGTTCCCCATATATATATTTGATAGCTTCGGGGGATTTTATTTTATTTTTTGAATTATATGGTTTTAACTACTAGGGGTGGCCATCATGGTCCAAGATGTGAATCTCACAGTATTTGGAGGTGAATCTCATCCTTATCTATAAAAGACATAGCCATATTGTAATTAAAGGGTCGACTAAATTTTGCTTGAAAGTGCTATTAGATTTAAGCTAGGATTTCACTTGCTTTCTCATTTACCCCTTCAAAATGTAAAAGTTATCCATGATTTATATTGTTGTAATGACACTTCTCTTTTAATGAATACAATTTAAATTATTTGTGAATTTTTTATTCTGTTTCAAATTATCTTTCATCTCCATTTTGAATGATTTTTAATGTTAGATTAATCAGACTAACACCTTAACATTAAATATATGCTAAAGTTATAATGTGCTTATCTATTTTAATCTATTTTTGAACTCTTTCTTTTCTCTTTGCATAGTACTAATAATTTGTGTGCTACTTTACAAGTTACCTTGGAGGTTTATATGTGATCAACTATAAAATTCTATTATTGATAATTAGTGAGGCTTCATAGTTGAAGCATGCTCCCCTATTTCCTCAAACTCTTCCCATTGTGTATTCTTGGAGGTAAAATTTTTGGTGAAACTCATTCCATAGTGGTATAAATGTGGAAAGGGTACTTAGTTTGATGGTCAAGATGTTGATTTCATTCTAAATTTAGAGTCACTCTTTCTTTCTTTGCTCTCCCCTCTCTTTTTATGTTTATTTTTAAATATCAAACTACCCTTTCCCCTTGTGTTTAGAAAATAAAGGAGCATAACATATGAGCATCAATAGCAACTTTGGACAATTAGACCTTTATCCAAGAATCATGTATTGATCTTCTAATGGTAGCACTATATCTCTTGGATATTATTTCATGTAGAATCCATAGTGAAGTCAAATACCCACAACTGTGCCTTGAGATGATACCAAATAAATCCCAAAATAGAGGACAAAAATCCATCATTGTTTCCATCTTCCTCTTTGGGAATACCCAATCTCATGGGTATTTTGGAACCAAATTTTGGACCAAATAATAGTACCATCTTAGATTATATATTTTATAGCTTTCAACTTGAGTGTCCATCTCAACTTATTTGATATCAAGATGAGATGTACATTCTCTATATGTCAAAAATAAAGAAATATCTACAAAACATTCATTAGTAGAATCTATAAAAGGATAAAGGGAAGCTCCTCTTCATTTTGATCATCATTATTTGTTGAAGAGATTATCTAATAATCTTTATGTTCTTATATAATCTAACATAATCCTTTTCCTCTAACCAATTTTATGGGATTGATGTCAAGCTAGTATTCGTGTACCTGGGTTATCTAGTTATCTCTCTTAGATCATGGCTCCTATTGAGTCAAAATAAACTTGACTATTGTACTTTGCACCATTACAATAGAATGTGAATGTAAAATACAATACCTAAATTGTTTGATGGATTTCACAATTGCATATACATGTTTATCTTCTGGAGAATATTTCAATTCATTGTCTTTCATGTTACAACTCATGAAAGCAATGAGAGATTCAATACCTTCATCATTTTTCTAAACTAGTATAGTTAAGAGAGTATGTTTTGAGGATAATAATAGATGATGAACTCCTTTTTAAAAAATTTAAAAACCAAAGTTAGTGCACGAGCAATAGAAACTTTTATTTTCTTGAATGCATCTTTTCCATCATTATTCAATTTGAATAAGGGTTTCCCTTTCATAATATCAGTAATATATCTAGTGAGTTCTACAAAATCAGGAACAAATCTTCTTAAAAAATTCACTTTCCCATAGAATGAATGTACACCTACTTTACTAGTTGGCAAAGACAATTTATGAATTTCTTTTACTCTTTATAGATCAATATTGATTCCTTATTTGGATATAATTGGCTTGAGAATTTTCCCTTTAGTCATCAAAAACAAAAAAATTAGGGTTAAGAGAAATACCATGTAGTCAACATTTTTAAAACACTTTCTCAAGGTGTTCATAAATAACTTCTCTCATTATCATCTAAGTACACTAATTTTATCTTGTTTTTTATATCCTTGAATGTGAGATCCATGTGCCTATGGAATGTATCTCCTACATTGATTAAGCTGAATGGCATTCATCTATATGAAAAAGTGCCCCATGGAGTCATGAAAGTTATCTTGTGTTGAACTTCTCTTTTAACCTCAATCTAATTGTAACCTTAAAAACCATCTAACATTGAGAGCATTTATGAACCATAACTACCTAAAGAACTTGATCCATAATAGGTAATGGATAATTGTCTTTGAGAGAAGCCTAATTCAAATTCTTGAAGTCTATGCAAATATTGATTTCTCCATTATTTTTATGAATTAGGACTATATTAGGAATCCAAGTTGAATGAGTAATGGGGAAAATAATCCATGCATTTAACATTTTTTGAATCTCTACAAAAATTGTTCATGTAATATTTAGATTATATGATCTTTGCTTGTACTTGAATGGTCTAACATCGGTTAGAGAGGAAATATGTGTTGTATTCATTTTGGATGAAAATACTTAAGATCTTATTATGGATATGCAAGAATGTTAATGTATTTTTTAATCAAGTGGATGAATTTTCTCTTTTCTTCTGGTGAACAAATTTTTTTAATGTTAACTAGCATGGATTGCTCTTCAGAGCCTATGTTCACTTTCTCACAGTTTGTTGAATCAAGAGAATATTTATACATCTTATTTTTGATGAACCTATCATGTTTGTCAAAACTTTATTCCAATGAAACCAAGCCTTTAGGAATCTTATTACCTTTTAGTTTTATTAACCCTTTTTCATCTTGTTCTTCAACAATGCCTTCTTTTTGAGTTTGAGAAGAAGATTCTATGTATGATGAATTAATACCTTCGAAGTACATATTTTTAAAAATATCAAATTTTAAAGAAATAAAATGATTTGTTGATCATCATTAAATACCTACCAATTCTATGAATTATTTAGTACATTGGGTCGATACATGGGTTCAATTATGTATTTGTCTTTACCAACTTATGAGTAAGGAATAACTAATGAAAATGATACTGTAAAGGTGTCTAATTTGGATTTATTTTCTATTGAGATAACATGAATATAAAATGCTTCAATTTTTTTAATATTATCCCAAAAAAAATTCCTATACTGCCTCAAGCAGTCATTTTTCACCTGATATTGGCCCTTGATCTATTTTACAACCAATTCCACATCACCTATTACTTTAAAATTTTAAATTCTCATTTATTTTGTAGAATATAACACTAAAAAGAGTGTTTCATAATCTATAATATTATTAGTAAATTTAAACTACAACTTGTAATAGAAAGGAAATGTTTCCTTGTTCAGGGATATCAGAACAATTCATGCACTAGATCTTATTAAAGAACAACTGCCATCAAATTCTAACATTTTATAATTCATTAGGATTGGTTTTCATTATTTTTGACATATCTAAATCTTTTTGTGACATCAAAAAATAATTACCTATGCCTACATCTTCGTACAATACATCACCTCTAGGGTACTTTTCTCACTATGTACTTTGTTTTCAATTTTGGTTCAAGGCATTGTTTTAATCATTTGACTAGAATCATTACTTGTGACAAAGCTAATTTAATTTCACCACCAAGTTCATTATATAATTTTATCCTTAAGAGAATACTTTAGGTTGTTTGGATATCAACTACTAGGATATTGATCTTGATCCTTTTATAAGGAAAAGATGTAAGGGAAACTTGGGCATCTTTGATTTGGAAAACAAGTGGAACTTGTTTTACTTACATTTATTAACAACAAATAAATGTCTTTGTATAGGTTCAACCAAGGGTATGAGAAAATTTGATAGGTATTATGATATATGAGGCTCTTATGTCAGTGATGTAATTGCTAACTTTAGATCCTTTAAGAAATAAGTAAATGTAAAAAGCATCAACTTAATCGTATTTGGAAGTTACTTCAGCCATGGAGTTTAATGGATTAGAATAAAGTGAGGTGGCTAATATTACCTTGACATTGGCCCTATTTTGAGTGGGATGTTTTCCTTTGATAAGTTCTACTAGTCTATCTACTTGATCTGAATATGGTCTCAAATATTTAGCATGTGAAATTTAAATATAAATTTTATTGACATGTTCAATTATATCAAAAGCAAGTAAACTAGTAGAAGAAGAGCATGTTACAGGTTGAAACACATAAACACTACTATTGACAGGAGCATTTTTTGGATAACTAGTAATAGCATTTAGGGAGGCCACCTAATTTAGCTATTGATTGTTTTCCTTTCATATGAATAGGAGGTGGTGTTCCTCGTAAAAGAATAACTTTCATAGATTCATCTTTCCTATAATTTTGTTTTTTTTTATAATTTTGAGATCTTATGAAGACTGTAAATGACTGATTGTTCATGTCTCCAAAATTATCCTCATAATCATCTTTATAAAAATTATATTCCATGAATGCATTTATGGAGTTACCACCAAGTTCTTTAATTTCACATTCTCAAAAATCTATATTTTTTGATTCATTTGCATCTTCAATCTCTTCATACCCAAATATTTATTTTGTTTCCAAAATGACATTTATAGGTGAATTTGTATTTTTTTGATAAGGATCTTATGATACAAGATTTTACTGAAGAGTTTACAATTGATAATGATTTCCATGAAAAATCATATAGTTTTTTCTTAGGATGTCTTGATAAGGAAAAGTGATGGTTTTCTAAAGAATTTACTTCTTTAAAACTATTATATCATTAGCCAAATTTTACAAAAGTTGTTAAGTTTAATATTGACCTAAATTATATATTTTACCTTTAGATGATTTTTTCTTTAGCTTTCTATCCATTATCATATTATTTTTGACATCAATGACTAATGTTTGAGTTGTAGTCAGATCAACTACTTTGGCCCTTCTCAATTAATAAATTACTTCTATCAATTGAGAATTGATAAAGAATCACATTTTATTCTTATATGTTGGCTTGGCAATTACTGATATTTAATGTAGTAGTTTATTGAATCTAAGTATGAAATATCTCATGGGCTTGTATGCTTCTTTCTTCATCTAAATGAAAAGCCAATAATGCACGTGTATCTTCTAGTTATTTTTAAATTTGGTTTTCATATCATTCTAATTGGTTATGGATATTGGAGGAAGATGTTAAAACCAACATGTTGCTCCATTTTAGAGAGTTTCAATTAATAGTCTCATTGTAATATCCTCATATTTAAACCACATAATTCCACATACTCAAATAAAGTATAAATATGTTCATCTAGATGATGTTTACCATCACCTAAAAAATTTATAAAATTATTATATGACCCTCTCAAAAGTTCAAGCAAGTAAGTATATTACCCCAAGTTAAATCCATGGTTTGAAAGACTGCCTGTAGTGGTATAACAACACCTAGTAAGACAAGAGCTTTACTGATGATTATTCTTCATTGTAACTATTTACATTTTTTAGGGGTTATTAGAATCCTCTTGAAATTTATAAAAAAGGTAAATTTAACCTTTTGATTTACCATCCCTAAAGAATCATTTTTATACCAATTTGTGTTGTTGATGAGGAACTAGTCTGAATTAAAGAATCCTTTGAGATGGTATTCTTTGTTGAACTCTATGTGTAACTAGTACTTCAACACTTTGTGTCAAAATAATGTGATCTTCTTCTTATTATTCTAATATTTTAATAAATCTAAAAAAATGTACAGAACTATTTCTATTATCCCACATAAATGTACTCAAATATAATAGAATGTCTTATTGATTATGACTTAACTAATCAATATTATTATGAAGGAATGGTTCTTAGAATGCTTGAATTATCATCAGAATAAATTATTATTGTGGAAAGTCTTTGAACAACTATATTAGTTGTTCTTCATGCTTTTCTTCTTGCTTGCCTTATTGAAATAGTCTCAATGTTTCTTTTGGAAATAACAACATGATCTTATTCTATATTTATCACTATAGTGACAATATTGAATTGAATGTAATTTGTTTTATTATCCCAAGATAATTTTTGAAGACTTGAATTAATGTCTTCATCTGTAGATTCTATCTAATTCAAACCAAGTTGATGATCAAGATTTTGAATGGCTAAAATGGTCATGAATAGAATATATTGATCTCAAGCTACTTGTCGAGCTCTTTGGGCTTCTTTACATGTAATAAATCTTTCTATTATTTTTGCAATATGTAATTCTTGATTTAAAATTACTAGAATGATTTGAAAATGAGTTATAAAAACTTCATTAGAGACCCAAGCCAATTGTATGATATGTGAAATGATGTCCAATTATGTAGACTAATCCAAATCTAGTTCATATTGATAGAGTTGTCCTTGAGTTAATGACAAAGTCATATGGACTAGTATCTCAAAATGTGGGTTGCATGAATGTTGCAAAAATGTGCCCCACAGTGGGTGTTAATAATTGTTTGCATAGAAATACATTGAAAGAGAAAATTGGTGTTTTTAAATCAACAATCTCAGGATAAAGTCCCTATCTTATTAGCAAACATAACTACCTTTATAGAAAACCAACAAGGCTACTAAAAAGAAAACTATTTACAATAAAAATGGGTTTCTTCATGGGGGGTTTGTATTTTTAACCCTAAAATACTAAGGGTGGTAGAAAGGAATTAAAATAAGGGAGAAATGAAGAAGATATGTTTGTATAGAGGTATACAGATGATAATTCTAGTGAGCCAAACCTAGAAACAAACTATAAATATCATAGAGGAGGATGGTTTTACTGAAGAGGAAGTATTTATCATTCAATTGGTTAGGAAAGGCATCTATGTATTCACACGAACACATGACATACACCAAAATAATTATTTATAATTGAAAATATAAATATTCAACTATTTTATATTTCTTTGTAAAAATAAATAAACTTATTGATTTTACCCCACCAAGATTTCACTATTGTAGAAATTACAAGTGTATATTAAAAAAAAATGCTACAATGGAATATATATATATATATATTGACTACTTAAATATAATTTTAGTAATCATTCAAAAGAAAAGAATTGAATACATATAAATTCACACACATACACTATCCAAGAAGTGATTTTAAATGCAAAGTTTGCAAAATTCCTCCTTGCATTGATTTTTGTTGAGCTGCAAATACAATCTCCTCTTTCAGTAGTTTCCTAGAAAATTTTAACTATCAAGAACCCTTTCAAATGAGCCTTTAACTCATATTTATAAGTTAAAATGGGTGGTTACACTACATAACCACCTTTTTTTCCTTTTAGAGACTTGTAAAAATACAATAGCAAATTTGCATAACTTGCAAAAACACATTAGAAAATTTTCATGACTTGAAATTTACAATGTGAAAAATACTCATTACAAAATTGTGCAAATATATATTTACAAGAATGATACAAAATCATAAGGGCAGTAAACAAGTCAAAATCTAATGAAGAGTTATTCTTGTTCACCTTCACTGAACAATCTAAATATTTTCATCTTCTGATTGTAGCCTTTTTTTATATTCACCAAAGTATTTTAGGTTTCACATACTTTATCTTCATCTAGGCCATCTGAATATGTATAGGCTATCTTTGAATCATAATATAGATTTGATATTTTATGTGTTCCTTGCAACCTTTTAAGCATTGCATTAAGACTATCTATATTTATCTAATATTTGATCAACATTTGAATTGATTCATAATTGAAATCAAACTTAGGAGTTATTATATCATCGATATTCTTCTTGAATTGATTAACAATGGTCTCTTTAGGGACTAGTTTCCCTTTATCATCAGTGAGTGTGCATTTCAATTTTTATATTTATCCCAATATTTCAAGGAAAGCATCACCTCCCACTGATTTAGAGTCATTAAATTTATTGATATTTTCTTTGACAATGTGAATCCTAAATTGAGAAGATCCTATAAATTTAGTGACATCCACCACTTATTTTTGAATGACCTTTTCTTTAGTGAGGTCATTTATATCAACATATTCTAGAAATTTGATATTTAGAGGCACTGACACTATCTTTGTCCCTTTTTTTTCTAGAAGAATTTTTACGTTTGTATACCTGTTTCCCTTATTATATGTGATTGTCTTCAATACAATTTTAGATTTATTTATTTTTTGGGAAGGTAGGGTTGCTAAAGTATTGAAATAAATTTCTTCAAGATCAACAATTTTTTTTCTCTTTTTCACCACCGCATCTAACTAATTAGGAATTTCAGCATTAGAAAGAGTTTTTGTACTTGAGTAGAATCAAGTTTTGTTCGAATCTCAAGAGAAGTAAGAATAGTTTATGAGGGTTGAACTTCTTCTAATACTATCTCATATTTTTCTTTTTATATTATATCAATTGGAGTTTTGGGTGAAGATTCAAGAATCAATTCAGAATCTTGTTGAGGAGGTAAGGATAAATAACTATTAATTTGAGTGGAATATGGAAACAATAATGAAGAATCAGTTGCAAGAAACTATTGAGTGGTATTTACTACCAATGTCTAAGATTGAACAAGACTATCAGGAGGTACATAATCATAATTAGGAATGCTAGGAGAACAATAAGATTTTTCTCATAACCTTTTTATTTTTAGCTTGAGAGGCCTATGAATTGGAGTATCATCCTTAATAGTCTAAGCTTCAGTATATTCTTCTATCTTTGTAGTATATTTACTTTCACTCATTGTTTGTGATGTTCCAGCTTTGGATTATTGTTGCTTATGAAATATTCCTAATTTAGTCTCTATTATTGGTGGAAAAAATCCTAATTTATCAACATTGAATTTTTTATTTTTCAACCATATCAATGTTCTATCAAACACACTTTGAGTTTTACTTATAAGAGAATTTGATTCCTTCTTTCTCTAATCAACCTTAGGGAGTGGTTTTGATTCATTTTTCTCTTTTTGGAAAGTAGGATCCAATGTGTCTTCATCATCTAATATCTTCTTTCAGACTTTCATAATACTAAATGCATTGACCTATTTGATTGTGAATTATGAGCAATCCCTGATTCTCACATCTGTTTCATCTTACAATCCAACCAATAATACTCAAAATGAGACACATGTTGATATAAAGAACCAAGAATTCTTGTCACTAAACCTCTTAGGTCAAATGAAGGTTTACTTTCAAATGTCCTCGTATTAACACATGTTATTTCTTCCTCAATAAAATTTTCTTTAGCCAATTATGCACATGTATACCTACCTATAAAGATAGGAAACTTTACCCCAATTTTGTGTTTATTAGCCAAGAACTTGTGGGTTTTAGCTAATTGTCTCATGAATTCCATCAAAGCCCATTTATTATCAACATATCTAGGGATCATAGATAGGGATAACTCACATCCATAAATTCATAGATAACTGAAAGTGAGAAATTGTATAAATTAGGCCCCCCATTTAGTAATCCTTGTCAATGCCTCTATAGATATCCTCATGTTATTGGGATCTCATTCAAAAATTTGAATCACATATTGTAGGAATGTAACATTTACTCTTAGAAAGTAATGAACACTTTCTTATAGAGTTAGTTGAGGATAGAATTCATATATTTTTACAATTTTGATGTCTCCTACTTGACTCTATCCACTATAAAATCTTCTTAAGTTAATTGTATAGAAAAGATAAGAGGACATATATAATTTAGAGGTTTTGTTTAATTACATCAATTGATTATGGATTGAATGAGTGATGAGTTTATCCAATTGATATATTAATTATTTTGGTGAATAATCCATATATATCTATACATCTAAGTCTAGAAATTCCTTGCAGCTAATTAGCTAAAACTTTGTGTAAGAGTGTGATTATATCATTTACTTCATTCATAAATTGAAACCTCAAAATAATCTTTGGAAGTATTATTGTTGCATGTTTATGTTTTATCAACCATTGCTTATTTACCCATTTTGCACAAGAATTAGTGTTTTCCTCCCAAAATTGCTGAGTAGAAGCAAGAGTTAAATCAACAAAGGATTCTCTTTATAGAAATTGAAATAATTTATCAATATGTTCTAGTGCCAAACATACAACATATTTTCCTTTAGAATTAATAACCTATTTTTTATTACGATCATAATATTTAACTATAGTGAAGACTAATTTTAGACATTGTACTAAAGTTGTAAATGTAGGTGCCTATGTCAACCCACTGTCATGTATGCTTTGAGCACAATTTTTTTTGTGTACTATGTTGATTATGTTTAAAAAAAATTATATGTCAACATGTCCTAGGTCAGTATATGTTATGATTTCAACATTTGAGTCTGGTTTTGATGGAGGAACAACACCTTGAGAATGGTACTTCATATCTAATCCTTCTTCTCTTTGTGGGACCTTATTTGGAATACCCTTGATGGGAGTCCTAGATGTTGGAATTTAGGATAAAAAACCACATAATTGAAAAACTTACACTATAATAATCCTTATGAAGATGAAATTATGAAGGAATATAATCAAAAACCCTATTTTTGGAAAATTTACTCATGTGGGTGTCATAGTCTAGTAGGGTTGCCTATTGGGGTATCATACTCTAAGGGTGATGCTAGCACAAATTTTATGTGTCAAGGGTTGTAAAAGCACACCCATCAAGGCTTTTTGGTTATTATTACACACCTTATTGGGTCTATATTTTAATTTACACACATATGTATTTCTAATAAATCTACTAGCAAATGTGTCAAGGCCCAATAAGAATGCAGGTAGAGGGGCTAGAATCCAGTGGGTTTGAAAATAGAGGAGTCATGATCTAGAGAAGATATGAGAAATGATGATGAATTTTAGGGAGGTTTCCTATAAATAAATTAGGTTTTAGAGATATTTTGAGCAAAAATTGAGGTTTTTTTAAGGATTTTTAACTTCAACAAAACCCAAAAATAGATTTCAAAATAATATGTAGACAATAATATATATATAATTTTATTTGTAAAAGAGGATAGGAAAAGATCAAGTTCACCTACCTATTCTAAAAGTGTGAACCCTAGTCACTGGTTGATAAGATTCTAGACTTGACAAAGTTTGCAATGCATCAATGGCAGCAATGTAGATACAAATAAGATGCAAAGGAGGAAGGAAAAAATTGGCAATAGGATGTGAATAAAGATAAAAATGGATTTTTTAAACCAAAATTTGAACATATTGACACATGTAGAGGGGTCAGTACCATTAATGGCTAAAATTCTAGGGCTTACTTTTGGACAAGTCAAGATCCACTTGGTGTGTATGTAAATAGGTTAGAATCCATGATTTATGTTGGTAGATAAATCAAGCATTGGGAATTTTTTTAGAACTAGCACCAAACTCCATGAATTATGTTAGTAGAGGCATCAGACTCTGTGGGTATTACTAACACACTTATCAGGTCTTGATAAGTTTGCTAACATGCCTATCGAGTTTTGATGAGGGTGTAAGCAAGCTACTCAGAGTTCAATTAGATGCTTAGTTTTTTTTGGAATTTTTGAAAAATAAAAACATAAGGACTTAGAAAAAATTCAATTTTTTTACATAATTTAACCTTGTGAAAATGAATTTTCTCAAAAGTAGGAATTTTAAACTTGACCAACTTGACCTTAACCGTCTTTGACTTATTTTGACTTTTTGACCATTGCTCAAAAATAAGTCCAACATAAACAATAGGTTTTATTTAAGGAGGTAATTATACCAATTCCCAAGTCTAATTTTTATCAGACTCCATTTCTTCCTCTATAGCATTATTCCAAGATTTAGTTTATTTTGAGGCCAAACCTTCCTTTACAATCATGGGGTCTTCATCAGTAATATACAAAATTGATAAAATAAATGTAAAACAAAAAATAGGACTATATTTATGATGGGATATTATCACCCGATATAATCTTCTCAAGATTGGAGTTTTTTTTATTTTGTACCTTTTGGTTACTCATCCTTAGATTCTTCCAAATCTTCTTCTTGCAACTCCTATTATGTTTCATCTTTTGTAGTTGCTTCAATTTCAAACACTTCTTCTCCCTCTCCTTCTTCAAAATAAATATGTAGAGGTTCATTCATGTTTTGGAACCCCTTTTATCTCTTTCAAGATAACATTATGATTGTAAATAATTTTCTTCATTTCAGGATGTCATAGCTTATATCCCTTTATACCAGTACCATATCCAATAAAGATACACTTTGATGATTTTATATCCAACTTAGTCCTTTTTCTTTTAGAATATACATATAATCATCACAACCAAAAACTCTTAAGTTTTAGAGAGATTTTCTTACTAGTCTATACTTTTTGTGGAGTTTTATTAACCAAGGTTGATGTGGGTGATCTATTCATCAAATAACAAGCAACCATGAATTCTTATACTCAAGACACTAAGCATGATTCTCACCTTGTCCATCAGAGTCCTATTCATTCTTTATACAAATATATTATAATAAGGTGTATATGGAATTGTCTTTTGTCTTTATATTCCATAGTCTTTAAAGAACTGTTGGAAAACATTGCACCAATATTCTCTACCATTGTCACTATTTAAGACCTTAATCTTCTTCTCTAATTAGTTTTCAACAAGAGCCTTAAACTTACTAAAAACCTTATATTTAACTTTGATACAAGAAACCCAAGTTTTTTCTCAAGTATTAATCTATAAAATAAATGTAATACAAAGATTTCCATAGTGATCGAACCTTCACAGGGCCAAACACATCACTACTCACTAAACTCAAAATCCTTTATAATCTTGTATCACTACTGGAAAACTTTAGTTGAATTTAATTACCAAATGCATAATGCTCATAAAAATCAAAGTCTAATGGGCAGTTAAAAATTCCTTTAGCCATACATTTCAGTTCTAATGCTCAAAGGTCTTTCTCTCTAATGTGTCTCATACTCTAATGCCATAACATTGTCTTTTCTACAGAAAATGTAGGATCTTGATCTAATCTATTTTTCACCTTAGGAACCACATAACTATTACATTCATCACTTAAAGTGTTTGCATCAATATTGAACAATATTACTATACAAACTCTTCTTGCCAGTACCATTGCTCCACAAACCATGTTTCAATGGTATTCATTAAATATCACCTGCACACCCATGTCATTCATTTTACTTATATATGTATGCATGCACAAAGTTATCAAATTAAATATAAAATCAAAATAACTTAAAATTCTTACACTAAGTAAGTGCACCTTGGATAAGAGTAAAGAGGGGAATAATATACCTTCACTTACAATGAAGGTGTCTCACATTATATCGATTTGCACATTTTTTATTATTAGAATCAAAGTGCTCAATAAACTAGGTGCAGGGATATAGGGAGTGTTTCCCTTTGTTAGATGCTTAATTTGCTTGATGTGTGATAGTATGATGAGAGGATTTGTTCTTAAAATTGATAGAACTTTGTTATGCCTTGAAGACTTATCATAATGAAGGAAGGATAGTTGGATATATAGGATTTTAAGAGTGATATAGACTGTTGATCTATATTCAATATCAATGGTGGATGATGAGTCTTATAAATCATTGAATGAGAAAGGATGGATACTAAATTTTAGGAGTTGAGTGTGTAAGAGGAGGTATGGGATTGATAAGAGTGTCTTATTTTCGCTGAGATGTGATGAGATTGTATGGGGATTTATTTGATATTGACTTAGGAATTGGGATGATATGCCTTGGAATTAGAAAAGATGGATGATGTGGATTTTGGTACTGTGATGTGATAAAAACATAGATTTGAAATGGAAAATAGTTTTATTTGATTTACTAAAAATATGGAATGTGCATAGATTATATTATCAACTAATTAACATGATTAATCAATGTAATTAATATAGGTTTTTATTATTGGTGGGATGGGGTAAGGATATGGATGGAATTAATTAATGTGATAGGGGAATAGTAATGAATAGTATATTGGCTATGGATTTTAGTTAATGATAAGATTATAATGTGAGGGGAGGTAGGATTAGGGTTTTGTTAAAATTGACATGAGGTGTCTGATTTTTGGTGTCTACTTTTTTCCCCTCTTTGAAAGGGCATTACAAGACATGATGGGTGGATTTATAATTTTTCAAAGAAATAAGAAGCCAAAAAAAATGGTGGGAGGATGAAGGTTAAATTATGAAGATGATGAATTAGTTAAGGATGATGCACACTCAATAGGCCATTTAAGGATGAAAGACATGGATGAGATCTTGAAAAGAGAGGAAGGGTTATCAAGGTAGAGGAATTGAGGGTTAAAATTAATGGGTGGGTGATGAATAAATATGGGTTGGGTTATAGCAAGATGTGATGATTTAATAGTAGGATGATGATGAATATGGATGATGTGGATAGATGAGATTAACTAGTGGATGAGATTAACCCACTTGAACTAATGCTTGCATGTTTTGATTTCCAATGATGATGGATTAGTGTGCCCCAAGAAAGGATACATGCAAGGAAGAAAATTTGGAATGATATATCCTAATGATAAGATGTAAAATTTTATTTCCCTAAGCAAGGATATATGAAATGAGGTAGATTTGGGAAGTATATATCCTAAAAATGTTATGGGATTAGAATGGGAATGATATATCCCAATGACAAGTTACACACTTGATTTTATCCAAGCAATGATATATGAAAGGGAATGAAAATTGAAAGCTTGAATTGGATGGACAATTGATTGATTGGTTTGAAGCAAAGATCAAGGGTTTAATTGGCTGCATGGATTAATGAAAATATGATCACATTGATTTATATGCATAGCATGTATTTGATAAGGTGATGATGGTATAATGGATTTTCAAATATGAAGAAGCTAAATAAAAATTGGCACACTAGGATGCTCCAATATTAGATGATGAAGATTGAATACCAATGTAATGATTTGGATTAGCTCATATTGGATAAAATTGGATTGATCTAGGGTGAGTATAAGATTGAATTGGATTAGATAGGGGTATGTCAAAGTGATGTCTACACACTTAAGTTGCAAGGATGATTGTTATATATGGATAGTTAGTTAGAATAGTTATATTTTTGAGAGATGAAAGGATGTTTGAGGAAGGGTTAATAAGGTAAAAGAATTAGAGATTAAAATGAATGGGTGGTGATGAAGAAATATGGTTGGGTTATAACAAGATGTGATGATTGGATAATATGATGATGATTAATATGGATGTTGTGGATAGATGAGATTAATTTGTGGATGAAATTAACCCATTTGAGATAATGCTTGCATGCTTTGATTTCCAATGATGATGGATTGATGTGCCCCAAATAAGGATACATGGGAGGGAATAGATTGGGAATGATATATCTTAATGATAAGATGCATATTTTTATTTCCCCGAGCAAGGATATATGTAAGGAGGAATGTTTTAGAAGATTATATCCTAAAAACATTATGTGTTTGGACTGGGAATGATATCCTAATGATAAGTTGCACACTTTATTTTCCCCAAAAAAGGATATATGTAAGGGAGAAAAAATTACAAGCTTATCAAATGGGAAATTGATTGATTAGTTTGAAAACATAGATCAAAGATTTAAATGATTGCATGGATTAATGATAATATGATCACACTTATGTATATGGATAACATGGATTTGATAGGGTGATGATGGTATAATAGATTTTTAAATATGGATTAAAAAAAAACCTTGGCACACTAAAATTTCCCAAAGTTGGGTGATGAAGATTGAATAATGATGTGATGATTTGGATTGGATCAAGTTGTACAAAAAAATGGATTAATTTATGGTGAGTATGGGATTGAACTAGATTAGATAAGGGACATGGAAAATTGATGTCTTCACACTTAGGTTTCAAGGATGTTTTTTAGATATAGATAATTAGTTAAAATATTTTGATGTTTAAGAAATGAAAGGAAGTTGTTGATGGAGGAATGATTATTGATGTAGATGATGAGTAGGAACAATGTTGTCATTCTTGTATGTGATTCTAATTGGTTGAGAAACATTATTATTTATTATGTCATGTGATAAGATGCACCATGATATGGAAAAACCATGATGGCATTGTTGTTGTATAACGATGGATTGACTCAAGTACAAGTGCATGATAGGATGCACCATGATATGGAAAACCATGATGACATTGTTGGCGCATATGGACTGAGTCAAGACTCAACAAGAAAAGTAAACAAATAAGCAATCACACATAAAAACATAAAATTCATGCCCAAAATTATTTTAGATTTTGGATTTTCTAATTTTATACTTTTTGTTGGTGTTTTTTGGATTCTATAATGTTTTTGGAGTTGTTTCAAAGTTTTAGTATTTTGAGAGATATTTATGATTTTCTATTTTTTTTTCATTTTTTTAATAGTTTTATGATGTTTTTGATTTTTTGATATTTATATCTCTTATTTGGATTTTTTTTATTTTTAAGATTTTTAGGATTTTATTGATTTTCTATATCTTTTTGGATTTTTGGATTATGTATATACAAGGGCAACTAGCAATGGGAAAATTTGTTATAGCACCAATGAAGGGAGTAGTAGTGAATGGAAGGGATTTAAAATAATGTTAGATAACATTGGATGATGATGGGGGTGATTAATGATGACTAGGAATAGATGTGATGGGATTAGGGATGAATAGGAATGGAAACAAGTGAATTAGGAATGAATAGGGATGAATACAAGAGGATTAGGGGTGGATATGATTAGATGATGAAGATCAACGATGATGATGATGGTGGTGATGGAACTCCAAAGACTATGTTATGTAAGAGTGATGTGTGCAAACATCAAAGAACTATTTATGGGATATACCAAGATGTTTCCAAAATAGGTCTCAAGACTTCTTCCATTTCCTTATCAAGGTCAAACAGGAAGAAAGGTGGGATAATGTTAAAGATGGTGTAGCTTAGTTATAGGGATGGTTTTAGGATGGCCTAGATTTGGATATAGATGAGGTGGACTTTAGTAATTGAATTTGGATTTTATCCCAAAGTGCAGGCTATTTGTAGATAACATATTATTTATGCATGACACCATAAACTAGTTTTCACCATGGTACTTTTTAGTGGTGCTATAAGAAGGGTTTTCACCTTTGGATTCTCTCTCTCTCTCTCTCTCTCTCTCTCTCTCTCTCTCTCTCTCTCTCTCTCTCTCTCTCTCTCTCTCTCTCTCTCTCTCTCTCTCTCTCTCTTAAATTTTTAATTTTATTTATTTATTTTTATTTTTAAAAAATTATTGATGAGTTTTTAAATCGTTCAAGTATGCACTCTAGAGATGTCTTTAGGAACTACATTGATTTCTAAGTTGGCTTCTTCAAAATTAGTCAATATGTCATCATAGCCCCTATGATAGAGGTTGCTACCAAGAAGGGTTAAGTGGAATGTGTATTGGGCAAGGGACATGTGTTGGTTATGTGAAGGATTTGGATAGATATTATGATTTTAGAACAAGTGTATGTATTATGATGTGAAGGAGGATTGGGACTAAAAATCTCATGTTCTGCAAGATTGAGAGGAGTCACATATTAGATATTTTTGAAATTTCTTTTTGCTTGGATAGTTTATAACATATGTGATGTGGATATATCCTACAACTATGTTGGTGTAGGAGGATTACTAATTTATTCATCCATTGGATATATCCTATAACTATGTTTTCACCAATAGACATTTTTTGATTTTTTTGGAATTGGGTTTTGATCAATAGTGCCTCAATGAGGGTTTCACTAAGGGACATTAATTTTAAATTCTGATTCATTAGATTTTAGGATTAATTTCAATTGAGGAATTCTTGTTTCTCCCTAGAATATGTTGATGTTACCTTTTTTTTTTTTTGGCTTGGATGTCAATCTTAAATTTTGTAGTTGTTTGATTATGGTGAAAGAAGGATTATGACAGGTGATTTTATTGGTCACAATCGATAGGTTTAGGAGATTGAATGTCAATACAAGGTAAAATGATGGAAATCTTGATTAAATGGTTGATGGTGGTGTCATGATCCTCATAGGGACTATGAGATAAGTCCATCTCGATTATAGATGAAGTTTCCTCTGAAATCATGGAAGTATTAGTGAAATGTTTGGAGTAATTTGAAAAAAAAAATTTAACTGATGCCGTGGGATCCTTTGTTTACATGGATATGGATTGGTTCTATGATTCCTTGCTTATAGAGGCTGAGGCCTCTATCTTTGTAGATTATGATTTTGAGGATTTTGCTTGTTATAGTATACTTTTTTGCATTAGAAATAAGCCATAGAACCATCCCCATGTAACCATGAATAATTTTTTTTGTTGATTTCCTCTTTTCTGAGGAGCTAGAACTAATAAATGACATTTTATTGAAATGATAGAATGATATTTTTGATTTTTTATTCATGATGGGCATGTCCAAATGGAAGGCATTTTGATGTTTGTTATCTAAGATTACCATTGTCTCATGAGGCATGTGGTGTTGGGTGATGGAGTTTTTAATGTATGATGGGATACTGGGAGATGGATGGAATATGGGATGATCAACCATGGGCTCATCAAAGATGGGTGATTTATTAAATGAGGATTCTTAAAGGATGGACACATCAAATATGGGTGGTTGGTCAAAGATGGGTTGAATTAGGATGGGTAGTAGATCATGTGATGTTTCACTAAATATTGGCTCATCAAAGATGGGTCCTTCATCAAAGATGGTTAGATTGTCGATGGTATGGAATTGGTGTAAGATGGGTGTTTTATAAAATATGGGTTCATCGATGATGGTTTCATCAAATATATGATCATTGAAGATGGGTTGGTTATCTTGACCCTGATTTATAAATGGAGGAGTTTTATCATGATTTAAAAAGGGATCTTGGCATATCCTTGGTGGGTGATTTTGGGACATGTATTTAATTTTCCTTAGAAAAAAATGGTATTTATAGTGGTGATGGTAGGATATAGTTAGATTGATTGATTTTTTATGGCTCTGGGGTTGGATTAGTGTTGGATTTTTAGTTGTCTCATTATTGTGGTTGATAATAAGTCATCCACAAGCTGACTAAGTATCATATTTGGTCAAGTATGGTTTGAATTTGAGATAGGGGTGATAGAATGGGTTTCCATTTATATTTGATATGGGAGACATCATGATTCTTATGGTAGCTAGTGGATGAGAGGTTTGCATGATATTGGCTAGTATAGTCATTGAAGGTAGGTTGGTTTTGATGTGCATAAGTTTGATTTTTACTACTTAAGATGGATTTTAAATTTATGGGATTGTAGTCTGTAGGGATTTAGGCACCTATTTTTATGACATATAAAAGGACATCATCCTTATTTTAAATTATGTATTATTCAATTTGGGCTCTACATGGATCAATTTTGGGTGTCATAGGTCTAGATGGGGTTTGAATAGATTGGGTTGATTTTTTTACCAATATCACTTTTAGGATTAAGTTTGGATTGATTTGGATTTGAGCATAGTGTTGGATGTAAATTAGTTGTTCAATTTGTTTGATTTAGGTGAAAAATGGTTTGAATTTGACTTATTCTAATTAGACTTATATTTAATTATGTTTGATTTGGATTAAAATTTTATTTATATTTAGATTTGGTTTCAAACTGGTTACACTTAAAGGATCAATAAAATCACACAAGACAACATAGATTAATTAGATAGGTGTGTAATCAAGTAGCAACTCACCAATAGTACCTCAAAATTTATGTGGTGGGTGATCTTGGGGAATGTTGTATTCCTTGCTATGGTATTCAATGTATGGCCAAGAGCTCTTGATCTATGATAAATAGGTTGATATAGGTGCACCATTTATATGAATTTTAGTATGATGAGGTTCAAGTTCATGAAAGAGGAAGATTAATGGGCATTATTGAAAGGGTCAAATCTCAAACATGTTAAAATCCATGTGTTTCCATCACTGGAGTGTTACCAAAAAATATATCCACATAATTATTGTCTAGGGCTTGGGTATTGGAGAATGAAACACCTCACATTATAACACCATAAAAATAGATGGCCACTTAACTAGTAACATATCTCCTTTAAAATTTATATACCCTATTAAAACATGGATTGGGTTTAAATGATGATTGATGAAATATCAGTCACCAAACCTTACCAAAATGAAAAATAAAATAGTTAGCTTTTGTGATCCTCTATCGACATAAGAGGAGAGCATACATGGACTAATTTTGGGATGAGGATAAACAAAAATTAATTTATTAATTTCTAATCTAGAGATCATACACAAACATGACCACCATACACACAAAAAATAACAAATGGAAAGCAAGATAAAGTTGATTGTAAGCAAAAAAATTTAAGTGTGTAAGTTTTTTTTATGTGTTGATGTCTTGGACAGGTAGAACTTTCAAGAAATAAGTAAATGGTTTGATAGAAGATGTATTTATAAATAAAAAAACTTGTAAAACCTATTAGAATTTAAATTGGTAACATACATGGAAAATTCACTAAACAACAGGGCAATCCCACTAATCAATCAAGAAAATATGTTAAAGATCTATAGATAGAAAACAAACAATGTGAACCCACTAAAACACATGGTGATCCCTCTAATCAATAGGGAAATCTCATTAATGACATAAAACATAAAATATATAGTGAGAACCTATTAAAACATAAGGTGATCATGATAAACATATGAAATCTCACTATTATATAGGGAAATCTTGCCAAACATAAGAAATCTCACTTTTTTATCAAGCAATCCCACTAATGACTTGATTACAAGAAAAAACTAGTGTGAACCCACTAAAACACAAGGCCATCCTATTAAAAACAAGGTAAATCTCATTATTATATAGGATAATCTATCTAAAACATAGGTAAATCCTACTAAACACTAATATTTGTTCATTATTACATGTGTTGTTTCAATATAATCATTTTGACATAAATGAGAGGACAAACAGGCACCCAAGTCAAATGTTATGGCTTTTAGAAGGTAGGGAATGTAGAAACACTACTTAATGAGAACTCACCAATCTTTAGGGTAAATCTACCATTTGACAGGGAAAACCCACCAAAGAGTGTAGAAACAAATGTGAACCCACTAAATTTTAGGGTGAATCCTTCGTTTTCATGTGTGAAATTGCCACCTATAGGGTGAACCTACCAGACACTTGGAAATAAAATTTCAAACAAATTTTGACTAAAATTAGCTCAGAATTGTCCTAAATTTGACCCCTACCCCTATATAATTACAAGCACAAGATGGATCAATGAAAATAGATAATAATTTATGGGTTTGCAAGTCATTAGGCATGAAAAATGTATGCATGCATAGAGTTATCAAAATAAATTGAAACTTAAAATAATTTGAAATTCCTACACTAAGTAAATTCACCTCGGATAAGAGTGAAGAGGGGAATAATATAACTTCACTTACCAATGAAGGTGTCCCTCATTGTGTCAATTTTTTCATATTTGATTGTTGGAATATGGTTGTTCAATAGAGTACATGGAAGGATATAGGTAGCATGAACCCTTGTTGGATGGTTGATTTACTAGATGTGTGATAGGATGACGAGAGGCATTGTGCTTCAAATTCATAGAACTTCATTATGCCTTGAATAATTGTTGGAATGAATGGAAGATGGTTGAAATTATAGTATTTTGAGATTGAAAGGAACCATTGATCTAAAGTCAAGATCAATAGTAAAGGATGATTCCTAAATTTAATTGAATGAGAGAGGATGGGTAATAAATGTTAGGGGTTTGATTGTGTAAGAAGTATGGGCTTGATAAGATTTTTTACTATTTGCCTTAGGATGTGATGAGATTATATGGGGATTTGTATGAGATTGACTTGGGGATTGAGATGATATGCATTGGTATTGGAGAATATTAATGATGTGTATTTTGGGGATGCAATGTGATGACATCATATATTTGAAATGGAAAATGGATTTATTTGATTTATTAAAAATATGGAGTGTGCATGGATTATATTATCAACTTATTAACATTAGTAATTAGTGTGATTAATCTAGGTTTTTATTATTGGTGGGATGGGGTAAGCCTATGGATGGAATTGATTAATGTGATAGTGGGGAATAATTATTAATAATAGATTGGATAGGGCTATTAGTTAATGACATGATTAGAATGTGATGGTGGGTAGGATTAGGGTTTTATTAAACTCAACATGAAGTGTCTAATTTTAAGTGTCTATAATATATATTAAGCTTGTATTCAAACGTGGAATGTGCATAACACCAAGAAACATTTTAACCCTTACATATTTAAACCTCAACTTGACTCTCCCTTATCCTATGATCTTATAGGTTTATCTATCTCCCAAGAATAAATCACCTCTTTTGATCTTTTTATATTCACAAAACCATTCCCTATGAGGGGTTATATGAAAAGATGCACCTAACTCAATCAACCATACACCATCATATGCATGAAAGCTTGAAGTTTCCATTAAAAAATCCCTCGAGTCTTCACTAGAGGGATTTTATTCTATATATTTTAAATATTAATATGACTTACCCTTTTCAACCCTTTTATACTTTCACACTTTCTCAAAACACCATGTTTTACCATAGTTCTAGCATTTCATCTTATCTTTTGTTGCTCTAAACTTTGACTGTCCTTGATTTATTTTAGTTTTTTAAAAATAATGACCTCTTATAAATAATAAATCCTTTGTTTAATAATCATTAATATATTTTTATCTCATTAATTTTGATAATAAGGCTCCCACTATGTCCTCAATCTTCAATGTTAATGTAGTAGTAGTTATTGCTATAACTAAATTATCCCAAGAGTCAAGTAGAGAACAAAAAAAATTAATATAATTTTATTTAGTATAAATTAAATGACTCACTAATGTATTTAAATCATTTATATGTTTAACTATAGAGTCACTATCATTCATTCTGAATGAATATAATTTATTTTAGAGAAACAATTTGTTTACTAAAGACTTTGTTTGATACAAAGCCCAAAACTTCTCTCGTATATCTTTAATAAATTTACCATTGAGACATTTAGAAAAACCAAATCTATCAGAGATAATATGATTGAACTCCTTGATTTTCTATTGATCATTTATCAATATTATAACTTAATACTTGCATGTTATACTTCTAATCCACTAATCTTTGTCCACAAGAAGATCTTCCTTCTTGAGCATCCACAAACAAAAATGTTGATCACTAATTTTTTTAGTCTTTATCTTTGTGCTTCCCATCATTATCATTTTCGTAAAAAAAATCTCACACAGAGCTCCCACTCAAACAATAGTTTATCACATGTTAAATAAACCCTAACTCTTCACACAAAGCTAAAATCTAACTCATATACCAAGTGAAGATAAAATAGATCTCATAAACTAAAATGAGAGAAATAATACTAATATAATATTATAGATAATAAAATAAATGAAATGGAATACACATAATATTATACATTACACATTGTTTCCCTTGGGAAAACCCTTTAGGATAAAAAATCAGCACATTGACTCTTTTATTGTATTAATTTAACCATTTACAATACAATAACACACTTTTGAGTTTTATTTTTCTTTGATTGTATGTACAAGTACATATAGGCACATCAATAGATAAACATGGTTACCCAAAAAATATGAAAAATATATAATACATTTCAAACACAAACTTATGGAACCTAATCGTCAAAACAATTTATACCTTCATGTCATTTTCCAAAAACATGGAATCCAGTATTTTGGGGCCAGAAATGTGAAATATATTGTCTTGGAGAGATATTTATATCACAAATTTTTTTCAAAGCTCTTATTATCTTGACAAGAAAAATTAAATTTCATTATTAAATCACAATGACTATTTTTAAATTATCTACAAATCAAGATACTCTTATAAACACTCTCCTAATTATTTATTATTCTATATTTAAAATAATTAATTAAATTCAATTTATTATTTTACATATGATTATATTTAATCAAATGTTTATAGATAGATGGATTGCATTGTTTACAAAATCTTTCAACTTTTTAAATATTTAGTTTTCCATCAGTTAATCAAAAATAAATTTCAAAATTTACTAAAATTTGAATTATAACATTAATGAAAATACTAGTTGATTTTAAAAAAAGTTTATTTTTAATAATTATATTGTCTAAGATTATTTTCCTAACCATATAAAATATTTTTTAATTTCAAAAATTATAAAATTATAGATTCATTAATCTTTATTACATATTGTCTTGAACATTAAATAATAATGTTGTGTTTTTCTAAACTTGTTATAATCCTGTCGAAGGTAAATAATATAACAATTAACTATTATGTTTATTAAAATTTGGTTGGTCAATCATAACTCATCAATTGGCATTCACTATCTTTGGCATAAATTGAAAAATAAACAATTTATTCATTTTTTGAAAAGTTCTTTTAATTGGTTGAAATATTTTTCTAGGTTTCCCAAAAAAATTCAATTAATTAGAAATAGTTTTTTTGACCAATTAGAACACATCACGTAGAAATATTTTTTTTGACTATAGTTTCAAAAAAAATATTAAAAAAAATTGATGAGTCATTAATGTCTTTTGTCATTTGTATTGGTATGTATTTTTGTTTAATATTTGATGTGATTTACATTGAATGGGGGTGGCTATGTCATGTCGATTGTAATAAACCCACTTGGTTTTACTAGAATAAGGTAAAAAAAATTCAAAACATTTACACAAATTCAATAAACACATTCCATCACGACGAAACCAACAATACAATGATATTTAACTAAGTACATTAGTTTTTAAACTAACCATAACAAGGTCAATAACTAGTCTATTTAGCTAATGATCACAAGATCAAGTACAATGCTAAATATAAGAATTAATACTATATTTATTTCATAAAATTATAAATACAAATTTAGCCACAACTGATACAATGTTATAGCCAACTATTGTAATGGTACATCTAATAAAATAATATAGTTTTCAACATAATACAATGCTTAATAATAATGTATAATGATACAAATCTCCATGGAGCATGTAAGTCTGATCAAATTCATAATATCCATAAGTAATCATAAGTGTAGTCACTAGTGAAGTAGAGTTGAGAGGAGGGAGAGCATCATCTGAGTGATTTTTCACACCAACCAAGGACCATTGATCCCTCACACAATCACCTGACTAGAGAATAGCCCTCCCTTCATAGATGGGTAAATAATGACGGTGCATGAATCAAGAGTGAAAACTAGAATCCATGTGCTGTAAGATAACTATTACATGTAATATATCATAAAAAAACATATTCTAACATGATATCATGAAAAACATGTAAACTAAATCAAATAAATGAAATGAAAATGTTTAACCATAAACATTACTTTGACTAAAGTTTTCTTATAATTATTTGATCTCGAGGATCAGTCAATTTAATAAACACCACTCAATTGGATTACACCATATCTATGTATTAATGACACTAATTAAGTGGAATCCATCTTACCTATTTATTTAGGGTCATTAATACTAGATTGGTTTACATATTTAATAATATTATAACCAACAAATTTTAAAAATGAGTTTTTTAATTACTAGCCCCTTTACTGCATGCAAATACAAGAAAGTCTCTAATACTAGAATTTGGTCCATCAAATGCAACATAAATCTCTTGACATCTAATTTATTTAAGCACAATAAAAATTAGATATTTAAGCAGATTTCAAATAGTCCTCAAAATAATCAAACCATCCGGGTAAGATCAAGACATCAAGTTACCAAAATATTAACACACAACTCTAACTTTATGTTATTCATCCATATAAAAACATTTACTAGCTTATTACTTTATTTCCATTTATCAAAAATACATCAATAAGATTATTCAAATATGAACAACATCAATATGGTTTGAATTTAATCTCAAATACCACAAATTAGATGTTCCTTCAAACCATTAAACACATATATAAATTTAGTTTGGATAACATATGCACCCAAATTTCTTTGTTATATCATGTAATGTTTTTAAGCATTGAACAAAATATGTATATCTATATATGGTATACATGAATTAGATTTGCATTCAATAAACAAATCACAATTACCTCATATATTTATATACACAATCAATCACTTAGTTATCTTATAATGTATTTAATCATTAGCTAGTATATATATGCTTGTATATGGTATAATCTAAATAGAGAAAATTTATATCTATAATTTAAGAGTATCACATATAAATATAAAAGCTTAATCAAACTCATAACTATATTAAATTATTTTATGATTTTATAAAAAGATTAAAACTATAGTGTTTCAATTATGCTCTATAACTTTATACCTGATAGTCCATATGTTACATATCAAATGGCTTTAAATAACATACAAACTTTACTATACACACCCACACCCCCCCCCCCATTGGATTTATAAAATTATACTCCTACAAGTTGAAAGTAAATATTTTGTGGTTTCTTATTGTAAGAATGGATATATAATAGGTTGACACTAACATCACCAATTAGAACCTAACATACAATTGCATTATTATTTCCATAATTCCAACAAACCAAACTCCATAATATAACTACAGTGAATAACCATTCATATACAATCATCTCTTATGGTTCATACACAATATAAACATATATAGGTATATTCATATATCCTACATGACTATAATAGATGACTCGATGACTCAATGATGATGTGTGTGTGTGTTATACTCAGGTTTATGGTTCTTACACTTTATATATATATATATATATATATATATATATATATATATATATATATATATATATATATATATATATATATATATATATATATATATATATATATAAAGTGTAAGAACCATAAACCTGAGTATAACACACACACACACACATCACCATTGAGTCATCGAGTCATCTATTATAGTCATGTAGGATATATGAATATACCCATGTATATTTATATAATTCTGGTTATCTATAAATACAAGTTTCATAAATGTAAAAAAAACAATACTTGTGTTATAACTACCTAAATTATTCATAATTTTATTCATTATAACCCTATACACATCGCTATGCCCTATGTGGGTTTAATTACTTGACCCGATTTAAACATATATACAAGCCAATACATTATATGAAGAAAGGTATGACTTAATACTAATTTCAAAGGACTGAGTTTAACTCTACAAACCCAATTGTACCCTAACCTAGGCTATTTATACAAATGCATGCCTTGATTTTAAACATAAAATCTACCCATTTTATAGTTATACAGATAAGAATAATTCAATATAGTTGTTTAAAGACCGAGCTTAACCAAATCTAGATTTATATTTGAACTAAGCTAACAATCATTCCACCTTAAAATCTACCTATGGTTTAATATATAAGGTTTCCCAACTTCTATGTGTAATTTATAAAATTTTACACAGATTAATTAAATTCTAACATTTCCATTTAGCCATTATAGAATAGATAGAATTTCTACATCATAACTCTATAATTTGTATTTTCAAGACCTCAGTAATTTATTTTTTCAAGGTAATCTAAATATTATAATTTGAAAAAATATAGGTATGGAAAGTTGTTTGACTAGGGTTTGAGAGTGATATGCATATCTCTATGGATGGCCAAGCTATCCCCAATTCTAGGTATTTAACCCCAATATTCTAATAATTAAAAAAAAAATCAAAACCCTTAACCTTAGAAATTTACCATAATTCATTGATTTATCTCAAATAAATCAAATATGAATTAAAACATCAGACCTACCTGGTACAAATTGCATGGCTATGTAAAATTGGTATTGCCCTCCAAATCTACCTTAAACCCTTTTCTCCTTTTTCCTTTTCTTTCCTCTTTCATTGGTCGTGTACCCCCAAACATCTCTTCTTCCCATTTTATTCTCCTGCATGCTAATAAATCTTTGAAATTCCTCCATCAAACTGAAAGTGAGCTTGGTGAAGAGAGTTCATGCAACCTAAAAACATAGTGTTTTTATTTTGAATGATGCTTGAATAGGTCAAGTCAACACTAATATAAACCCTAACTTCATGAACATTCTAATTAACAATAATAATCCTTTTATTCATTATGCATATTAACATTGACAATGATTTCATAATAATATTAACTTCCCAATAACCACCAAAACATTATGACTATTAACATTAATACTGATTTCAATATTATAACATTGAATTATCAAAAATAATCATTTAAGCATTATCACTAAACACACCTTGCTAATTAATAAAGTTAACAATCAACTAACATAAACAATTAAGTTTCATATCTCTATAGCAATGTATTTTATAAACAGGACACCACTTCTTAAGACAATAGATTATACTTCATATCACAATAGAGATATCCACAGATTCCAAATACACATTATGGAAACATCATCACATTAAATAATCCAAGTAATACAACATATAAGAGTCTAAATATCATACTAGTAAACATACAACTAGATCAACATGAGAATCAACCATTTTCAAATACTAATAACATAACAACTAAAAGCATATTAGAAGCCATCTAATCAAATAACGATCACAACATATTATATTATTTATGTTATGTTTAGGGTTTTTAGTTTCCATTCTATCATCCCTAATGCCTCCATCTACTACACCCTCTCCAATGATGCCCTCCCTCTGTCATAGTTTGAGAGATGGAATCTATCTTGCATCCACCTCAAAACAATAAAGGTAGTTAGCCTGAATCAATATAAAACCCATAATATACTATTGTAATGAACTAAATAAACATGATCATCATGTACATAACATACAATTATAACTAACTTAATAAGTTAATGATCATGTAAATAAGCAACTTATGATTTTACATACATCAATATATAAAATCTAGCTTAACCAAAATAGTAATTAGCCAAACAATAACCATAAAATCCACTAATTAGAGGTTTATTAAGTCTAGAGAGGAATCAAAATGTAACATCGTTCCCCCTAAAGTTGGTCATCATCCTGATAACTCTTATTCCAACATAAGTTATAAAATTAAACATTATTCAACATAAAATTAAATAATATTTAGTAAACATATTAAGTAAAAAATGTGAAAACAACATATAAAACTCATCATAACCCTCCTAGGTGGCACTATCTTCATAATATTAGTTCCACTAGACCTTGAATTATGACACTTCTCTATTACTCAAACTAAATTTGTGAGTGTTAATTATTTTAACTATTTATACTATGACCACCCCATAATCTAGAACCTATAAAGCATTCCAATCCAATACATGAGAAGGATCAACAACATATTTTTTAAGATAAGACACATGGAAAACATTATGCAAGATAGATAGAGTTGGTGGAAAAACAAGCCTATATGCTACAATATTGATCACTTTTAAAACCTTGAAGGGTCCACATATCTTGGTGAAAGCTTCATTTATTTACCAAACTTTTAATTGAGCTTTTCTGAGCCTTAACCTATAGAAATACTTTATCACCAATAGAAAACTACTTTGTTGTTTTTTTTCAGATCAACATAACTTTTATGTCTATCATTGGCCTCAGTCAACCTTTACCTAATTGTTCTAACTTAGTCTTCCATCTCCATAAGAATTTTAGGTCTAAAGACCAATATGTTTTCCAACCTGTCCCAACTAATGGGTGTTTTACATCTCCTTCCATATAATGCCTCAAATGGAGCCATTTTGAACATTGATTGGTATGAATTGTTGTAGGCAAATTCAACCAATGGAATATACTCCTCTCACTTATATTGTTGATACATGCAATACATTCAAAGGAGATCTTCTAAAACTTGGTTAACCCTCTTTTTTTGTCCATCTATTTTTGGGTGATATGCAGTACTAAAATTCAACTACGTACCTAGAGTTGAATTCAAATCCAACCAAAAGATAGAAGTCATTCTAAGATATTGATAAGAAATGATTTTTTCTATAAATCCATGTAATCGATACACTTCTTTTTTGAATCTCTTTATAAGCATTGGTGTATCATCAGTCAAATTACCTAGTATGAAGTGAGCTACCTGTTGAGTTGTGGAGCTAAAAGCTTCAACTCTTTGCAAACAGAAGGAACATGAAGGTTGCTGAGATCAAGGAGCACCGACATCGGCAGTAGGACCGACATTGGTCGTGACCCAGTGCAGAAGGCCACCGGCGACGGTAGGGAGTCGGCCGACGTCGGCAGAACCAGACTAGCAGGGACCGATGTCGGTCGCCTGTGTGTTCCTGAACTGCTTGTTACATGGATAGTTAGTTAAGTGAACGAAGTGTTTGCATGTAAAGGCCAGTTAGAGTCTTTGGTTACGAGGATAATTGTCTAAATTAAGAGTCTAAGTTAGTGTTTGAGTTAGGGATCTATTTATAGACCCATTGGCATGTATTGTAATAAAGGCATGAGATAGAAAGGAAGGCAAAATAAGTTGCTTCCATTGTAAGATCATTGAGTTGCAGGTTGTTGCAAGCTCATAGGGGATCTACATGTGAGTATGGTCTATTGAATTGCAGGTTGCAGGTTCATGGGAGATCAACTTGAAGTACTTTTGAGTGCTTGGTGAACTGGCAGGGTTATTACTAACTAGTTGGAGAGGTGAACACCAATTCTGTTTGTGAGTTGGTTGTTGGGACCATTTTTTGTGTAGGAGAGTGTTGTGTGAGAAGAATTATTGTACACTTGAGGTGTGGTAAACCTCTGTAAGGTGAAAGAGTGTGGCGGCTCTTTGTTGTATTCTTTTCTGTAAAGTGTTAATACAAGATAGTGTATTGTCTCTCATATTCTGTGTTATTGGTGAATTCTAGCTATTTGTGTTTCTGGTTATTTCCGCATTTATAATTGCTTATATTTGATAATCATATTGTGCTCTTTCTGAGGAGCAAGATCCAACAAGAGGAATCAGAACAGAGGTGTGTTTATTCTTGGACTTCCCTGACAAGTGGTATTAGAGCTTTTGGTTGGGATACTAACAGATTGGATTAGATCTGGTTAGTGTGTTTTGATTACAGGTACTCACAGGGTTTCTGTTTGAGTGGGAGTTGAGCAATGACAGAAGATAGTAAGCTACAGATGGAAAAGTTTAATGGCAAGAACTACCAATTATGGAGGATGCAGATTGAGGATTATCTGTATCAAAAAGATTTGTACTTACCGTTGGGAGGGGTTACTTGCAAACCCTCGGATATGAAAGATGAAGAATGGGAGGTTCTTGATCGGAAGGCTCTGGGATCTATTAGATTGAGTCTTGCATCATCTATGATTTCCAGCTTATCACAGTGTAAAACAACGGTTGAGTTGATGGAATCTTTGGCAAATTTATATGAAAAACCCTCAGCTTCTAATAAGGTATTTCTTATGAAGCGTTTATTTAATTTGCAAATGTTGGAAGGTGGATCTGTTCATAGCCATCTTAGTGATTTCCATGGTTTAGTAAACCAGCTAAGTTCAGTCAATATTGTATTTGATGATGAAATTAGAGCTCTCTTAATTTTGTGTTCATTGCCTGAAAGTTGGGAAGGTTTGGTAATGGCAATTTCTAATACTGTGTCTCCTTCAAAAGTCTTAAAAATGGATGATGTTGTGAGTGTAATCTTGAATGAAGAGATACATAGGAATAGCACAGGTGAATCATCAAGAAATGCTTTGAGTGTTGAAGGCAGAGGAAGGCAAAGAGAAAAGATAGAGCATGGGAGATCAAGGTCCAAGACAGGCAAGAGATCCAAGTCTAGGTATGGCAGAATAACCTGCTAGAAGTGTGGAAAGTAAGGGCACTTAAAGAGAGATTGTAGATCAGGTACAGATCATCATGAAGAACATGAAGAAGAAGCAGACGTTGCAGATTATGCTGCACGAGATGCTCTAGTATGTTATTTGTATAAAGTAGAATCTTGGGTTTTAGATTCTGGTGCCTCTTTTCATGCATCCCCACATAGGGAATTTTTTCATGAGTATGTCCAGGGAGATTTTGGAGAAATTTATGTAGGGGATGGTAAGCCTTGTCAAATTGTTGGCAAAGGGAAAGTGAAGTTGAAACTACAGACAGGTAACACATGGGTGTTAAAAGAAGTCATGCATGTCCCAGTTCTGGAGCAGAATTTAATTTCTGTTAGAAGTTTGGGTGATGAAGGTTGCACAGTAACTCTCACAGTGGACTCTTGGAAGGTTACCAAGGGTACACTTGTTGTAGCTAGAGGTAAGAAAGTAGGTATGCTTTATCTATCTACTTGTACTACTGATTCTCTTTTTGGGTTTTCTACTTCAACTATAGATTCAAAGATGTGGCTTGATAGGCTTGGTCACACAGATAAGAAAGAGATGCTTGTTCTTGAGTCAAAGGATATGCTTTCAGATTTGGAAGGTATGGATCGTGGTTTCTGTATGCAGAAGAAGAAGGTAACGTTTCTTGAGGAATCCGATGTTAGTGACAAGAACAGAAAAGCTTTGGTTTTCAAGGAGAAGGTGACGGACAGAGTTCAGCACAAGATGTAGAAGAATTCTGAGCAGAGCAAGGGTGATTTGGACAGGGATTTGATCCAAAAAGAGCTCGTGGGAAAAAGTCAGGTCTCACAAGAAAAACACAGAGATCGACGTCGGCAGAAAAACTGGCGTCAGCGTCCAGACAGGGATCGACGTCAGCTATGTGCAGACCGACGTCAGTGACTCAGGGCAGACATTAACCGGCGTCGGCCAGGGAAAACTGATGTCGGCAAGGTGCAGTCGCAGGAAACTGACTTCGGTCATCTGCAGACTGAGATGTGACCGGCATCGATTATTGAGACAAATTTTGGGTGGACAGCAAGCTATCATGGAGTCTCAAGCGCCCATATGGAGGACTGAAGGTGTAAGTTCTTAAATTTGTCATTTCCCTTCTTTACACTACTTGTTGCTCACTTATGGCATAGGACCAGGAAGTTGTTGAAGAAGCAGAACAGGTAGATCCAGGAAACAGTGGGAGCTAGGCATGGATGAGGATGTGATTCCTTTGAGGAGAACCAAATAGGTGTTTTGGGTAGAGTGGCCAGCTAGAAGTAAGCACTGAGAGACGAATGGATGTTCAGGATAAAGAAGAGCGGAAATGGATACGTGAGATGGAAGATCAGGGTATATGGTCTTGAATTAGCTGCAGGGCAATGGAGGTTTGATCATTGTGTTTCTCTTTACCAGGTTGGATAGTATTAGCTACACTATCCTATTTCTGTATGATGTGCTTGTTGTAGAGTTACATATACAGGTATTGCTAAACTAAAGGTAAAGCTAGTTCAGGTGTTTGTCATGGAGAATTTGGGAGCAGCAAGATTATTTGGCATGAGTGTGTTCTAGAGACATGGTAGGTCATATGTTGACTTTGTCTCAGGTGATTGTGTGAAATCGGTTAGCACGCCGATGGTTGGACAGTTCTATGAACAGGTGTCTTGATTCACATAATGAGGTTGAGTGCATGGTATGTACTAAACCTGAGTTTTCCCAAGCAATGGGAGTTGTCACAAGTTGGAGCCAATCTGAGAGGGAACCATTGGAGGACAATTCAGTGGATTCTTACAGGGACTAGCAGCAGGTGCACATGCTACGCAGGTTCAGGTTAATTTCTACATGGTTGTAGATGTGGATGTGGCAGGTGATTTGGATGACAGGTTTTACACTACAGGTTTGTGGTGGTTGGTCTTCAAGAGTGGTCTTGAGGAGGGATACAAAGCCAAGGGAACAAACTAGATGAAGTACAGGTATAGGTTGCAGCTGTTTATCTCCAAGTGGGAGATTGTTGAGTTATGGAGCTAAAAGCTTCAACTCTTTACAAACAGAAGGAACAGGAAGGTTGCTGAGATCCAGGAGCACCGGCGTCGGCAGCAGGACCGATGTCGGTTGTGACCAGTGCAGAAGGCCACTGGCGACGGCAGGGAGTCGGCCGACGTCAGCAGAACCAAACTAGCAGGGACCGACGTCGGTTGCCTGTGTGTTCCCGAACTGCTCGTTACACGGACAGTTAGTTAAGTGAACAAAGTGTTTCCATGTAAAGGCCAGTTAGAGTCTTTGGTTGTGAGGATAATTGTCTAAATTAAGAGTCTAAGTTAGTGTTTGAGTTAGGGATCTATTTATAGACCCATTGGCATGTATTGTAATAAAGGCATGAGATAAAAAGGAAGGCAAAATAAGTTGCTTCCATTGTAAGATCATTGAGTTGCAGGTTATTGCAAGCTCATAGGGGATCTACATGTGAGTATGGTCTATTGAATTGCAGGTTGCAGGTTCATGGGAGATCAACTTGAAGTACTTTTGAGTGCTTGGTGAACTGGCAGGGTTATTACTGACTAGTTGGAGAGGTGAACACCAATTCTATTTGTGAGTTGGTTGTTGGGACCATTTTTTGTGTAGGAGAGTGTTGTGTGAGAAGAATTACTGTACACTTGAGGTGTGGCAAACCTCTGTAAGGTGAAAGAGTGTGGCGGCTCTTTGTTGTATTCTTTTCTGTAAAGTGTTAATACAAGATAGTGTATTGTCTCTCATATTCTGTGCTATTGGTGAATTCTAGCTATTTGTGTTTCTGGTTATTTCTGCATTTATAATTGTTTATATTTGGTAATCATACTGTGCTCTTTCTGAGGAGCAAGATCCAACAAGAGGAATCAGAACAGAGGTGTGTTTGTTCTTGGACTTCCCTGACACTACCTTGGTTAGTTTATCAACTACCACCAAGATCATATCATGTCAGTTCCATGATAACACAACCCTTAGACAAAGTCCATGATAATCACCTGCCACTTCCATTTTGGTATATCATGAGGATATAACAATCCTATCAGATACACATGCTCAGCCTTCACAAGCTGACATTTCAAACAATGAGATACAAAACTCATTACATCCTTTTTAATCCCTTTCTATAAATAAAGAAGTCTTAGTTTAACCATGAGCTTAGTTACTCTACGATGACCTAAATAAGAGGCATTATGTAATTCCTTTAGTACCATGATCCTCAAATTCTCTTTATCAATCACATACATCCTACCATTATACCTCAAAACACCATCACTCTCCAACTTAAATACTTTAAACTTGGGATTTTAAGCATTCTTTGAAAAACATTTCTTAACATGCTCACAGAATTCATCTCTAAGGGAAAATTTAATTACCTGATCATGTAAAGTACTCATGATAGTAGCCAAGGTTGGTACATACCTTCTATGACTTAAGACATTTATAATTCTATTTTCTTTGCCCTTGATATAGTTAATATAAAAATCATAATTAGATAAGAATTCTAACCAATTTATCTAATGTGCATTCAAGTTCAGTTGGGTAAAGATATACTTGAGTCCTAGTTGTCAATCTTGAGCTCAAATGGTTTCCCCAATAGATAATGCCTCCAAACTTGTAAGGCATGCACTATTTTAGCAAGTTCCAGATCTTAAGGGGCATAATTCACCTCATATTGGTTGAGTTGTTTGGACTCATATGCTACAACTAAACCATCTTTTATAATAAATCCTCCAATTCCATCCCCATATGCATTCATGATTACTAAGAACTAACCATTAGGATCAATAACTCTTAGTATAGGGTTCAAATTTAGCCTCATTTTCAGCTCTTAAAAGGCTTTTTGGCACTTTTCTAACCAGACAAAACTCTAATTCTTCCATTAAAGAGAGGTAATTGGGTTGGCTATCTTTGATAAATTTGGAATGAATTTCCTAGTTAAACCCATAAAACTCCTCACCTTATGCACATTTCTAGGCATTGGCCATTCCATTATGGCTCTTATCTTCACTAACTCAACTTAAATTCCATCTATAGAGATAATGTGTCCCAAATATTGCACTTTCCTCTTAAAAAATGCACATTTGGACAACCTACCATATAATTCATGTTTCTACAACTATTGCAAAATAGTTCTATATGTTGAAGATGTTTTTCCTCATTCTTATAATATATAAGGATATCATCTAGGAAAACTAACATGAAGTGGTCTAGATGATCCTAAACACACTATTCATGAGATTCATAAATGATATTGGAGCATTTGTTAACTTGAAAGGCAACACTATGAATTCGTAGTGCCCACACCGAGTTTTGAATGTTATTTTAAGAATATCCTCTTCTTGGATTCTCAGCTGATGATACCCTACTCAAAGATCAATTTTGGAAAAATTTATTTCCCTTCACATCTAATCAAAAAGATCATCAATATGAGGTAGCATAGACATGTTTTTGATTGTCACCTTATTCAACATCTTGTAATCAATACATAGGCAAAGAGTACCATCCTTATTCTTGATGAACACCACTAATGCATCCCATGATGACACACTAAATTGAATCAACCCTTTTGATAAAACCTCCTAAAGTTAAGCTTTCAACTCAACCAATTTTATAGTTGTTATCCTGTATGATACCTTGGATTATGGTTCAGATATAGGTATTATGTCAATCGAGAAATAAAACTCACATTTGGGTGGTAATCCTTGTAATTCCTCTAAAAAAACATCCTAAAAGTTCATAAGAAAAGGATAATCCTCTATGTATGATTCCTTAGATTCCTCCATCTCATATATTTCAATAATAAATTCTTGATATCCTTTCCTCTGAGCCTTTTTTAGTTAAATTACATAAATTTACCTAAGCTTCAACTCTCTTTTTTCACCTTGAAGTTGCATCTAATTTCTAAAATTATATTGACACTCTACCTTCTTCAGATATCAATCAACCTTAACTTTATGCTTTGTAAGATAATTTACTCCTAGTATCACATCATATGACCCTAACAATGCATCATAAAGATACATTATTGTAGTCAATTTAGGTAACTTGATCTCAACTTCTATTAGACACTTATCCACCTTAACCTTTGATTCATTCCCATACTATACTGACTATACATTTTACATAATCCCAACTTTTATAGATAAATTACTAAGCATTCTAAGATAAATAAAACATTCATTAGCCCTAGTGTCAATCAAAATAGAAATTGGATGATCAAACAAAATATCTGTCAGCTTAATAAGAGAAGCTTGGAACTCAGCTTGATGATTGTCAATAGCTTCTTGAATCCTCTACTAAAAAGTTCCTTGTTATGAATCAAAACCCTTGTTATTGTTGACATAGTGGATTGCACCCTGGACAGGAGGCTGAGCTCCTGCCTTCCACATGCAATAATGGAAACTCCTCTTTTGCCTGTGGGCCTGGCAAAACTGGGGGGAGAGTCTCTAGATAAGGGCTAGCTCCCTTTGATGTATCTTTTAGGTCCTGGACTTCCTACTACTAACAAATAAATGAAAAAAGGGGGGGTGAAAAGGGAGAAGGATGTTAAAAATAGAACCTAAACCTAAACTAAAAAAAGGTGATACACCAAAAAAGTTGACCCACTCAGCCCAAACATACACTTTTCACCAAGAACAAGCTCCCATACACTTCATTTGACATGAGTAATGCTTCTACATTAGTGAGCTAGGGGTCTGTGGATATATAGGGAGGAAGAAACTACCAGAGGCATCCTCAGACACACTAAGGTAGCCTATTCACAAGCACCTACACTCCTCTAGGGACACTTATGGAAAACCTACAAAAGAAAAGCTCATAATGCACTAGACATGCTAGAATCATCCTACAAAAGCATAAAAGAAAATGACTTAACACAGAATGAAAACATAGACATATGTGTGAGTGCAAGTTCAAATGGAGGTAAAAAATTGCTATGTCTCGATTCAAGGTAAAATCTAGCAGAGTTCTGCCTTACAAACCTAGATATTTTTTAGGCAAAGATTCGCCTTACAGGCTAAGAAGATCTATCTCAAAATGAGAAGTTTACAATATATATAGACAGAAGAAGACTTTGGCACTTTCTGGAAAAGACTTTGGCACCCTTCTTACAAGTGGCCCATGTGTGTTGAGAGCATCAGGAAGAGGAAGTCACTATTGCTGATATCATCCTTCTAGAAAAGGCCTACTAAAACCATGTTGTGTAATTGTCAATCTTGACTTTGGCATTCAAACATTAATGTGAACACATGGGCCACACCTCTTTTTTTGCAAACAAGATTGTTCCTTCCAGATATTCATGCATTTTGTCTACTCATAAATGCAAAGTGGAGAAAATAGGCCACGCTACTTACTGTTTGCATCATTTGATGACCACCTGACAAGCACTATTCCAACTATAGGAATAACTCAATGTCTACACACCCGTCACCACATTTGAACTTCCAACAACTAGTTCATCGTGCTCGATTTTGATGTCTTTGGGCCCATCACCCCTTGGAATTTCCTTAGCCTTTTCCTTTTCTTCAACTTCTTGTTGCTTCCCTTTCCTTCAGGCTTCTTGTTTTGGACCCTCCCAAAGGGAGGGTGACCCTTCAACTTTGGAGAAGTGTCTTTCTTTTGGCAGCTAAGAGTCCCTCGCAAGGGCACCTGCCCTTCGGGATCCTTCGGTGGCCTTTTCCCTTCAACTATTTTTTGGCAGACTTTCTCTCGGCCACTTTCCTTGTGGATAAAAAGTCTACAAGAATTATCTCATGCGTTCTTTTCCCTCAGAGTTTTTCTTGGGTTTTTGTCTCATGGCTTCTCCTAAATTTCTTTGGACTCTTTGTCCAAAGGAATTCCTTCAGACAAAAGTCTGAAAGAAATCATTCTCGCCTTTGCCTTGTCTTTTCAGTGGCAGGATTTTTCTTCCAAAGAATTTCTTCGGACAAAAATTTTGAAGAAATTCCTTCAAAAATTTTGTCTCAATAAATTTTCTTCTTTGCCTTAAATAATTTTCTAAAGGAAATTTACCTTTTTCAGCTTTCTCTTTGGCCTCTTGGCAAATGTTCCCTACCCTTCGCAAGGGCACTTCAGTCTAGAACTGCCCTCCGCAAGGGCACTTGGAATGGTCCATTTTGTGCCTAAGTGACAGGAACTCATCTCTACCTACAGAGTTCATAGAAAAATTCCCTGTAGATTTTGTAGTAACACCTGTAGAGTCTGTAAAAACACCTATAGAGTTTGTAGAAATGCCTACAGAGTCCGTAGAAACACTTGCAGAGTCTATAGAAATGCCTACAGAGTCTGTAGAAACACTTGTAGAGTCCATAGAAAAACCTATAGAGTCTATAGAAATGCTTACAATGTCCATAAAAACACCTGTTGAGTCCATAGAAACTTCCAAGACTTGTGCAAAATCAAAAATGTACTGGCTCAAAATAGCAGGGGAAAAAGGGGGGACCGATTTTGGCCTGCAGGACCAAAATGGTCAACAAATTGGTGACTCCCAGAGGAAGCATACCTGCTATGCTTAGAGACCAATTACCTTAAAATCCATTGGGCACAGAGTTAGGATGTAACTTTGATAAAGTTAGCAATAGCCTTGAGATATCCAAGAATCAATCATGAAGCCTTTTACCCTAGACACAAAGGAAAACACACAAAAGGCTAAAAACACTACTTGTGCAAACAACACTTAGGGAAAACAAGAAAAGAAATTGAAATCAAACTACTATGTATAGCTAACCAGGTATATTTGCCTCTTTCCTAGATCAAAGGGAAAATTTCTTAAGTCCCCTTCGTAGCAAGGAAACTTATGGTGCCAGACAAGTGGCTGAATGGAATGGAGACTTGGTGACCTACTCCTTTTGCTTACCACCTTGATTGGCTTGCATCTGAGTGGATTAGAGTCAAACATGCTTCCAACATATATGTACTCTTCTTGTTCTTGGAAGCTTGTTAAAAACTGGTCCTTCATGCTGGTGCATCTCACCAAGAAATTGATGGTTGTTGGCTCATCACCATAGGCCCTTTTATGTGCATGGTCCCTTTACAGTGCATCATGGTTTGACTCGTTCCCTTTTGATTCATTGAAGACCTTGTCAAACTCATCCTGTATTCCCTCATGGCCTTTTTGAAGAAGGGTGACTGTTGTGATGTCTAAAATGGAATCACAAACTGATTGTTCTTCCCACAGAACATCACCTTTTTGTTCAAAGCTCTCTTCTTCAAGGCTTTCCTCAAGATGGACCAGCCTCTCCTTTTCCTACTCAAAGATCAAAGTCTCTAGTTGTTCAAAGACATCCATCTGATCCTCCTCCAACTCAGGCTCCTTGGTATAGTCATCCTCCTCATCGAAGCAACAAGGAAGTTCATCAAACAAAGGAGGAGAGAGCTCACCATGCTTACATTCCTCTTCATATTGCTGGAACATCTGCATGTATGCATGCCCTATGTCTTCTCCATTGTCGATGATGTCTTCATAAGGAGCATCGATGATGGTTTCTTCTTCTTTGACATTCATGATAGCCTCTTGAGAAACTATAAATTAGATATTTTCTTCCTCACTCACTTCTTGTAAAACAGGTTCCTCCTTGAGAAGGGGTGAAGTGGAAAAACCATGTGGAAGAGGAGGTGGTTCTTGAGCTAGAATCAAATGATTCTCCTCTTTCCATTTGGCTAGCACTTCATCTATATCAGGTGTGTCCTAATATCTCTCTTAGAGGTGTGTAGATGGGGTGTGTTCAGACATGTCCATCACACATTCGCTGAAGAATCTCGCTCTGGACTCCAACTCTACAATTCGTTTGGTTATGTCTTCTTGGAAGAGCCTTTCTTGGAGGTCACCAACATCATCATGATGAGTAGGAGCAGCTTCATCCTTTTTAAGTTTTTGAGCAAAACCTTTCTTCTCCTCTTTCCTACCCCATGATTCCACTATTTCGTTCCAAGTTAGGAGCTTGTCATCATGATTAGTGATCTGAGGGAGTTGAGGAAGACTAGGAAGGGTCTGCTGATGCTTAAGAAGAGTTGTTTCAAATGAAAGTGCATTTTGGCATGTATAATCCATTGCTTAGAACCATGTACCTTGTATTTCTTCATATGTTTTGATCAAGCTCAAAATGTTCATGGAATCACCTCAAACAACTCTCCTAGTTACCTTTCAACAATGAGGGAAGTAACGCTAGATTTTGAGGTGGTTTCATGACAGCCTGAGCTTGATCAAAACCATATAAAAATTTGATTTCTTGATGGCACCAGGACTGCTTAACCAACTGATTCAACTCATAGTCGCCATTGGTGTTGATAAAAAAGCCTCCAAAGGCTGGTTGGTTGAAGAACACACCAAAAATTATTCAACTCTTTAGACACAACTTGTCCTAGTTGGTCCCACTGGGCGTGCCAAAAACTGTTGATGCAGTGGATTGCACCTTGGATAAGAGGCCAAGCTCCTACCTTCCACATGCAATAATGGAAACTCTCCTCTTGCTTGTGGGCCTGGAAAAACTAGGGGGAGAGTCTCTAGATAAGGGCTAGCTCCCTTTGATGTATCTTTTAGGTCCTGGACTTCCTACTACTAACAAATAAATGAAAAAGGGGGGGTTGAAATGGGAGAAGGATGCTAAAAATAAAACCTAAACCTAAACTAAAAAAAGGTGATACACCAAAAAAGTCAACCGACTCAGCCTGAACATACATTTTTCACCAAGAACAAGCTCCCATACATTTCATTTGACATGAGGAATGCTTCTTCATTAGTTATATAGGGGTATGTGGATATATAGGGAGGAATAAACTACCAGAGGCATCCTCAAACACACTATGGCAGCCTATTCACAGGCACCTACACTCCTCTAGGGACAATTCTGGCAAACCTGCAAAAGAAAAGCTCACAATGCACTAGACATGCTGGAATCATCTTATGAAATCATAAAAGAAAATGACTTAACACAAAATGAAAACATAGACATATACATGAGTGCAAGTTCAAATGGAGGCAAAAAATTGCTATGTCTCGATTTAAGGTAAAATCTGGCAGAGTTCTACCTTACAAACCCAGAGATTTTTTGGGTAGAGCTTTGCCTTACAAGCTAAGAAGATCTATCTCAAAATGAGAAGTTTACAATATAGAGAGAGAAAATAAGACTTTGGTTCTTTTTGGAAAAGACTTTGGTGCCCTTCTTAAAAGTGGCCCATGTGCGTTGAGAGCATCGAGAAGATGAAGTCACTGTTGTTGATATCATCCTTCTAGAAAAGGCCTGCTAAAACCATGATGTGTAATCACCGGTCTTGACTTTATCATTCAAACATTAATGTGAACACATGGGCCACACCTCTTTTTTTGTAAACAAGACTGCTCCTTCTAGATATTCACGCAGTTTATCTACTCATAAATGCAAAGTGGAGAAAATAGGTCACACCGCTTACTATTTGCACCATTTGATGACCACCTGGCAAGCATTGTTCTAACTACAAGAATAATTTGATGTCTTCACACCCGTCACCACGTTTGAACTTCCAACGGCTAGTTTGTCGTGCTCAATTTTGACATCTTCAGGCCCGTCACCCCTTGGAATTTCCTTAGCCTTTTCCTTTTCTTTGGCTTCTTGTTGCTTCCCTTTCCTTTGGGCTTCTTTTTTTGGACCCTCCCAAAGGGAGGGTGACCCTTCATCTTTAGAGAAGTGTCTTTCTTTTGGTAGCTAAGAGTCCCCCACAAGGGCACCTGCCCTTCGGGATCCTTCGGTGGCCTTTTCCCTTCAGCTATTTTCTCACAAAATTTCTCTCAGCCACTTTCCGTATGGACAAAAAGTCTGCAAGAATTATCTCATGCATTCTTTTCCCTCAGAGTTTTTCTCATTTTTTGTCTCGTGGCTTCTCCCAAATTTCTTTGAACTTTTTGTCTAAAGGAATTTCTTTGGACAAAAGTCCGAAAGAAATCATTCTCGCCTTTGCCTTATCTTTTCAGCGACAGGATTTTTCTTCCAAAGAATTTCTTCGGATAAAAAATTTGAAGGAATTCCTTCGAACATTTTGTCAAAATAAATTATCTTCTTTGCTTTAAACAATGTTCCGAAGGAGACTTACCTTTTTTGGGTTTCTCTTTGGCCTCTTGGCAAATGTTTCCTGCCCTCCGCAAGGGAACTTGAGTCTGGAATTGCTCTCCACAAGGGCACTTGGAATGGTCCATTTTGCACCTAAGTGATGGGAACTCATCTCTACCTATAGAGTTTGTAGAAAACTTCCATATAGAGTTTGTAGAAACACTTTTAGAGTCCGTAGAAACACCTGCAGAGTCTGTAGAAATGCCTGTAGAGTCCATAAAAACACCTACAGAGTCTGTAGAAACACCTACAGAGTCCATAGAAACACCTGTAGAGTCCGTAGAAACACCTATAGAGTCTATATAAACTTCTAATACTTGTGCGAAATCAAAAATTTACTGGCTCAAAATAGCAAGGGAAAAAGGGGGGACCAATTTTGCCCTGCAGGACCAAAATGGTCAACAGTTATTACCATCTGATTTACCTTGAGTACACTCTTTATCGCAATGATCACCTTTGCAAATGAAACATCCACCAGGTGGTCCTCTCTTATCTAATTGTTGGTTCCCCTTGAAACCATTTCCAAGTTTATTATTTCATGAATTACTATTGAACTTAGCATTTTGGTTCTTGAATTGATTCTTGGCATCTCCACTCCTCTTCCAATTCTTCTTCTTGGAGTTCTTTTTAGGACCTCCAAAATTTTTATTAAATTTATCTCTAACCTATGCAATAGATTTCAACTTCTACTCCAGTTACCTTCTTGAAGACCTAATCCATACTAGATGGCCCATGCACATCCACTTCACAACCAATTTGGGTTTTTAATCCCATAATGAACTTCCATATTTGAAAGTTCTTATCTTCCTGATATTGTGGAATATACTTTAGGAGCTTAGTGAATTTCTCCTAGTATCATAGAAAGTTCTCTTTGCATAAGGTTTTAAAAATCCATCAGCTTTTGATCAAAATACAGTTGAGGAATCCATCATGACTTAAATAATGTCACAAACTACTCCCAAGTGGTGGTGGTAGAGTTGAGGTTCATTTTGAGTTTATTATTTTTCCACCAAGTTTTTATTTCTCCAAAAAAATTATAGCTCCCCAAACTACTTTAATGACTTCAAAGTAATTTTGAATCTCAAAATACTTTGTCATCTCTGTTATCAATGTTTCAACTCCATATCCCAAAATGGTTCCATCATACTTGGGTGGATTCACCTTTTTCATACCCTATGCCAAATTTGTATCTACCCAAGCTCTCACATCTTGTGGCACTTCCTCATGCCTCTGATCTTGAGGATTTTATTGCTCAACATGATACTCTTTAGGTTCTTCCTAAACATTCTCCTCAAAATGCCCATGCACTTACTACTCTAAGGCCATGATTCGGTCCCTAGTTTCATGCATGTTTGTGAGGATCTCATCCAAATTTATAGATTGTTTAGTGGAAAATTGATTTGGATTCAATGTAAGGTTGGTATTTTAAGTACCCTCACCTCTAGGTCTAATGTGCAACATTCTTCTTCCTGGTTAATAGGAGAACAAATTTGCATTAGTGGACTCATTAAATCCTAGAGTTTGATCCTTAGCTCTGATACCATAATGTAACAACCCCACTGGGTTTTACTAGATTAAGTTAAAAAAAACTAAAACATTTACACAAATTCAATAATTAGATTCCATCATGATGAAACCAACAATACATTGATTTTTAACTAAATACATTAACTTTTAAGCTAACCATAAATAAGATCAAAAACTAATGTATTTAGCTAATGATAAGAAGATCAAGTACAATGATGAATATAGAAATGAATACTCAATTTATCTCATAAAATTATAATTATAAATTCAGCCACAACTTATACAATGTTACAGTCGATTGTTATAATGGTACACCTAATAAAATAATACAATTTTTAGCATAATACAAGGCTTATAATAATGTATAATGATACAAAGTTCCATAGAACATGTAAGTCTCATCAAACTCATAATATACGTAATTAATCATGAGTGTAGTCACTATTGAAGTACTATTAAGGGGAGGGAGAGCATCATTCGAGTGATTTTACAAACCATGGACCATCAATCCCCTACACACTCTCCTAACTAAGGAATGGCCCTTCCTTCATGGATGGGTAGATAATGATGGTGTAGGAATCAAAAGTGATAATTAGAACCCATGTGTTATAAGATAAATATTACATGTAGTATATCATAAAGATACCCATTATAACATGATATCATACAAAACATGTAAACTAAATCAAATAGATAAAATGACAATGTACACTACTTTGGCCAAAGTTTTTTTATAGTTATTTGATCTTGAAGATCAGTTAATCATACACACCACTCAACCAGATTACACCCTATCTACATATTAGTGACACTAATTAAGTGGAATCCATCTCACCTACTTATTTAGGTTTATTAATACCACATTGGTTTACATATTTAATAATATTATAACCAACGTATTTTTAAAATGAGTTTTTTCCTTACTAACAACTTTACTATGTGATAATACAAGAAAGTATCTAATACTAACATTTATTCCATCAAATGCAGCATAAAGATCCTAACATATAATTTATTTAAGCACAATAAAAATTAGATATTTAAACAGATTTCAAACAATCCTCAAAACAATCAAACCATCCAAGTAAGATCAAGACATCAAGTTACCAAAATATTAACATGCAACTCTAAGTTTGTGTTATTCATCCATATAACATCATTTACAAACTTATTACTTTATTTCCATATACCAAAAGTATATCAATAAGATTATTCAAATAATAACAACATCAATATGGTTTGTATTTAATCTTAAATACCATAAATTAGATGTTCCTTTAAACCATTAAACACACAATTAAATTTAGCCTGGATAACAAATGCACTCAAATTTATTTGTTATATCATGTAATGTTTTTAAGCATTAAACAGAATATGTATATCTATATATGGTATACATGAATTATATTTTTATTCAATCAACAAATCACAAGTACCTCATATATTTATATACACAATCAGTCACTCAACTATGTCTTATAATGTATTTAATCATCAACCAATATATATATGCTTATATATGGTATACTATAAATAGATAAGGGTTATGTCCATAATTTAATAGTATCATGTATAACTATAAAATAATAATCAAACTCATAACTATATTAATTTTTTTAATGATTTTATACAAACATTAACACTATAGTGTTTCGATTGTGCTCTATAACTTTATACCCAACAGTCCATAACTTGCATATCAAATAGCTTGAATAACATACAGAGTTTACTATACATGGCCATATACATACATACATACATACATACATACATATATATATATATATATATATGTATACATATGTATATATATATGTATATATATATACATATATACATACATATATATATACATATATACATATATATATATATACATATACATATACATATATACATACATAAATATATATATATATATATATATATATACATATATTAGATATATATACATATATACATACATATATATATATATACATATATATATTTATATATATATATATACATATATATATATATACATATATACATATATACATATATATATACATACATACATTACATACATATATATATATACATATATACATATATACATATACATATACATATACATATATATATATATATATATATATATATGAAAACAAGAATGTATTTATAAAATTATAATCTTACAGGTTGCAAGTACATATTTCGTGGTCTCTTATCATAAGAGTGGATATATAACATGTTTTCACTAACATCACCAATTGGACCTTAGCAAACAACTGCGTTATTATTTCCATAATTCCAATAGACTAAACTCCATAATATAACTATAGTGAATAACCATTCACATACAATCACCTCTTATGGTTCATACACAATATAAACATAGTGATATATGTAAGTGTAAGAACTATAAACTTGAGTATAACATATATGTGTGTGTGTGTGTGTATCATCGAGTCATATATTAGAGACATGTAGGATATATGAATATACCCCATGTATATTTATATAATTCTAGTTATCTCTAAATACAATTTCCATAAATAAAACAAAACAAAACTTGTGTTATAATTGCCTGAATTCTTCATATTTTTTTCATTATAACCGTATACACATAGCCATGCCCTATGTGGGTTTAATGACTTGACTTGATTTAAACATATATACAAGCCAATACATTTTTTGAAGAAAGGTATGACTTAATACTAATTTCAAAGGACTGAATTTAACTCTACAAAACCAGTCATAGCTTAACATAGGTTATTTATATAAATGCATGCCTTGATTTTAAACATAAAACCTACCCGTTATATAAGTATATGAATATGAATAATTCAATATAATTATGTAAAGACTAAGCTTAACCAAACCCAAATTTATATTTAAACTAAGCTAACAATCATTCCACCTCAAAATCTACCTATGGTTTAAGATACATGGTTTCCCAATTTCTATGTGTAATGTATAGACTTTTACACAACTCAATTAAATTGTCACATTTACATTTAACCATTCTAGAATACATGTAATTTCTACATCATAACTCTGTAATTTATATTTGTAATAACTTGGTAATTTATTTTTTTACAGGTAATATGAATATTATAATTTGTAAATAACTAGGTATGTAAAGTCGTTTAACTAGGGTTTGAGAGTTCTATACTTGGCTCTATAGATGGTCGAGCCATCTCTAGTGCTAGGTATTTAACCCTAGTTTTCTAATAATTTAAAATTAATAAAAATGAAAACCCTTAACCCTTAGAAATTTACTAGAATTAATTTATTTATCTCATATGAATCAAATGTGAATTAAATCAACAGACATACCTGGTAAGAAATGCAGGGCTATGTCAAACTATTATTGCCCTCCAAATCTACCTCGAACCCTTTCTTTTATTTTTCCTTATATTTACCCCTTCATCGACTGTGTACCCCTAGGCATTTCTTCTTCACATTTTATTCTCATACATGCTAACAAACCTATGAAATTCCTCCACTAAACTGAAAGTGAACTTGGCAAAGAGAGTCCATACAACCCAAAACCACAGTGTTTTTATTTTACATGATGCTTGAATAACTCAAGTAAACACTAATATAAACCTTAACTTCATGAACATTCCAATTATAAATAATAATCCTTTTATACATTATGTATATTAACATTAACAATGATTTCACAATAATATTGACTTCCCAATGACCACCAAAACATTATGATTATTAACATTAATAATGATTTTAATATTAAAACATTGAATTATAAAAAATAATCATTTAAACATTATCACTAAACACACTTTGTTAATTATTAAAGTTAAAAATCAACAAACATAAATAATTAAGTTCCTTATCTTTATAGCAATGTATCTTATAAACAAGACACCACTTCTCAAGATAATAGATTATACTTCATATCATAGAAGATATATCCATGAATTCCAAATAAACATTATGGAAACATCATCACATTAAATAATCCAAGTAATACGACATATAATATTTTAAACCACATACTAGCAAACATACAACTAGATGAAAATGAGAATCAACCATTTTCAGATACAGATTAACATAATAACAACTAAAATCATACTAAAATCCATCTAATCAAATAATGATCACAACATATTATACTATTTATCGTGTGTGTAGGTTATTAGTTTCCATTCTATCATCCCCCAATGCCTCCATCTACTCCACCCTCTCTGATGATGACCTTCTGTCATAGTCTGAGGGATGAAATCTATCTTGCATCCACCTCAAAATAGTAAAGATAGTTAGTCTGAATCAATATAAAATCCATAACATATTAATGTAATGAACTAAATAAACATGATCATCATGTACATTATATACAAGTACAACTAACTCAACAAGTTAATGATCATGTAAATAAGCAACATATGACTGTCCATACATTAGTATATAAAATCCAACTTAACTAAAATAGTAATTAGCCAAAAAATAACCATAAAATCCACTAATAAGTAGGTTATTAAGTCTAGAGAGGAATAAAGATGTAGCATTGATGGTTTTAATTTGTATATAAAAATTTATAAATCTTAGGCAAAGATGATATCATTGGAACTTTGTTGTCTTCGAGTTGTGAATGGGTGTGTTACATGAGTTTTTGTCATTAATGAACCTTCTTTCGTGTGTCCATTTTTTTATTTAAAATATTATATAAATAATATATATTCATTTCATATATGTATTTTCTATAATCAAAGCATTGTATTACTCAAAATATACATGAATTCCTCTTTATAAAATACCCACAAGGGAGGTTTTTCATTTTTTGTAGTTTATGTACCTACAAGTTTTGTATTAGGTTTCTATCTTTTTGGTTTTCAATTATTATTTTTATATAGATCACTACTAGTAAAGTTTATGGGTTGTTTTTAAGTCAAAATTTCACCCAAAATTATTTTTAGGTGACTATTGTATTTAAACATTAGTTGGTGCAAACCAAACCTAAACCTCTCAAATATAATGTATACAAATCTTACTAATGCATACAACCCTATAACATCCTTGTTACAATAGCTCTGTTAAGAAGTTGCAACATAAATTTGGCAGTGTAATATTTGTAGCTTTAATATCCAATTATTGTAATACATATTCAACCTACAGTTATTATATTAATTCATTGGAAAAACTATTGTATGCAAAGTATGTTATGTCTACACTAGAACACAAAGAAAATAGTAGGAAGAAAAAGAAGAGAGAATAATAGCCATTCATAGCACAATAGTTCCTATAAATATCTAAAAATAATAATATTCAATATTATATACTATAATCTAATGTAAGCTCCCAAACTATAGTTGCTCTACCATTATATCCTTATACAGTTCAGTGCTTCTCCATCTAGTAGTATCCTTATTAAAGAAAAAATAATCTACCCAAATACATCTACCTATTTCTTCTAAACCATGTCAATTATAAAAAGTTCTATTTTTAGGATTAAAATGTCCTAAAAAATCTCAACTATTTGGTATGATAGTTGTAAATCTAGACAAAAAGAATTAAAATAAAAATTATATATATAGGGTGATGAAGGATTGGACGATTTCCTTAGATGCTCTTGGATTAGATGATCATGGTAAATAAAATGTGATCTCCTGCTCATAAACATACTATGATTTCATCAATGGATTTTTTATTTTTCACAACTTTAGATTCAGATACCTAAATTGGATCCTCTATTATACACCTTTTCCATTTGATAAAATACTCATGATAGTGTTTATTTATCATGATCTTACCAATTTTGATGTCCAAAAGGATTCCATTTCTTATTTTGATTTATTAATAATTTTTAATCTATAATCCATGGTTGAAGAATCTATATTTAATCTCTCTTTACTTATGTGACCCTAAACAAATGAGTATAGATGTGAAACATTAAAAATAGGTGACATACCTACCCCTTGGGCAATGTTATTTACAATGTATTAGCTGAGAACTTGTGTAAAATGTTTCAAGACCCAATCTTATTTGTTTTAAGTTTGTTGTACTCACCTTTTGGGAACCCCTCCTTACATAAATGTGCTAGCACCAAGTCTTCAATTTCAAATACTTTATCTTTGTGTTTTTTATCAACATATTATTTATATATGTCCCCACTTTCTTCCAACCTTATTTTTACCTCCATGTATACATCATGCATGGCTTGTGCATACTTCTCACCTCCAACAATACCTATATACATTTCAGTTAAATTCCTTACCTAAAAAACTCCTCTAGGGTTACTACCATATATAAGCGAAAATGGGCTAATACTTACAATTTTGTTAACATAGTCATTATAAGAAAAATTAGCTTATACCAAGGCTAAATCCCAATGTTTAGGTTTGTCACTAATTATGCACCTTAATAATTTCCAAGACTCTGGTTCACAACCTCTATTTACCCTTATAAGCTAAACTATAATCTAGTCTTGTGCCCAATTTCATCCATAGTTTCTCCCAAAGTGTCCCCAAAACTTGGTATCCCCATCTAACACAATGATAAAAGGGAACCCATGTAGTCTTAAAACTTATTGAAAATACAAATTTACAATATTATGACATCATTAATCATCTTGTATATTGTAAAGTGTGCCATTTTTTATTATCTATCTACAACCACAAAAATGGAGTCATTACCTCATCGAGTTCTTGTGCTCACTACATCCCATGGTTTATTTTCAATTGGTATTAGTTGATAGAGTCCAGTGTTTTGACTTTTTCCATTTGCATGTTGGCATAGTCTGCATCTTTCCATAAATTTCTACATATTTGTGTTCATATGTGGCCAATAGTATGTTTCATTCAATTGTGCTAAAGTCTTATCATACCAAGAGTGACTAGCTAGACCAACATTATGATTCTCTTTCAAAATATTCTCCCTCATGGAACCTTGAAGTAGGTAGACCTCTTACCCTTTAATAATAAACCATTGTAGATAACACATTCTAGCCATGGAGTTATATTAACAATTGTTTGGCTTTTACATGTTGCCCACACTTCCCTAAAATCCAAGTCCTCTTCATACAATTATTTCATTGATTTAAACCCAATGACATCCACTTGGAGCTCATTAAACACAAGAGCTCATCTAATCAAGGCATCTACCACTTTTTTATATTTCTCACTCCTTTATTTTAAAATAAAAGTGTAACTCTAAAGGAATAATACCCATTTAATGTGCTTTTGATTCAATTTTTTGGGGTTGTTTATATAGTGCAAATCTTGATGATCAGTGATCAAGAAAAATTCTTTGGGTAATAAATAATGTTGTAACTTGTTTAGAGATTTTATTATTACGTATAATTCCTGATCATACAGAAAATATTTTCTCTTTACTTCATTTAAATTTTCATTGAAATAAGCAATGGGCTTACCCTCTTGGTTGAGTATTGTGTTTATGGTTGTTAAGCTTGCATCAAAGTAAGTTTGGAATATCTTTTTAAAAATAGGGAAAGTAATCACATGTTATTTTGTCACTTTCATTTTTGAAAACTAAAAACTCTTTTCTATTGTTGGCATCAGGTGGGAGAAATAATAATTCAAAATTTACATTCTAGAATAAATTATTCGACAAAAGTTTGATAAAGTATTATTTTGAGATGGATTTACAAAGAAGGTGAAAATCTTTATAATATTTTCATAAGGTGGTTATGGGACTCAACCAATATTCCTATGAACCAATTTTTATTTAACTAAACATAATAATAAACTAAATACTTAACCAAAACATTAAAACAAAAGTCTTTTGGATCATAAACCCAACAAACTCCCCCTTGATCCAATGGGGTATTTAAGAAGAAAGAACGGGAGCAATGATTTTGAAGTCATCACAAAAACTCTGTCTTAAAATTAAGTGGTGTACTATACCTTTGGCATTGACCAAAAACTATGTCATTTCATAAATAAGCCTACCCTTACGAGTTGTGGTAAAAAATGGTTGATGAACATGATCAAGGCCTACTCATCCCTAGTGATCATCATACTGTACTATAATAGAAAATGATCTAGCATGTCCAACTACATCGACCTACATAAATTCCTACAAAATAACCCATCCAAGTGACAAACCCATACTCTATATGGCACATCTCCCTGATGTCCAACAAATGCTAATGACCTTTGCTCAACACTAAAGGTGCTAGCAACCCATATCAACTCATATTATCATCAATGACTGATTGAAGTCTAACCAATACCTAAATATTTTCCTCCTATCAAGTGATAGGTGAGAAGTTGAGTATCAAGAAAAATAAAAATAACTAAATCTGTTCACTCCATGTCATGAATATCAGATATAGAAATCCAAAAATGGAACTGAAAGAAAAAAACACAAGCCAAAATTTTCCATTCAAGCAATGAACCCATACTCTGAGTGAATAGATAAATGGAGAGGGTAATTGTCCTCTAACCTCTAATATGATCCTCATAGTTTATCAATCATGAGGATCCTAAGGTACCTATAAAGGATGATGGTTTCATCTTCAATACAAGCAAGAAGTGACAATATGTAAATTATCATTTGGAAGGTGTCAGTTTCAATTGAAAATTCACCTTTATACATTAGTTTCATTATATTGATTGAAAAAATCATATAAGGACATTTAAAATTACAAAATTGACCATTTCATTATGTTTAAAACATCTAAAACCCTACAAATTACTTGGACACATGACCACTTTTGGAAAAAAAAGTGATTTGTCAAAAAAAGTTATAGCCAAAGTCACGATTTACACCCTTATATAGTTGATTCTCTTTACAAATTCCTCAAAAATGAAATACTCCCTTTTTCAAAGTAGCATATTCTATAAAAATCAAATGTAATAGGAAATTTGTGTACGTGTTTGTAACTTGTGACCTTCTCTTTATAAAAGTGTTTATGAAAACCAACAATCCAACTTGCCTACTACCGAGTCAAATATATAAAGGCATCAAATGCTAATTAGGCATGACTTGTCAGATGAAAAATACATATATGTTAAAAATCCTTCACCAAATTATTTTGCCAACTATATATTGAAAAACAAATCTTATAACGTAAATTATTTTCCTGAATGCTTTGTTACTATGCCTTTCCATTTTGGTAGAGCCCACTTTGCATTTTCGGTCTTGAAAACTTTTGGTCAGCCACTATATAAATCTTGTGCTTCATTGTCTTCAATTAAAGCCTAACTCTTCAGACTATATGAGTGGATTATTATATTAAAAAATGCATGTTATTTTTTTAGCCACGATTATATTGCATATCAATGTGGTTCTAAAAGTTTGTGTAGGTGAGAAATTGCATAGTGAATAACAAATAATCAGTCCACATGCCTTAAAAAATTCACAAACTACTCAGCTTGATCTTACAATGTATTAGTTTTTGTATAGAAAATTGATCTTACTAGTTGGTAGCTCTTCTTGCATTATTTTCTCTTATGTGCACTTTGTACAAATTTTGTCAATCCAACAAAACTAAAATATTTTCAGCCAAATAGATTTTATTTTCTTAGTATATCAGCAATGGAGGAAATGCTATAGACAATCATTGCCTAAAAAATGAAACCCTAGTTAAAAAAATGAAGGAATTTGTTACTCGGCATAAGAGAATGAAAAAAACCTTCTAATGGGCATGGAAACAATAGTTGGAGTGGGATATAACTTTTATACATCACTTGGAATCAAAGAGTCTATTGTGCCACTCTTCCATAACATCATAGACTGGAAATCCTATTTTGTGGCTTTCTCTCTTTCCACCTTCCAATCTATGACTTCATCCTTTAAGACATGGCTATGATACCACTGTTGGCACCAAGTAGGAGAAAAAATAATTCAAAATTTACATTGTGGAATAAATTATTTGATAAAAGTTTGATAAAGTATTATTTTGAGATGGATTTACAAATAAGGTGAAAATATTTCTAATCTTTTCATGAGGTGGTTACAGGACTCAACCAACATTCTCATGAACCAACTCTTATTTAACTAAACATAATAATAAAGCAAATACTTAACCAAAATATTAAAACAAAAGTCTTCTGGATCATAAACCCAACATCTATTATAGTTATCATTGAAACTTCTTCATGTTCCCTTTCATTGTGTCTATGATGGGTGCACAAATACCACTAAAATCCCTAATATAATTCCTATAAAAGCTAGCCAACCCATGAAATCGCATTTCTACAAACATATTCCTTGGTTAATCCATTCCACTATTGCTTTTTATTTCTCTAGGTCCATTTTTAACCCAACTTGTAAAATCACAAATCCAAAATAAATGAGCTCATTTTTCATGAAGTTTCAATTTTTTAAGTTTACTAACAACTTATGTTCCTTTAACTTACATAAAAAAAGTTTAAAATTCTTAAGTATTCTTTAAATTCACTAAAAACCAAAATATCATCCAAATACATAACCACAAACTTACCCATGAATGGTATCAGCACACCATTCATCAGCTACATAAATGTAATTGAATTATTAGAAAAAAGAAATGGTATAACTTGCCATTTTTACAACCCATCATTGCTTTTAAATTTTATTTTCCATGCATCACCTTTTCTTATCCAAATTTGATGATACCTACTCTTCAAATCTATTTTGTTAAATTATTTGTATCCACTTAGACATTCCATTTGATCATCCTTCCTTGGCAATGGGAACATATACTTTATTGTGATCTTATTTATTTCCATCAAATTCATACACATTCTCCATTATCCACCTTTTTTGGGTGCTAACACACTTGGGACTACACATGGGCTCAAACTTTCATAGATTAGGCCCTTTCGTAATAACTCTTACCCTTGTCTCTTTATTTATTCATTCTCTTAAGGTGTTAATCTATAAGTTTCCTTGTTTGGAAAACTTGATTTTAATATTAATTCCATGTGGTGACAGATGATTTTTAATAGTGTCAATCCCTTAGGAAAATCGTTTGACACTATTTCCACATATTCCTCTAACAAATTTTTTATTTTAGTAGGTATATCACTCACCTTGGTGTTTATAACTACTTGCATGAGTGTGGGAAGCAAGGCAAAGTATGACTCTTCCTTCATTATATATGTTAGGAACTATTTTCCAAATACTAACATCACCTTTCAATGGTTATACACCTCTTATCCCTTATCTTGTAATGGAGTCAACATGAATCTATTCCCAACCTTCACAAGATTATATGTTTTTTCCCTACCATCATGTATGGATCTCCTATCAAATTGACGTGGCCTACCCAATATAATATTACACATATCCATTCACATAACATCACACAAAATTTCATCTCTATATGCTCCAATTTTAAGTTTCACCACACATTGTTCATTTAATAACACTTGGTGTGCTTTGCGATCCCAAGAAATTTTATAAAGGGTTGGGTGTGCTATTTGTTTTAACCCAAGCTTCTCTATCTTTTCATTAAATACTTAGTTATATGTGATACCATCATCAATAATTAATTTACAACACTTACCTTCAACTTTGCACATGTCCTGAAGAAGATCTTCTATTATAGTGGTAGATTTATCTCTTTTATTGGTTCAAGAGCACTCTTTTCATCAAAATGGATTCTTCTTGCTTTGGTCCTTTAGTGTGCACTGGTGACCCAACACTTCCTTCAAACTCTTGGGCTATATATATTGTTCATTAAATATTTAGGCCACTATTTTAAGTTATTCTAGGCACTCAAATTACCTATGATCAACATATTTATTGCACCTAAAACATTTACTTGTGAATCCTCCTCCTCTTCCATAGAATCCTCTTCGTCAAGATGCATAACATCTTCTTCCTCTTATATTAAAATTTTGGGACTAAAAACTCTTGCTACTTCATCATGGGTTTTTCATCCTCTTCCACCAAAGTTTTATCATATTTCTCTAAGTTTTTTAACTCTTCCTCTCAAAGATCCTCCTTTGCTACTGAAGTTCACATGTTGCCTTTGTGAATACTTATCCTCCACTATTAATTCACATTGGAAGACATACTCTATGGTTCTAAATTTCAAAAAACTAATGTCATCTTGGATATTAAATGGATTCCATTCACATACCTTTATACCTTTTATAGGCCAGCTTCCACATGTCTAACCCTTATAGTTAGTTTTAAAACTCCTTAGTGTACTTATTCACACATATTTCCTTTTGTCTTAAATTTTATAACTTTATAAATAAACTCATGTGATATTATATAGGTATGAATTTGGCCTTCATTTTGGTCACAATTCTATCTCAGGACTTAATTTTATATTTTCCTCTTCTTTGCCTCTTATTTTGTATATGTCAAACCATATTGATTCATGACTTTTTAACCTTGTAAAAGAAAACTTCACTTTCTTATAATCCTCCACTAACTCATAATCAAAATATTTCTTCATCTCTATAACCCAATCCATGAGCTCTTCAACATTAAAACTCCCATTATAATATCTCCAACTTGAGTTTACTCCCAATATTTTTCATGGCTATGATAAATATGGTCTTAGCCTCATCCTCTAATTCTTATTAAGGTTTTTGATCTCCTTGGGCTCTCTTTCCTTCATCATTACTTACATATTCAATATTAACTCCCCTTATTTGGGTTATATCCATTGCAACTAGTCTTGCTTGGACCTCTTTCATTATTTATTATAGGTCACCAAGTTAAGGTGCTCCTTCTCTTGCACCCATTCTAATTGTACTCCATATGAATTCCATTATCACTCAATTACAAGTTTCTATTTAACAACTTGCCAATGCCACAACAAGATTATAAGAATATCTCTCTTTATACTTACACAACTTCTCTTTCATAGTCTATAACACTTCTCTTTACAAGATCATCTTTTGCACTTTTCCAACAAAGGTCCTTTCTCTCATACTAATTAGTGCCAACCAGAACTTGAAATTCTCATATCTGATGTATGCAAATCTTACTGATGCACACAACCCTGTAACCTCTTTGTTACAATAGATATGTTAAGAACCCACAACATAAATTTGGTATTCTAATACCTTCATCTTCAATATCCAATGACTGCAATACCTATTCAACATACAACAACTATGTTAATTCAAGTGAAAAATCAGTGTATGCAAAGTATGCTATGTCTACATAGTGACACAAATAAAATATAAGGAAGAAAAATAAGAGATAATTATAACACTCCTATAAAACTCAAATAATAATAATCTTAAATATTATATGCTATCAACTAATACCAACTCACAAACTAAAACTACTATACCATTATTTCCTTTACTACAGTCCACTACTCCAATTGGTAGTCTCCTAATTAAAAATAAAGTAATCTACCCCAATACATATACCTAGTTCCTCTAAAAAAAGTTGTTACAATGAGTTTCATTTTTAGGAGAACAAGCTTCTAAAAACTCTTAGTTGTTTGGTCTGATTTTTGTACATCAAGACAAAATAAATAAACTAATATACATACATATATGCATGCATGCATGCATATGGGTGATGTAATATTTCACAATCCCCTTGGATAATTATACATCATTAGTGCAATTGGAGTTATGTTAACATTAGTTTACGTTGGTTATTGATTTTTGATTGCAAGCATAAATACCGAATTTATATTTGTCTAATATAGATGAGGTAAACAATCATAAATATCTATGAGACCATAAAATTTAGCCTAGGGATGATATTTTAATGATGTTTTGAACTCAATTTTGGGATCATTTTATAAAACATCCCTCGTGTCCTTGGGTTATAGGGAGTTATACAAAGATTTAATTCAAAGAAACATACTACAGGAATTTGGAAATCCAAAGAGATTTATAATCTTGTATTTTTACAATAAAAATCTTACATTTTATGTTCCCCAATCATGGAAGAAGTTGAATCCAATAGTATTTTTTGTAAGTTTTTTTCTCTTCAATACAAACACTTACGATGAAAAAAATGGAGTGTGGTTCCAATTTTCAAAGTTATCATAAAATATGAGTGTAAGGTGGTTTCCTATCATTAATAAGATAATTAATGTGTGGTAATGGTACCCTTGTTAATTTGGATGAACAAACATTTTAAAAACAATTGGCTAACTAGGGACATCTAATTTCATATTCTTTGAATTTTTTTACTTGCTAGAAGTAAGAGCCATATTATCAGTACTTATTCAATAAGAATGCTCAAAAGATTATGAGTTTTTGCTGAAACTTTATCTTATTATTGAGTGAATTTCTTTAATTTTCTCATAATTTAGATAATGAAATATCAAATGCATCTCATTCTCAAATTTTTCCTTGCTTGTATGTCTATCACAAGCCTTAGTGTTGATATAATTTCTTGAATTTGTATGTCAACAATTAGTTAATTTAAAATGTAAGTCTCTAGGCATAAAAAAATGTAATGTAGAATGATAGGAAACATTATAATGTGGAATGATAGGCAACATTGAAATTTGATGTAGGGTGGTTCTTCAATAATTGTCTTAGAATATTAATTCATCAAATTGAATGCCTTTTTAAAGATATACTTGTTGATTTTAAGACCAATTAGTTTTAGAAGTTAAAATATTAGGAATAAATCTCGAACTATAATATGTTGCAACCTTATCAAAATAAGAAAATAAGAGAAAATTAGTGTAGATGATATTTTGTGATTATGTAGCACCTCAGTCTTGTGCACTTGGAAAACTCAAACCTTGGTTGTTTCTCTTAGTCCTACACATTCCTTACTTCCATAAGACTCACATATGCTCTATATTGTGCCTTATGTCTTATCTCTTAGTTTGAACCATCTTATATTAATGAAATATACATTTTATATTGCCTAAAATACTTAAAATGTACATATCTTACATCTCTAAAAGTTCCAATACTATACTTATTTTTATACTCCTTGGAAACTAAATTTTGAGACAAATAATAGCATCGACATTACTATCCTGATCCAAAAAAGTGTCCATTTCCCTAAAGTCATCCAATTTTCCAATGAAACATATTTTGAAGGCTAGTATAAGTGATTTAATATGATTTATCTCCCGATAGGATTGGTATAAATACAATATCAACCCTCATTCATTCCTCACCTAGAAATCAGACCAAAAATACCAAGGAACTTATAAAAAACACTATATCAAGCATTCACCTGATCAAAAGATTCACTATTTCCATACCAGTCATAGGTACAATGTAGTTACATATTTGAATTACTAAAGGAGTAGTCATCAATTCTTATTTTCCAATTTATAAACCAAGTCACTATTGTACTTACTTTACACACATTGCATGATTCATGCATAAGCTAACATGTAGGGGAGAACTACATGAATCTAAATCCCTCTCATGGAGTATTGGTTATGTAGGTATCACCCTTTGATAGTGGAGTTATTGTGGTCAACTCGACACTGTGTGCCCACTAACCCATTTTTCCCCAAGGTCACATTAAAGATGGAAATCTAGGATTTTACCATTTCACAAGGAATGATAGTCCATGACCAAGATCTGATTGCACCAAAGAGAAGGTGAAACTAAACCCAAAAGCACCTAGGTGGTCACATCATGTTTCACCAGATATTTTATATAGGATACTAATGTTGAATCCAAATAGTAGTGTCGATGAAACTATCCTAGGCTGATGTTACTTTCTAGCGAGCTAAAAACATCATATCCATAATCTGACAATTATTCTAGATCTAGATCTGCATTAAAATAAGAGCCAACTAAGTACCTTATTTTATGTCATATATATATATATATATATATATATATATCATATTTTTACTTTTTTTAATAGCCTTAGTTTGATAAATTTATTATATAGTACATCTAATTTTAGCACTTAATTGCCCTGTTGTAGATCTAATATTCACCCTTGTGCTCTATACTTTTTATATTCATAACCCTATCTACCTAAGAGGATCTACATCTAAATTAAGGTTAAATATTTGGTGAACTCAATTCATGTGAATCAAAATATTTTTTATTCGTAGGTTTTAAAACTATCTAGGGTTTAAGATTGCTATACTTTTTAATTTTTTATTAGTACTATTTTGCATACAACCTAGGTGTAGCCCTAGATTTATGTTTTCCCTCAACCCATCCAAGATGTATCAAACCAATGAGGGATATCATACCTTGGATCATGATGATACCCATGTTGACAATGAAAAAATTGTTGATAGGTGATCATAGAAAAAGATTATGATAATGAAAATCTAGAAGTAAATGAAAATGAGCAAGTAGACCAGGATTAACTACATGCAAATTACAATTCTTCATGAGCACATTCAACAAAACATTAAATATCTTAAAAACTATGTTTGATGCTAAAAATTCAAAAACTTTAATGGACACATCCCTCCTCTTGAAAACACTATGATTAAATACATCTAATGGGGGCACAAATTACGTATTTTAACCTTTGTTTCTTGAAACTACTATTGACACATATATTATGGACTTTCCCATTGTTTCAACACAATTACCAATTTCAATGCCTATTACTACTCAAAAAATGTTTTAATCCCCTTTGGTGACTACTCAAACTGATAATCTAAATCCCAATGGGTTTACAATACAAACACTCCCTCAAGTCATAAAGACCTTGGAGGACAATGTTACAAACATTAAACAAAAAGCTTTAAAATCCCTTCATGTTATATATTCACAAGATGTGTTGCATAACCCTCTTGCACTTGAGATCTCTTTACACCCTTTGCCAACTAGATTTGTTGCACTTGAGTTTACATTTTATGATGGTAAGAGTGATCAGAGAAACATAATCACACCTTTTATATGGCATGAATTGACTACATCTCCAATGATAAATTTTTGACCAAATTATTTCCAAGGAGCCTCAAGGACTATGCTTTGAGATCATTTTATGACTTACCTCTCCAATATTTAAAGCATTCAACCTATTGCAAACCAGTTTTTAGCACATTTTTTCTATTAACATTATTGAAAAGGTTTTGTATGCTCAAATTAAAAAGATCAAATAAGGAACCAATGAACCTATCAATGAATATGTCTTGAGGTATAATATAATGCTAGCCAAAATGACCAATCCTATGGTAGACAAATAGTTGCAAGACATATTCAAGCAAAATTTGTTGGACCCTTTACACGAGTATATTATTTTAAATAAGGTTTAAGATTTTTATGACTTATGCCATGTTGTACGGGACCATGAAATGAAGATTATATAATTGAATAAGCTCAAGTATGTAGAAAACACACCAGTTGTATCTACATCTAGTATAAAATTTAAAATTAAACTGAGTTATAAGGTAAAGTATCCTAAGCCTAAAAATTAAATAACCACCACAATTAATGTAGTTTCAAAATAACCTCATCAGATTATTTTATCTAATGCACCAAGGAGATAGTTTGCACATTTACCCAAGCCTCTTACTTCATTTCTCCTCTGGTTACTAGAATTTCATCTTATATCTCTCCGTACTCATATAAAGGTTGATATAAATAGATCTATACCCAAATAATATGAAGCAAATGCTTATTATGACTATCACTAAGGCCCTAGACATTCCATGAATAAATGTTTTATCTTGAAGCATAAGATCTAGGACCTCATTGATGACAAATAGATTACATTTGATGATCCTCCAAAGGAATCAGGTTCACAACCTGATGATCACCATAAGCAAAAGATATTTAACAATCCTTTACAAGACCATTATAGTAAGGAACCAAAAGTCCAAATGGAATAAAATGCATATCTTCCTTCATCTTATTATGGACACCCACTATATGGGCTCATTGGTAATTACACATGACATATACCTCCTATAGTTCAGTAACCTACCATTTCCTTTGATGATAGTGAAATTAAGGGTTATGACTCTAATCTTTATTCTCTATTCATTTGAGCATACCTTGATAAACACCCCAAATGTAGTGTTATGATTGATAATGGTGCAAGTGAAAATGTTTGCACCATGACATTACTTATGCATTTGGGTTACACTCATCATGATTTACACCCATCTACTAGATCAATTAGAGCATTTGATGGGACCTCCCAGAAGGTTCTTGGTGAGATTGATATACCTTTATAAGTGAGGCCCACACATGTGGTTACTAATTTCTCAATTATACCTTATATATGTGTCTGACATGTTCTTGCGATGACCTTAGATACATAATATTTAATCAATACCCTCTATAGTGCATGGGTGTGTTAAGTAAATTCATGCCAATTGAGTAACTATAATTTTTTATGCTCTATATGAGCGTCCTCTTGAACAAGATAAATTCATACCCAAGTAGTTAATAATCAATCTTGTTAAGGATAATCCACCATAAAAGGGCAATAAATAAGCAATCTCCTTTATTAGGTAGCCATTACTTGAGATACCTTTACATCAAAAACAAAAAGTGGGTTTCACAAAATCCTTATCTTCTATGCATCATATTCAAATATCCATAGCACATAAACATGTTCCTACTATGTTATTCAAAAGAGACCATAGAGTATGTAGAGATGGGTTCCATGAACCCCTATTACTTTTATTGGTGTTTCACAATATTAGAGTCTTATTCTACATACACCAAACATCATAGATCTTACAGTGATAGATATTTCACCTATACATGTTCCCTGGTAGTACCACCAATTTATCGCACCAATTTATGAATGAGTAGATACCTACAATCATCCTTTAAATGCTATCATAGGATGATCCTATCACTTCCAAAAATACCAAAAAAATCAAAACATTCAAAATATAAAAACTTTTTTGACACTTACATGTTCTATTGGCTCCTTTGCACCTATGTGTTAGTTCCATATTGAGGGCTAGCACATCATTTACTTCTACATACACATTTATAGGCATACACAAATACATGATTATATGCACTTACAAGTGTTGGGTTTTCCCTCTGGTCATATCTATAGGACATTGGGGGAATCCATATTTTATGATCTTGATACACATAGGTTATATGGTTCGATGATCACTCTACACTATCATTTTTGAGCTTACATATGTACTTACTTATGTCTTATCCATGCTTATATCTTACACATGGTACTTGATACGTTATGCACTTAACATTTTTTTCTAACACATTTGATCCATGAGCTACTATGATATATTTATGTTGGTTACTTATGATTTTAATTTATACACTTCCTTGATTGTTTTGTCTTGCTATTATCTTCCTTGTTTGAGCATTTGAATATGCTCCACTATATACATCCTCTATGCCTATGTTTACCTTCATCTATATTTGAATATGTCATTACTTTTGGTATGGACATTTGAATATATCATTCCTTACTTTATGGACATTTTACTAAGTCATATCCATTCAATTTTATAAAATTTGGACATGCCCCTTATTGGTAATCTCCTAAGACCTTTATTTATTGACTTGTTTTTTAGTAGTCTTGTGTGTGTGTGTGTGTTTGATTTTTAATCTTGTATTGTTACTATGTATATGTTTTAATGATATTTATCATGTACCTTAGGCCAAAATGTGATCATATTGGTTTTATGTGATTCAATAATATATTTACCTAGACATGTTCCTTCTATATGTTAAATGGGTACATTCACATATTTTATAGTTTTCTTACCCTTTTGAAGTGAGGTAACTCCCAATTCCTATTTTTTTCTCACCTCAAATAGGGGGAATATTAGTGTGGGAATGATTGGTAAGCATGTTCTTTACACTTGGCACAATTCTTAGATTCAGTGGGGGCATACTTTGGAAGCATGTTCTCCACACTCATTAAATATATGGTACTTATATTAGTTTGCATATTTAGTGGAGGCATGTCATATGGACATGGATTCCACACATTCATAATTTTTAGATTCAATGGGGGCATGATTTAGATTCATGTTCTCCACACCTATTTAGTATTCAAAATCTCCAATTTATAGTGGTGAATGTTTTGGAAACATGTCCTCCACATTGGTACTTATATCAGTTTTTAGATTTCTCCATATATAGTGGGGGCATGCTTTGGAAGCATGTCCTCCACAATTACACAGTTATCTAAATTGGCAAAAAAACAAAGTTATATGATTCAAATTCATAGTTATGGTAGAATTATATACATGGTACTTTATACATAGTTTCAACATAAGACATATATAAGGTGTATATACTATGTAACATGTGCCTAATATTGAAAAATCTAAATCAATTTTAGATTATAAAACCATTGCACATATTGATACCCCACAGACTTTACCAAACCAATATATTACAGTACTTGATACACATTTTGGAATGGTTGAGGTAATTAAAACACTCAATCTTGCCAAGTTTTCAATTTGGATCTGATTGTATCAACCAACCTCACTTGGTTATAAGTATCTTTGGGTTGCACGGTTGAGCTAATCTCAACTACCAAATGATAACTCTTTTTTTATCCAAAGTTGAGAACATGTGCCTTCCACTCTCTCTCTCTCACACACACACTCTCTCTCTCCTTGGATATATGCACTTTACAAAAATTTACATTTATCATAATATAAATTTTAGAGTCTTACAATGATACATCTTTTGCAAAAACAACTTGCCAATAGGCAAGTTGGTTACATTGACACAAAGGTGTAGTCTTAAACCTTGCTCTTTTAATTTCAAATTATTTCAATCTATTTCAATAATTTTAACTCAAATTATATGCACTAATTTTACACTATAATATGCTCTTAATTATAGGTCAGTCACTAGAAAAGCACTCAAATTAAACTCAATCAAATATAAGGTGTGCATAAACACCCATGTACTTATTCCTTTCCTTTAAACTAGTAATTTCATTATTATATTAAAAGGGGGGAAAATATAGATGATATTTTGTGATTATGTAGCACCTTAGTCTTGTACACTTGGCAAACTTAGACCTTGGTTATTTCTCTTAGTCCTACACATACCTTACTTCTACAAGCCTCACATCTAATGCATATTGTGCCCCTTGGCCTATCTTTTAATCTAACCAGTCTTATATTGATGACATATACACTCTATCTTGCCTAGAATACTTAAAATGTACTTATCTTACACCTCTACAAGTTCTAATCCTATATTTGTTTTGTTACTCCCTGGACAATAATGTCTAGAATAGATAATAGCTTTGATGATACTACCCTAATTTGATGTAGGTATCTAGTGCCTTAAAGTCATCTAAATTATAATATAAATGTATTCCAATGGTTGGACTAAGTGATTTAATGTGAATTACCTTTCGATATGATTGGTATAAATACAATATCAACCCTCATTCATTCTTCACCTAGAAATCAGACCAAAGAGACCAAGGCACCTATCAAAATTACTCTATCAAGAATTAAATTGATCAAAAACTTCCCTATTTCCATATTATTCATATGTATAGCATAGCTACAAGTTTAAATTACTAAAGGAGTAGTCATAAGGTCTTATTTTCCAAGTTACAAGTTAGGTCATTGTTGTACTTTCTTTACACACATTTCATGATTCACACATAAGCCAACATGTAGGGGTAACTATATCAGTATGTGGACCTCTTTTGGAGTATTGGCTATGTAGGAAACACCATTTAACAATGTGGTAATTATGGGTTAACTCAACAATATGTGCCCACTAACCCATTTTCCCCCAAGGTCACATAAAAAATGGAAATCTAAGGTTTTTCTATTTCACAAGGAGTGAGAGTCAATGACCTAGATATAAATTCACCAGAATGAAGGTGAATCCAAACCTTGAAGCATCCAGGTGGTCACATCCTATTTCAGGCATAGTACAAGACACTAGCATTAAATCTAGATAGTAGTGTTGATGTAACCATCCCAGGTTGATGTTACTGTCTAGAGAATCAGAGGCACTAATTTTAAAATCTAAAAACTATTCTAGATCCATAACTACATTAGAATCATAGCCAACTAAGTACCTTATTTTTTATCATTTTTATATATATCATAGTTACACTTTTTGTTAATAACTTATCTCAGTTTAATAAATTCAGTATATGGTACATCTGAGTTTGACACTTAATTGGCCTATTATAGATTTGATATTCACCGTTGTGCCCTATCATTTCTATACTCTTAACCCTATCTACCTAAGATGGTCCACATCTAAATTAGGGTTAAATAATGAGTTGCATATACTAACCAAGAGACACATATATAGGTCTTCAAAATGTATTCAATGTTAGGATAAAAAATGGTAATTGCTCATTTATCCTCTTGTTTATTGAAAATTTGTGTTTTAATTTTTAAAATAACATTTATTTGCAATATATTCATAAGATATATATGACTCTTTGTTACTTTTTTATCAAATATATGATATTTTCACACTCATAATGAATAATAATATTATATCTATTAAGAAAGATTAGTTGGCTTTTCAAACTAGGTAGGTTTATCAACTAAGAAAAAGAAATTGTCATAATAATATTTACATGTTCCTATTCAGAGTCACTAACTTTGGCTCATTTGTTAGTTGTGTGGGTTTTATGAATTAATGAAGTTGTCTTATCAAGCTTTGCTTTATTATATCCATTTGTATAATGTTGTAATTAGTTTATAACATAATTAACCAATCAAAAAATAGTTTGTAGGAATGTCATTTCTATTTATTTCATTTTTAGCATATTTAAATGTTAAAATATTATATTTTAATGGGGTAAAGGGCTTCGAATAGTAGTGAGAAATAAGGAGTTTGTAATCACTGACTACCTGAGTTCCATTCACATTGGGCCTATTATACACTTCCAAAATGTGGCCATGGTGATAATTTGAGGTACGAATCCTCTTATCCATGTGGAGCATACATAACTCATCGTAAATATTATGAACCCATGGCCACCTTTATGTCCCACTTTGAAAGGTGTACTTCTATTGATCTAAATATACTAAAACAAATTGTGTCAAAATTTTTGGGTCCAGTGGCTTGGGCTAAGGTGATAAACAAAGAGTTTGTAATCATTAGCCTAGGTTTCATTCCCATTGGGACCTATTATCATTCAAAATTTTCACCCATGGATGATTTTTGGTGCAATAGGTTTTACAATAGGGTGCAGAGTGTGAATGCCTTTTGTAGGGCATAAAAATATTTACCACTAGTTATGGAAGTGTTATCGCTCACCTACATGCATGGGGCATCAGTTGTCTCATCATAATGATGGGAATGTTCCCAAGGTGTGGGACCCTTGAAATCCTTGGGATGAACCTCTAGAGTAGGCCAAATTCCTTCTATTCTAAGTGCACCTAGTTAAGGACCAACAGGTAGACCTAAAGAGAAGAAAGGTAAATCTACCACTAATTTAAACCTAATATTTTTAGGGAAAAGGGAAGGAGGAGGTAATAATTTACTTTAAAATATAATGTGATAAACCAAGAATAGAACGAGTGTTCTTACTATCGTAGACACACTAAAAATATTTGAAAACAAGATGTTGTCACATATACTCCACCAAGGACACTCCAAATGCATAAATATTTGGCATAGAGGTGTAGGAACATAATGAAACACTAAGAGGGATGATGAATAATCCATAGATAATGTGTACACATACCTATATACACACAAAACATGACCTACAAGTGAGTTCCAAGTTCCACATCAAGGTGCTAGGAATAGATAATGATGAGAGGGGTGGATTTTACCCACAAACAAAGATCAACAAACACAAATAGTGCATATATTCTAAGAATAATAGATGGATGTGAACTTAATTTTCATTATCATGAAAGTTTCAGCCAACATGAGTGCTCATGGAGGAAAATTTTTGGCAGTGTGAGGTTGCCTAAAAAAAATGTCTACGCTTTTACAATGAAGAACAACACATTATAATGGATCAAGCCTTTTATAATTAATGTGCCCCTTGGTGTGGCTTATATAGTCTCTTAATTATATTTTGACACTGCATTCATGTTTCTTAATTTTTTTTTGGTGATTTAGATTTGGGAGTTGGTGGCAAGATTCTTCTAAATCCACGTGCATGGCTGAGAATGGAAAATCTTTCAAATATTTAGAGGGGTGTCATGTGATCATATTTTGAAATATGATAAATTCTCTCATATTTACTTTTTTGACAAGACCTCAAATGTCACTCAATCATTTTTTAACTACCTATTTATACATCACCACCACTTGTCAATCACTACGCATGTTTTTCTTGAACTGCCACATCATTATTATGCATCTGATGGGAAACATTTCCTTACACATTTTTAGGAATATCTACGCACTAAGGGTTATGTAGTTATACTTAATAGTGAGATATAAGTTAGAAGGCATTGTGGATGTATAATTCCTCTATAGGGTGCATGAATTTTAATCATGTCTCTTTGGAAATTTGATCCTACATTTGTTAAACTAAATGGCATCCATTGGTATGTGAAGGTTTCCCACTTAGTGGTTATGTTATTTCCTAAAAATCACATTCTTTCACAAGAATATAGTTGTAGCCAAATTAACCATCTAGCAATGAGAATCTCTATACACCTACAACTATTTATAGGATCTACTCCAATGGTGACAGGGGATAGTGGTCTTTGAGGGAATCTTTGTTCATGTCCCTGAAGTCTATACATAGATGGATTTCCCCATTCTTATTCTACATTAGGACTAAGTTGGCAACCCACGAAGAGTATTTAATTGGGAGTACTATACTAGATTCAATGAGCTTTGAGAGATCCTTTCTCATCAGCAGTTCAATTTTTGGGTTGATAAGCCTATATTTTTGGTGGATTGGCTATGCACTAAGGTCAAGCTCAATTATGTGTTGTGTTAATCCTAGATTAAAGACCCTCAAGACCTTATAGTTCCATGTAAATATATCATTGTATCTCCTTCTGAGTTCAATAAAACTCTTAATTTATTGTGGAGATCATACCTTGCCATATTTTAGGACCTTTCCTTTATAAATGGTTACTTGCATAGAGACCTCTTTTTATATCATGCTTTGTCTCTCTCCTTTGCATTGGTCATCAAAATTGAAGATGATTTCTAGGGTAACTAACCTTTTTATTAGCTTATTTCCCTTCAATTGGATGACCAGGTCTTTGTATTAGGATTGCAAATATGTTTGGTTCTTGGCGTATAACTTTGCCTCATCCTATAGTAAGCTAATAATCTACTCATTGATCTCAAACACCTACTAATTGTATACATTGTTAATGACTCTAGGTTTGATAATGAGCTTGACAAGCTACTCGAACTCCTTCATTATGTCACACAAGATGTCATATTGCACACCTACGATTGTGAGTCTATCTACATTGGTATTTTATGATCTCGTTATGTATCTAATATTAAATACATTAGAACCTTCAATCATATCCCACACTCTATGTTTGTACACCTTCATAAGACCATTTTTGGTCATATTCTATGCTCTATCCTAGTTAACAACTAGTTCACTATCACCCAATGCCTGTAACGTCTTGATTCCTTTATTTTGTGCAAGTTAGAGGCCATGGATCAGTACCTCATACTCTTTTCAATTATTCATGCAAAAAAACTAAACCTAAAGGTGTGTAAATATTTATATTTTTGAGGGGAAACTAACATCGCACTAGTTCTATCACCATTTTTGCTTCCGAAACCATCGAAGCATAATTGACATGTTCCTTCAAGGTTCTCTTACACCTTTATGAGCTCAAGTAGCATAGAATCCTCCTCTAATATGTATTATATACCTATCCCTATCTCATTTTCATTATCATATGGGTCTCACTCATAATTTTAACGTGCCCATTCATCCATCAAAATATCTAGGATATCTTCAAGTTGTGTTGTGGCTTGATGGAAAATTAGATTATCCTCTCGATCAAACATTGCATAGTTTAATTCAATTAGGATGGGAGAGTATGGATCAACATGAATTTTGAAGATGGGTTAAACCATAATGGTCACTTAATCCTATATCTAGTTTTGAGTAAAATATGTGACCAGTTTGAAGATAAATATCCACCCATTTTTGTCATGAAGATTCGAGAGAGGTAAATGGTGAACTAAGGAGGCAAGTCAATGATTGCAATATCCTACATAATTGAAAGGTTTAGGAATGCATGCAGTATAAGATTCAAATATTTGATGATTTTTATAGTCTTGACCATTGTGCCATCTAGTTATACCACTCCTTTTGAAATAGGGGAGAATGAATTTTTTGTTGGGGATCAACCAACAAACTTGATTACTTTTATGTAAGCAACTAAACATGAAATTAAACCAGAATAATAAGTAACTAGAATCAGAAACAACAAAGAATAAAAGATACAAGAAACCACCCTGAAAACTTGTATTAAACTCTTCCAGAAGGAAATACAATGAAGAAAATCACACTTTCTTCTCACACCTCTCAGATGTACAGATCTCTTTCCCTCAAGAGTTTTCTCTCTCAATTACAATCAATTCCAACAACTTGGATTGATACACATATACAATAAATGTCTTGTACTATTCTATAAGCTATGAATATCTAATCTATATTATATAATATTAGGAATCATGATCATGCATTCTCCACCATTAGATATACCTCTTAATCAAGGGTTTAAATCAGTCCTACCAAAAATAGAAACGTAGACTCAATACCAACAGTTAATCTAATCATGCAAACAATCTGTTCATCCACAAAAATAGACTTTATAGATGCATAGGTAACCAACGTCGGTCCCTACCTGTCTGCACATGACCGACATCGACCGATCCATAACTGACGCCAACAGCTCCCAGTCGACCCTTGATTGACGTCAGTCGCTCCTGACCGACATCAGCGACTGTGTAACTCTAGCAACTTGCAATTTACTCATTTGGTGAAGCTTTTAGCTCCACAACTCAACAATCTCCCACTTGGAGATAAACAGCTGCACCAGTACCTATACAACAACATCTTCTAGCTTCTCCATCTTCAAACTCAATCTTGAAGATTCAACTTCTCCTTTGTTACTGGCTTGGTTAACATATCAGCAGGGTTCTTATCTATATGGATCTTTTCCAGCTTCAACTCACCATCCTCCAATACCTGTCTAATGAAGTGGTACCTAATTTGTATATGTTTGGTTCTTGAATGAAAGGCTGAATTCTTAGCCAAATGAATTGCACTTTGACTATCACTGTATAATCTACAACTCTCTTGCTCCTTTCCTAATTCTTCCATGAATCGTGTCATCCATATCATCTCTTTGCTAGCCTCTATGACTGTAATGTATTCTACCTCTATAGTAGACAAGGCAATAACCTTCTGCAACTTTGAAATCCAGCTAACCGCCGTTCCACCAATAGTGAACACATATCCTATGGTGCTTCTCCTGCCATCTAAGTCTCCTGCCATATTCGCATCTACATATCCATGTAGAGAAGTGTTTGACCCTCCATAGCATAAATGCCTACTGCTGGTCCCTCTCAAATATTTGAGAATCCACTGAACTGCTTTCTAGTGTTCCTTCCCTGGATTGGCCATATACTTACTGACAACTCCCATTGATTGGGCAATATCCGGTCTAGTACATACCATTGCATACATTAAGCTCGCAACTACAGAAGCATATAGAACTCTACTCATGTACTCTACCTCATCATGTGAATTAGGACAATGTTCTTTGCTCAACTTGAAGTGTCCAGCCATAGGTGTACTCACCAGTTTTGCATCCTGCATATTGAACCTCTCCAACACCTTGTTCACATAATCCTCTTAAGACAAAATCAACTTGTGATTTTTCCTGTCTCTCTTAATACTCATGCCAAAGATTTTCTTTGCTGCTCCCAAATCCTTCATGGCAAATGTGTGAGCTAATTTCACCTTAACCTCAGAAATATCTTACATGTGTGAACCTGCAACCAACATATCATCTACATACAGCAATAGGATAATATATCTACCATTATCCAATCTCTTAAAATAAACACAATGATCAGATTGACATCTACTATAGCCATGCTCAGTCATAAACCTGTCCAATCTCAAATACCATTGTCTTGGAGCTTGCTTAAGACCATATAAGCTTTTCTTCAACCTGCACACAAGCTTCTCCTTACCTTTGACCTCAAACCCTTCTGGCTGATCCATATATATTTCTTCATCCAAATCTTCATGAAGAAACGTTGTCTTAACATCAAGCTGCTCAAGATGCAAATCCTCAATAGCAACTAAAGACAATACAGTCCGAATAGAAGTCATTTTTACTACAAGAGAAAAAATTTCACCAAAATCAATACCTGGTTTCTGTGCAAATCCCTTCACTACCAACCTAGCTTTATATCTCATCTATCCATTCTCACCTTCCTTCAATCTGTAGATCCATCTATTTTTTAGTGTTCTCTTTCCCGCTAGCAACTCAACCAAATCCCATGTTTGGTTCTTTTCCAAGGAAACAATCTCCTCATTCATGCCAAGCTCCCACTGATTCCTGGATTCTACCTGTATTGCTTCATCAAAACTCTCTGGTTCTCCACCATCAGTGAGCAATAAATAGAATAATGAAGGGGAATATCAAATTAGAGGTTTACTTACCCTTGCTGACCTCTTGATGGGTGTCTGAGACTCATTTTTTGCTTGTTGTCCACCCAAATTCTCTGTCAGTGACCAATCTCAGTCATCTCCAGGCATGTACCTGACTGACATCGGTTCCATCCGACTGACGTCAGTTCTTATCTGACCGACGTCAGTCTCTGTCTGATCGATGTTGGTTACTGTTTGACCTATCTAACTGACATCGGTTCCTACCTGACTGACGTTGGTGTCTATGTTTTTCTGGAAGTGATTTCTCGCGAGCTCATTTTGGATCACAATCTCGTCCAATTCAACATTGCTCTGCTCAGAATTGTTTAGCTTCTTGAGCTGATCACTATACATCACTTTTTCATTGAAAACAACATCATGGCTCCTAATTATTTTGTTAGTTCCTAGATTCTGAAATTAGAATCCAAAATCTCCAGAGCCATAACTAATAAATGTGCACCTTATAGACTTAGCATCTAGCTTCTTTCTATTTTCCTTATCAATGTGCACAAAAGCTTCAGAACCAAAAACTCTAAGAAATGAAAGATCTACCTTTTTACCTATCCACGCCTCTTCTGGAATACCACCATCTAGAGCAGTAGAGGGTCCTCTGTTAATCAGGTAAACTGCAGTGTCTACAACTTCTGCCCAAAACTGTAAGGGCAAACCAGCATGCAATCTCATACTCCGTGCACGCTCCAATATTGTTCTGTTCATCCTTTTAGCAACTCCATTTTGCTAAGGTGTCCTTGGAACCATCCTTTCCCTATGTATTCCATACATAGAACAGTAACTTCTGAACTTATTGCTGTAGTACTCACCACCATTGTCAGATCTAAGGCACTTCAATCTCAAACCTGTTTCATTCTCAACCAAAGCTTTTCAATTCCTAAATGTGTCAAAAACATCAGATTTCTTCTTTATGCAATAGACCCATACCTTTCTTATAGCATCATCAATGAAAGTAACATAATACTGTGATCCTCCAATAGAAGCTACCTGAGCTGGTCCCCACACGTCTGTGTGAACAAGCTCCAACTTGTGCTTCCTCTTTGTTGACCCAATTTTGATAAATCTTACTCTCTTCTATTTTCCAAAAACACAATGCTCACAAAAATCTAGATCTATGCTTTTCAAATCTGAAAGCTTACCTTTTGACTTAAGAATTTTCATTCCCTTCTCACTCATGTGGCTGAGCCTACAGTGCCATAACTTTGCATCCACATCTAAAGTAAATAATATAGAAGGAGAATAATCAGTAATACAATTACATAAATAGAGAGTACCTACTCTCTTACCTCTGACTAATACAAGTGCTCCCTTGGTAACCTTCTAAGATTCAGCTGTGAGAGTTACTGTGCAACCCTCATCACCCAAATTTCCTACAGAAATTAAATTCCGCTTCAGGGCTGGGACATGCATGACATCCTTCAAAACCCATGTGTTGCCATTCTGCAATTTCAGCTACACTTTTCCTTTGCCAACAATTTTATAAGGCTCATCATCCCCTAAATAAACTTTTCCAAAATCTCCCTAGACATAATCATTAAAAAATCCTCTATTTGGGGTAGCATGGAAAGAGGCCCTAAAATCTAAAACCCAAGATTCTATTTTATTATGCAAATAAAGTGAAAGAGCATCTTATGCAACAATACCTGCAACTTTTTCTTCTTCATTACCTTCATGATGATTCTCTTCATTAACCTTCAACCAGCAATCTTTCTTTGCATGTCCTCTCTTTCCACAATTCCAGCAGGTTATCTTTCTTTTTCCATTTCTGGATTTGGATCTATTGATCATCTTTGACTTAGACCTTGATCTCCCTTGCTTGCTCTTCTCTCTTTGCCTTCCCCTGCTTTCAATACTTAAAGCATTACCTGATGTTTCACCTGTGATTTTCTTGCGAGTATTACTAACTACGATTACCAAACTATACCAACTTTCTAGTAAAGAGCATAAGATTAAAAGAGCCTTAATTTCATCATCAAAAACTATTTTGACTAAATTTAATTGATTTACAATTCCATGGAAATCATTTAGATGATTAGATACAGATCCACCTTCCTGCATTTGCAAATTAAATAACTACTTCATAAGATATACCTTATTTGAAGCTGAGGGTTTTTCATATAAATTTGCTAAAGTAGTCATTAACTCTACCATTGACTTTGCCTGTGATAAATTAGATATCACAGTAGATGCTAGACTCAATCTTATAGATCCAAGAGCTTTTCTATCAATAACTTCCCATTCTTCATCTTCCATGTCTGTGGGATTCTTTGAAACCCCACCTAATGGTAAGTATAGATCTTTCTGATACAGATAATCTTCTATCTGCATTTTCCATAATTGGTAATTCTTGCCATTAAACTTCTCCATTCTCAGTTTACTTTCTTCTAACATTACCTCTCCCACTCAAATAGAAACCCCTATGAGTGACCTGTAATCAACAAACACTAAACAGATCTAAAACACCTGTTAGTCAACCTAAGCTCTGATACCACTTGTTGGGGATCAACCAACAAACTTGATTACTTTCATGTAAGTAACTAAACACAGAATTAAACCAGAATAATAAGTAACTAGAATTAGAAACAACAAAGAATAAAAGATACAAGAAACCACCTTGAAAACTTGTATTAAACTCTTCCAAAAAAAAATACAATGAAGTAAATCACACTTTCTTCTCACACCTCTCAGATGTATAGATCTCTTTACCTCAAGAGTTTTCTCTCTCAATTACAATCAATTCCAACAACTTAGATTAATACACATATACAATAAATGTCTTGTACTCTTCTATAAGTTATGAAGATCTAATCATATTATATAATATTAGGAATCATGAGCATGCATTCTCCACCATTAGATATACCTCTTAATCAAGGGTTCAAATCAGTCCTGCCAAAAATAGAAATGCAGACTCAATATCAATAGTTAATCTAATCATGCAAACAATCTGTTCATCCATGAAAATAGACTTTTTGGATGCACAGGTAACCGACGTCGGTCCCTACCTGTCTGCACATGACTGACGTTGACTGATCCATAATCGACACCGGCATCTCCCAGTCGACCCCTGACCGACGTTGGTCACTTCTGACCGACACTAGAGACTATGTAACTCTAACAACCTGTAATTTACTTATTTGGTGAAGCTTTTAGCTCCACAACTCAACAATCTCCCACTTGGAGATAAATAACTACACCAGTACCTGTACAACAACATCTTCTAGCTTCTCTATCTTTAAACTCAATCTTGAAGACCAACAAAAGTTGAATGAAGATTCAACTTCTCCTTTGTTATCAAGTTGGTTAACATATCAGCAGGGTTCTTATTTATATGGATCTTTTCCAGCTTCAACTCACCATCCTCCAATACCTGTCTAATGAAGTGGTACTTAAGCTGTATATGTTTTGTTCTTGAATGAAAGGCTGAATTCGTAGCCAAATGAATTGCACTTTGACTATCACTGTATAATCTGTAACTCTCTTACTCCTTTCCTAACTCTTCCATGAATCGTGTCATCCATATCATCTCTTTGCTAGCCTCTATGACTGAAATGTATTCTACCTCTGTAGTAGACAAGGCAACAACCTTCTGCAACTTTGAAATCTAGCTAACCGCCATTCCACTAATAGTGAACACATATCTTGTGGTGCTTCTCCTGCCATCTAAGTCTCCTGCCATATTCACATCTACATATCCATGTAGAGAAGTGTTTGACCCTCCATAGCATAAATGCCTACTATTGGTCTCTCTCAGATATCTGAGAATCCACTGAACTGCTTTCCAGTGTTCCTTCCCTGGATTGGCCATATACTTACTGACAACTCCCATTGCTTGGGCAATATCTGGTCTAGTACATACCATTGCATACATTAAGCTCCCAACTATAGAAGCATATAGAACTCTACTCATGTACTCTACCTCATCATGTGAATTAGGACACTATTCTTTGCTCAACTTGAAGTGTCCAGCCATAGATGTACTCATCGGTTTTGCATCCTGCATATTGAACCTCTCCAACACCTTGTTCACATAATCCTCTTGAGACAAAATCAACCTGTGATTTTTCCTGTCTCTCTTAATACTCATGCCAAGGATTTTCTTTACTACTCCAAAATCCTTCATGGAAAATGTGTGAGCTAATTTCACCTTAATCTCAGAAATATCTTGCATGTGTGAACCTGCAACCATCGTATCATCTACATACAGCAATAGGATAATATATCTACCATTATCCAATCTCTTAAAATAAACACAATGATCAAATTGACATCTACTGGAGCCATGCTTAGTCATAAACCTATCAAATCTCAAATACCATTGTCTTGGAGCTTGCTTAAGACCATATAAGCTTTTCTTCAACCTACACACAAGCTACTCCTTACCTTTGACCTCAAACCCTTCCGGCTGATCCATATATATTTTTTCATCCAAATCTTCATGAAGAAATGCTGTCTTAACATCAAGCTACTCAAGATGTAAATCCTCAATAGAAACTAAAGACAATACAGTCCGAATAGAAGTCATTTTTACTACAGGAGAAAAAAATTCACCAAAATCAATACCTGGTTTCTGTGCAAATCCCTTCACTACCAACCTGGCCTTATATCTCATCTGTCCATTCTTACCTTCCTTCAATCTATAGATCCATCTATTTTTTAGTGTTTTTTTTTCTATTGGCAACTCAACCAAATCCCATGTCTGGTTCTTTTCCAAAGAATCAATCTCCTCATTCATGCCAAGCTCCCACTGATTCCTGGATTCCCCCTGTATTGCTTCATCAAAACTCTCTGGTTCTCCACCATCAGTGAGCAATAAATAGAATAATGAAGGAGAATATCAAATTGGAGGTTTACTTACCCTTGTTGACCTCCTGATGGGCATCTGAGACTCATTTTTTGCTTGTTATCTGCCCAAATTCTCGGTTAGTGACCGATCTCGGTCATCTCCAAGCCGGTTCCATCCGACCGACATCGGTTCCATTCGACTGATGTCAGTTCCTGTCTGATTGACGTCGGTCTCTATCTGACTGACATTGGTTACTGTCTGACCTATCTGACTGACATCAATTCCTACCTGACCGACATTGGTGTCTGTGTTTTTCTAGAAGTGATTTCCCATGAGCTCATTTTGGATCACAATCTCGTCTAATTCAACATTGCTCTGCTCAAAATTGTTCAGCTTCTTGAGTTGATCACTATACATCACTTTTTCATTGAAAACAACATCATGGCTCCTAACTATTTTGTTAGTTCCTAGATTCCAAAATCAGAATCCAAAATCTCTAGAGCCATAACCAATAAATGTGCACCTTATAGACTTAGCATCTAGCTTCTTTCTATTTTCCTTATCAATGTGCACAAAAGCTTCAGAACCAAAAACTCTAAGAAATGAAAGATCTACCTTTTTACCTGTCCATGCCTCTTCTAGAATACCACCATCTAGAGTAGTAGAGGGTCCTCTGTTAATTAGGTAAATCATAGTGTCTACAGCTTCTGCCCAAAACTGTAAGGGCAAACCAGCATGTAATCTCATACTCCGTGCACACTCCAATATTGTTCTGTTCATCCTTTTAGCAACTCCATTTTGCAGAGGTGTCTTTGGAACCATCCTTTCTCTGCGTATTCCATACATAAAATAGTAACTTCTGAACTTATTTTTGTAGTACTCACCACCATTGTCATATCTAAGGCACTTCAATCTCAAACCTGTTTCATTCTCAATCAAAGCTTTCTAATTCCTAAATGTGTCAAAAACATCAGATTTCTTCTTTATGCAATAGACCCATACCTTTCTTGTAGCATCATCAATGAAAGTAACATAATATTGTGATCCTTTAATAGAAGCTACCTGAGCTAGTCCCCACACGTCTGTGTGAACAAGCTCCAACTTGTGCTTCCTCTTTGTTGACCCAGTTTTGATAAATCTTACTCTCTTCTATTTTCCAAAAACACAATGCTCACAAAAATCTAGATCTATGCTTTTCAAATCTGAAAGCTTACCTTTTGACTTAAGAATTTTCATTCCCTTCTCACTCATGTGGCTGAGCCTACAGTGCCACAACTTTGCATCCACATCTAAAGTAAATAATATAGAAGGAGAATAATCAGTAATACAATTACATAAATAGAGAGTACCTACTCTCTTACCTCTGACTAATACAAGTGCTCCCTTGGTAACCTTCCAAGATTCAGCTGTGAGAGTTACTGTGCAACCCTCATCACCCAACTTTTCTATAGAAATCAGATTTCGCTTCAGGGCTAGGACATGCATGACATCCTTCAACACCCATGTGTTGCCATTCTGCAATTTCAGTGCACTTTTCTTTTGCCAACAATTTTACAAGGCTCATCATCCCCTAAATAAACTTTTCCAAAATCTCCCTGGACATAATCATTGAAAAATCCTCTATTTGGGGTAGCATGGAAAGAGGCCCTAGAATCTAAAACCCGAGATTCTATTTTATTATGCAAAGAAAGTGAAAGAGCATCTTGTGCAACAATACCTACAACTTTTGCTTCTTCATTACCTTCATGATGATTCTCTTCATTAACCTTCAACTAGCAATCTTTCTTTGCATGTCCTCTCTTTCCACAATTCCAGTAGGTTATCTTTCTTTTTCCATTTCTGGATTTGGATCTATTGCTCATCTTTGACTTAGACCTTGATCTCCCTTACTTGCTCTTCTCTCTTTGCCTTCCCCTACTTTTAATACTTAAAGCATTACCTGATGTTTCACCTGTGCTTTTTCTGTGAGTTTTTTCATTCAAGATTACACTAACAACATCATCTACTTTCAAGATATTTGTAGCAGATGCAGTATTACTAGCTGCCATTACCAAACTATGCCAACTTTTTGGTAAAGAGCATAAGATTAAAAGAGCCTTAATTTCATCATCAAAAACTATTTTGACTGAATTTAATTGATTTACAATTCCATGGAAATCATTTAGATGATTAGATACAGATCCACCTTCCTGCATTTGCAAATTAAATAACTGCTTCATAAGATATACCTTATTTGAAGCTGAGGGTTTTTCATATAAATTTGCTAAAGTAGTCATTAACTCTACCGTTGACTTTGCCTGTGATAAATTAGATATCACAGTAGATGCTAGACTCAATCTTATAGATCCAAGAGCTTTTCTATCAAGAACTTCCCATTCTTCGTCTTCCATGTTTGTGGGCTTCTTTGAAACCCCACCTAATGGTAAGTATAGATCTTTCTGATACAGATAATCTTCTATCTGCATTCTCCATAATTGGTAATTCTTGCCATTAAACTTCTCCATTCTCAGTTTACTTTCTTCTGCCATTGCTTCTCCCACTCAAACAGAAACCCCTGTGAGTGACCTGTAATCAACAAACATTAACCAGATCTGAAACACCTGTTAGTCAACCTAAGCTCTGATACCACTTGTTGGGGATCAACCAACAAACTTGATTACTTTTATGTAAGCAACTAAACATGAAATTAAACCAGAATAATAAGTAACTAGAATCAGAAACAACAAAGAATAAAATATACAAAAAACCACCCTGAAAACTTGTATTAAATTCTTCCAAAAAGAAATACAATGAAGAAAATCACACTTTCTTCTCACACCTCTCAGATGTACAGATCTCTTTCCCTCAAGAGTTTTCTCTCTCAATTATAATCAATTTCAACAACTTGGATTGATACACATATACAATAAATTTCTTGTACTATTTTATAAGCTATGAAGATCTAATCCTATTATATAATATTAGGAATCATGAGCATGCATTCTCTACCGTTAGATATACCTCTTAATCAAGGGTTCAAATCAGTCCTGCCAAAAATAGAAATGTGGATTTAATACCAACAGTTAATCTAATCATGCAAACAATCTGTTCATCCATGAAAATAGACTTTCTAGATGCACAGGTAATCGACATCGGTCCCTGCCTATCTGCACATGACCGACGTCGACAGATCCATAATCGATGTCAGTAGCTCCTAGTTGACCCCTGACCGACGTCGGTCACTCTTGACCAATGCTGACGATTGTGTAACTCCAGCAACCTGCAATTTACTCATTTGGTGAAGCTTTTAGCTCCACAACTCAACAACTTTAAGTGTATTTATGATCTTCTTTAGCATCACTGAGTTGCTCATACCTGAGTCACTCATGCAATTGTACACTGTGTTTTTTGATAATCAACTAGATATAGAATGGGAGTAAATTAGTGCTACCATTCACTTATGTTTCCTATACTTTGGGTTGATACAAACTTGCATATATGGAATGCATAAGTTATGATGTCTTGCATTCCTAAAAGCTTCTCAAAGCATCTTGTAGCAAATTTCTTTGAGAAGGAATGGTAAGAGTGTCCCACATAGTCACATTGAGGCTCATTTTCTTCATATGTTTGACTCTATTGAATGGAATTTGGGATCCCTTTGGCTCTAGTTTTTGAATGGTATCCTCTTATCATATTTGCACACTTGTCTGAGTTAGCTTTTCTCTTTGGATAACCTATCATGTGTACACTAAAGGTTATGTAGGTACCTTAGATTGTGTACTTACATGTATGATCTGAGGCATTAAAGGTGATGGCACTAAATTTGGTATTGCTTCCTCTATCACTTTCCTTTTAAATCTTGTATTGAAATTAACTAGGGTATTTCCTATGCCAGATTCACCATACTTATTTATATAGTTAAAATCATCCTCTTTCTAATTGATAAGAGTAGACCCATCTTGTTGTTGTATTGGTGCTTGAATTTATCCTTCATGCAAAGTTGTGGTATTCATCTGATCTTGAGTTTGAAACAAAATTTACACCATGAGCACTTGGTTCATGACTCTATTTATGCATGTAGATTGATTGTGTTATTGATCGCATGGGAAACACTATTTGGGATCCTATGCAATATTTTTTTGCATGGATACAAAGGCTCTAGAGGCATCAAAAGTATCAATTTTTTGCACATAAGGTGGTCTATTATATGTGAGCTAATTTTTTGTTTATGCTCTACCTTGGTAAGGAGGTTTGCTTGACTAGTATTGCTAAGTGAAAGTTTGATGAGGTCTAGGATATTTCACTTTCTACCTTTTGAGGGTAATAAGCTCATTTCCAAATCTTTATAGTAGTGTTTTAACCTCATAAAATTAATTAGGGGAAGTAGTAGATGAAATTGGTGGGCTTACTGTAATGGGGATAGGTGTTAACAAAGGTTGTAAAACTGGTTATCTAGGAGGAGGTTATGTGAATAGGGGCATAGGGGTTCTAGGCACAATTTTCCCTACTTAGATCAAACAATTTTTTTTGCACACAACTTCATAGGCATCAGGTAGTATTGCTCCTCTCATGGATTGAATCATCATAACTATATCACTATTTAGAGTTCTCAAAAAATATAAAAATACGATATTGGGAAATAACTTACATAAGGGTGGAATCTTATCCTAGACTCTCTTGAACTTAAGTTGATATTAACCATCATCTTGTGTGGGGCTCTCTTTATATTTATGAGCTATTTTATCAGGGATAAGTGATCACTTTGGTCCTCAAATTGCTTACATAGTTCCTCCCCAAGCTCATCTTAGTTGTGGATAGAATTCAGTCTCAAGCCTCAATACTACTGAAGTGTTTTACCTTTAAAAGAAGAGGCAAGTAGCCTGACTGCAACATTTTCATTGATGACATGGTGTATTGAGAAGAAATTCATAGCATCCTGAATATGCTCCATATGGAAAGTTACATTCTCACTAGTAAAGTAAAATAAACTTTTGAGGGATATGACTAGAATGTCATCATATTGGGTAAGAATTAAAGAATTGCCTCTATTAAAAGGCATAAATAGTTGATTCCTCTATGCAGCCATGAATGGGATAGGGAATAATCTCCCTCTAGGTGTGAGGAACCTTTTAAATAGGAGTATAGACTGAGCTCTAGGGGATGATTTTATTGAATCACTCCTTATCTTGATAGGGGTTGAAGATGGTCTTACGCTTATTCTTCTAGAGGGCACTAAAATCTCAATGAAATGGAAATCAATAACCTTTATAGACAATCTCATTTGTCTTGGCATATACATAAGGGGCTGATATTTATGAATTGGAATTGCTTGGAGTCGCCAAGTGCTCTTACTAAGTGTTTGTAACACTTGTTATCTAATGGTAACACTGATTCCTTAGCTCTTTATTTAAACTTGTCCCTTTGGGTGTATCAAAAATTATTATCATTTTAAACATGTACCCATGGATGGTCTATGGCATGGGATGTTTTGCGATAGGAAATAAAGCATAAATGCCTTATGCTTGGAAAAAATGTATTTTACACTAGGCATGGAAGTGTTAGCACTCACCTATGCATACAGGGCATTAATTTTCTTATCACAATGATGGGAATGTCCCCAAGGTGTGGGACCCTTGCACTCCTTGGGATGAACCTCTGAAGTAGGTCAAATTCCTTATATCCTGAGTACACCTAGTCTAAGACAAGCATGCAAACCTAAAGAGTAGAAAGTTAAATATATCACTAATTTAAACCTAAGGTTTTGATGGAAAAGGGAGGGAGGAGGTAAGAATTTACTTGAAAATAAAAGGTGATACACCAAGAATAGAGTGAATGATCCTAGTATCGTGGACACACTACAAATATTTGAGAACAAGATGTTATCACATAGATTCTACCAAGAACACTCTAAATACTTAATTATTTCTCATAGAGGAATGGTAATGTAGTGCAATACTAAGGGGGATGATGAACGATCCATAGACTATGTCTACACAGACCCATATGCATATAGAACATGACTTTTAAGTGAGTTCTAAGCTCCACACAAAGGTACTAGGAATGGATAGTGATGAGAGGGGTAGATATTACCCATAAACAAAGATCAATAAACACAAATAGCATACAGAGTGTAAGAAGAATAGAGGGAGATAAACTTAATTCTCATTATCATGCAAGGTTCAACCAATAAGAGTGCTCTTTGAGGGAAAATTTTGGCAGCGTGAGGTTGCCTAAAAAAAATTCCATGCTTTTATAATGAAGAATAAGACCTTATAATGGATTAATCCTTTTAAAATTAATATGAACCTTAGGGTGGAAAATATATTCTATTAATTTATTTCATTTATGTTTCTTACATCTTTCCTGGTGATTTAGATCTAGGAGTTGGTGGTAGGATTCTTCTTAATCTATTTGCATGTCTGAGAATGGAATATATTTAGAATAGTCATAGGGCTAGTGTGTCATCATATTATGACATTTGACAGTTATTTCTACATTTACTTATCTGACAAGGCCTTGAACACCGCTCAACTTTTTTTTAACTACCTCTTTATACATCTCTGCCACTTGTCAATCTCTATGTGGGTTTCTCTTAAACTACCACTTCATTCCTGCACATCTGATGGGAAACATTTCCTTACACCTTTTTAGGAATATCTACGCACTGATGGTTTCATAGTTAAACTACGTAGTGAACTATGAGTTAGAAAGCATTACAAATGTAGAAATCCTCTATGGGTTGCATGAATTTTAACCCTTTTCTTCCAAGTCCCCTTTTGGTATTCTTATCTAGTCTTTGATTTATACTAGGGCTCATATTGATTGGTGAAGTAGCATGTGCATAACATAGATCATAGTCTATAATTTATAAGAGCATAAAATTGGAATGGAATTGCTTCTTGTGTACCTCTCCCTATGTTATTTGAAGGCTAAGAGCTTTACACCTTTGAACCTGCATGCCATTTATCTTGTGCGATGGAGTATCCCTACATGGGGTGAATATTAGAAACTCTTTATGAATTCAAGTTGACACTTATTCAATTCATGGATTTTTGCTAACTAATTTTGGCACAAACACAAAAGGGAGGCATTTGTACAAGCTTGATTTAAATAATTGATAGTTATGGGCACATAAACCTTTTATAAAAAATTTGTGTTTTCTTCACAAGTTGGGGGTTAATTATAAAGTCAATAAGACCATTTCACACTTCAAAAAATTGGTCATGGAGACAACTTGAGATAGGGGTGCCACTTATCCATGTGGACCATATGGACCACCTTAGATATTATAGACCCAAGCCTACCCCCATGTCCAAATTCTATAGGTATACCTTAATTAATCCAAACATAAAAAAAGGATGTCAAAATTTTGGGCCTAAGGGCTTGGGCAGATGGTGAGAAATAATGAGTTTGTAATCACTAACCCAAATTGTAATCCCATTGGGCCTATTGGACACCTTAAAAAAATGGTCACAAGGACACCTTAAGGTAGTGGTTAAGCTTATACATGTGGACCACATAAGACAACCCATTATTATGGACCCAAGTACACCCTCATATCCCATTTCTAAAGATGTACCTCAATTAATCCAAACATCTAAAAATATGTCAAATTTTTGATATACTTGTTATTTTTGGAATGATGAATGAACCGTTTCCCATAGTAACTTCTCGAGTTCAAGTGAACCTTCTTGGCCCCTCTAGTACACATATTAGCAGTGATATATAAACTTAAGGAAGGAATCTATTTATGCCACTATGTCCTTACCTTCTAATTCTTATCCTAAGACCATAAGGCATCCTCTACCATCACCAATTATGGATCTGGAAGAAAATATAAGTTTATCCTATGCCTTTAAAGTTATAACCTTGTCTCTTTATTTCAAATATGCCCTTGAGTACTTTGTGCATATTTCTAGATTGCCTTCTTCTAGCCTTTTTTGAACTCTTGGGATCCATCCATGCCATAGATTTTGGGGATGAAGCTATTGAGAAAGAGGCTTATTTTATTAATCATGGACTCATTTTAAGATTCCACAATCTTTGGTTGAATTTGATAGACTTGCATAAATGTGTCCCTTCAACCTAGAATCCCTTGGTCTCTTAAAAAATCTTCATTTATCACTATGCAAAAGGGTTTTTTTAATTGTGGAATGTGTGGTTAAAAAATATAGAAATATTATTCTCAAATCTAGTACTTGGTTATAGAAAGGTGATGGGGTATGTTTGAAGCCTTAGTTTTTATCTCTTGACCCCTCAATTAATATTATTTCCTCATCTCTATTTTGGATAAGACTCCAGTCGATTTTAATATGGTTCAAAGGCTCAACATCACTTAGTGTTACCTAATGCTTCTTCACCCATGGCTTTGGCTAGTCCTCCTCTCCATGGAAAGGATGAAATAATGACTTCTCCCTTTCATTTACAACAGGTTTTGGTCAAGTCTGAAGTTAAAGTTTTTCCTCTCAATTATTCTGGGGCATATTCTTAGCCTCTTTATCAAGGTAATATTTGAATGGGCTATCTCTTATGCTAAGTTTATTCAATCTCCTCACCCCTTCCCTAGATGAAGGCTGATTGGAGTGTCCCAAATCAACTAGTTGTGGCCTCTAGTTATTGCTCTAAATTCTCTACTCCCCTAAAATATCTTAAGAATCTCATAAGGTAAATTTATAATCTTGGTTAGATAAAATTCAAGCTACCTCGCCAAAAATGAGAAATGAGAAAGTGCAATTACAATGAAAATGTGATGAGAAATGACCAAGTAAGAAATATGTGTGTGAGAGATTATTTTAAGTAATTCTACATATTGTTAATGGTACAAAAATAATATAATACTAGCATTATAGTAATGAAGATGAATGAAAGTTAAATTTTATGGAATTAAAAGAATGTTAAGAAAATGATAAAAGTTTTGAATTTTTAAATCTTGAACTTTGAGGTAAAATAAAAAAATCATGTGTTAATTAAGTATATTTACAAGTTGTAACATTAAAATATATAAATAAAAATAAAATACTAAATTATCACATATTATCATAAAATCTTATTTGTGCCTCAGTGGACTCCTTTATCTTTGAACTTCAAGGATTTTTTATACTTCATTGCCCTTCCTCCACTTTAGTCCCAATTGAACAAGTCTATGCATCTTCTTCAAGTGCCTCAATTGGTAATTCATCATTTTTCATCCATTTAGCCTCCATAGTCCCACATCTTATGAGGCCATAATTTGTATTCATTAGAAGCATGAGATAATAGATGGAGATTGTTATGTACATATACAAGGTCCTCTACATTTTTTTTTCCTTTCTTATTACACTTCATGGAATGGATATATCCATAATCACTTCAATTTTATCCTAATTTAGAAGCACTAAAAACCTAGAAAATAAATTACATTTACACTAATTAAATGTTATTTTAATTTTAAATAAATCTAAAACAATATATGTTTTACCAAAGAAATTACATACATAGTTGTGTCTCTTAGAAAGAGTGACTTCAATCCATAGTTATCCTAAAAAAAAATTGGTTCAACTCTTACTCAATCATATAGAACATCTTCATGAGAAAAATTATAAAGTCCATTGATATATGTTGACATCTGCCCCATTGATTTTACTATCATCTTCTCTATCAGGATAAATGTTTTCTATGTCGACCTTCCATCCTTGGGAAACCTCATCATTCAACCATGATTTTTCATGAAACCTTTCTGGATTAAGTAGGAACCAACAATGTGAAGAGGACTATGGATAATCTTCCACCTTTCAAACTACATTCCAAAACCATGTCTTGTTTTTCTTAATCAAATGAAGGTGCCCTAACCTTAAATATGTCTTGTAGCCTATACCTAATTTGGTCTAGCTTTTCAAACACATCTATCATGCATGGTATGTCCTCATCAAAAAGACAAAGAACCTCAAAATAGGATAAAAGAGTGTCAAAATGTCATTTACCTAATGCCAAAATGAAATTGATCCAATACCAATAGTGAGATTATAAATATCTTCACATGAGGAGGTGTTAGTAATTCGTTGGGCCCCTCATCTTTTCCACTCAATTTAAACCATAATTTTATAAAGAGATTGATTCACCTTCACAAGGTAATCAAACATGATGAATTTGGAACTAAAACATGTATCCACACAACTAAACAACTTTAAAAAATCATAATCTCTATCTATGGCATGTGACATAAAATGACTGGTAAAAAAAGGTTATCTTCTTTATAATTGAAACTACGTTATTGATCCATGTAATCTCATTGTGAAAATCCTTGAGTATCAATTTCATTAAATAAAGTGCACATGGTATCCAAAATATGCTACAATATTCATCCTCAATCTTCCAACTACTAGGACATTATTTGAAGCAGTATTTTTTATTATTTTCAAAAACTTATTTCTTCCCACTTGTTCAATTTCTTCTTGAAAGAGACCTATTAAATATGTTGCATCTTTCACATGCCTTGAAGTGTCATGCAATTTGATAAAAATTGGACCTTAAATAAAGAAACAATAATATTTATTATAGATCTACAAGTCACTCATATATACAATCAATTGTTTCTAATATCTTGCAATCTTGCATTAATGTGGTCCTTATCCTTATCCAAAATATATATGTGAATATTTTTTTTACCCTGGGGAAAAATACCATTTATGATAATTATTAACCATACTCATTGCTTCTTTCCAAAGAGAAGACATATCAATGGTGAATGGCATTCCACAACCAAAAAAAACCTCCCATTAGTAACATCTAAATTTTTCTTGTACTAACATCACACATTTTTTTCAATGAGAGATACATGAATGGATGTTGGAGAGGTAATTGGAAAGTGAGGTGGATTCCTAAAGGCAGTTATGACTTGGCCTTAAGGTATTTTTGAATTGTGTGAATATGCAGGGTTCATATAATATGTAAGATAAAATGCCTTAATCAAACCTTCCCTTTCAACCTTTGGAATTTTATTGCAAATAATTATATATTATTTTTTTCCAATTCTAAATAAGTGATATTGAACACATACAACTAAACTATATTTGTTAGTTTTTAAAAATGATAAAATCCATTAAATACCACCTAAAATATTGTAATTTTATGATGAATAAATCCTTGTTATGGTCACAAGTTTTCACATCATATGCTCTAATTCCTTCTTTGTTTTATTATATTCAAGGGGGTTTACTTGATGTCTTACGTTTGATTATTGGGTTGTAGGGTTTGAAGATCCTGGGTAAGTATACAATTAATATTTTTAAAACTATGAGAAAAACATATTAATATAAACTTAAGAACTAGAATAAAATTTTTAATTTGAAAAAAGATTACATGTGAGAAAAAAAATAAAAGATTCACAGATATTAAGAATTTAAGTTTTTTCTAAAAGCTATATTCATCTAATCAATAAAACACAATCTAAAGTATGATAAAGTTATAAATTTTGAAATCAAATTAAAAAATATATTTTTAGTAAGGAGATCCTTAGATGTGGAGGATTTGAGTTGATTTTTATTATTGTTGCATGTTTCTCTTTCTTCTTGCTCTCTCTTATTGCCTTATTTTCTTTTCTTTCTCTCTTCACTCTCTTCTTCTACAATCTTTCTTCTATCTTCTCTTATTAAATTTTTAATTATTTTCAACACTAGATTATGGTGTAAGGGATAAGTGGATGGTCAAATTCTACCAAAGTAAGGAAACCCACAACAAAATCTAATTAGCTTGGAGTATTGGTGGTTAGGTGTATTAGAGTTCTAGTGACTGGACACTTTTGGTAGTCCTATTAATTAATCAAAAAAATATACTTTGACCACAAGAATATGTGTGGTTTGATGTGTTATTTTATAAGGTGTTAAAATTATTTTATTTATTAAATATAATAAATTCATAGAATAAATCTCATTTTTCATATTGTAAATGTAAAAATAGTTAATGTGATATGTGATGCAGGGTAGTGACAACATGGTCTTTCAAGATAGATGTCAGACCTTAGTGACTAATATATGCTTTATATAATAAATTTTCAAGTCCATGACTCAAGTTTCTTATGCCAAGTCATCATTAAATGTAATACATAAACCATGCTCTGTCATGTGTGTGTGTGTGTGTTTGTTTATCACCACTCAAGACTTATAATAGTATTTATCAAAGTTCATAGTACCTAGGTCTTAGATCCTTTATCATAATAAATAATATATATATATTCAATTGAATATTCTATGCCTAATTTGAAGATCATATTATGGTTTGATTAAGGTGTTGACCTTGAATGGGTCCCTTTAAATACTAGTGTCTAGTCAACTCCATGCCATAGGTATATAGGTAAGATGGAGGTTGTATCTTAACCTTTATACCAAGCCAAAATTTGATTTCTAATGTCAATTGTAGAGTCAATATACATCATGATTCAACCTCTAATTCCAAAATAATATTTCAAATTCAATTCTAAATAAGCCAATACTGTAATTGGTAATACTAATTTTGAATTCCAAAAGTAAGTTTGTGACTTGAATCAACATTAATCAAACTAGAAATGTCACTACAGTTTAGATCTTGATAGTATATTACAAATAGTGACAAGAATTCAACAATATAATATAAGTGTGACATGTTTAAGGGTGTCAGCTAGTCACAAACTAAGTTTAGACATAGAAATACCAATATTGGTACCAGAGACTTTGATTATCTCCATCAATAACTTAATTATTGAAAAAAATCCATACCCATAGGCCTGTCTAAACAAATATTTTAATAAGTGTAATGGAATTAATCACGTCATAATATAAGAACTCAACCAAAACATATAAGTCACCTATCATATCATAAACATAAACACATAGCCAATCATTCAAACTATAAATTAAAATAGATCAAAGCACACAACGTGATCTATTAAATATGCATAAAACATTAAACAACAAACATGTTGCCACAACATTATATCTACTCTTCCAAAGAGGAGTAAGGTATTGGTTTCAATTTCATTTATGAATGTGTTTTATTTGACTTACATTTGTAGTATTATCTCGAGTGCCATCAATTAAGCATCTACCCAACTATTCCCAAGGATACCCTCCTTTTATTGAGGGGATCCTACATGTGCCAAAATCACACGCCCACAACAAAAAGAGTGATTAGACCTGATTAATGCAATCAAAACTAAAAATGTATTTATAAAAAATATAATAGTAACCAATCTACTAATCATAAGCAGTAAACATATTTCTACATTTATGTAAGATAATCATAATTCAATTTGCACAATAAGAAATGAATTTTTATCAAACTAATCATTATTAGTTCATTAATTGTTTAAATAAAATAACAATAATTATCAAATCAAATCCACAAATCTCAAGTATCAATCAATGTGGAACATAAAAACCATTTATTAAAAAAAAAACTAGTTTCAATTAAAAAATTAGAATGTGATATATTAACATTAATCTAGGTATTTCGGTATTAGAATATGAACAAAACTAGTTATTTATAGAGGTTGTTATACAAGGACCATTCCCACACTGAGTATAAATTTTTAATGTTGTGCCTAAAGTGAAAATAGCATTTCAATCAAACACTTATGTGCATCAAAAATATGGGTATTACATGGTATAGGCACCTAATTTTTGTACAAGACACTTTTTCATAGTGTCTTTTCTCAAATTTTTCATACTTTGTCCACTTACATGTATCTAGTTGGCTTTAGGACATTTCCTACCCCCACACTAGTCTTTCCATGGCCTTTGAGCCTTTCAGATGTCTTTTGCATTCACCAAGTTTATTTATCTTCAACCTTGAGCCTAATTTAAACATTCGTTGATATGTTTTCCACAATTTTGTCATATGTTTCTCTTATGATTGATTTGATGGTCTGATGAATCTATATTAGGGTGTATATTTTGAATCATTGGATCCACCTAGTGTGTTTTTATGGGTCCTCCTACCTTAGCATGATTTTACATGCCATGAATTTAATATGTCACATTTTTACAAGGTTGTTTTTATCATGTGCCATATCCTAGAGATCCCTATATTTACCAAGTATTAAGATAGCAATGAATCCTTATCCATAATTCAAGTTGGGTCTTTCACTAATCATATATTTTGACACAACTTGATAAAAATGATAGAATCTTGATACTTTAACATCTTTCAATTCCTATAACATCATCTACTTGTACCTAAAGAGGGTTTAGGCAAATGTTCATGTATTGGCATTTCACATCTAAGGTAAAGGAGTAAAATATCTTACTCAAGATTATATTTACATGACATAAAGAATCACATTGGGTATTATTCTAATGTGTAGGATATGTAATTATAATTCCCTTGAAGTTGTCTAACCCATAACACACTTGGCCAAGAAGACAAATAAGAGATCAAATAAAACATTTTACATGTGAATTCATAAAAGTGAAAACATGTGACACTATGGATTTTAAAATTCACCTGCACAAGAAAACTCAAAATACATAGTAGAACATAGTATAGATTTGGCATAATAGAATAGAATAAACAAAAAATATATGTAGTGCACATTTGGCCACTGAAATTATGCCCAAACACATTTGGTGGAATGCATACAAGCATAAAATGTGTCTTTTGACATTCAAACTCTATATTTCACATAGAGTTGCACATGCACTTGCATAGTCCATAGTTAGTCTCAAAATCCCAGCACTCTATCGTGGTGTGTTATATTTTAGTCATTTGATATTGCTTTACATGATTTTTTTAATTCTTATCTTATTAATATTTTGTTTATTCCTACTAATGGCCATAAGTTAGATTAATTGTTGTTTTCATTTTCATATTTTTAAAATTCCTTATGCACATATTTTAGCTTGTTGTTCTTAGGTCATTTATCCCAAATCTACTTTTAGTTAAAAAAAGGTTAAAATATTTTAATGTTCACACATTATAGGGTCTCCCTCTTAAGGTTTCATGTCTGATTTTTTATTTAGATCTGCATCTTATTCCACATCTTTTGATCAAACCCTAGCTTGCTACTCACCTCTTTATGCTTTGAGTTTACATACATATTTCATAATTTAGTATAGATATATTTATTTTTTGAATGCATATATCCTTTCAAGTATTTATAAGGTTTAATATTTCATTTCATATCTAATTTAGTTATAATTTTATGATTTTTTATTATTTTTAGGGTTCATTAATTGTGCCTTGTTCCTAGGCTCCCAATGGCTTGAATCATGATGAATATATTTTGCCTTGGGTTTTTTTTCCCTAGTGGCTCATTCTTAGGCTTGTGTTTCTTCCCTTATCTTATGGATAGATCATATTTACACTGTATATTCATTTTTGAAAAGGTATGGGGGTATTTTTATTTTACATGTTCATAACAATTATTCTTTGGTGGTTATATAGATGTCAATCATGATTTCTAGGTTTCTTTCCTAGAATTTATCATAGAATATTATCTTGTATACTGAGACGTGATATGGTGTTTTTCAATGCTTTATTTTTTATTATATGATTATTCACTATAAGTTATATGTTGCAATAACTTGAAGTAGTAGGGCATGCAATACCATTGTCTCTCCTCCTAGTTCTCAAGGCGGTGTCAACCAAAATACCCCTCCTAGATCCTCTAATCTCCCCCTCCTTTTAGGATTAAAAATAAATCACTCAAGCCTTATGATATACTATAAATTTTTAAAATTACAGAATCCAATATCTCCATCCCATAATTTCTTAAACAATTAACCGCTTTTGAAAATATATTGTGTAATGCTCTACATAATGCAACTTTGTCAAGTAATACTAAGCTTGCCTATTTTTTTATCTTGTTAAAACTATAAAAAATATGGAACACCTCATATCATTTGAATTAGGATATTTTCAATCTAAATATATTATTGATCAAAACCTTCCATTGTACATTCAAGCTAAAGGCAATCATTTGGGAGTGAAAGAGGTTCCTCATAGATAATGGTTTGGGATTAAACATACGTAATGTGGCCTTCATTAATGAAATATGAATAATAAAAATATATTACAAATTATAATATAGTTATCAAAGGATTTGACAATCAACCATAAATCCCCTTAGGAACAATTATATTAAACATAAATGTTAGGCCTAAGACATTAGCTACAAAATTTCAAGTAATATGTAATGAAGTTAGCTATAATATTTTACTTGGTAGACCGTGGATTAATTATATGAATTTTTTACCCTCTACATTACATAGATTCTTAAAAATTATACATAGGGTTTAAATTTATACTTTTGCTATAGACAATGTCCCCCTTTGATATTGTAAAGCTACATAACCCATAAGTTTTATTATCCCCCACCTTAACATACCACATCCAAATCATATCACCACAATAACCCATTCCCATGGAATGGATGAATGCATATGATGTTGGTGAAATAATTAAGGCCAATGAGGTTAGTCATTCTCAAGAAGATGGATATAAATACGATTACAAATGTTAGGGTATAAATGAGAATTTATCAAAATTTATCTTTACACCATGTGTTCTTAAAGAATAATATGATGATATGAATTATTTGGTATTGGATAATTATATAATAATACTCCATATTATGGGATACATTTCCCATACTTTATGCTTAACAACATACCACCTTCCACTGATAATGGAAAACAACATATGGAATACATGTATTTTAATACTAATTAACAAATATAAACTAGTGGTCCCCCACCAATTAATTTTTATAAATATGGCACTTGATTCAAATATGTAAAACCAAAGGCATCCAAAGATAGTGAATTAGGGGGAAATTAACAAAGTCCTAAACAACTAATATCCTAGTTCCTAATCAATCCAAACTTGGTCTTGTGGTATGTTGATGAGACTAAATCCAAATAGATGGGATTCCAAATGGATCATGGGATGTTTAATGCTTACAATTATGATTGTGTTTTAAAATTTAAATCTTTAAACTCTTATGATTCATCATTTATTACATCTCATCAAAATGAATTTTATAATGTTACCTCCCATGATAGTTAAAATCATTAATATCAAATACCTTCAATCACAATATATGACCACAAGATACCAAACAATGATTTAAATAATGGTCTTTTATACATTAACAAAAAAATTTACTATCATGCATTAATCACAAATGGAATTAGGATTAACAATGAATCTAGTGAAAACCTAATTATGATGTCATTTCAATCTAATCGAGGATATACTAAATGATATTTACTTAGTATGACTATGATACTTTAAAATTATGATGGCATTTACATGAACACCTCTTTCGATATTACATTACCAGTTACAATCAGTTGTAGGACCTTCTTAGTTTAGTTTTATGTAGTAATAGCTATAAGATGATATAATATATTACTTAGATGCCCATGGATTCATAAAATGAAATTGATATCTTCTAAACTACATCATTTTCTCAAGTTTGTGTATAATAATAAAGAGCATAGCATTTGAGGCACAACATGTGAGCTACCTATCCAACCTTAGAGACTACATATGTGATCATCTAGTGCACTTTCTACGGAGTAAATAATTCAACCTCATGTGATAGCTACTATTATTTCACCACAATCAATTATGGTTCTTCCTACATTTGTGTTTATGACCCCACCATATAGTGTAATATCTCATAGATATTTGATTCTTATAGTTGCATCTTTGACACCTATGGTATGTAATCATTTATTCTCAAGATTGACTTATAACCTATTTTTATGGATCATACCCAAGCACCTATTTCATCATGAAATATTCCTATGCATGTTTATAAAGAGGTCATTGTGGCTCTTTGAGCCCACTATCCACATTTATATCTTTGGGAAAATGATTTCAATTAGTGCACATCTTGTGACTAATTTTTTGATACTTTAAGTGATACATCTAACTCTTATAGTCTAGAATTTCATGTTATAGATGATATCTTTAGTTAGCTATGCTAGCCCATATCTCTCACTTTATTGAAATGGCATTATTGTACTATAGTTTTTTATTTTACATATATTATTTCTTTTAGATGTTGTACCTTTTATGTGTTTTCATCCCTTAAGTTTGATTGCATTTTTTATCTTGTAGATTTGACTCTTTGGCACTTGCATTTCATTTTGCCTCAAAAAAATTCTATCCACTTATTTTATGTTTCTTGATATGTTGTGTTGGCCCTTTACCTTTGATTATTTATCTCATTATAAATGTTTACATATATTTACTAAATGTGACAACATACACATATCAAGGCATTCCATCTTAGCATGCATTTACTTCTAAGGGATGTTATGGTCTATTTGGAATATTCCTCTTCTTCTTATCTTGTGTTTTCTCCTTAGCTTGCCTATTTTTATTGCGTATTGCTTATGCCCTTTTGTATTCTTATCTATCTTATATTATTCCTCTACAAAAGTATAAATTTGTGAAAAAACAAAAATATTATAAAATACAAAAATCACAAAATTGCTTTATCAATGGATACATACCTTGCTTATTTTCTTATACTAGAGGTTTTTCATATTCATGTCTTACACACGTGCTTATCATGATATTTTTTGAGTGGGTGTGATGTAGGATATATAAGTTTCATATGATCATGGACTATCAGATGTTACACAGTTACCTTTTTACTCGTGCCCTAAGGGGCATGATTAAAATTGTGGTATGCCTTATATTAGAGGCATCTCTATACAATGGAATTTATAGTGATATCTTTCTTTATTTCCACTTATCACATTAAGCCATTTATATTTATTATATCACATATTGATAGTACCTAAATCTTACGTGTTATATGGATATCTACATTGTGTGGTTATATTATGACTATTACATTGTTACTTTATGTTCATACCTATGGTTATTTGATTGCTTACATGTATATAATTGTGTGTTTGATTGTGTTGTATTGTCTAATCCTTGTCCTTATAGGATCCTTTAGTTATCTTGGTAATTTCATCTCATCATGTCTTGTGAGCCATATGTCCTTGCATGATGTTTTTCTATATATAACTACATATTTGTGTCTGATTAAGTGATATTCTACTATGGTTATTATGATTCATATCATGCATATTAATATGTTTAGTGCCATGATATACACCATGCACATTAATATTTATGTTATTACTATGCTTGGTTCCTACATTATCATTATATTTTCCATGCATATATGGGGGCACACTACTTTTGTGTGTTTCTCATTGCTTTATTTAGCCATATTATAGGCATAATTATAACATTGGGGTATTTTATTTGTCTCTACCTTACTTTTCCACTTAAGGGTATTGTACCCTTGTCTATCTCCTCAAGTTTATAATTGTGATACATATATAGTGCATATCATTTTCCCCTAAATAACTCATCCTCATATGAAGATGCACATATCCATTGAGATTTACATGTTATTTTTTCTATGTGATGACACTTGGACATATTGTTTCTCCATCTTTACTACTATTGAGATTTACATGATAATATTTTATGATGGTTACATGTTCTATACATAATTTTTCAAGGATTTTTAAAGCCTAAACAATATAATGTAATGACACATAAAAATTTTAACTCTTTCTTTTGATATGAATGATTGCAAGCACATTTTTTTCAATCCCTCACCTTATAATAGGGCATATATATTTTGAGATCTTAAGATTGAGAAAAAAAAATTGATTTCTAGCAAGTTGTGTGAAATGAGACCACTAAAAAAGGTTTAATATCTACTTACCTCATCAAAAAGTGGATAAAGTTGTCATAACTCCTTGAGAAGTGTTAATCACATCTAGTACTTATCTAAATAATTATAATCAGAATGAACAAAATATGATTCTGTTTTTACAAGTTACAATGGTATGGTTCTTAGAAAAATAGGTGTATTCATTCCTTTTCTTTTTGTTTTATTTCAAATTTTTAGTTTCATTTTTATATTTGCTAAAACATTGATATAATTTTAACTACTTAGTACAATTAGCCATTATTTTTAGGTGTGTCAAATTTTCCAAATAAATAATAATTTGTGTGGATGAAACCTAGCTTGAGCATCATTTGATTCATCAATCCTTTATTAGGTGAGTCAAGGTATGTGTTTTAATTTATTAATTTTTATACTTTGACACAAGCATGCACTCACTCACATACACACATCAAAGTAGGTAATTATGTAGACACTTAACTTAGGCACAAGACATTTTTCCATAGCGTATTTTCCAAAAAACATCATACTTACTCCACTTGCGTATATTTGGTCATTTTTAAGAAATTTTCTACCCTGCACTAGTCTCTTTCCTACCTTTGAACCTTCTATATGTCTTCAACATTCACCAAGTTTATCTATCTTTATCCTTAAGCCTAATTTATACATTTTTTGAGTTGTTTTTAATAATTTAGGTATACGTTCTTCTAGGACTCATTTGGTGATCTGTCAAATCTATCCTAGGGAGGAATCAATGACCTTTATAATTTTTCATGTGTGTGTTTTAGGTTCCTTTTGAATTGGCCTAATCTCTTGTAACATGAATTTAGCTTATCACATTTTTCCATGGTCAATTGTAGCATGTGTCATATCCTAGAGATCCCTATATATACCAAGTCATTTACTAAGTATTGAGAAAATAATGAATCCTTCTCTCAAGTTAGGGCTTTCATTGACCATAACTTTTCAATGTAACTAGCATCTTTATACTTCAACATTCTTTAAGTCTTATGACATCATCTACTTGTACCAAAAGAGGGTTTAGGTAGATTTTCATGTAGTGGGGTTGTGTATCTAGGGAAGAGGAGGTGAATCCCTTATTTCTATTTTAAAGGCTTGAATAACTATTTTGGATCTAATTATAGCATACAATATATATGTTTGTAACTTCATTGAGGTTACCCAACCCATAACCCTTTTATTATTATTCTTTTGTGCATTTGTGGTAAACTAGGTCAAGAAGACAAAGAAGGGATTAAATCAAGCATTCTTCCCATGAATTCAAAAAAATCAAAGACACAGGACTATAGGACATTATATAATGCACCTACACAATAAAAATTAGAATCCAAAACATAATACAGTACAAATTTAGTGCGGTTAAACATATTTAATGAAAATATATGCAAGGAAGACTTGACCAGATTTGTACCAAGGCACATTCAGTTGTAGGCATACAATCATTGAATCTATCTTTTAACAGTTAAACCTCTAGACTTCACACAAAGATACACATGCACCTGCATAGTCTATATTTAGTGTCACAACCCAAATATTCTACCAAGGTGTGTTAGATTTCAATATTTCACTCTTGATTTACATAGTTTTGCTTATTCTTGTCTTGTTATTATTAAGTTTGTTCATGTTGATGGCTATAAGGTAGATTAGTTATTGTTAATCTCCCTTGTGTAACTATTTTCACTTTTTATGCTTAGGTTTTTTATCCCTAATCCACTTTTAGTTCAAACACATGGTTACATTGTGTGTTATCTTGTGTGCCCTATGAGTTTTCGATTGTTTGCATGTGTGTACTTATGTTTATGTGTGTATGTGCTTGTTGCTTGTTGTTTTTAACATCTTATTTTGTGTTATCCATAGATAATCCTCTAGTTTTCATGACATTCCATGTCAGTGTGATTGATTACTTGAATAGTCACTTTGTGTGCTTTGATAGTTACATTTATGGTTACATGATTGTGTTTGGTTACATTGATTGACTATACTACATATTTTCATAGGATTAGTGTCATGACTCATGTCATGCACATTATTATTTGTTTTATACTGTGTATTTTCCTATGTTTCCATGGTATCTACCATACATCTATTAGGGCATACTACTATTATTTGTTTCATTGATATATCTCACATTCTTATGGTCATGTTGTTATAATGGGGCATATCATTTTTCCTTATTTTTGGTTAGATTATTGCATACCACTTGTTCCTCCCTTATTGATATTTTCATCTATATCTTTTCACTTGGGCATGATGCACTCACGTGTCTATTACTCCTACATTGTGTTTATCATATACATCCTATTCAAATCATGATTACTTTATAAGGTAAATTTATTGCTATATCATGTCCATTTGGGACATATCACTTGTCAATGTTTAGGGGTACTATCAGGGCAATCATTTTCCCCTTATTTTTCACACTCTTACTTGCCAAAATTTGGTTGTACACTATAATTATTGGGTTAAATATTAATATTAAGACTTACATAATGTAATATTTCTATTGTTACATACATGTGTTTTCAATGATTAAAGAATTTAAGTTTACTATAAATGTTATGTATGGTACATTTAATCATTTTCATCTACAATCAGTGATTTATAAGAACCATCCCTCACATCAAAATTTGGGCATCTATCCTTATTATTCCAATTTTAGTTATAGATTCCAAGTAGAACTAGTGGAACATGTGAGATGAGAGGTTATATATCATATGTCTACTTCTTTAGCTAAGAAGTAGAGTTTTAGCCCTAGTGCATGGATCAATAGAATCTAGTTTTTAAGAACCAAGGAACCAAAATTAGTTTCAATTTTAAATTTAAATTTGAGTTTCATAGGTAGAAACATATTCACATACCACTAGGTGTATTTATTCCTTTTTTATTTTTTAAAATTAATTTACTTTATTTATTTATAGTGAAACCAATTTATTGAGACATTGATCTACTTGCATGCATTCTTATTTTCTTGTAGGTACATCTAAGTTGTTGATATTTTAGTTTAGGTGATTCATTTATAATAAATATATATTTCATATTCAATCCCTATCAAGTAATATTCAAGTATGCACTTATTTTTTTTACTCTACTATGTATGCACCTATGCACATTGAAATGGGGAATAATGTAGACACCTAATTTTAGTAAAAGTCATGTAATTATAGCATATTTTTCATGCCTTGATGTATTTAGATCATTTATTTATACTTTTCCCCTTTTGGTACACTTTCCCTTCATAATATAACCTTTATATCCTTGCATCATCTAAATTTTCCCATAATCACCATTTTTGTGCAAGTTGAAAGTGGTCAGTCCATTTTTTAAGGTGTCAAAAGTGGTCATGTGCTTTGTGAGTCAATTTTTACACCACATGTTGATTTATCATACCTTGGTTTTCACCTTTAACTTATTTCCATGGTATAACTATCAGTAAATATGTCTAAATTTGAATTCAAAGGATCCTATAAATACACATACCCTAATCCATTTATCATATCCCAATCATGAATTACATTGATATATCTTTTGTACACTTTTCAAGGAGCCTAAAAATTGATCATATTACCCTTATCATCTATTTAAGTCTCATGAATGCATACTTATACCAAAATAAGTTGTATTTAGTGAAATATCATATAATATTCATTGATTTTATGAAGGATAAAAGGTGGATTCTTCTCTCACTTGGGGATGGGGAACTCACATTATAAATACATGTGCCCTAATTTTAAGAATGCATGAATATTAATATACAACCCTCAAAGGGTCCTAGGCCCAAATATTTAGTCTTGTTATATTGTAACCACTTAGGGTTACTTTAAAGGAGAAGAGATTCAAAATAATGCACATATCAATTATGTTTAATGATGGAAATTTTATACATTTATAGCTAGTGAATGATTTTATAAAGTTTTAAACTAAAGAGATATACAAAACCATATTAATTGTATGTCTCCACATTCGGCCTAAACTATTATTTTTGGTGAGTTACAAAACTAGTCAACCCATTTTAGTGATGTAAGAAAGTGGTCATTATTAGATGACAATATTATTTTTGGTATATCTCTACAGTATTATAGAATCTATTTTCCAACATTTTAAGTCATCTCTAGAAGTCACAGAATTCATATTAAGGTATGTATCTCTATTTATCCATCTCTTTACCATTTCAAGGCACCTAGTTATATTTATCCATTTCCTCTTTCACAAGGGTAGGTCTAATTTACAGTATTTGATGTCCTTAGATATATCTTATGTCCTTTTTTTATTTAATATGTGTAGTGTTTTGAATAATTATGATCCATTTTTATAAAACATTTGGTGAACACCTCCATTTTTGAACATGTTAACCATAGTGTTTCACATTATCTTTCCATATATGGCTTGTTATTTGGGTTGTCTCAAAATTAAACTACTTGGGACAATCATCATTCTTAAAGGTTATGAATGTCTCACAAAAACACTTTTTGAGGATATCACATTACTTATCACCTAGGCCCTAGGACCCTTTTTATATGGTTTCATGCATTTTCAGGTAACAAGACATATGATCTATTACTTGGATGTCTGTGAATAAATAAAATGAGATATATCCCATCCACATTATACAAATGTCTTAAATTTTTGCATGATAACAAAGTGTTTACCATTTATAACACATATTATGAGATATATGTACAAAAAAACATGAGGTATTACCTAAAGTGTTTCCTAAACAATAAATCATATAACCTCTAGTGAATACATCTATAGTTACAATACGTACTCATCCATGTCATAAGATATTTTTATCATAACCTATTTTGTATGTTCATGTTAAATCACCTCATGCAGTTTCCATTAGACAATCCATAAAGTGCTTCTTTTCAATAAGATAAAGTAGATCTTACAGCCCATCACTATAATGACTCTCATAATGATGATTATTTAGGTTACCATATAAGTTGTGAACACATTTCATATACTAATAGTAATGATGGTTTAGGGTACCGTACAACTCATGAACATATTGTAGATACTTATAGTTACACATTTGACTCCTCACATTCATTTTCCATGAGATCCTAAAACTTTTATCAAGTGGAGGAATGGGTAACTTATTATGGATATTCATATGAGATTATTAGTTAGCATTACTAGTCTCTCTCAGATGGGAATATGATATAGCTTTCTGAGTGGCCCCCTCTCTCATGTAAATTTATATATGGGGTGGGGGTGCCAAAAATATATATATGCTAGAGATAGGGGCCCTCCTTCCCTAGTTATATTTATATATATAGTGGAATAGTACCCCAACCATAGCTATATAGTGGAAGTAACCCAAGATATATAGCGGAGTCCATTGGGAGAGTGCTTAACCATTTAGGGTTTAGGGTTTAGGTTTTAAGGTTTATTCAATGGACTAATTTACTATGCATGGATTTTTTTTATTCATTCTTATATTTGTCATGTTTTTCATGTGTCGTCTTCTCTAATGTCATGTTTGGATTCTAGGTTCTTCATGCTTCCTTGTATATTTTCATTACCTTCCTCCTTTGAGTTCCTTGATTTGTTCATTTTTATTCCTAGAATTAGATTTATGTTCATTCCTTCTTATCTCATGATTCTGACTTCCATTATTTTTCTTCTATCCCCTTGGTTTATGTTACTTGATTTATTTATTTGTCCCTTATCTATTTTGATTATTATTCCCATTCCAAAATCCTACATGGTCTTCCCAATTATGACATCACATATATATCATGACATTCTACCCCATTATGCATTGAGTTCTGAGGGAATTTATAGGTTGGTAGGAATCATCTTATTCGTATTACTTCTCACTTTCACCCCTTGGCTTGTGTCTACCCTATCTTCTTATTTCCTCTTTCCTTTTCCTCTTGAGTGTTTTCTTACTTGAGTTAGTTCTCCTTGATTCTTATTATTTGTGCCTCATGCATTTCTCCTTGATTAATCCATTATTTTATAAAATCATAAAAAGATAAAATATGGTAAAATATAAAAATAAAAAAAAATAAAAAAATCCTTTGTCTTTGTTGTTATATAGACACACATTGTTACATATCATGTTTATTGACCTATGCTCCAGGTTGTCATATACATGATACACACATGCTTCTTGTGGTATTATTTGAGTTTGATGCAAGATATATAAGTTATATATGATCATTTATTTGTGTAAATTCATGATGCTTACACCTGGATCCATTCTCACATTGGGGGCATGCCTATACAGGGGGATATTTTTTAGTGTGTTTATGGTACTAACCTTCCTATTTTCCATTTTCATATGAATATTTATACATTTACATATAATAATAATCAATAAATTATATTAAACTATAGATAATATATATCAATTAAATAAAGCATTATATCAAACAAAAATATAATAATGTAAGACTAATCAATGAAGGAATAACTTGAATTAGACTGAGGAGATGCCCAATAATTCCACTAGAGTTGCTCATAAGTAAACATGAAATGTGTCCTAGCCTAGTGTGAAGTTATAATCATGAGCCTATACCCTTCTGAAAAATAAATCCTACATCTACATCAATAACTTCATTAGTGTCTTAGATGAAAAATAATGAAGTAATGTCTCTATCTATAGGCACATTCTATGAACATGACGTGTGTTCCTTGGCACAATAATTATGTAGTAATACAATCACTAATTAACAAGATAAAGGAAAATAAATTTCATAAGACATAAATCATTGTATCTCATGATAAACATGTAACAAATTATTTCAACCAATTAGATAAAAATAAAATAAATCTAAGTATACGTATTGAATAAACATTAAACACCTAAGGAACCCTACTTGCTCATAAATTTTCTCAAATAGCATTACAGTATTGACCAGTTGTCAAAATAAATGTGTCATAATCATTTAGAAGTTATTGTGTACTTTTGGGATGGGATAAAGCAAACAAGATCGAGGTGATAAACACTAGAAAATCATTATAAAAAGGAAATATAGGAAGAGTAAAATAACTATAGAAAGAAACATCAAAACTAGTTACAATCAAATGAAAAATATTGGAAAAGAAGATAATAACTAGGAAATAGACAAGAACATTAAACAAAATGAAAATAATCTAGTGAAGCATAGGTAAATAGTGAAATCAAGTGAAAAATTGGATTATAATGTGAAATTGTGATGGAAAATAAAAGACTAAAAGAGGGATCAAAAAAAAGAAGTGAAAATAATGAGGTAAAAAAACCCAAAGTGGGTAGAATAGAATAGTAAAATCCTTATTATAAATAATTAATTCAAAGAAGAAAGTGTGCAATATGAAGAATCATGAAGTTAAAAAAATTAATGAAAATAGAGAGTGTTAAGTTAAAAAAACAAGCCATTGATAAGAAAAGTTAACCAATAATTCTATCATAATCAATTGATTCATAATAACTAGCATAATATATATAATCTAAACCATAAGTATCATTAACATCCAAATTAGGGTGTCAAGGCACCCAAGAATCAAGGAAAGATAAAATACTTTCATCATCATCTTCATCATATTCCATATTATCCTCTAATTAATCTATCTTTTTGATGTTATCTTGATTAAATGCATCATTTTGAGTAGTGTTTTTTGTGTTGTCACAATAGGTTGTGATAGGCATATTCTTGTTTGAATAGACTTATTGGTCTAAGAGAATATGAGCCACCATATCAATGTGCAACATCTCAGTGTTTCTCCATAAAACGTGTGACTTCACTAGAAGATTTAGCATCATCCCAAGAACACATACACATATAATGAAGTCTAAACTCATCTTCTATAATACTTCACAACTCCTATTATGTTAATATTGTACCAAGTATATCTATGATAATATAAATAAAAGACAATAATATAATGATTGGTAATTAATAAATTTTTACCAAACATTGTAATATCTCAACTGATGTTTTATCTCCCTCTGTAATATATTAATAGATTATTCTAATATTTTTCATAATTAATCGATATAAAGATACAGTTAGAGTATGTAAACTTCGTACATTTGATCTCTCGAATATTGTATATAACTTTGCATAGTAAAACTTTGAAATTAAAATTATAATATGGTGTCCATTATCTTATATTCTCTTTCCCTTATCTTATTTCACTTTGATATATCCTTTAAAACTATGTTAAATATATGTTTTCAAAATAACACATATAATCCACTAATTTAAGTTATCCACTAAATCTCCTCCTAGGCCACATATTAGTGGTACTAGAACATACACAATTCATATCATATCATAGTGATATTGAGGTTATATCTAAAATCTTCTCTATTTGTATGCCCACTCATAAGATTTTTAATTATATAAAGTTAGGGTTTGATACTTGTGACCCTTCATCATACCTTCCTTCACATCCTTAGATGGTATAAAAATCAACTATATAGATGCCAACTTCACACATGTTATAGAAAATTATAGAGGGTGTTTTGTAAAGGTAATAGAATAATTAGAACAACATCATGCATGTGAATGAGTAGGTATTTTTATCACATTTATTAGTTGATCAAGCATTTTCACCCTCCTTCGAAAACATCTCATTCACATTGACCTTTTAATGGTCATACACCATACAAGGTAGAAATCAATCTAATCATCCATATGTTTAAAGAAAAAATAGATGAAAATGCCTTAGATAACTAGCTTAATATAATGTATTCATATTAACTAAATCAATTCTTTAACCAAAAAAATATTACATTCACTCTACTAAAAGTTTATTTATTATTAAATGATTGGTTAACCACTACACTTTATTATTTAAAAATAAAGTCTAAAGAACCTATTGACATTTAACATTCAAAATTTGAGCCACCATATCAATGTTGAATGTAAATAATAAATAATCAAATGTGGATGTCCAATAAACTACATTCACTTTACTATCAAATGTGGATAAGCGGTCAACCACTACACTTTATTATTTTGAAATAAAGTTAAAATAACCTAACTTCCCCTAAAGTAGTTCAAAGATTTAAGTTTCCACTAATAACTTACTTTCAAACATACTCCATTGGATGGTTTATTTTAGACTCTAAGAAATGTATCACTCGGCAATGTCATCTAGTGTTGAAAATCAAGCCTTTTCAATATGTAATCCTTTACAAAATCATGTCATAAGAGGTATGTGATGTTTTACTTGGTTAACCATATATTTACCATTGAAAAGTAGTCTATGAATAAAATACTATAAATTTTGTCACAAATGCTTGTGATATGAAATATTATGTACCAGAAGTAGTCCCTAAGAATTTACTTAATACCACCAAATAGTGTAAGAATCTAGTTAGTTATATTAATAATTTTTTACTCTTGATGATGATACTTTGTTGTAAGAGCATCATTGTGACACCAATTCTTACCACAGTTCCTCTAGTAGCAGGAAAAAAATAGTTCAACAACATGTTTGGAGAATATAAGGATATATTTCAATCACTTAAAGAAGTGCCTACATATTATTCAATAAATCATACTATTTATTTGATCCTAGGACTACATATACCTAATGATTATTTAAACCATGGATCGTTAGAGAATGAAGAGATCAAGCAGTATATCCATAAACTTGTGGATAAACAAACTCATCACCTTGTGATAACCCAATTATGTTTATACCAAAGAAGGATGGTAAATGGATGGTGTTCATTGATTAAAGAGATGTAAATAAGATCTTATTAAATATCCATTATTCTCTTTCCAGGATTGAGGACATACTGGACTAGTTTCACAGTGCAAAATTCTTAACCAAAATTGATCTTAGGTATGGGTATCATCATATTCCCGTTGATCCTACAAACATCTAGAAAAAAACATTCAAAACCAAGATATGTTTGTTTGAGTGGTTAGTTATTCACTTTTAATTAACTAATGTACTTACAACATTCATGTGGATGATGAATGACATCCTCTATCATTTCACTACTTTATTTGTTATAATTTACCTTGATGACATCTTAGTCTTCAACATTCAGGGGATAAACATTTGTGCCATATTGAAAAAGTTTTTCACACTTTGTGGTAGCATAATTTTTATGATAACATGGAGAAATTTTTATTTACAATGTGGGATAAGGAGTTTGCATAGACAGGGTTAAGATTCAAGTCATCTAAGAATGACCAACACTTAAGAATTGCATAAAACTTCATAGTTTCTTGGGATTAGTAAATTTTATAGGGTATATGTACTTGGTTTCTCTTGTGTGACTTGACCTCTTGACCAATTAACCAAAGTCCAAATGAAAACAAGTTTAATCTTATTAAATCTACAATATTAAAGTATTAAATAACTAAAATGTAGGATTTGTTTTGGGCAAGTAATTACATTGACTGATATTAAGAAACCATTTGAGATAGATATTGATGCATTTTATTATGCACTAGGAGCAATCCTTACTCAATATGTTTGTCTAGTTCCTTAACATAGTGAAACATTAATTACACTAATAAGTAAATATCTAGCATATGACTATGAGATTTATGTCATTGCCTAGGCATACAAGCATCATAATCATTACACATTGGGAAATGAGATTATGAACCATATAAATCATAAGCCTCTTAATTTATTTTAAAATAAAATAAAAGATACAATGAGAGTGGCATCAAAAATTGTCTTCTTATCTTCAATAATTCCATTTGAAAATCAAACATATGAAGGGAAGTGTCAATCTATTATTAGATTATCTAAGTTGGCCTCTAGTTCATTTACTATTTATATATTTTTTCTTGGTTTTTATCTATCTTTATCTGTGTCTATGTACATTTTTTATAAATGCCCTACAATGGTTTTGTGGTTGCTTAACTCAAGAGAATGACTGTTAGAATCTACCTAGTTAGATCCAATAGTGTTTTGATGCCTATAGCTACTAAATATATTTGTTGTATATTGGAACTAACCTATATGTTTTTACTAGTTTTTTCCTCCATAAATTATTATGCCTAAATTTTAAGACTTTTCCTATGTAATTTTAGATGTTTGGTCATTTATGCATATTCATATTTTTCTTCCTTAACCATGAAACCCTAGTTCCAATTTTGGCACTTTTATTGGCATGTAAAAAGGGGATATAAAGATATGTTGTACAAACCTAACCATACCTTGATGTATGGTTGAGCATTGTTTATGTTTTATAAGTTTGAACATGGATCAAACCACACATAGTTATCGCACCTATGTAGAGGTGTGCTCAATAGTGATCCACTAGTATATGTGTATCATGTTTAGATTTTAACACTTAAAAATATGCAATTTTAACCATAATTTAAGTGTTCATACTTGGCTTAGTGGCTTGTTCTTTGAGGGGATTTTACATTTTGATGCCTTATGGTAGTGCCTCAAGGATGTGCAAATGTATCTCTCAACATGAAATTAGTTTTATAAGTGATCCCTAAGTGATAGCTAGATGTTTTTTAGATAGGAATAACCTTAGAATTGATGTGTATTATATAAAAGACTCTTTAGGTAATTTTCATCCATAACTAACATGCAAAACATGTGGGTTGACCCATGGGAAGAGTTTGAATTTGAAAATTAGTTGTTTGGATAACCTTGGACATTTTCATTGAAGGCAGATGATATTGGTAATGAGTATCATCTAAATATATCAACACTATCCAAAATGGATATGACATTGATCTAGATAATAGTGATAGTCTACTTAGGATAATAGAATAATTAGGCATAGACTAGGAAGATCTTATACATGAATGATGACAAATTGGGAAGTCCAGACCCATAAATAGATGAATGGCTAGAATAAAAAGTAAGTGAGAGTCAGTTTTACATTCATAACTCATATATGTTAAGTATTGATCAAAATCCTAACAAAATAATCAACACTCAACTTCCATGTCTAATTTTCCAAAGTCCATTCAAATATTGAGTCAACTCATCTAATGTTTAACTTGGTTGCCTTTGTGCATAAAATTATGAGGCAATATCTAGTCTTTCAATAGAGATCTCCTTGTTGAGAGAACCCATCATGCCATAGGATTCTTAGTTGTTTAGTGACTTTTATATGATGTGAGATTACTTGAAAAAATCCATCATATCATGTGGGTTTCCCCAAATGCCATCATGCATCAAATTGGTGTGTGTATTTTGTATTGGTATGTAAAGAGTAAGACTAAGAGATATTATTGTAACCAAGTTGTTAGAAATTTAGAAGTTTTAATATAAAGCATAATATATGTTCATCATTCACCTGTAGACTTGTGAATCAAATGTTTGTTTGAAAAATAACAATGAATTTATCTATTTCAAGTTCTTTTAAGGATGGCTATATTAAATTCTTAAGATGATATAAAACTATTTAATAGTGATACCATGAATATTAAATCAATGTATTGGATACCATATCAAAATACACAAAACATGAAATTTGATAATGGAAAAAAATGATTAATATCTTGTATAATCACAGGGAATGCTTTGAAAATTACCATATAGTTGATTATTGTGCCAAAAAGATATTTTCTAATGGAATATATGGCATAGTTCAATTGTCCATCTATTGCATCAAGGATAACTTTTGGTGAAGATATGGAAACAAATTTTTCAATTCATTCATCGAAGAATATGTATGATAATGTCCTACAAATTTTGATAATCTTTCCTAACATCCATTCTTATAAACAAATTCAACATCATTAGAAACCAAATAATAATGTTATAATTTTGGTAAGATTTTTCATTATATACAAGCATGCTCAAGAAAATATTAACATATGTTTTGTTTTCGAGGTGTGAAATTTTGTTGATTACATTTGCCTCAGGGTGGTTTATGTGAATTCTATTGGGTGATGTTAGTTTTTAATTCCATTCAAGTTCAACTGGATGTTAATACAAAAACTTTCTTTAAGGAAGTAAGCAATTAATCTTGGTTAATGGAAGAATGGACTGAATTTTTTTTTTAGAAGATTCCTAATATATCATTAATGTGACAATAATGATGGAAAATAATAACATCCCTAATAGGATAAAAAAATCATACAATTGGTATGATTTATATAAGAGGACAAACAATTTATTGGAGAAAATAATGGAGATGGATTGATTTGTTATTTTGTACATAGATAAAGGTGGATGTGTCTATATTAAGTGCTCTATTTGATCAATGGTGGGAATATACTAAGTAGGATATTAGTAAATTCCCGTGTTTCTCCAACCAAAGGGTTTTGTTTTATCCTTCATGAGTCCTTTTGGGTGGGTAAACACTAAATTCTTAGTGCAATTTTCATTTGAAATGGCCATTTTACTAATCTACAACTTGTGTATGCTTTAGTTATGGATATTAAATATTTATTTCACCACTCCATCTCAATCAATGGTCATTTTTCAAAATAGTTTTCAGGAAATGACAGTAGTGGCTAGAGGTAAGCTACTGCAAGTACTTAGCAAGTTAGATCAAAGATTAGGGGGTGTTTCCAAGTGAGTTGTAGTATTATGTTATTCAAAGTATTCCCATGAACCCATTCAAACATATATATACAAGTATTGTTTAAAAAATTTCCAAAATTAGGAATTTTATATGAGGGTTAGTTATTAATTCTTAGTAGTATAGCTTGATTAGAGGTGAATCAAAGATTGGCTCATTATTGGAAACAAAATGTTTTATTATTATTTTTAAAGACTTCCTTGGGAGATATGTTTATTATGATTGATGAAAATTGGTTCTATAATCCTTTCATGAAGTTTAAATCTATTGAGTTTATTTGGTATGTGGGGTGTGTTACCATTCCATTATTACAAACTGGTTAAGACATTTTTTTGTTAATGTTATGTGCAAGTTAAGCAAAACTAGGTGGCTCAAAAAAATCAAACATTAACTCTTTACTGATGTAACTAAGATAGTATATTCTAAGGTCCCATGTGTTTACTAATTGATAATGTTCTTTCAACCTTCAAGTTAAGCAATACTAGGTTATTGAACAAAATCAATCATCAACTATTAGTTGATGCAATTGCACTAGTAGATTCTGAGGGCCACGGGTTGAAAGATTGAAAATGTTCTTTCAACCTAGAATTTGGGTTGATTTATTTGGTGTTTTTACTATCAAACATGTAGTGGTTTTTTTTAAACCCAACCTTTTATTATGGTTTTCATTTTTATGGTGGCGGCTTCCATGATTGGCCTTGATACCATGGCTAATGGATAGTGGTTTTTGGTAATGGTTTATAAAATGCTAAGATGGTGGTGAGGTTTAACTCCAAGAATAAAGTGCATAGTAATTACAATAAGGAAAACCATTACCAAAAAAATAAGAATTAATTAATAATGATTTCTAGGCATACCTAGTTTTACTTGTATGGTATTCATGGTCTTATTTGGGTTGTAAATAAGGTTTGTTTTCTTTCATCTCTATTTTATGAAAATTTTGTTTTATATTTTTTTTGAAAAATATATTGGAATATACACTTAATTTCATATTTATAGTAGTCAAGGAGATAAACAATCAACCTTTATGTTATCAATTTCTATCAAAAAATCTAGTCTTTGTCAAGGAATTCTTGTATTTTCTTCCCATGCTCAGCCATTAGGATAACATCCTTTCATATAAAAAACATCTAAACCACATTTTAATGGTATAAAATTCATAAAAATATTGATTTTTATTGGATTGGTTCCTCCACCATTACCTTATTTAGCTTTGAAATATGAAGGTGAGGGTCTAGGGCGACAACCTCTAACAGAGTCAAGGGATAGCACTCGAGGCATCCTTTACACATTTTCCCTCTTCCATGGCCCTTAAATCCTCCTCCAAAAAATAAATTTACTCAAAAAAATTCCACCTCTAATCCACCTTAAAATTACACCCAATCAACTATATTTGGTTGATATAATATACCCTTAACATGTATGAGTTCTTGATTAATGGAGACAACCACTGCAGGTTATTTTTCTTCACAACTAGGTGTAAGTTCAATTGTTGTAGGTCATTTACTTCAACATGTTTAATAATATTCATAGAAGTGTTTAGTACATGTCATTTTCCTTTGTCATTATGTGAAATATCCTCTACTATGGGTTGATCCTTTTTAATAATATGGGTTGGAGAATCTAATGCATATAGGTCTATACTAATAGATATTTATGTAAATGTTATAGGTTACTTTTTAGTTGATCAAAGTTTTTATGCTATAGGTGGGTTCTTGCCAATAGGTGTATACATTTTCTCATTATCATGTCTAAAATATTACCTAATTTATATATCTAGGGCATACAACCTTCCATCTAACTCCTTAATTTCTATTTGTGCAAAAATAAAATTTACTCTAAGAAAGTAAGAAATCAATCTATGAAAGAAGGAAATTAATATAGGAAAGTAAGAAATTAATCTATGAAATAGTAAATTAATCTAAGAAATTAATAAATTAATCTATGAAATAGTAAATTAATCTAGGAAAATAAAAAATGAATATATGAAAATAATAAATTAACTTAATGTTCTCAATATTCTAATAATTGACATTTTCTGTAGTGATGATGCCAAAATGATGAGTAGAATCAAACCACCAATTAAACTTGGCATTGTGTCACATACAACTTGACAAATGTACTCCAAATGGGTAGCCACCTGGTTTATTGATATTGCTACTTTCATTAAATTATCTACTCAGGTCCTTTTACTTTGGTAAGATGTTGGCATTATGTGTGAAACGCTAATATCTCTTAAAGGTTTGGGTCCTAATCATTGCATAATAGAAATACATTTGTAGAAAGAAAATAACACTTGCATGAAAAGGAAATTAGGATTTTTTTATAGGCTTCCACATTAAATGATTTAAATGTAAAAAATGAAATATACTTATACACAAATGAAATTATACACAATATACTCAACAAAAAATTAAAAAAATACACACACACACATAGATAATATAAAAATATAAATAATACTAATGGATGAGAAACCAAACTACCAGATCCATGCTAGTGGGTCTTGACTCATTTATATTAGAGATTTCCTTCTCTCTTTTACTACATGCTAGTTACTTATTCAAATTGAATTTATTTCATAGCAGTTATTCATGGTAGAATTATATAATACAAATATTACTATGGTGTGACTTCTAACTTCTATATATTTTATAGTTGACTTACTAACTTGACTAACTATCTGGTAACTTGAGCTCTTCTCTTTATATAAGGGAGATGGATGTGATAGAATTCAAGAAGTAATGCATGATATATAGAAAGGATCTAAGATGTATTTATAAAAAATCATATACACAGATCAATAACACATAACATAAGAATTTAGGTGGGAAAAACTCTAAGAGGTAAAAAAAACCCACAAGTGATATTTAATATTTAAGAAACTTTTACCCAATACAATACAAACTTATCCTTTTTAGTTTATCTCAATAGATTTCAAAAATAGTCAAGTAATTTTGAATGATAATATTTCATATCAATTCATTATAATTCACAATAGGGGTAAAACCCTATTTATAGTGAAATGTAAAGGGAGGTGATCGTTGTAACCAATAGGTCTAACCATTTTGAAATACATTTAAATCATTGGTAAGTATTAAATAAATATAATTTTATTATTTATTTTCAAGAGGTTTTCACCTCGTGTTAATAAATAATATATTATTATTATTTAATTAAATACCAAGGTAAGATAAGATTCAATTAAGTCCACTTAGACATTAAATTCTCTAATACTCCCATTTAATACTAAGTGAGGATAAAATTGAGTCACCTTAAAAAATGAATTATACTATGTATATAATTGAAGGATTTAAAAACATTCATCTTACCAAACATCACCTTTTAAAATAAAAAGAATTATAATCCATAAACTACTTGAAAGTAAGTTTAGGCTAGCATGATCATAAGACTACATCTCACAGTTTCTCATGAATAATCATTAAGCATATTTGGAGTCTTTTATAACACAAGGACATCCATTACAAAGTACACTTTTAAGTATTGGGTAAAATATTAAAACTTTCACATGAAGTTTACTTAGATCACATAACTTCCACATGAAGTTTACAATGCTTTACAATGAGAGAACATATAGAGAATAAGAAGTAACATATGGCCATTAGGAAGTGGCATTGTCATGCACACTCCCCATCAACAGAAACTCTGAGAGGCCTAACAGTGCATGAAACTAAAAAACCTTGGTATCACCAAATGGTTTTATGAAGATATATGACACTTGTTCATATGTAGAATATAATTGTAGATAAATATCATTATTGAGGACATTATTTTGGATAAAATGTACATGAACTTTAATATGTTAAATTTTTTGGTGTTGCACTATATTTTTTATGAGAGATATACAACTTTAGCACATACACAACATATATCCAGAAGTAGATTCATGATAACATAGTATGGTTAGCATCACAATAACCAAATACATAAATATAAAATATGACATATTTTTATTTGTGGTAAAGCACATTTTAAACAATCAAGTCATGTTTTAGGAAAATAAGTTCACTATTTTAATTACATATTTAGTGACAAACATAAATTATTGTATATAATTCATTATTAAATGTCTCCAATATTGACAAGATGAGCATCCCTAACTATCACGGGATACACATATAATAATTTTACTAATAATATGATACTAAGTTTAGCCAAATATTAGATCTCTTATTAACAATAATTCATTTTATAATTTGAGTCATAACAAAACTTTGCAAGTTTAATATATTTCAATTTTCCAATGATATAAAATTGGATTTAACAAAATATTGAGGTATGTAATCTTTCACATATTAAATATGTATAATTTTAATGATATGCAATCATCCAATCAACTAGATATAAGACCAAAACAAATAATTTCATATATGTATGAATAAAATGCATAGTAAAGTAAATGATGAAGAGTTAATTAATAATGCAAACTCCATTTACACTTAGCATTTCACAACATATATTATTATCAAATGAATCATCTAGGCATGTTAGCATGAATTTTTCCCACTAATCAAATGAAACACAAAATATCCAAACTTACTGAGCATGATCTTCTTATCAATTGCAATAACTAAACATGATCATTTTTATCAAATTTAAAATGATGTTATGCATATAATGTATTTCAATGCTAACTTATATGAATTGAAAATATAATGTCAGTATATTTTATTCACTTTATTATCTAATAAAAAATATATCTTTTACAATATAATTGTACTTAAAAATTATCAAGAATAAAACTAAAAAATTTTACTAACAAATATAAATGTGGTTGAGACACTATCTATTTAGTTAGTAACAACAAAACTTTTATAATGGTAAATAATATGCTATGAACATACATGTATTTTGGTGTATAAAAATACAAAGATTTATTAGGGACTCTATTCAAAATATGCATGGTAGTATTCATGGCTTTGGCCCATAAAAAACTTAGGAACATTTATAGAATGCAACATTATTCTATCCATCTCAACAATAGTGCAAACTTTTCTTTCAACAACACCATTTTACTAAGGGGAATAGTGTGTTGTTAGTTCCCTTTTAATACCACAACTTAAAAAAATAAAATAAAATTCTTTACTAATGTACTCACCACCATTATCAGATCTTAATCTTGTAATAGAAAAACTAGAAGCATTTACAATAATAACTTTAAATTCCTTGAATTTAGAAAACACTTCCAATTTATTTTTAATAAAATATAACTGGATCATTCTAGTATAATGATATATAAAAGTAACAACATACAAATAAATATTAAAAGATACAACTTTAAGAGGTCATGCAACATCAATATGAATTATTTTGAAATGATGAGAAGATTTTGCATCATGATTTTTGTGAAAGGGATTAGTAGGTTGTTTACCATGTAAGCAAATTTCACAAGTTTCATGATGAAAATATATAGAAGGTTAACCAAAAATAATATTATGAGAAGAAATATCACGTAAACTTATAAAATTAACATTTCTTAATCTTTCATGCCATAATTAAGATTCATTATTACTATGGGATGAAAGCAAACATTCAAAAGAAGTAGAAAAATGTATAATCCATTATTTTGAACACCTTCAACAGTCAGAGAATCAAATTGATTTATAATGGACTATCTATTTTTAATCAATGTTATAATGAAATTATCATTCATAAGTTGATAAAAAATATCAATTTTTTCTTAAGTTTAGGTACAAAGAAAACATCATCAATAACACTATTTACAAATTTTGTTTTTTCTTCTTTAGTTGCTTCTAAAAATGAATTATCTCCTAAGTAAATACTTTTAGAGATATCTCTATAATAATATAAAATATGAGATGATAAATTTATATGGTGCGATGTACTTCTATCTAAAATTCATTCATTCTGATTAGAATAAAATAAGATAGTATATAAAGTAATAACATTAGAATTAATGTTCTTAATTATTGTTTTGATTAGGGCTTTGATTCTTTTGATGGTTTTAATTAGAATTATTCCATTTTTTATTTTTATAAGATTGATTATTAACTCTATCTTTCTTTTTATAATAAGTTTCACTTCTATGACCAAATTTACCTCCTGGATTACAATTCTTATTAAACTTAGGTTTATGATTCTTATTACCAAATCTCTTGTTCCCATTTTTACCTTTAGCATAATTAGGTTTAGGTTTCTAGTTTCTATTATTCTCAAAAATAAGGTGAGAATGATAAGTGCCTAAGTGTCATTCTCTTTGGAATCAAAATTACACACCACTTGTTCTTCTTGAATCAGAAGAGTTGGCAGGGTAGAAAGGTCTAGGATATCTTGCTCTGATTGGTAATTTTGATTTAGAATTGAGATAAAATTATGAAATTTTTCATAAATATTAAGATAAATAATAAAATAAATCAATTTATCTTGAATCGAATTACATTTAAAACCATCTAATTGAGATTTAATAGTCTTAATTTTAGTAAGAAAATTAATAAATTTTTCATTACCTTTCACATGTGTAGTCAGCAATTCAAGAATCAATTTAATAGTTTTTTAGAGATAAGTGCATCTTTGAATAGACTCAAGTATTTTACAAGCATTTATATGAACTCTTGATTACCAATGTGGAGTAATAATTCATTCTAAACACTTTAAAATGTAATCAACGTGGCTTCTTGTGATTTCTATTGAAATAAATTTGAAAGCTCAGGTGTCACATGTTGTCTTAATGAGGTTTTTTTAGTATCAATGATAATTTTACATAGCTTTTGAACCATAAATTTCATTTTAACATTAAATTTACATATATTATAGTTAGATCCATTAAGCATTTGTGATTTATCTAGTACAAAATTAGGAGAAGTCATTGTTTTCCTTTAAAATTAACACTACAATACTAGATAATCATTAAATTTAAACCCTTTTTAAATGTAAAGTTATACTCTATTTGAAAATAAAGTTAATTTTAAGTGTAAATAAATAATAATTGTTAAAATTAATGCTAGACAAAGTAAGAAAATTGTGAAATATTATAACAAAATAAGGTTCACAAGTGTCACAAAAAGACACTAATGTAAGAAAAATTATTAAAAAGAACCTTGTTGAATGTGAATTTTGAACTTATTTGATAATAAAACAAATTATAAGCATAAAGAAGTATTATTTGTTCAAATATTTGCTAAACTATGTAAAAAAATTGAAGCAAAATACATTATTTTATTTGTCACAAGAGTTGCACACAAAACAATTATTTAAACACTATGATTAAAAAAAGTGTGAAAAATATAATAAGAGCTTTAAAAAAAAAAATACCATACCATTGCATCTGAAATGTGCCAAAACTTAAGAATCCACTAGTCGCGTGACTAAGGTCTATAAGGTTTTGACTAGGTCAAATGTCATAAAAAAAATGATTGATAGGCTAATGGTTTTACATGTGAGATGAGGCACAAAAACCAAAAAAAAAAATTATAGTTACTATTTTTTGATAAATAAAACTTTAATAAATAATTTGAAAACAAAAAAGAACTTGGTGGTAGTGTGTTTTGAACACTATACCTCCACTTTGCAAGAGCTTAGCAAAATAACACCTACCAACTCCTCTACATTAGCACTTGAAACAATACAAGCACAAATTTATTTAAAATATATTTTTTAATGTTATGTAAATAAAAAATATATAGAAATATATATTTTAACATGCATGTAAAATAATTTTCTTTTTCATAAGAAAAGGCAATTTCCAATCTGGAGCCATGTGGTCTACATGGAATATAAGGAATATTTGAAGCAAATAAATAAATTATTTATTAAATATTTTCTCAAAACTATATTATAACATATAAAATGTATTCATGTATGGTTTAGTGGAGGAATATAATGAATTTGATCTTTTGTTGGAGCTTGGAATAGGCTTTCTCAGGCCCTAAAACTGACCAAGAAGCCTTCAAATCTTACAAGGTATATCCAACCCTCAAAAAAAAAGAATTAAAAAAAAAGGTTTTTTTTTTCAAAATTCATGAGCTGCTCCAACCCTACATGGATACATAATAGCTATAAAAAAATTCACAATTGCTTGGAATGGCCTTCTTAGGCCTTGAAACTTTGCAAGAAGCCTTCAAATCTTAAAACTAAGCACCCAAAACCTTCAAGATGGAATTTTTCTACCTCAAATATAATTTTTATAATTTTATAGTTGTAAGAGGTCATACTATGGCACCAAAGAGGTATAATTTCTTTCAAAATTTGAATTATTTGATTTAGAAGATCTGTAGGAGGGTTAGCAGGGTAGAAAAACAACAAAAACTAATCGTACAAATTGAAAAATGAAAGTATTAGAAAATATAATAAGATTTATAATTTTTTCAATGTTTAAAATGCCATAGAGGGTCATACCATCACTCCCAAGTAATTAAAAACTATCTAGAATATTCAAAAATTACTTCAATGTCTATAAAAGAGCTTAGGTAACTAAAAAAATGATGATTTATAGATTTATAACTTATAAATAAGATTTAGAATTCCAACAATAGATTTTTCCATATTTTTCAACTTCTCTTGGCCATACTAGGTTGTATAAATAAAAAAAAAATGAAATTGAATATATATATATATATATATCAATTGATAATGAGAACTGATAATAGCTTGCTTAATCAACTACACCCACCTAGGCTCTAAAACCATGATAGAACTCAAGAAATAATGCATGATGTATAGAAAATATCTAGGGTGTATTTATAAGAAAAGCATATACACATATCAATAACACATAACATAGGTATTTAGGTGGGAAATATTATAGTAGGTAAAAAAGCCCACAAGTGATATTTAATATTTGAGAAACTTTTACCCAATATAGTATAAACTTCTTCTTCTCACTTCCTCTCAATAGCCTTCACAAAACACTCAAACAAGTTTGAATGATAATATTTCATATCAATTCACCATATTTCACAATAGGTGTAAAACCCTATTTATAGTGAAATGTGAAGGGAGGTGACCATTGTAACCAACAGGTACAACTATCTTGAAAGACATTTAAATCATTGGTAATTATTAAATAAATATAAAATTATTATTTATTTTCATGATATTTTCACCTCATCTTAATAAATAATATATTATTATTTAATTAATTACCAAGGTAAGTTAAGGGTCAATTAAGCTCACTTAGACATTAAATGCTCTAATAGGGTGCTTATTTAAAATAATCCCTAAAATTTAGCAGTTACAACTGAAGATATATGGTTTTACCCAAAACATATTATTAGTTGTAATAATGCAAATAATTAAATATTTTTTTACAACAATAAAAGAATTGAAATGGAGAAGGAATATAAGTTTGATCATCCCTTGATATATAGAATCATACCAACTCCTTAAATCATGGGATGCTTTTAGCTCTAGCTACACACCAACTATCACAATCAACAATGTGCATATACAACAATGGCTATGGATGTGCATTTTAGTGGTTGCAAGTGCACATAATTTTTGGATGTAGATGGTTCCCAGTTATTGTAGGTGATCATGTCTCCAATGTTTAGTCAACCAATATTTGTGGGTGTTATATAGTTAATGGTTATAGGCCATCAGATAATACATAGATCCTTCTCTTCTTATGGATATGAGTGTCTTCATATATACTTATTAATAAATCCACATATAAACCATTAAACTGAACTATTTCATCTATAAATCATTAACTTATATCATAATAATAAACATATGCAACATGTATGGAAAAAAGTAAGGATGAGGTTTATAAAAATGACCAAAATAAAAGGTTTTAAAGATAATACTACATGAGATGAGTATCCTTTCTAAGCCTCATCACACAACATCACAAGCTCAATAATCAGTCATAGATATATCCACACATATGCACATAATATCATGATTATGATGCATACAAGCACTCAAGACATGACATGAATCTTGACCTAGTAAAGACAGCATGGTAATGAGATGATTTAGAGGAACCTTGACACAAATAATGCATGATGTGACAATACACAATTTATGCACTCATAAAATCACATAAGATAGTACTCAATGTCATATAATGGTCACACAATATAATAATCATCAATATTCACTCATGGAGGAACATAATTTTAATAATAGTAACATAATATCATGTAATGTCACACATAAAAATTATCATACAATTTAATATGTAATCAATGATTAAATAATATAACAATCATTAGCATCAAACATGCATAAAACAAGCAATAATAATTTACACAATCAATCCACATCATCATCGCACATGGTAGATTATAATATATATATAGAATGTAACTCTATAGAGAGTATATGTAAGAAGAAGTCATGTGTAATCATTCTAAGTAGTTCAATATGATGAATGGAATGGTCATACATTGATCAAGCATGTATAGTGTACATAAATGCTCTTAATGTTGAAAGGTAGCCTCTATGTGTAGTAATATTGTGCATTTGAATGTCCATGTCATGTATAGCCTATATGTCCTATATCATGTATGCACAATCTAGGATGACCAATATAATAATCCTCTTTCTCTCTAAAGACTAGGATAAAAATAAAAGATTAAACTAGAACATGTGTATACTTGATGATAGTGACATAACTTAGGGGTAGTTATAGATCTAATAGATAGTCATAAGTATTCAATATCAATGGTATAGGGTTCTAAATTTGATGCCTAAGATATGGTATATGGAGTCTAACGAGGTCTCAAGATAAAATATATGATATATGGCAATGGTAATAATAATGGGTATCAAGGATATAGTAAGGAAACTACATGTAAGGAATTGACAAACAAGGGTAATCTAGATCCTAGATAGAAAATAACACTAAACTAAATAAGATATAAATTCCACAATGGGTTGATTGTAATGGTAATCCTTGGGTCCTATACTAAAACAAGTTATTAGTATAAGGGGAACTAATTAAAGACAACAACATAAATGCTACTCTAATAATAAACAAATCATAACTACCTAATAAGTAAATAAAATGAAATATAATAGGGATAAATATACTTACTTTGGATTGACTTGTCAACCATCAATCTCCCTTTGGCTTTAGTGGCACTTAGCAAGAGAATTTATAGGTGAAGACCTCAAATGGAAAGCATGAATACCTATATGTCCTTAGTTGGGAACTCCAAAGACTATGTAGCACCTCCTTAGTTTAACTCCTATTGAGCTTCAAAGACCTTGAGTAATAATTGACCTCTACAAGAATTAAAAAAAATCCTCTAAATTCTCTTTTTACTACTTAAGGGCATAAATACCAGCATAGGTAGAGAAGATTAGTGTTTTATATGTTGGGAATGATAATTATGACCCCTATATATATATGAATTCAAACCCATAAATCTCCTAAAACTCTAATCCAACAGTATCATCTAGATTGATAAGGTAAAAAAATGTCAGCTAACCCAATAATGAACTAGCCAAGTCAATACAATACAAAAGACATAAATAGACTTAGAACTATACCAGTGAGGTTGATATAGTATAGAGATAAATAGGCATGAAATAGATTGTATCGGCTAGGTTGATATAGTAGAAATATAAGGTGGCTAGCATAACTAGACAAAAGGAGATGGAGAAGGAAGATGGAAAGAGACTCAAAGGATGTCAGACTGATAGTAGTGAAGGTTTTCCAAAATAGTATGTAAACATCTTTTGTAAAGTACCATGAACTAACCCCACCCCTTTCTTAATTCAGTCCTTAATACGTGCACTTAGGGAGATTGATGCGCCAACGTGCCCTATAAGAGAAATTATCTATAAATGGTAAATGTGAAAATATCATGTGTGTATATATGCCCACCCCAAACCTCATCATGTGCCACAATAATTAAATCATAATGGTTTTTTGGTACAAATACATAGCAACACTAAATCATAACAAGAAATGTTGTAAGAAATGAAAGTAAGAATGAGACTAAATAGATAAATATAAATACTTACTTTTTCAACTATATAGATGATGATGCATGTGATGTAGTTGATGAAAGGAACCAATTTGAAGCTTAATGAGCAAATCTAAAATATAAGAGAAAAATCCAAATTTATAGAAAAAAATTAATTAGTACCACAAAATTCCTTGTTTCACTAGGATCCTAACACTTCTTTTGATTTGTCAAAAAGAGCACCCAAAAAAAAAGATATAAGAAAAATAAGAAATATGGAGGTAAATATCAAGAGATACTGAAATATGAATTGGGAGGTATAAATAAACTAAATCATTTTATCATTTTCTATTTTGAGGAACCTTGAGCTTCGAGTGACCATTTTTGTTATGACAAGAGACAATGACTAGAGGATGGTGTGATAGACACATAGGAGGTCACTATGTAGGTGTCATAGAAGGCATGTAAATAGGTGATGTAATTAAAGTTATTTAGGTAGTTAAAGTATATTTAGAAAACCTACATGTTGGATCAAATCTGTGTAATAAAAATTTTCCCAATAAGTATCAAATTATAGAATTTTTTTTGAAAAGCAATGGGTAGGAAATAGAGTGTCAAATTTTAGGCCATAAATATTTATTAGTGCCCAAGGAAGAAATTTCCACTACAATTCAACTATATTGGTAAGGGAATGGAGTTTTGAGGTAATAAAAGTGTAAACCTAGACAATATTGTATGGAAGGGTCGATGCAGTTTGATGTGAAGAATTGTTGTACTCACCAATACCATAGTAGGTATCCGATATAGTAGAATTGTGGTTGTGTATTCTAGGGTAAATTATATGGCTAATTTGGAAATAAAATATAAGAAATTGTTGATACAATACATATCTCATCAATGTCATCATAAAATCATTGTATGGCTGATATCTTGCACACATGGTTGATGCAATAAGATGGGCATGATAGAGATAGTAGAAATGGGTGATTTAATATCTTATAAATAACATGGATGATACATAAGAAAATAAGGACCATTTTTAAATTTTTTACTGATTTTATTTTTATTTTTTAGTTCATTTCATATTTATAATCAAAATATGATTGGGTATTATTATTTGGAATTTTACAGAGGTGACAATTACTAGGAAGGATAGTGGGAACAAGCTAATTGCTAGATTTTTAAGCTAGACTATCATACATGGATCAAACATGTTTGATTAGTATGGGATTTGGAGGCATAATGGAGATGTGTCATGTTCCTCTAAATGTTGAGCTAGTAGTGATGTTCTTAGGGTATTAGGAGAGGATTACATACACATTTAGGTGGGAGGTGGATGGGGATATTCTTGAGGTATCCATCAGCTCAGAGGTTGTGCACATCATATTAGGACTTCTTATTTAATGCACATCCATGATATGTGATGAATTTGAGACCATTTAAAATCATTAATGGATAACCTAGTAGGACATAAAATCTGACTATTCCAATCATCTTAAGTTGATTGTGATACTGTTAAAGGTATATGTGTCAAGAATTTTAGACATATGGAAATCCATCATTCTCTTGGTGATCATGCATGTGTTAAATAACAATTCAAAAGGTACAATGCCATTCTATATTCTAGCCTTGCTTTAGTCTATCATAATAGGGCATGATGTATGATATGAGAATTTTCATGTAGGTGCATTTGGTACATGACTTATTTGTCATGTTGAGAAGGGTACAATAAGTTATTGGTCCCATTAGACTCTTTTCATGTAGAATCTATGAGCAGTTCTCCATGTATCGATCAACAAGAATAATACATCAAATCAAAGATTATTTTCCTTATGTGAAGATGAGGGATCAGGACCATAGAGTGAAATAGATCACCACATATTTATCTTTAGAGACCATTATTTAGGGTGAGATCACATGGACTATGTACCAAGGGATCATGAATTCATTATTTATATGGTCATTAATGATATGATGATGGGGTTGAGCAATGATCACAAACCACTACACATGGTGTTTTGAGCCTCACTCATGCACCCATGTCTTGGGTTAATTTATTCAACCACACTCGAAGTCACCACTAACTATCCCACCCCATTAAGCGATGCACACTAATGAGCCATGAAGAACAAGGGATAGGGGTTACAAATAGACATCCCAACATTAATACCTTATTTCACCCCATAGGGGATAAGGAGAAGATAGAAACATCAACTAGAGGAGAGGATGTAGGATTAGGCTATGGATAATACTAATGAACATATGGTAGAGGTTTCCCTACCTAGACCTGATAGATGGGTCACTTGATGACAACAAAAGATGTTGGGTTGTTGGGTGCTAATGGTGTAGTGTGAGAGATAAATGGAATCTCACTCAATTTGTAGCTGAGAGGATGAGCTCATCCTTAAGGTTAGAGGAAACAAGGATATTGTCTTAGAGAGCCACATATATACAAGTATAAAATTTGCTAATTATTTTCTATCACTTTTTTTCTTGTCTTATAGATATGTATACTATTGTTTAGTGATAGCTTTTGCTTACATATTTTATATATGTTGGGATTTGAAATTTATTTGGTTTTATTTTATAAATTTTATAGTAAATATTGTACAAAGGGGATCCATGATTGAGGTTATGCACAATGAGATCTTAGATGTAGTGTTATGTTGGGCATATTAATTAGAATGTCATAGTTTTAGTTATTATACTAGGTATGAGTTGTACGGGTCATTGAAATAACCCACCTAGATTATATTGAGTGGTTTTATGAGATAGATTTGGGATCCTATTATATAGGAGTGAAAATATTATATTTAAAATGTCTCCACTTTTGAATACTAATCAATCTTTCTCTGCAAGCTCAAACCAAAACAATATTTTTTTATCAAAGCAGGTAATCAAGAAGTCACTATTGAAATAATAATTTATTTTCTAGGGGCATCCATTGTTTTCATTGTTGTGTATGATGTAAATCCTCATATTTTAGTTTTTTGTATATTTTTTTTTTTAAATTATCTTTTTCTATAAGAGTAAGTTTTTTTTTCAAAACATTATAAAAGGCATTTTCATTAAATAGTTTCTAGTTGCATTTGTATATTGAAGAGATAGGTTGATCCAAAACTCAAAAGTTTTGGTTGAAATATAATTCAAGAAACAAGAATAACACAATTCAAATAATGTTATCTCTGAGAAGAGATGTTTTATTAATCAAATTTGTAGACCCAAACATATGCCTATCTCTGAGAAGAGATGTCTGATTTCCATTTTGGGTTACATATTCATTTATACATATTTTTAAGGTGTGAGGAGGATGTTTAAGGTCACCAATCTTGATGTAGATTAAGTGGTTTAACTTCCATGATTTACAACAATACAGAATTCGAGGAATTACTATTTTTAGAAACTTACTATTTTTAGATTGCACTACTAAAATTAAAATTTGGGGCATTTACATTGGGTTTTTATGGGTAAAAATACATTAATAAAATATCCAAGCCATCTCACCACATTCTTAGCTTTCCAACGGTTCAAACGGTGAGTCAATTAGAGCTACGATGCAAAAGTTATGGCTCCCAAAAGTTTCATCATCAATTAGGGTGGACCCGTCACCTAAATTGTCACCTAAATTTTTGCCTGGATCATTCCTCCCTCCTTGAGAATAAATTGTCCCCTTTATATCAAGATTTTTCATCCAGTGTGGTATTTGTACTTTGATTTGATTCTTGATGCATACTTGGAATGGACTGTGATTTATGGAACTGTGCAGGGCCCGATTGTTCACCATTTCTGTCTGACCATCAGTCTATGGATGGAAGGCCATGAAATTCTTTAGCTTGGTATCTATTTGCTTCTATTTTTATTTTTTTTTGTGTATTCAAGGCTGCAACATCAGCCCTTTTGGATTCTTGTGGCTTGACCACCATGAGAACAAATTTCTTGACACTAATCAGAGAGACAAATATAGAAGGTGGTACCTCTGGTACCCTGTAACACTATGTTCCAAGAGGTTGAGTGATCCTTTGAATTCTTGATTCATATATGCCATGTCGATCATACATGAATGGCTGACCAAAGAGTACATCACAAACATCTAGATTGACCACATCACATAAGGCATCATCTTGGAAAGGTTTTATTGCATATGAGAGAAGACATTGGTGGGTGACATAGAGGTTTCTCCCTGGACTCAACCATCTAATATTGTATGGATATGGGTGAGGCTTCATGGACAAATTTAGGATTTTCATAACATTAGCAGAGATTAAATTCTTTTGACTTCCACTATTAAAAATGAAATGCAAAGGCTTACCTTTCACCCATAACTTAGAGTGAAACAACCTTTCCTTGTCATCTAGCCTCTCCTCATGGGTTTGTGATGAAGCAACAATGAATTTAGGCTCGGCATCTACAATTTATTCTTTAACCTCTTCAACTGTAGGGTCTATATGAGGTAGAGTAGTAGATGTTGTGTATTGTGACTTAGAAAGTAGGGACTTGATGGCTTGACGTTCTTCTTTGGAGTGAGTTCTAGATTGGTGATAATCACACCACTTCCCAATATTTCCTTCCTTTTTCTTCCAATTTTGGCCTCATGTTTGACCTTCTTTGTCACTTTTTCATTTTGAAGGCTGACTCTTCATATTCGTTCTTCCATGCTTCTACTCAATCTTCACTGTGAACTTGTATGCCTCACTGATGGTTTTCAAATTAAAGAGTTTCATTTCTCCCCATATGTACCATTACAGTCCACCATGATATTTTCAAACCTTATGTTTCTCACTTTCTTGGATGCCCAATCTCATAGGTAGAGAATGAAAAATGTCAGTGTAATCTTGAACAGACTACTCCTTACCTTGGTGAAGTTGTTGCCACTCTATATACAGATTGTCATATGCTCCAATGGGGTAGTATTTTTCCTTTATAGCTTATATGAAATCATCCCATGTAGGTTCCACCTCAAGGCCAATATCATCTGCACTCAATATCTTTTTGTACACTTCACCAATTTTGACAGGCAATGATGCTTTCAAAAGAGCAAAGGTGATCTTCTCTTTATCGGTGAATTTATTTATAGAGAAATAAGATGACAATTGATCCAACTAATTTTCTACTACATCAGCATTTATTTTTCCTTCAAATGTATGGATATCAAAATTCACCTGAACCTTAAAGGGTGTTGGGGCACTGAAAAGATGTGGGGGTGCAGATGAGGAGCTAGAATTTCCCATCAAGATTTGTTAGAGAATTTGAGCGAATTGTTATAGCATCTGTGCTTTCTACTATTGGAGAGATTCATTCACCATTTCCTTGAAATGATTGGATGTCTTGATGTTGTCCACCATTTGAAGTCATTTGGAGCGAATAGGTGGATAGTCTAATGGTTCTATTTTCCACCCAAGCTTCCTATAATCTGACCTCATCCTTGGGATCATACACTCTAAAGACAAACCGCTCTGATACCACTGATCCAAAACTCAAAATCTTTGTTTGAAATATAATTCAAAAAATAAGAATAACACAATTCAAATAATGATATCTTTGAGAAGAGATGTTTTATTGATCAAATTTGCAGACCCAAACATATAGCTATCTCTGAGAAGAGGTGTCTAATTTCTATTTTAGGTTATATCTTCATTTATACATGTTTTGAAGGTGTGAGGAGGATTTGGAAGGTCACCAATATTGAGGGAGATTAAGTGATTTGACTTCCATGATTTACAACAATATAGAATTTGAGAAATTACTATTATTAGAAACTTACTATTTTTAGACTACACTACTAAAATTGAAATTTGGGGCACTTCCATTGGGTTTTTAGGGGTTAAATCCATCAATCAGATATCCATGCCATCTCACCACATTCTCCTCATTCTTATCTTTCCAATGGTTCAAACGGCGAGTCAATTGGAGCTACGGTGCAAAATTTATGGCTCCCAGAAGTTCTGTCATCAATTGGGGTGGACCTGTCACCTGAATTGTCACCTAAGTTATTGCCTAGATCAGAAGTGAGTCTAAAGTTTGTAGCATTTTTATATTGTAAAAATTATATGAGAAAATTATGTTTTGGAATTTTTTATAGTGTGACATAGTGCCACTAGAATAGTGATATCTTTTTCATTTCTAAAAAAAAATTAGATTTTCGAAATGTTACACAAAGCTTAGAAAGAGAAGAGTGAAACCTAAAAACATTTTAAAATATTATTCTAATTGAGTGAACATTTTTATGCAATAAAATATTAATATTTTAAGAAAATTAGAGGCTTGATAATTCATAAAAGCATCTTATATCAATTTGAATTTTGTGACAATGTATCACTATTGTATTTAATCGTCCTTGTGCACCTATATGCCAATACTCATCAGTCCTAATCTACCTTTATTTTGAATTGATCCAACATTCCCATAAATTTGTATACTTTTGTTCTTTCTATATGATATTTATAGCCATCTGTGAGTGGCATATCTCACTTCATCTACATAGTGTTCAAAAAAGAATCAAGTTTTATTACATTGCCACATCTACCTCATACAATCTCCTATTATTTTTAAAGAATGCAAGTCTACCCTCCATTAGTTGTAGTCTTCCAAGCAAACTAATGACACGTGTAATTTATTTTGTACTTAGTTTGTTAATTTTTTCTAAGTTTATAATGTATAGTCTCTATAATTTGTTTATTTGTTGGGATATATGGATATTTATGTTACAATTTAATTTATTTTAGTTTAATATAAATTATGATGAAATATGGATATTTCATTTTCCCCATATCCATATAACGAGAGAGAGTTTTAGTAGATTGGGTAACTAAACTAGAGACGGAGCTAACTAGAGCATTGGGAGAGGATTCAAGGTTGTGATTTAGGTATGGGCCACTATAGAAGTCTCTCAGAAAGGCTAGATCTATAACTTATTTGTAATGTGTAATGCCTCACCTAGCTAGGGATGAAAATGACCCACAACTATGTATGTATCTATTATATATGTGATGTAGAATTTATATATATATATATATATATATATATATATATATATATATCATCAATTCTTATTCCTTATTTTCTCTATGGGATTTTAAAATTTTGGCAATTATATTAGCATGTGTTATGGTTTTTATATCATGTTATAAGGATATGATTTTGTAATATATGTTTTTAATTCTTTTATAGCAAATGTGAGCATATGCATGGTCAAAAATAATAAAAATTAAATGTAAAAATGACATCATATTTAATTAGATATAAAAATTAACTAATAAAAGATGCATAATAAAAATGTAAAACATATTAAATGTAAGTAGGATGAAAAATTAGAAATGAAAACATAAGATATGTACATATTTCATGAGGTCCATAGCCATTAGTAGATCTAATGTTACAAGAGTAGTGCCCTTCTTCTGAAATCATTATTCCACTTGATCATTTCACTGAGTTCTATATATATGGCATCGTTTCATTCTATCAAACAATCAAGAGTGACTTATTTTGCTTCATTTGATACCTCTCATCTATATTATCTATATTTGGGGAAATAACTTCATTATTCATCACCATTCTCACCACCTTTGGTATGAATCTATGATAGCTACCAATAGTTTCCTTAACCTAAATAGTCGGTCAAACCCTAACTCATTCATACTAACTCTCGATTAAGGGATTAAATAGTTGATTGAACCCTACCTCATTCATACCAATTCTCAATAGAGGCCCTAAATAAAATTATAATGAAAAAATCATAAATGATGTCAAAATGTAAGTTAAAACAAAACATAATATGAAAATAATTAACTGTGAAAAGAAATATCCAATGCTAGGAAAGAAAAACATAATCACACATACATAATAGCATGAATAAAATATCATCTAATGTAAGACAAGTAAACTTAGATCAAACAAATAGGATTGAAAAATGATTGTAAGAAAGTCTAATATAAGACAAGTGAAAACTTAAATCAAACAAGGATGTGCAAAATAAAAGAAACAAAAACTCTAATGAATGAAAACTCAAAATTAGTGCTTGCACTAAAGTAAAATTTAGGAAATTAAATCATCCATTTTGAGGGTGAACCAACCACTTTGGAGGATGAATTTACAGCCTTTAGATAGAATAAGGTCATTGTAACTACAAAAGAAACAATCACAATTGAATATGATGATTTCAAGCTAGATCTAAATGATTTTGAGGATCTGATAATCATCTATAAAATCATAGAAAGAAGACCTAATATGTATGAGGTGAGAAATGACATAAAAAATACATGGTCTAATAATTGTCTAATTACTTTCTTGCCTAAGAAATTCTTTACAATAACTTTTTCTTACTCATAAGTTAGAAACTTTTTCTTGGAACATAAACATATTGGTTTCATGGGTCAAAGGGGTTTATTCATCAAACCATGGACAATAGGTTTTGACCCTCATATTAAAAACATAGACATCATCCCTGTGTGGGTCAATCTTTATGCTCTCTCTATAGAGTTATGGGTAGAAATAATATACACAAAAATAAGAGACATCATTGGTCAATACATATACATGGATGAGCAAACAAAAGATAATCTAAAACAAAAATCCAACATGAGTAAATCCAAAATAGCAATCATGATAAATGTTATAGTCCCAAGTCCACAAAGTTTAACCCTTCAATCAAGCAAGGGTATTTGGACTCAATTGATTGACTATGAGAACGTCAACATCTAGTGCTATGGATGTCATCAAATAGGTCACTTGATTAGGAATTGCCCAAATGGATGCATTAGTAGAGAGTTAAAATATAATATCAACAAAGAGTGGATAAGCATTGAGAATATTCATAGCGTTCTTGTTGAAGAACCGGTGCCAAAGAAGAAAGAAATACTACCAGATTTCTAGCCATATCAATAAAAGACCCATATTTATATGGAGGGTTGGCTAAAGAGACATCCAAAGAAGGTATTAATTAATTATCCACAATAATATTTTTTTATAAATTATGAATAAATTAAAGACTATAAAATTTTGGTAGAAGAACCAAAAATCTTGAAACTCCAAGATACTATCTTAGGTCTAAATTGAAAAAATATTTTTATAATCTTGCATCTCTCGAAGAAGAGGAGTTCTTTCCCATAGTGAAATTAAACATAAGATACATAAAGTGTAATTTTTTTGTCCTTTTCTTGTATTTTCTCCTTTGTATCTAGTTAGGCACATTAGCTAGTTGTTTGATAGTTATCCTTTGTTTGAGTTGTTAAGTAGTCATGTATTATATTTACCCTTTTGATCCTCATTGTCACATATTTCACTCTTATTGTAATAAGGGTTTGGGCCCTTTCAAAAACCCACGATTACCCTTAATCCAAAAAATAAATGTAAGAAGACATGACCATTTAGAAACATAATTATGCTAGCACATGTGCTTCAGATATGGAAGGTGATGGGTGTTTATGAAGGACTAGTTGAACTCCCCAAGGTCTTACAATGCAACTCAAAAACTAAAAATGCAAGAGGTATTATAATGAAAGGTAAGAGTCAAATTTGAAGCAAATATATATAAAACAAGAATATAAAGAAGATTGATGTGATCAAATAATAAAAATATCTATCAAGAGATTATTGGGAATGAAAAAATGTATACATAATAAATCAAGGTGCCACAAGGGTGATGTATAAATCCTTAATGGAGACAAGACACTCTAATAAAATGTGCAAGGCTAAGATATTTTAACATTAGGGACCTATATAACCCCACATTTAAAGCATAAGTTTGGAATAATAAGTAAAATATAAATATCATCCCACAAAGGCTAAATGAATGAAAAATAAAATGGATCATACTTTCCCACAATATGTTCCTTGCTCTTCAAGATCCCTTACAAAGTTGTTGGTTTACTGTGAGGATTGGTTACTTTCATGAGAAAGTAGGTGAAACCAAAATGTTATATATATATATTATATATATATAAGAGACCTCCTACCCCAATATATTGGCCTATCACACCCCAATGGACCTCAGATCTACCATAAGGATAACTGTGTATTTTAAACTTCGACTAGGATAGGGAGTATGCCAAGAATAAAATCATGTCTTTTAGTTTGATCTAAATTTTAAGATATTTTACCTTTTTCTTACAATATTATTTATGTGTTTTTTGGATATTCTATTTTCCTCCTTAAAAATTTGTAAATCCAACCATGGGTGTTAAATATGACTAACATAAGAGAGCCTATGGGTAGCTGATAATATGGATAACCTAAAGACAAAGATGCCTAGATACTCCTAGATTTGTACCTTAGAAAAGAGTGCAATATTGAAATTGGACCAAGTGCACCTCAAGTGAAAATTAATGGATAAATGGTGATTATGGAAGATCCATCCATTCAAAAGGGTGATACAATGAGGATAAGATAGTACCTAATGATAAGAAGGAGAGTTATACTTCAATAATCATCAATAATAAGAGAGTATCTTATAATACATTAAAATATTAGTCAAATCATATAAATGTAAACCCTATGAAGGTAAGGGCCACCAAATATGGTTTTAATGTCACTATGGAAGCCAAAAAAATCTATAAGGGGTCTTTCACAAGCACTATTAGGATCAGTCACTCCAAAAGATAGGGACTATAAAAAGGACACCAAAGAAACCACAAAGGAAACAATAGCTATAACAACAATGTGGGACTGTAAAATAAAGTCCTAGGGAGTCCAAAAATGAGAACAAGGTTGCATTAAACAAAGAGGTGCTACCAAATATACACAAGGGAAATAATGACCAATTGTAAAAATGTAAAACTATAAAATAAAGTACTAAGATGGCTAAAAAGGAGGCCAAGGTTACATAAAACCAAGAGGTTCTACCAGATATTCACATGGGAGACAATGGTTGAAAGTAAAGAGATAAGGCTATAAAATAAAGTACCAAGGAATCCAAAAAGGATACCAAAGTCATATAAAAATAAAAAGTTCTACAAAAGATCCAAAGTAAAGATAATGGTTGATTGTAAAGAGAAAATAAGATGTTCTAAAAGAGGGGGATAAAAAACACAAATAATTACAAAGGAAACAATGGTATAATAAAAATGTGTAACTATAACAATTATGATAAATTGTTTAACCCTAAGTACCAAATAACTACAAAGAAAACAATGGTAGAATAAAAATGTGTAACTATAAGAATTATGATAAACTATTTAACCCTAAATTGGATAAGAGGGGTAATCCTATCCTTTGTGGTCTAAGTGTTAAGAATATATAAATGAATAGGCACAAGGGTGATAATTAGACCTACAATGGGCCAATTGGGTGCTAATTTCAGATATAAGTATACACTAAATTTATTATGTTGAGTATAGGCTAAATATAGAAAGTACAAATAAATTATGCATAGAAATGATAAATAAGTAATATACTTAGTTTATTTTAATTTTAACACATTTATGGATCTAGAATAGGTAGGAAATAGACTATGAGATGGTTTTGTAATAGTTATCAAATTCTAGTTTTGACACTTCTAGCACTTAGGACACTAACATCAGCCTGAGACATTTGCATCAAAGTTATTGTCTGGCTTCAATGCAAGTGTCCTATATAAAAAACCTATTTTAAAAGGATGTGATCACATAAATTCTTCTAGGTTTGACTTTGACTTCACTCTAGTGTATTCAAATCTAGGTCATGGACTATCGCTCTTCATGAATTTGTAAAACCCTAGTTCTTCATCTTCATAGTGACCTTAGAGAAAAAAGTGTTAGTGGACACATGATGTCAAGATTACCCCAAATACCTCACTATCATAGGGTGTTTCCTACATATCCAATACTCTAAAAGAGGACCTTAGACTCATGTAGTTCTCCCCTATGTGTTGGCTTGTGTGTGAATAATGTAATATGTGAAAATCAAGTACAATAGTGACCTAACTTATAACTTGGCAAATTGGGCTCTTGGGCTACTCATTTAATAATTTAAACCTTAGATGTGTTGTACATATGATTTGTATGGAAATAATTAAGTTTTGTTCAATTAAATTCTTGATAGAGTGCTTTTGATAAGTTACCTTGGTCTCTTTGGTCTTTTGATAGGTATTGTTAGGTGAGGAATGAATGAGGGTTGATATTATATTTATATCAATCCCTTTGGAGTAATAACTCATATTAAATCACTTAGGCCAACCATCAGGATATATTTCATTTGAAAAATAAATGACTTCAGGGCATTAAATAATTACGTTAGGTTAGGACACTAATATCAATGCTAATGTATATTCCAGACATTAGTGTCTAGGGACAAAGAAATTAGGTACAGGTTCAGAACTTGCATATATGGAAGATAAGTAAATTTTAAACATTTTGTAAAATATATAAGGCTTGGGTCATCAACATAAGACTTATTAGACTAAGAGATATAAGCTATGGGGCACAAGATGGAGCAGATGTGAGACTTGTGGAAGTGGGAAAGGTCCAAAACTAAGAGGAACAACCAAGGTCTAAGTTTTCCAAGTGTACAAGAGTGTTATATAATCCATAAATATCATCTACATTCCCCCCCCCCCCTTATTCTAGTAATGAAATTACTACTTTAAAGGAAAAAATATGCATACTTGGGGGTGTATAATACACCTTATCTTTGTGTGTGCCTAACTTGAGTGTTTTTTTTGTGATCAAAATGTAACTAAGAATGTGTTATAATATATAATCAGTGCATATAATCTAGGTTCAAATTAATTTAAATTGATTGAAATTGAAAGAGTAAGGTTTAGGAGTACACATGTGTGTCGATGTAATTACCTTGCCTATTGGCAAGTTGATTTAAAAATATGTATCATTATAAAGCTCTGAAACTAAGATTAGGAAAAATATAGATAAACCTTTAAAGAGCATATATCCAAGGGGACACACACACACAGAGAGAGAGAGAGAGAGAGAGAGAGAGAGAGAGAGAGAGAGAGAGAGAGAGAGAGAGAGAGAGAGAGATTATAAGGCACATGCCCCCAACCTTAGAGCAAAAGTGAGTTTCCACCTAGCAGTTGAGATTAGATCAACTATGCAACCCAATGATACTTATAACTTGGTGAGGCTAGATGATACAATCAAGTCCAACCTAAAAACTTGGAAATATTGAGTGATTTTATCACTTTAACCATACCAAAAATCAAACCAACTACTACAATAGATTGCCTTAATAAAGTTCATAAAATTCCACAAGGTATCAGTATGAAAAAATATGTGATATGATAATAGTCCATAAAAAAAATTGAAATCTAAAACTGATTTGGATTTTACAATATTAGGTGCACATTGCATAGCATATGTACCTTAGATATGTCTCATAATGAAACTATGTATAAAAATGGGACCAATGTATATAACTATTCCATAACTATGAATTTGAATCATATAAATATGTGTTTTGGCCAATTTGTAAAACTGTGTAAGTTTGGAGAACATGCTTCCAAAACATGCCCCCACTATATATGGAGAAATCCTAAAAATGATATAAATACCAATGTGAATAACATGTTTCTAAAACATGCCCCCACTATAATCTAGAGATGTTGAATACTAAATAGGTGTGGAGACCATGCTTCCAAAGCATGTCCCCATTGAATATAAGAATTATGCAAATGTGAATAAGTGTGGAGAACATGTTTCCAAATAATGATCCCATTGAATCTATAAATTGATATAAGTACCATATACTAAATGAGTGTGGATAACATGCTTCCAAATCATGCCCCACTGAATTTGGAAATCATGCCAAGCGTGGAAAACATGTCTCTATGAGATGCCCTCATTAATATTCCCTCCCTTTAAGGTGAGGGAAAGATAGGAATTGGTAGTTACCTCACCTCAAAAGGATAAGACAACTTCATAATCTATGAATGTAAGTATGTATCATATAGAAGGAACATGTCTACATAGATATATCATTAGAGTACATAAAACCAATGTAATCACATGAAGGCTTAAGATGCATGATAAAGATCATGGAAATGTTTAGATAGTAATATTATAAGATCAAAAAGTAAATAATCACACACACAAGAGTACTCAAATATAAGTGAAAAGTCAATGGTCCAAGCAGACCGTAAACAAGGGGCATGTTCAAATGTGGCACAATCAAAGGCACATGACTTAGTCAAATATCAACAAAAGTAAGGATCACATATTTAAATGTCCGTATAATAAATAATGACATATGTAAATGTCAGTTAAATCATACTTAGGAACAAGGTCTACAAGCAAAGGAGCATATTCAATTGCTCAAATAATAATACAATAGCAAGGAAAGACACTCAATGAAGTGCATAAAGTAAATCATAAGAAACCAACATAAACATGTCATAGTAACCCATGCATCCAATGTGTTAGGAAATAATTTCAAGTATATAGCATATCAAGTACCATGTGTAATATATAATCATGGATGAAAGCATGTGTAAGTTCATATGTAAGCTCAAACATGATAATGAAATGTGATAATTGAACCATATAACATATGTGTATCAAGATCAAAGAAGTAGATGCCCCCAATATCTATATGACATGATTAGAGGGAAGGCCCACCATATGAAATAAGAAAATATCATGTATATATGTATGCCTATATCACACTCAAGTATAAGTGTGATACACATGTGTGTGTAAGAATAACTAAGTATGCCATCCATCAACATGGAACTAACACATAGATGATAAGGAGTTAATTGAACATGTAAGTGCCAAAAAAAATTGGAGTTTTGAATGTCTTTTATTTTTTTGGTATTTTAGAATGTTTGGCATAAGTTTAATCAAGTAATTCCTCATCATCAAAAGGTGTAGGGCCACCTAGAAAGGACTTTAAGCTTTATTTTTGTCAATGCAATGCCAACACTTCAATGTTTCTGTGTAATTATTTATCTAAAGCCAATGGTGCAAGAAAATAATCATGTTCATCATGTTTTATGAAAATCTCTAAACCCATATTAAGAAATTTTACACACATGTTTGTCTACCTTAGCATTCCATTCAACTAACTAATTTTGTCCAAACTTTAATTTTAAATGTGGTTCATGTGTTGATATCCATATAATTAAAGCCTCAACACATGGGCCACAAGAAATGGATAATTTAATGTATCCTTGATATTTAGGACCCAAGGAAGAATATATTAGTTCATTTTTAGTATGTCCCTATTGTGCAAGAAAATTAGTCCCACAAGTTGTATCTTGCTAGTTGATATGGTGGCAATATACCCCATCAATATTAATAGTAATGGTTAAATCATCATGTTTTGGTTTCTTTGAGAGATAGTTATTTTCTAAAAGATAGACGTGATTTGGCGTTTTCCTCATATTTCACATAATATGCATGCATCCTTCATTCTTATATTTTTGAATTTGATTACTTAATATCTCACATTGATTGGTATGATGGCCACTAATTCAATGATATTTATAATACGGTGTCATGTCTTTTGTGGGTATAATTCTATTGCATGATCTATGTCTGGTATAAGGTAAAGAAAGCATTATATGATCAAGTAACATAGATAACATGGTATTTGTAGTGTCTTATTGTGTCATGATCTGTAAAATTTGTTTTGAAGCCTTTTAATAAGACTCCACATTGTTCATGTGATGAATTTTCATTTGACCTTTGTAAGGTTGACTCGATGTTTTTAGCCAAGAGGAGTGTATGGAGTAATAAGCATTTACATCCTCATTTGTTATTTTTGTTTTACCCTTATTTGGATTCAAAATTGTACTTTCTGTAAGTGGGTTTAGCTTATATGTGCTAGGACCCATAGGTTCCAATGGATTAAGTGGTAGGTAATCAAGTGGATCAATTTTAGGTTTTGCATTTTCTCATCTAACATATCATAGGATTTATCATCGTCCCTATCATAGTAATCTAAAACATGGAAATATTTTTGTTTAGTATTGACTAATAAAGTAATCTTAAATGTTGGGGATTCTTGTATTTTTATGTTTCTTTTGGTAATGGTTCTTTATCCTTATGCATATTTATGTGCACCTCAGAGTTTTGTGCCTTATTTGTATTTAGGGATAAAGGAGACATTGTACTTGACTCACCTATTTCATATGTATGGATATGATCAAGAGGGATGTATTGTTTAGGTGGTACCACTATAGATATGTTTTTAGTTTCAAAATATATCATTTTACAAAATTTAAAGGGTTTATCATCAGAAAGAATGGATAATAAGCTCCCTTCATATATGAATTTTACACATTGATGAAGTGTATATGGGGTAGCTTCAATTAAATGTATCCAAGGTCTACCCAAAATTAAATTATAATGTAAATATCGAGACATGACTTGAGAAGTAGTTGAAATCATTTTTGGTCCTAAGGTCACATCCAATGTAATTTGTCCAACTAGAGGGCCATGTGAATTTTTAAACCCTTTTATGTGCATGATTTTGTTTTGAATAAGGTTCATGTTATTACCCATGGTGGTTAATAATTGCATGCTAAATTTTTTTAAGCCCAATCCATTATCAATGATCACTTTTGATACCTTTAGTTTGCATTTTCAATTGTATAAACAAAGGCAAATTTTTGTCAACAATGTCTTTGGATGGTAAATTTGTTAGATCAAAGGTGATGAGCTTGTTATTGTTCTTTAGATATTTCATAATATCTATAAAATAATTAGGCTCAATGTCACTTGAAACTTGTGTCTCACATAATACCTCATATAGGATATCTTTATAAACATTAGATTACTTTAGGAGTTCAAGGATTGAATTTTTTCATGTGTATTACTCAATTGGTCAATAATGTCATATCTATTGGATTAGATTACTATCTTAGGTTTAAGAGGCACCTATTTTATATTAATAATTGGTGGGATGGGTTGACCAATCCTACCTTTTCAAGTAGTAATAATGTGGACTACAAAATATAATATAATTTGTGGGTGAATAATGGGTGTAGGATTGTAGTTGTCATTCGAATAAGATTTAGGTAAAATATATGGTTTATATCATGCATATTGGCATCTATAGACTAGATCTATAACATTACAAAAGGAATTTGATAGAGATATCAAGTGTTATTTTCACTTAAAACCCCTCTCATTATTGGCATGGATTTGCTTAACACCTTGAATAATGAAACTAATGTAGCAAACCATAGCAACTATAAGGTATTAGACCATGAAATAATTTACTCAAATATCCATGGAAAACATGCTTTTAAGATGATAATAATCAAGGATCAGTAACAAGAAATTATAAAACCCTAAGTAAGCTAGGGTTTGATGTTCAAATATCGAGTTCACCAAATGTTTAACCCTAAATTGGATAAGAGGGGTAATCTTATCATTTTTGGTATAAGGGTTAATAATATATAAATGAATAGTAACAAGGGTGATAATTAGATCTACATCATGCCAATTGGGTTTTAAACTTAGATATAAGTATACACTAAATTTATTATGTTGAGTATAGGTTAAATATAGAAAGTACAGCTAATCTATACATAGAAATGAAAAAGAAGTAATATAATTAACTAGTGTTGATGTTAACACATTGTTAGATCTACAATAAGTAGGAAATACGCTGGGATATGGTTATAGAATAGTCATTATATTTTTTATCTAATGCTTCTAGCACTCTAGACACTAACATTAGCATGTGAGGGTTGCATCGATGCTACTGTCTAGATTTGACACAAGTGTCTTGTACATAATACCTATGGGAAAAGGATATGACCACATAGATTATTTTGGGTTTGAATTTACCTTTTATTTGGTGTATTTAGATCTGGGTCATGTACTATCACTCATTAATTTACAAAACCCTAGTTCTTCATCTTCATAGTGATCTTGGGAGAAAATGGTTTAGTGGGCACAAAATGTCAAGCTGACCCTAAAGACATTACTATCAAAAGGAATTACCTACATATCAAATACTCTATACAAGGGCCTCAAACTCATGCAGTTCTCCCCTATGTGTTGGCTTGTGTGTGAATCATGAAATATGTGCAAAGTAAGTACAACCATGACCTAGCTTATAACTTGGCAGATCATGATCTTGGGCCACTCCTTTAGTACTTCAAACTTGTAGATGTGTTTTACCTATGACTAGTATGAAAATAGGAAAGCTTTATTTAATTGAATGATTGATAGAAAGCTTTTGATAAGTTACCTTGGTCTCTTTGGTCTTTTCTTAGGTATTGTTAGGTGAGGAATAAATGAGGGTTGATCTTGTATTTATATTAATCCCTTTAGAGTAATAACTCACATTAAATCAATTAATCCAACCATTATGATATGGGTCATTTTAAAAATAGATGACTTTAATGCACTAGACACTTGCATCAGGTAAGAACATTAATGTCAACATTAGTGTCTATCTAGATGTTAGTGTCAAGGGAGCAAGGAAGTAGGTACAAGTTTAGAACCTGTAGAGATGGAAGATAAGTACATTTTAAGTAATATATGCAAGATAAAATGAATGTGTCATCAACATAAGAATATTTCTACTAAGATATATATGCCAAGGGGCACAAGGTAGATCAAATGTGAGACTTACAAAAGTGGGAAATGTATAGAAGTGAGAGGAATAACCAAGGTTTGAGTTTTCCAAGTGTACAAGATTGAGGTGATATAATCCATAAATATCATCTACATAAACAAACAAAGTGCATAAAAATTTAGATCACATGGTGCAAGATAATAAACAATGAGCAACACACCTATCGAAGGTAGTAATGTGATATCAAAACATATGAGAAATATGAAATGAATAATACGACATGATCAAGCATCTACTCACAAATAGCATGAAAGGTATTTAAAAGAATCATCTATATCATCCGTCAAATCTCATTGTAATTAATATCTCACATGAATCATGTTATAATCTATTTTTATCAAGATTATTTTAAGGACTTCCTTATGAATGAGCTCAAGATAAAAATTAGGGGCACTATAATGAGAAGGATGTGGATCCTCTTGCTAAGAATAACATAGATGAGGAAGAGTAACTACCACTCATCTAGGATCTATGCCCAAATATTCTAGTTGAAGAGGTGGTTCTATTCATAGGATATGTTACTCCAATATCTTAGACATGCCACATGAATGTTGTTGAGACTTTTGAGGCATGGGCCTCATATAGTCTCAAAAATGATATTGAATAGCTCTTCATTTATTTATGCAATGCTTAAAACACTCATGAAAAAGGAAATACAACACCCTATTTTTAAGGATATGTGCAGGTGTAACCTTTAGAGGTGGAATATTTAAGTGAATGGGATGTTAACTTCATCAAGCTAAAGTACATCAAAATATTGTTGAAAAGCTCAAAAATTAGTCAAAAAATGTGTACTTGTCCCATGGAAAAAATAATATTGCCTAGGAGTAGATGAATTTGGTTGTTTAATATACATGGTATGAGCTTAGCCTTGTGGACTCTACTACTACAAATATCTATTATAAGCTATACACTCATAATCTAAATGACTAGAGGTCTTATGAAATGAATAACATAATGATGGTATCTTTTTAGGTATCATCATCAGTGTTGGTCATATAAACATGATCAACATATCTGTAGGAATCAAACTCAAAGGATAAGAATATATATCAAATAAACAAATTCCTATGTTACATCGATTAACAAGCATACTCTGAATAGGCTTGGAAATAATAGGTGCAACTAGTTTAGTCAAAGTAGGAATTGGCTCTATATCAGATCTTGTAATAGAAACTAAAGGAGGAGTGGCATTAAGGGGTGTCTTCTCAAAATATGGATACATGTACCATTTTTGTTCAATAATAGTAAAATTTATAAGGTTAGGTATACCAAGTTATATAAGATGAACTACATTATTACTAGAGGAAAATGAGGTTTTCTCATGAGAGTGGTGAAGGTAAGATTGGTGACATAAGATTTATGCATCCTTTGCTTGGGTGCAGCCAAAAATTAAGGTTCATCTAACATGTATCCATAATTATAGTCGAGTGGTGAGATCCACTTTAAGGGATTCAACCATTATATCACTATAAGGTCTATCAAAAGTAAGCTTCTTAGGAATGACTGCATAAGTGGGAATCTCATTAATTAGCCTTTTACAAGAATGGGGTTGAAAAGTAAGTGTAAAATGAGCTATAATTCTATGAAGGAGGTCCAATTTTTTTATTTTCAATTTAATCTCATTGGGTTGTCATCATTACAATCAAGGAGGTTGGGTGGGATGATGCCCACAAGCTTAAGGTGACCATTATAACCTTTGATTGAAGCAATGGTATAATTTAAACATTGACATTCACATAATGGGATACTAGGTAAAGGTTCAAGGGTAAGTATTTTATAGACACCTTGTTCTTGGAATTGTTTAAAATTATAAGAGTTGGTCTTGCCTTTCACCTTGTAGATCACACCTATGTAAGGAAACTTCATAAATTATCATGCATAAGAAGTTATGGACCTCACGCAATGAGTCCAACAACAACCAAGAAAGATATTATAATATAGGGTAAAATTTACTTCATAACCTTCACCCTAACCATAATAGGCATTACCATGATAGAAATCCAAATACATATTAAGGGAGACATTTCTCTTTGGTCATATCATTGGCTCACGATACAGGTAGACTTAAAATTTTAGGTAAAGTATCCAAAGGATTTGATGAAATCCAAATTAAAAATGCAATTTTTTGAAATTTCATTGATTAAGGCTTACTTGACATGAACATTACTTATTTGGATGCTAATTAATAATGGAGGGTCATCCACACAAAGAATGATTTTATTAGGGATCATAGATGTAATGATTCATTTGAGAGATAGATTCATAACCATTATGCGATTGAAATGGATAGACATATCTTTACATTGTTGCATGATACTCTCCCCAATACCAAGCCAGGTAGCTTCTTGGCCCAAAGGTGATGGTTTAGGAATGTTCATGTCAAACAGAAGCTACATCAAGTGATTTATATGTCTCATGTAATTTTGCATAAGCTTAATAATAACACTTTGAGATGGGGATCTAGAAATATCTTATATGCAATCCCACTCATCAAAGACAATATTAGTTGAACTAAAATGTAAGTAAGAAAAAAAATTGAAAATTAATCAAGTCTAACTATAAGGGAATTCAAATTTGATTTAACCTAGTTTTAAGCTAATGTGTATAAACTTAACACTTCTATTACAATAGAAATAAGTTGACGTAATCATATCAATTTGGCCAATATAATTGGTGATAAAAAATAAATATAATCAAATTATATCAAGTTTATTAATATAATATAAATTAAACTAGGACATGAGACTTATCAGACTTGCTGATAAAATTGGATCAATAGGAAACTGTATCAAGTTGGTCAATATAGTTGTGGACACAAGGAACTGTATCAGGTTGGTTGATATAGTTTTAGACATATAGAATTATATTGGGTTGGATAATATAGTTATATACATAATAAAATACATCAATTTGGGTGATATATATGAATTTGTTGGATGGACAAAAGTTAAGATTTTGTTAGATGTGACAGCTAAAAACTAATATGGAGAATGAACCTGAATAGTTATGTAAGTTGGGGGAGTTATGTGTGATTTAATAGGTTGAGGATAAATAAATAAGATAACATTCTTCAGTTTTTCATGTTAACTAAGTTTTATTCATCGTTGAAAGAGCTAGGATTAGTTGTGGCTTATATGACATTGGTGGCTAGTTTAAAAGGGTTCTGAGGTTGGTTGTTAGGTAATTCCTTTTGAGAGTGATTAAGAATAGGGTTTGTATAAATATCAAGGTGAGAATTAGCTTGATTAAGTAAATCATAATTTAATGTACTTTCATGAATTTTAACAACCTTATTATAGGCTTACCAACATTCTCTTATCATGGCATCATGATCAAAGTTGTGACCGATGATAAATTTGTATGTTATATTTTTAATTTATTTGTAAGTTTCATGAGAATGACCAAACTATCATGATACCAACAACAAAAAAATACCATACTAATGAGTGTTAGTATGGGAAGCATTAACATTTCTAATTGAAAGTCTAGGAAGGATTCTCCTAAGCTCGTCAAGACTAAGAGGTTGGTGAACATCATAATTTTGATTATGTGATGGAGGAGGAGGAGGCTAGAAGTTACTTCTCATTATGGGTTGGGAGAGATTAAATAAATTTTAGATTCATGGCATGATTTCATGGGTGGTTTTCTTATATTCATAAGTATCAGAGACACCATCATTATAATCATGTTTATTCTTAGGTCTTATAAGCGTATGAGTTCCTTGTTTGGGTTGGGAAGGCTAGAATTGTCTTAAGAGATGGTCATGTCTTTTAGCTTGGTCTAAGGCTTCACCCAATGATTTATGAGGGAAGTACATAAGAATATACTACAATATATTGTTTAATGTAGTTGTAAAGAGGTGGAAGAAGTTGTCTTCCATCGTATTATTCTCATATTTTTTAGCCAAGTCTTTTCAATGTTCAAAAATCTTAGGCAATCTCAAATTCCACTTATTTACAATTGATAAAGTTTACTAGATTGTTTTTAGGTAAGTTAATGGACTCAAACTCTTGGAATAATACATTAACTAAGTATTCTAAGCTAGCAACAAAGCTAGAATTAATTTTATTTTACCTTTCTCAAGTGTCACCTATTAATGTTTTAACTAATATCTTCGTAGTATAAAAGGTGTTAAGTTTTATACAATACTTATGAATATTGGCAAAGGACTTTAGATGTAGAGTGGGATTTATGGATCCATTATATGAGATAGTAGAATTAATTCCACCAATGTTAATGTTAGCAATCTGAGGGACAAAGGGTGTGTTTTGAAGATGTTTAATGACATTGTTGGGAAGAGGACACTAAGAAATGAGGTTACCAAGAGAATCTCTAAGGTGTGTGGGGAAGCATTTTGATCTAGAATTCCCCATAAAAACTATTGAGGTTTGTATTACATTTTCATGAGTTGGTGGTGGAATTTTATAAATTAAGTGTTAGTAGAAGCTTGTATGGTACCCATTTAGTTTATTAATTGTAATATTAATTTATTAGGAATGGTTTCATTTTGGTTTGAAGTAGAGGGTTGAGATAATATTGAGAAGCACTGGATGTGAAATTAATTTAACATTGATGTGAGCACTATGAGTAATCCCACTAAATATAACACCTACCATGTTAGTTAACTGGTAGATGTATAAGGGAGAAGGGAAGTCAATAATGGATTTGCCCTAAGTCCTATGGAAAAACTATGCATAGGGGAAAGAGAAAATTTTGCAAAAAAATTCATCATGATGTGATAAACAACCATGGGATTCTCACCCCTATGCTTGGGATGCTCTTGAAGAAATATTTTCATTTTGATTACATACTCTAATTCACATTCCTCTTCACCTTGAGATTCATGGATTTCAATTAATCTAGATTTCTTAGGGGTTTTAGGATTATTATATGGCTCAGAGCATTTGGATATAGTTGAAGTCATATTACAATAGTTATAAAGGTGGACCTAAGAAAGTGAAAAGTTGAAGGTAGAATCCATATGGATATTGGTTAACTCCATAGAATTTGGATTGTTGGCATAGAATCATTGAAAATTAATGTTGGTTTTTTGGTCAGATTGTAGCATGTTACATCTTTATGTTTTTCCTTAATTTTAATTAATAGGTTAGATTAATCTAATTAAGATAGAACTTTGAAATAAGATTTTGAGCAATAGATATGGCATTGAAGCATACATCTAAATGTAAATGATTAACAATTGATTATTATTATTATTATTTGATTAGGGCATGTTTTAAATATGTAAATTAATAAATATATCATAATACTTAGATTTTTTGGTTGATTGTCTGACTATGACTGTGTTCTAGAAGTGGAAATCAAGGATAAACATGCCTATGGTTCATTCAGTTCATGAATTGATATGCTCCCTATGTTAGGGGTTTTTTTTAAGATTAAGTCATTATAACAGGTTGACGCTAACCTAGTAGTCAAAACTAGCATGTGAAAAACTGCAGCATAGTGATTATATGGTCATATATGACTACCTTTATTTTATGTGTTTACAATCATAAAGCCTGATCATGCATGCAGATATAGAAATAATCCTTCTTTGTCTTGAGACCCTAGGTGTGCTTGTGAGGACTAGAAACATAAATAACTAGGAGAATTTTAATGGGTTAAGTTAACCCAAATCACCCCCATTTTATGACTAGTCATTGCTTATGTATTCAATAGTCTAAGGAGGGAAATCAAGCCATACATAGTTCTCCTATAGTGTGATTGTAAATTTCTACCCCTTCACTATGTGATGCAGCTAATGATTGGCTCTTGGTACTTGACAATGATTTCTTTGACCTAGATTTTAAATGCTTCATACTTTATTTATGAATACTCCTAGTGATAGGTATGCACATTAGGAAGAATAGGGCATGCATGCTCAGTTTATAATAGTGTATAGATGTGAAATAGATAAGTGATAGATCCTTTTTGAATGAGACATTGATTTATTTATATATGGAACCATTTGAATACTTCCTTGCATGACTTATAAACTAGACTTATGGGTTAACACTAAGGATGGGTTTGATTTTATCAAATAGATGTTATTGGGATAGGGATGGTTCCAACCAATGTGAGTGGTTATTGACTAGTGATAATTATCATAACTATTAGAACTGACCCATGTATAAGTGGATTGATTTGAGATTCTAAAGATGTTTGCATAGGGTATTTTTAGGTTTGAAATAGATAGTGAGGTTCACATAGGTTTATAATAGTACAATGAAAGGTTTGACTCATGAGATAACATGTAAGTGTGAGATGATGGTGAATTAGGATATTATTTGGGTTCTCAAGTCATGTTTGGTAAATATGTGCCAAGCTTGTCATTCTCAACTATTGAAGACTATATTTTAGTATCTAAAAATTCCCTCATTTATTCTAGTAATGGAATTGCTAGTGTAAAAGCAAAAAATATCTTTAAGAGTGTACAACATAGTTTTCCTTTTTGGATAAGGCTCTAAATGTATAGTTTTGATCCATAGAAACCATAAATGAGAATGAATTAGTTAATGTCCATATATTAAATTTAAAATCTAAAATTTTAAAGAGAAATTTTTATAGTACATCTTTGTGTTGGTGCAAACCATGTTGCCTTTGAATATTTTTGGAGTTGATGTTTCCTCATTAAAGCATTAGAGAATTGGGGGTGATCATACCCCAAATTTGTGTAACTATGTTGGATCCTAAGAAAGGAAGGAAACATGCCCTAACCCTCATGAATGTGGTTAAAATTACATAATGTACTAACCCAAATAACTATGTATGAAAAAGATGGATAAAAATGATCAAGCAAGGTTCACTCATAATTGAGTCAACCACTGCAATTAGATTATAGATTCAAATGTAATTTTTTCCTCTAGTTTGATCAAGTTAAATCCATGTAAAAATTTTAAAAAAAACTTGATTTCAAAGGAATTAACAATGTTCATGCCCCCATCATGTACGCAAGTTTTGATAATTATGAAGTGACATGACAACCATTTACCTTTTAACTATAACTATGTTGTATATGTGCATGAACCAGTGTCATACCCCCCAAACATGTATGTTGAATATGGGAACCTGTATCCCAAATTTAATTGAATGTATAATTATAAAAAAAAATCATGAAAATGCAATTTTTGGTGCATATGCCCATATACTATGTATTAGTGTGTTAATGTCTGTCATGTATTTGAAATTATCTAATATCTGAACCATCTAGATCTTTAAAAATTGAGAAACTTGTACTCTAATTTGATTTTATGCTCATGGAAGCTTATGTCTCTAAGACAATCCCACTTTAATGCCCCTTTGATATGAGTGATGTATCTTGTAAGTCACTCATCTCAAAAGAAAAATGATATTTATCATGTCATGTATAAAGATATCATCATGTAATATCATTTGATTATGCAAAAGAATATGAAATCATAATAATGTATGTTACAATTAAGGCATGTATGTATTATATGGAATGTAGGGCATGTATGTGTAATGTCTAGATAAGTATATTGATGAAGCATATGGTATAAGTATCTATGAATAAAACTATGTATTAATAGTACATGATATAGATCATGATACACCTTAATGTTAAAATCTTAGCAATCGCAAGTGTTAATTATCACACATAGGCCAAAGACCACATACAAGATACATAAGATGAAACAATAATCAAGGATAAAGATGACATAATTGACATAAAAAATATCACAAACAAGGGAAATCAAAAATGTCACATCAATTAATCCTAAGGGCCACACACAATAGTGACACACAAAGTAATCTATCATGTTAAAGAGTAAAAACATCAATAAAACATAAAACAAGGGGCTAGTATACAACATCCATATGTATCAATGTCATATCATAGTAAAATGTCATATCATGTATCACTATGTAAGAAATGAGTAACTACCAAGGCATGTGTAATCAATATAAGTGGTTCAACATGGTACAAAGGTCATAGAAATATATGACCTATAATAGTGAAACATGTGGAACAAGATGCCCTCAATGTGACCACAAGGTAGACGAAAAACCAACATATGTATGTCCATGTGTAACTTGTATGGTCTGCATAACACTCAGATGTCATGAAATGAATGTGTTTATGTAAATAATATGCCATCTACCAAAACACATGATAAATAACATATGTAAAAATGTAAACTAACCATCATGTCATGCTCAAAACTTGATTTTGAATTTTTTGAATATTTTACTGTTTTTACTTTTTTTTATTATTTTATTTTTTTTGTATTTTTGAAATATTTGATCAAACTAACCAATGATGCACTCAAGGGGAGGACTAGGGGAGGTGCCTATATCAGGTAGTGGAGGGATGTTCTATCATGAATGGGATGTATCAACTAGGGATGGGTAGGAATTTGATACAGAGTCATGTGGTGTATCATATCTATCATTCTCAATGCTCAATGTTCATGGAAGTTGGGGAATGATGAGTGACATTAGAAGGTTGAGGACTCTGTGGTATCTGATGAGAAAAAATAGTTCACCAATTAAAATTGATGTAGCCAACACTTTCATACAACCCAATGAATATGATCTAGAAGGGAACCCACTTGGTTATTAGATATGATGCCTTATTAATTATCAACCCATAGACGTAGTCTTTCAAGGTATCATCACTATATGTGTAGACTAGTCACTTCTAAAATATGGGGTACTAAACATTGTGTAAAGAAAACACATGTGTTAGAATTGAATTAGCACACTTGCAATAAATTTTAAATGCTTGGAAATAAATACTTTTAGAAATGAAATTTAGGATAAGAACTAATTTATTATTTTATACTTTGGAAGCTTCCCACACTAAAATGAGAGTATTTATGTAGAATTGAAACACATAAGTATATAAAAATACATTATGATTATTTATGAATTCAAGATGCATATAAATAATTGAAATGAAAGTAATCACATAATAGAAACAACTAAACTAACTAACAGATGGGATTTTCACCGCAGCTCCTTATGACTGGGCCTTCCTTAGTTGGACTATGTTTCCAATCCCACTTGGCTATAGCCACTCTACTTCAAATCAACTAATAGCATTAACTAGATTTATAGCAATAAAAATATTGATACATTAGAATACAAATAAATTACAACAATTATAATCTTACTTCTTAGCTTATATTACTTATTACCATTATTACTAACCTACTACCTGTAAATCTACTCCTTAATTAGGGGAAGCAAGGTTATATTACTATCTCTCAAAATTTGAGAGGTTATAACAAACATACCTATAAACACAAAACAATAAATGTTCAAAGCTCAATTTATTATGTAACTAAAGGCAATAACAACTTGGTCCAATGGAGTGCCTATGTGGTTGCAACAACATCTCATCATGTTACATGGTTCCTTGATTTTGTTAGATGAGTTGGAAATGATTTGGAGGTGATAGCTGGTCACTACTATTTATAGCCTAAAAATAGTCACCTATAACAGTTGTTATGGGTGACCTACATTAATGGCTATAAGTGACTTGTATTATTTACTAAGAGTGACTTCCAAGCACCATAATTTTTTCATACATACTCGAAATGGGGTCCTTTTTTTTAAAGTGCATAAATTTTCAAGATGAAGTATAACATGGAATAAAATTCAAGTTTAGGATTTTTCTTGATGCCCATTTTTCTATTATTCCCAAACTCATTTGTTTTATCCCTAAAATACATGAAGCCACTTTTTGTATTATTTTAATGGTTTAAAAACCCAATAAATATTTATTGGAATCACATAGAAATATGAAAATAGTCCATTTATCCTTTATAGATATGGGTGTCTTAGACATCCTACATGCTTTATTTAGTAATAACATAAACATTAGAGCCATTAAAATCATACTTATTTATATAAAGATAACTAGTTTTAACCAAAATAATATGCATATACATCATTCATATAATATGTGCATATATCATCATGATGTTTTCCAAAAAGGTGTGGATGGAAACATAAGGTGTTATTTTTAGGAGAACTAGGTATTTAGATGAGGGTCGATTCTGAAACTCATTAGAATTTGTTGTCCAATCAAAGGGTATCTCATTTCTTGTGTTCATTGTGGAACATGTTGAACCAACATATCTATGAACTCAGAACAATAAATGGTCAAAACTAAATTTATTATAAAAATAAAAGAAATAATAAATTGGTCTAATAGAGTGCCTATGTGGTTACAACAACATCTCATCATTTTACATGGTTCCTTGATTTTTTTAGATGAGTTGTAAATGGTTTGGAGGTGATAATTGGTCACTACAATTTACAGCTTAAAAATAGTCACCTACAATAGTTGTTACAGGGGACCTATATCAATGGTTGCAAGTGACCTATAATATTTACTAAGAGTGACTTCCAAGTGCCATAATTTTTTCATACATTCTCAAAATGAGGTGCCTTTTTTTTTAAGTGCATAAATTTTCAAGATGAAGTTGAACATGAAATAAAATTCAAGTTTAAGATTTTTCTTGATGCCCATTTTTCTATTGTTCCCAAACTCATTTATTTTAGACCTAAAATGCATGAAGCCACTTTCTGTCTTATTTCTATAGTTAAGAAACCCAATAAATATTTATTGGAATCATGTAGAAATATGAAAATGGTCCATTTATACTTTACATACATGGGTGTCTTAGACATTTTTCATGCTTCATTTAGTAATACCATAAACATTGAAGCCTTTAAAATCATACGTATTTATATAAAGATAAGTAGTTTTAACCAGAATAATATGCATATACATCATTCATATAATATGTGCATATATCATCATGATGTTTGCCAAAAAGGTGTGGATGGAAACATAAGGTGTTATTTTAAGGATAACTAGGTATTCAGATGAGGTACAATTCTAGAGCTCATGAGTATCTGTTGTGCAATCAAAGGGTGTCTCATTGCTTGTGTTCACTATGGAACATGTTGAACCAACATACCTGTGAACTCAAAAAAATAAATGGTCAAAACTAAATTTATTATGCAAATAAAGTCAATAACAACTTGATCTAATGGATTACTTATGTGGTTTCAACAACATCTGATCATGTTACATGGTTCCTTGATTTTGTTAGATGATTTGGAAATGGTTTGGAGGTGATAGCTAGTCACTACTATTTATAGCCTAAAAATAGTCACCTATGATAGTTATTATGGGTGACCTATATTAATGGTTGTGAATGACCTATAATATTTACTAATTTTAACTTCCAAGCACCATAATTTTTTCATACATACTCAAAATGAGGTGCCTTTTTTTTAAGTGCATAAATTTTCAAGATGAAGTTGAACATGCAATCAAATTCAAGTTTAGGATTGTTCTTGATGCCCATTTTTTATTGTTCCCAAAATCATTTATTTAAGACCTATAATGCATGAATCCATTGTTGTCTCTAAATCCTATGCCCTAGAATAAGTTGTTCAATCCTTTTCAAGATTTGGCCAATATGGGAATACTTCTAGGTGTGTGGGGTACCTATAGTGGAAGTAAACCTATAGATTTTAAGGGATAGATCCCTAGATATGAATTGATGTGTTTATGCTACTAAAACTACCTATTATGGGTGAAAATTGAAATAAAAATACAGAAAGCAAACCTAAACTAGGAGGTGATATACCAAGAGTTGTTTCCATTCATACACTTGAAATTTGCATAATGAACTAAGACAACCAAACTAGCTTCAACACCATTAATGGAGCTTCGTATCATTAGTGTTTCTCATGAAGGCAAATAACAACTCAAAAAATTAAGGCAACTGAAGGGAAGGTAAAATATGACACTACCAAACTCATACACACTTCAAGAGTCTATTGCAGTAGTATACACTTCATGAAACCTATTAGAAGAGAATTCATTTGCGGAAACACATTCAAGGATTGCATGAAAACAAGATGAAATCAATCTATAATTGAAATTCAAGATGGATCACTTCAACACATAGTGAAAATGGATTTAGATTATAACCAGTTTTCTTCTCCTTATCTTAAGTACAAATCAAGGTACAATTTTGGCAAGGCTTCACCATGCCAAGAGTTGGAATCCTTTGCAGAGCCAAAATGGCTTGCATTTATAGAATGTGAAAAGAGAGAGAGAAAAGAGAGAAGTCCAAAGGACACAAGGACAAGTGTCAAAGTTCTCCCATCAGTTACAAATCATGAGAATGATGTGTAATATAGGTTAAGACACTAATGTAGACATGTGTCCATCTCAAACCAAGCAACTCCCTCACATGTGGCATAAGAACTCTTCCACTTTCCCTTGGAAAATTATTTCATCATTGACCTCTCTTGAGCACTCTAGGTAAGATTAGGGACAAGTGTAACATGTACACTGAGAAGAGGGGGTTATAAGTAGGCCTTTACATGCATTGAAAGTTTCTTTGATCATTGATATTCTCTTACACAAGCACAATCATTATCTACTACCATGATCACCCTCCATTAGGTTTGTTTTGACAATTTTCACTATAAATATATTCATATTTCTCAATTTGTCCATACAAGAGGTGTTATGACACTTGTATAGGCACCTCATATGCTTAGATCCATCTAAAACACCTTAAAAGACCTTTAAATTTGAGTTGCCACTCTTTCCACTATGTGATCAATCTTCTCATTCTAGATTATTTGAAATGAGAAGCCTAATAGAGACATTTAGGATAATTTATAAGTTTTGAAAATGACTTGATTATTTTACTCAGGTCTCAAGCTTTCTATCAAAGTGATTTTCATCACTTAACTCCTTCAATAACCTACAAGAAAAACTAATTCTATGATAAAATATGATTCTATACCATGTATATACATAATCCATACAATAAAATCACATTTTTATAAACCTAATAATGTCTTATAAAACTTCCCTTTTATACCCCTAGCCTCATTCTTTCATCTAGAGGGACTTTTAGCTTGATTTCTACCATCGGGTCACAAAACAGGGTTTGAGAGGGTTTTAGAGTGACTAGCCATCTTAGCATTTGTGCATGGAGATGGAACATTATAATTACCTAAAAATTGCACTAAGGGCTCCTTAGGGACCTTTTCTACCTTCTCCAAATTCCTCAAGGTCTCATACAGATGGTCATGGAAGTTATGAGCTTTTCAACTTGACCTTCGAGTCCTTGTGTATTCTATGAGGATTTGGGAGCTTTCAAGCCAAGAATTGGCTTCTTGATGAGTTACCTTAAAAACCATTGGTTAAACAACTTATATATTTACCCAAAAAACATTTTCCCATCATTTTAATATCTCTTCAGGAGTTAAGGATGAAACCTTACCCCTGTTTGGCATTAGGCCTAGACCTTACCAATAGGTCTGCCTACCATTTGAGACTCCAACTGAACCTCCAATGGTTTATTTTTCCTATTTATGGATTAAAAACATTAAATATACCTCTTAAAACATGATTTATTCAAGTTTAAATCATGGACAAAGTCAAAAATGCACATGATCCTCAATTTGGCTTTAAGGCTTAAGTGTTTCCTTCATGCATGACTGTAACCCTTCTTGTGTAGGGTACCCTATTTGCTTCAAAATATTATATAAAGGTTTTTTGAATTTTTTTAGGTCCCATAAAGCTTATCCAACCTTCATCTAGTCCTTTATTTCCCTCTGGTCATCAATTTCATCATTTTTCTCAAAATTGCCATCTCCATGCAAACTAAAACTGCCCCTACTCTGAGACAAAAAAAGAGGGTTTGAACTATTAGTATTAAAAAATTTATGATTGTATCATCGTATTTAACCCCAAGGGTAATATTTACCATATTTTAGATTCTAACTCCTCCATTAGACCATCCAACTCTCCAAATTCCCAAGGCAGACTTATGAGGAAGGCAAACTGTGAGGGTGGGCAGGGGATGGACTGTGCTTTGGAGAGAAATAGTTTGATTTGAGATATTTTTTAATATTTATGGATCTTACCTATCTTCCATTATCGATCCAAAACATACCGATCTTATTGGCCCCTTAAACCCTTCCTCATGCTCTTGGAAACCTAGTTAGGTCTATGACTGCCCATAAGGAGATCCCTATTTTGATTGTCCCATTCATGGCTCTTGCCTTGTAGATGATTTTTGATCTTGGTTTTATTTTTTTAATCCTTATTTACATGATCCTTAGGTAATAATACCCATCCCATTCCTTAATTTCCTTATAAATCCTTCAAACTAGCATCATTTCATTCTTAGGTCCTTAACTAGTACTCCTCTGTCTGTTTGGACTGAGACAAACCTGTAGGTGTGTTTGGGGTTTGGAATTAGTATTTTTTCATGTTGTATAGGTTCACCCTAGTTACCTTGAGTTCACATTTCCATTAATTTTACTTGTACCCACTTTGAAGGCTTCATCCAAGGTTTAAAATTCAAATTTTCTCCTCACTTCCAAGATATACCTCATGACTATGTGTTATGGATTATAGGTTGCCTATAGGTGTATTAGAGTTATCTTAGGTCATGTATTTGAAAAGGATAAACTCAAATTTATGTATATTACCATAAAAATATCCTCTTCACCCTAAACCTTTACTTAGTTACCATTATTTTCCCAATTTGAGGAAAAATCTTGCTAAGGCTTGTTGTAGGTTAGTGTTCCCAGGTCTGTACGGATAGGGGAGGGTTCTTAGGAGGTCAAAACATAAAAATACACTTCCTCTCTATAATATTGGCCCATTAATTCCATTTATAACATTTTTAATGATTCCCCCTTAATATCATGGTTTAGGACTTTCTATATGAAGTGCAAAACCAATTTTTTCATCAACTCCTGTAGAGTTCACTATCACACTTCAGTGATTTTTGGTCATTTTTAAGGGTCTCAATGACCGTCTTCCACTTACCTCTTGGCCCTAAAAGTTATCATAGTATTTGTATGTAGATAGGGTTTTAATTTCAAATAATCAAGGATGTTGGAGGCTCCTTCTATCATGACATATGTTATCTCAAAAAACCTCAAGGATCTCTGTTTGGTCCATTTGGGGATTGGGAACCCAATTTGATCTTATCATCTTTTGAAGTGAAAACCTTGCCTTGTCATATAATTTTTAGCTTTATGGCATGAAATCCATGACTCCTTGGATATTATATATCTTAAAACATGAATCCATCATGTCTTTCACACTTTCACAACTCCATACAACTTCATAAACCTCTTGTAGAAGCTGACTGTAAGTGGCAAGGTAGTGAACCAGAGAATAGATGGTCAATTTAGCTTTGAAATGGTGTTTAATCCAACCTCTCAAAAACTAATTAAATTAAATAACTCTTCAATCATGAACCCAATTATATTAAATATCTTCAATATCCTCCTCCATGTTGCAAAAAACACAAGTTATGCACCCATGACTGCCAATTTTGAGAAATGAGCATAATTGGAAATCTTCCTTAAAGGCATCAAGAGAGGAAGTGTTATATGATTTAAAAACCATTATATAGGGCCTATTACCACCTAAAAACACTTCATCAAACTCACACATCTCCATGGATTCTTGAAAATAAGAAACAGATGCAAACTTGTACCCCTCTTGGATACAATTTCATAAATATCTGCCTAAAGTGTGATTGATTGTTCATGAAGGAGGAGCCAACAATATTAGAATTATTATTATGGATTTTAATTTAACTTAGATTACTATCCATCTGTAGAATCAATCTCCTTGACTCCACTTGTATGGCCCATAGCAAGTGCTTGAACCTGCCCTTCCTTAGCTTGCCAAGTGAAAATGAAGGAAAATGAGTTAAGAATGAAATATTTTCAATAAAAATGTGTAAATTACCTATGGGGATGTGAAGAGTCACACCACCATGTTTTTAGCTGCAAGTGCACTTGAGAAGTCCATACAAGTGCTACAAATGGGCCTTTTTTCAAGGGAAACTATCATTTCCTACATATATCTAACTTTTAACTACCACCTAACATGATCTAACATTATTTTACCTTATCCACATTCTCATCCACCTTGGTGACAAATATTTTAATTTAAAAGTCCCTAAAAGTCATTTAATTAAGCTAAAAAGGTGGCCAAATGACCCTTTTAGCATATGAGACCTAACAAGTGGCTAATTTATGACTTATAAACACATTGAAACCTATCAAAGACTATTTTATGACATTTAAAAAATAAATTAAACCTTTTACTAAGTTTTACCATGGTTTACCAATGTTAACTTTTGTTGACTAGGTTAGTACAAGTAGGATGGACTTCAATAGGGACTAAGGGAAGGGAAAGTGAGTTATATAGGACAATAGGAGACCCCATAGGGCATATAAAACTTTATTCAAAAGTTAAAAATAGTATGGGTTGACCCAAATTTTACTTGGGGTCAAATTTGGTCAACGGCCACTTTTTGTATTATTTCTATAGTTAAGAAACCCAATAAATATTTGTTCGAATCATGTAGAAATATGAAACTGGTCCATTTATCCTTTATATATATGGGTGTATTGGACATTTTTCATGTTTAATTTATCAATACCATAAACATTTAAGCCTTTAAAATCATACTTATTTATATAAATATAACTACTTTTAACCAAAATATTATGCATATACATCATTCATATATAATGTGCATATATCATCATGATGTGGGCCAAAAAGGTGTGGATGGATCTCATTAGTATCTATTGTGAAATTAAAGGGTATCTCAATTCTTGTGTTCACTATGGAATATGTTGAACTATCTATTGTTGGGTGAATATTTTGTCACCAACTAACTGATGGGCAAAATAGGTGTTTCAACCACAGCATAGGGAGATTTACCAGCCAAATGTGCAGGTCAACCACATCAAAAGGGGACAAATCTCTCCTCTCATCAAGGGGAGGTTACCTATAACTATAAGGCACTATATATTAATATATATAAGCTTAAAATTACACTTAGGGTAGGATAACACCATCCATCTCTCTTTTTTCAAAGATGATGTTCACAGAGTAAAGGAAAATTCCTAGGTAATTGTTGAAGGCATTTCTCTTCTTTTAGAAATGATGTTCATAAAACTAGAGGAAGACTTCCTAGTAGTAATGGTAACTACGAGAAACCCATGAAAGCACAAAGACTTTCGTTGCTTCCCTCATTGAAACAAGGTGTAGTAACATAGCAGAATGAAGTGTAGCACAAATTCTCCACCTCAACTGCCAAAGAGTGAAATGTATGAAGGATAATGGGGGTACAAATTCATCCCAAGATCCTTTACATAGAAACAAAAAACACACACTAAAGACAATTGTCGTAGCACAAAGTCTCCCACAGTTGGCTTCAGGACACCTTCCTGATTACTTCCACTAGTTCTGCTTGTTAAATTAAATGGACAAAAATGCTTCTAGGAAATAGACATAAGAAAAATTTCCTAAATAACACAAGTTATTCCATCACAAAGTCTAAAAGGTCACTTGTTTTCTCATTCAAATAAAGAAATATTATTAACAATCTGAGCTCAAAGTCTCAAGAAATGCCTTTCAATTTGGGCAGATTTTTGCTTCTATAACAGAGGAATCTCCTTTGCATAAAATAAGAGATCACAATATATAACACTCTAAGAAAGACTTGGGCACTTTGTTTCATGGAAATGGCCCATGCTGCATTCAATGCCTTGAATGCATTTTTAAATTCTATTAAGGGGCCATGCTAGAGCAGGGCATCAGCCTTAATTGTGGCATGTCAATTCATCTCAAATGTCTCCTCCAAAGTATGGGCCACCTAGTCCTCTTCTTGATATTTTTGCAGCTATCCATTTCACCTTTACTCGATGGAAAAAAATAGGCCACATCCTTGAGTGCTCGCGCTCTCTGATGTCCACCTGGTGGACTATTTCACCAACTAGAAATAACTCCTGCACAGATATTTCTAGTCTTTCTACATCATTCCCTCTTTCCTTATTATATTTTGTTCTTTTCTCATGATCTGAGCTCTTGAGCTATCTCTTCCCTTTCTACTGGATCTTTCAGCTTCTTCTCCAGCTAGTCATTGAGTTTGTTTTAAGGTTTTGTGCCATATTTGAAAATAAATGGGTGTTTTATTACATTGAATTTGACATCCACGAGGATGTCACTGGTCACTAGCCACTTGAACCACGTTGAACCTTGAACCTTTGAACCATGAGAGTGCATTAGTTCAATGGTTCAATGGTTTAGGTGGTCCTATCAGCTCCTTGGTTTAATCGACTCATTGGTTCAATCAGTTGAACCATCTCTTTGAACTTGTCTCTGGAATCTTCCACTTCCTTCCTTCGCTCAAAGCTTCCTTGTGAACTTTGAACTTCTTAAACTAGTTGAACTCTTTAAACCATTTGAACCTATGAACCATTTCGGTTCAAAGTTCAATAGTTCAACAGTTCATTCTCTTTCTTTGAATCCTTTTATTCTCTAAGTCTTTTGAACTTTATTGAACCTTTGAACCTTGAACCATTTCGGTTCAAATTTCAACGGTTCATTCTCTTTCTTTGAATCCTTTGAAGTTTCAAACTCTCTGGATTCTTTTCCTTTTTGTTGAACTCGTTGAACCTTTGAACTTTGAACTATTTTGGTTCAAGGTTCAATGGTTTAATGGTTCATTCTTTGCTCTTTAAATCCTTTGTTTTTCTAAGTCATTCAAACTTTATTGAACTCATTAAACCTTTGAACTTTGAACTCTTTTGGTTCAAGGTTCAATGGTTCAACGGTTCAATCTTTCTTCTTCGAAGTCTTCTTTCATTTAATTCTTTTGATCTTATTGAACTCGTTGAACCTTTGAACTCGTTGAACCATTTTGGTTCAAGGTTCAATGGTTCAACAATTCAACCTTCACCCTTTGAAGCCTTCTTTTCTTTAATTCTGCCGAACTTATTGAATGTTAGAACTTACTGAAGTCTTCAAACTCATTGAACTCTTCAAAGCGATTGAGCTTCTTTGAACTCGTTGAGCACTTAACTCTTTTTGAACCTTTAAACTCGTTGAACATTTGAACCTTGCTGAAGCGGGGTTCAATGGTTTAATGGTTCAAGGGTTCATTCCATTTTTTTGAAGCCCACCACTATGTCTTTTAATTGAACCTCAGTGTTGAACCAGCCTTGAAAATGTTTAAGTTTTGGAACTTCTTTCTGAGAAAGCCTGCCTATTGAACCTGCGAGTTCTTTAGCTGAGAATGCTTGAATAATTAAAGAACTTGAGCACTCAGAACATTTTTTGAGAAGGGAAGAGAGAATTTTGGCCTGTAGGACCAAAATAGTTCATATGTTATCCCCAAAAACTAGTGAGAGATTTTAGGAACAACATCTATAATGATAGTTAAGTATGTGTTATATATTATGGTGCCCATTGTGGTCTCTAAGTAACTCTTTGACATATTCTACTTGGAATAAATAGTTGTATATGTGTAATAATTGACCTTGTATGTTGAAATTGAATATGTGTTTCAAATATCTCCAAATAATGATCCTAAATATGTATATCATTTATCTCTAAATAATGATCATTAATATTTGTATATCAACCAATCATAGTGGTGGTGGGGGTGAAAGAGGAGATATCACTAAGTGGATGGGATATTCATACTATTTTATTAGAATTATAACCACTCTATTATATTATATATACTCTAGACATTAGTGTATTATGGATGGAACTACACAGAGTTTCTACATCCATGGGCATCCTAACAACATGTTGAAAACCCCATTAATTTGTAGTACTTATAATGCCCTGGATAATATGGTTGATCCTACCTGAAGAGTAATACTATGCATCCCAATGTATTTTATATCTATCCATATAATCCTTTAACTAATTATGATGTATCTTCTAAATCATGTCATGTATATCTAAGAAATTTTATAAGTTCTATCATGCACACATTCTCACTTGAGCCTTTTTCAATCATAATATTGTATAAAGGTTATTCCTTAATATAGGCACATATGAATAATGCATGAAATCTAAATCACCATCAACTATCTTGATATCATCAAATATAATAACGAGATGTTGAAGTGGAATATTGTTGACTATACTAATGATAATATCTAGTGGATGACCATGTCACGAGCAGAGGGTGCACAATATATGCATGATGTAACTATGGATTTTCCTTGGTTTTTGTTGACTCGTGTTTAGGGAAGGGATTGCTATAAATCTTTAAATTTTGATTTCTATTATGATGAGATAGAGATTACTTTTTATAGGTGCCCAAATCAATAATATTTCATCAATAAGCTTTTATATTTTATGTCTTAACTTGAAGCATATGTTTGTTGAATTCCTTTAAATTTGATGATACTCTCAATATGCATTGCTATCATAATTTCTTAGTCTAGGTCTACTTGGATCAATATCTTATGGAGGAAGGAGTGTGATAAGGTTACACTCAATAAAATTCTTTAAAATCGTAAGGGCAAATGATGGTAATCATGAAAATTGCATCTTTGCTAGAGGTGTTAATTGTAATTTATTCATCATTTGTGATAATTCATTGACCTTAACCTTCACCTCAATTTTGTTATCACGTGGCTTGACCTTATAATTTTGTTTGATTTGAAACTTTGTTATTGAGATAGTCACATGAGTTGATGTATACTTAAGTTTGTTCAAAGAGATGTGATTGACTTATATGCCCCTCATTATATGGCATAACTCATTAAATATTTTGAATGTCTTGAATATGATTGATTCATAGAGTGGCGGTAGAAAACTTTATTTTAAAATTTATTGTAGCTCATTATAATCCATAACATTGGTCATCTTGGCTAGCATGGTCTTGTATAGCGTGCATAATCACTAATTACTTCGTTAGAACCTTACTTTAGCATAGCAATTTATGCATAAGATAACTTCTCGTAGAAGTGGAAGCGAAAATATGCTAATAATTTGTCATAAGAAGGGTTGAATGTCCATATGGATTTAATATCTATATCATTAAACCATGTAAACACATAGTTTTTAGGACTCCTCAGAAATAACTTGGTCAATAGCTTATCATTGTATGCATAGTCCAAACAAATTATGTGGAATGATCTAAGATGTAGTTCAAGATCACCTTTACCTTCATACAATGGGATATTCATATATACAAATCTTATAGGTAAGGGTTAGGCTGCTATCTTTGGAGCTAATGGGTTATGGAGAAAGGTATGTAAATCCATGGTATGGCCATCTCTTAACATGTTTTTCTCCAATTGTACCACCTTAGTATGCAAATCTATAACACCTTTCTCAAGGGATGTGCATTAGGTGAGGTTGGTAATGGAATGTACATATCCATCCTATATTGGATGAGGTTATCAATATAATAATAAGCATTAAAATTTGTTGAAATCATTTTTATGACCCCAAATTTTGTATGGATGTCACCTAGGTTATTGAAGGTGTAGGCATGGGAATAGTACCAATAGTAGTGGTTTTAATACCTAATGTAGAAGCACTAGCTCAAAAATATTTTTTAATAATGGTAAATGGATATTGTTAAAGTAATTGATATGTATAAATATTATCTTTTTGTGTGGCCTTAGATGCTATGATCTATTTGACTATTCTACCTAACTCTTCAAGAAATTGACATAGTTATCTACATAATTTAGATAAGGCATTAACTTGGTCAAGATATACCTGATTAATTTCATTGTAATTAATTTGATCTAATCCATCATACACATCTTGATCATTATGTTCATTTTGATTATATTATTATCATGTTCCAATGGAGGCATGTCAACACAGTCATCTATTTGCACATATTCATGAATAATTGCATTAACAAAAAAAGAAGAAACATTTATTGTATCCATTTTAGTTGTAGTAATAGGAATTTGATTATATTTTATATGGGTCCCATTTAATCTATCACTTCATACTAGAGGTACAATGTACCTATCCATATTGGATGGCATAGGATGGGATCATGTAAAGATGTAAGAGGCTAGTGACAAAGGTGAAAATATAAATTGTCTTTTGTATAAGAAAAATCAGAAATCATATTTGAAACCTTAAGACAAAAATATAAAACCATAAAAGGATGAAACCCTAAGGAAACATCTAGGAAATATTTGATATGTATATGGGTTCACCAATTTTTTTTACCCTGATTTGGATCAATGGGTTAGATTAATCTAATTAAGATAAAACCTTGAAATAGAACTCAAATCAATAGATATAGCATTCAAGCTAACATATGAATGTAAATGATTGACAAGATTATTTTGATTTGATTAGCACCTATGTTAAATATGGTAAATACTAGAGATATCATGATATTTAACTATTTTTGGTTGATTGTTTAATTGTGATTATGTTCCAGAAGTGGAAAATAGGGATAAGCACACATATGGTTTTCTCGATTTAAAGATTGGTCTACTGCCAATGTTGGGTCTATTCCATAGGATCAGGTCATTATTATAGGTTAATACTAACCTAATAGTTATAACTAACCTATGAGGAAGTGAAAAATAATGATTGTATCATCCTTAAAAAATATATTTTCTTCCTCTATGTTTGTGATCCTCAAACCTGATGATGCATGTAGATCTATAAATTAGCCTCCTTTACCTTGAAAACCTAGGTGTGATTATGAGGGATAAAAACCTAAAAAATGGGGGAATTATAATGGGTCCAACTAACTCCAATCACCCCCATATAATGATTGGTTTTTGTTTATGTATCTAATAATCTAAGGAGGTAAATCAAACCACACATAGTTCTCCCACCTAGTGTGATTGTGAAATTGTGCTTCTTCACTATGTGTATGTAGCTAATGATTTAATTTTGGTCCTTGAAAATGTTTGATTTGACCTATAATAAATTTTTTATACTTGGATTATGATTGATTCTAGTGATAGGCATGAAAATTGGAAAGAATAGGTTAGATTTTCTCAATGTGCAATAGTGTAAAGATGTGCAATATATAAGTGCCATATCTTTTTTGAATAAGGCCTTGATTTGTTTATATATGGATCCATTTGGATAATTTATCATGATATGTTCTAACCCTAAGGATGGGTTTTATTTTAAAAAATAATTGATACTAGGAGAGGAATGGTTCTAACCAACATGGGTTGTTATCAACTCATAATAATGACCATAACCATTAAAACTAAGTCATGTATAGGTGGACTAATTTGAGAGTCTAGAGATGTCTATGTAGGATATTTATCAAGTTTTAAATAGATATTGAAGTCCCTTTAGGTGTATGATGGCATAATAGAAGGGTTGACTCATAAGACAACATGAAAAGAGAGAGGATGATGAATTAGGATCATGTTTGGATGCTCAAGTCATGTGTGGTAAATGTGTGTCAAGATTGTCATTATCAAGTATTGAAGACAAAATTTTATGGAAACAATTAAAGTCATCTATAAATATTTGTAAAATCATAAAACTAAAGGTCTAGGAATTTAGGTTTGATAAGAGATACTTGTTAAATCAAAATCTCTAAGAAGTTATATATGGAAATGTGAGGACAATCCAACCAATGGTGGGATAGGTTTCACATTGGCTTCACCTAAATATATTTTTGGGCTACCATAACTAATATAATAATCCTTCTTATCTCTATAAAAAATAACCTATTTATACTTGAAGATAGAAACATAACAAATGGGTAACTGTAAATGAAATAGATGATAATATAAACTCCATATCAAGGGTATAGGTCTCTAAAGCTTATGCCTAATAAATGGGATGTGGATTATAACTATGTCTCAAGATAAATTAATGATATATAGTAATGGTAACAATAGGGGGAATCAACGATATAGTAAGGAACACACATGCAAGGCACTAATGAAAAAGAGCAACCTATATCCAAGATGACAAATAACACTAAACTAAATAAGAACTAAATGATATGAGGGGTTGATTATAATGGAAATCCTAGGTGCTCTATACGATACAAAATTATTTAGTATAAGGGGAACTATGCAAGGATAAAAATATGCATTCTACTCTAAAAATAAATAAATCATATATGCCTATTATGAAAATAAAATGAAAGAGAATAGGAATAAAGATACTTACCTTGGATTGACTTTTTGGTGCATCAATATCCCCCTAAGCTCTAATGTCACTTTGTGAGAGATGTTTTAGGTGAAAACCTCAAATGGAAAGGATGAATACCTATATGTCCTTAGTTTTGAACTCAAAAGACTATAAGACACCTTCATGGTGAAACTCCTCTTATTTAAATTCAAAGACTTTGAGTAATACTTGACCTCCACAAGAATAATACTTTGTCCTATAACTATTCATTTTACTAATTAAGGGAAAAAATACAAGTGAGCAAAGCATATGAGTGTTTTATGTGTTAGGAACTATGATTATGACCCTATATATGAAACTAAACCTAAAGATCACAAGAAACTCTAAGTTGATGATATTATCCAAATCGATACGATAAAATAATGTCAATTGACCAATATTGTATTGGTCAAGATGATACAATGCAAAATACATAAGCAAACTCAAATCTATATCATCCTGGCATTAAAAGGTAATAAACAAACTATATTAGCCAAGTTGATACATTAAGAATAAAATGTGGCTAATGTTGTTGGAAATATTGTCATTGATGTCAAAGGTCTAGAATTATTGGTGATAAAGGCCCCATTGCATTTAATGGTGTTTTTAATATTCATATCTTGGCTAATGTGTGTTAATATTTATTTAATATTAATGAATATATTTTTGGTTGCATAAAGTCAAAATAAGGGCCCATGGATAAGTAAAAGAGTCAGGAGGTAAAGACAAAAGAAGAATGGGATGCATTTTCCCATGAAGAGTCATCTTGAGGAATTCCAAGAGTCACTAAGTGAAGACAAAAGAGGAAGGGCATAGTTTCTCATGAAGGGACACTTTGAGGAATAAAAAAAAGTCACCAAGATAAAGACAAAAGAGGAAAGGATGCTTTTGCTTATGAAGGGTCGTCATATGACTTTTCAAATGCAAGGATACGAAGGTTCATGCAATTTTGGCACCATTTTCCATGAGGATTGAAGGGTCACAAAGGGTGAATTCCAAAGGTCATTTGGAAAGCTATAAATAAATACTTGAGAAGCCATTTGTAATATGGAAGATAGAGTAGGATTTTTAATTGTTATATCTAGCTTAGAAGAGCAAAAGAGAGAAAGGAAAGAGATATTGTAATGTGTTATCATTTGTTGAGAAAGCAACATTGAGAGATAGTTGTGTGGTATACACAAAATGGGTTGGTGCTCCTATGGGTTGGTGCTCACAAATAGTTGTTGTGTTGGTGCTCAGTAAAAGGTTTGGTGCTCCTGTGGGTTGGTGCTCATGAATATTTGTTGTGTTGGTGCTCAGCAAAGGAGTTGGTGCTCCTGCAAGTTGTTGTTTGTGAATATTGTAGTTTGAGTTGGTGCTCATTCATACACTTGAGATTGTTCTCTTTGGTTTTTCACACATTGGGTTTCCATGTTAAATATGGTGTCTCTCTCTATCTTGTGTGGTGTTTACTATTTTATTTTTATTGCATATCTTTAATGTATGGTTAAGTGGAATTTGATTAAGTGAAAGTTTACAAGATTTATGATATACTGATTCACCCCCCCCTCTCAGTATATCCTGTGCTTAACAAATGTAACTAGACATAAGGAGACATAGACAGAAGACATAAAAAGACTCAAAGGAGGTTAGAATAATAGTAATGAAAGTATGACAAAATAAAATGCAAACATCTCTCCTAAATTAGAACAAACTCAACCCACCCATTTCCTGATGCACTCCTTAGGACATGCACTTAGGGAGATTGATATGATGATGAGTCTTATAATAAAACTTATTAATAAATGATAGAGATAAAAATATCAAGAGTGTATACATTCCACTCATGTATATCATGAAAATCATGTGTTAAAAATGAATATGAATATACCATGTATATATGATAAATAACATAAAGTAATTGTGTAAACTAGCAACATCTGACATGCATAAGTCCTAATTTTTATTTTTTAATATATATATATATATATAGTATTTTTTAAATTTAATTTATTCTTATGCTAACTAATGATCTCATCAATGGGATTTTCACATGTAAGTCTTTGATTAATATTGATGAATGTGACCCAATGTGGGTAAGTAGTAACACATGCATCTACATCTAAATCTGAGTAATTATATCACACTTTAACATATTCATCATGGTCATCATAGATAACATGGATTTTTATATCCTGTATAGGTTTATAAACCATAGTAACATGTGATTTTTTTAGTATCTGAGGAGTATGAGATGGTGTTTACTATGGAGCAAGTGAAGTGGTTTGTAGAACCAACTTAGGGCATGACTGACTAGGTAACATCCATTATGTAACATGAATAAACCTCTTATGTAATTTCATTTTAATTATTTATCTTTAAGGAAGATCAATTACATGTCTTTGAATATCCTTTTTATAATGAACTTTTATAGGTTGTATAACACGATATGGGGTATATTTTTGAGGAAAGGTCTCTGACTAAATAGAATACTCATAGAGAAGACACGGAACTATAACCACTCATTTTTCATATATATAATTCATTCATAAATTTACTAAAAATGGTATTTCATGTATCTTATGTATCTCAGGACATCTTAGTAACATGTCAAATGCCCATGTATTAGAAGAACTAAGAATAAAGTAGTAATAGTTGTAGGCTCTACCATAAGTGGTAGCATAATAATCCCAAGAGGGTTTTTGATATTTCTAATGCATCATTTCATTGAATTTTTTTTACCAACCAAATCTTCATGTGTTTATCCAAGACTAATGATTAATATCATAGTGCAAACATTTTCACTTGACCCATTATCCACAGTGACATTGTGTACAAGTTGTTGAGTATGATGCCAATGTGGGAACTTGAGTTATATTTTTAGACTTAGTTTATTTTATTTTTTAGGTATTTAGGAAGGTTATTTAATTTATTTATGTTATAAAAAAAAATTTATTCAATTTTGGATACTATATAGTGATTTCCTTAAAAAATAGTTGGAACTACTTCTTAACTTTAGTTCATTGTAGTTCACTAAAAGTATACTTAGTTGAGTTTAAGTCATTATACATTCATCATAAAAGAGGTGGGGTGAAATTTATAGCTTAATATAACTAATAATAAATTTATTTTTATATTATTTTCTATATTTAGCTCGGTTGGAGCATCGAGGTTGACTAGGATGCTTTTTTAGCTACATGTTTGACTTTATTGTTGAAGAGGCTTCTTTCATGATGTCCATATATTAAAAATAAGTTAAAATTAAATTATTTAATATATTTTTAGTTAAATTAGTATATTTTAAGTTCACTTAGTGGTCTAGTATTTTTATATTTATATTTTTACTCTTAGACTTTACTTGCATTACAAGTTGCCTTGTAATAAGCTCAAATTAGCTTTCTTTATTTAATAAAGTTGCACACAATAAAAGTGTGGTGCATTAATTTGAATTTGGAAACTTTTTGAATGTTTAAGTTTGATTTTATTTTAGGTATATAATAATTTATACCATCAATCAAGTCTTTTTAATTTTGAATTTATTTAGTATAATTTTTGGTCAATAATCTCACTTACAACACAACTAATTTGACAACTACTAATTTTGGGACAAATTGGTTGATACATAACTTTAATTTTAAAGTGAATCAAAGTCAATTTTCACCCTCTAAAATCATTAAAAACATTAATTTTGTATCATATCCATGTCTAAACAAGGTTCAAAAGGTTTTTAGATAATTATCTGAAGAAATAATAGTGTTGATAAATTTTGCTTCCATGAATATTCATGTTTTCAAATCTACAACTTTGAGTATTATAGAGATCAATTGAAAATAATTATTATGTGTAAAAGAGTTTGAGAGAATGTTATTCATGGGTACACACCACCTTAATATTCTAATACCTTGACACAATATCATAAAAGATAAAAAAGATGAATAAAAGAGAGATGCACAAGCTTTATTCTATATTTAGAGTGTGATAGACCCAAACATTTATCCAAGCATCGTAGGATGTAAGAATTCTCATGATGCATGGAATACCTTGAAAAATTCATAGTAATTATACATTAAGGTAAGATAAGAAAAATTTTAAACCCTTAAAATAAAATTTTAAAATCTAAGAATATCATATTCTGAAGGAGTGAGATTATTGCATAAGGGTAAATGATTTAGTTTGCAAAAATGAGGGTTTACGGATAAATTATACAAAATAGTGTTGTAATAAAAATTATTTTGATATATTTAAGACTAACATCGATAAAAAACTTTATTACTCTTAAATATTATAAATAGGAGAACACTATAAGTTTTGATGAGTTAGTGGGTTCCCTTTTGTCTCATGAAGCCAAGATGAGATTATATGCAAGAGATATAGAACATGGTCTAGAATAGGCACTTGAAACCATAGAAAAGGTTACAAATGCCAAATATAAAAATAAAAATCATAATAAATATAATTTAGAAAACTTATATTAATAGGTAAAAATTGAAGATAACTTCAAAGGTAAGAACAATAAATATTTTACTTTTCATTACTGCAGAAATCCAAGATATATGATAAAAGATTGTAGGATACTAGTAGCTAAGAATCAAGTTAATCAAGAGAGGGAATAGAAGTATTTTCAAGATTAAAAATTAATTTTAAATATAATTCAAATTATTTTCTCACATGTGTTTTTGGAATAGAGGATGGAAATATTTTTTTGTCTCTTGATTTGGGTTGCTCAAATCACATGACAAGTCACAAAGAAAGTTTCAACAAGTTAGATGATTCCTTCGAAAGCCAAGTGTGATCAGCAGATGGAAATTTGATCCAAGTTTAATGAATGGGTAACATGTATATCACCACAAATCAAGGTAAGGGTTATAAATAGGATTCTAACATTATTGATCACAATTTCATAGTTTATAGTGATGAAATCAAAGCATGTAAGTTTTATAATCTTACTCATAAATTCACAATTATTCATAGAGATTATGTTTTTTTTTAAATAAGGTCTATATTGATTTTGATCATGTAGATAAAAAATTAATAATTTAATGGGTTTGTCATCTTGAATTATATATTGGGTGCCTATAAATTCCTACATAAGTTTCTAGTTCAACATGAAATCATACTAGCTCTTTACAAGAGACTGGTCATCCATTTACATCAACACCAAATAAGAACAAGCATTTGTTGATTCCTCATATAGCCAAATATATGTTGGATCAGAATTAGGAGTGTAGGATTATAATACTATAACATTATTAAGGTAACTTATTTGATGATGCTTATGATGAAAGTAATATGTTTGCATTATCATATGTGACTAGTGAACCTACTAGTTATGTAGAAGTTATTCAGAAGAAAGAATGGGTTGATGTTATGAAATTAGTGATGGATTAAATTAAGCTGAATTATTCATGAAATTTATTTCATATTCATTTGAATATATGTGTCAATGATACAAATCGGTTCTACAAGACCAAGGTTAAAATTGATGGTACAGCTAACAAGTTAAAAGCTAGACTATTTGTAAAAGGATTTGCACAAACATATGGGGTTGACTATGAGGAAACATATACATGTGTGGCATGTCAAGATACTATAATATTAATTATTTATTTATATGCTCATAAAATATGTAAAATCCATAAAATGGACTCAAAAGTGCATTCCTAAATGGAGTGATTAAAGAAGTATATGTGGGTTAGCCACAAGGTTTTGAGGTAAAGGATAAAAAATTTTGGGTATATAAATTAAAGAAAGCTATTTATGGGTTGAATCAAGATCCAAGAGATTGGTAACCAAGAATTTATATCTAGTTATTAGATCAAGGCTTTGTAATAAGTCAAAATGAACCAATTATTTACATATAATAATCTAGTTCTAATGTTTTATATGTTTGTCTTTATGTAGATAACTTGATCTTTATAGGTAGATCTATAGAGATTTTGCATAAATTGAAGGAAGATATGAAATTATAATTTAATATTATTGATATTTTAATTATGAATTACTTTCTTAGCATTGAATTTCATCAAAATAAAGAATAAGTTTTCATTTATCAATACAAGTATGCCCAAGACATGCTAAAGAAGTACAATCTTCAATATTCGAAGCCCATAGACACTTAAATTTCAAGTGGATAAAATATTATGAGGTGGATTTAATTTCATAATCTGATTAAATAATTTTTATAATCATGGTGGTAGGTTTGATGTATCATATTATGACAAGACCTCATATCAGTTATGGGGTTTCACTAGTTTCTAGATTTATGAGTGAACTATCACTCAAGAATTTGTAAGTAGTGAAGAGAATTTTTAGATATATAAGAGTTAATTATACTTATGAAATTTATTTCATACTTTTAATTTCATTATGTCTAATTTGATACATACATTTATATTGGGAAGGAACTCTTGTTGATAAGAAGTAAACTTCAAGTTATTACTTCACACTAGGAAGTGGGTTGGTTTATTGGTCTTCAAACAAATAGGATACAATTACATTATCCTTTATTGAAGATAAATATACAAATCTTACATAATTTTTAACACAATTATTATGGGTGATAATTCTCTTGATTGATTTTATAGAGGTTCAACTTGATCCAACATATATTTTTTGTGATAACAATGGGGCAATATAATTATCTAAGAATCTAATTTTTTATACTAGAACCAAACATATTGAACTTAAACATCAGTTTTTTTAGATATTTGATCAATGATAAACTCTTTATAATTAAGTATGTTCTAATTTAAGATAATATTATTGATATTCTCACCAAAACATTGCATAAGCAGATTCATGGAAGATTTAAGGAGATGATAGACATTTCACCTTTTTGCATTAAAGAAGAAATGTTGAGTATGATGCCAATATGGGCACTTGAGTTATATTTTTAAAATTATTTTAGTTTGTTTTTTTATATATTTAATAACATTATTAAATTTATTTATGTCCTTAATTAGTTGTGTGGTAAATTCTTGACACTTTCCAGTGATTTCTTAAAAAATGTTAAAACTACCAATTAACTTCAGTTCACTGTAGTTCACTTAAATTGTACTTATCTAAGTATAATTAATTATCCATTCATACCCAAATAGGTTTTACACACTTTATAATTTATTATAACTAATAATATATTAATTTTTGTCTTATTTTCTATATTTAGTTTAATTAAGGTGCTTAGGTTGACTAATATGTGTTTTTGGTTATATATTTGACTTTACTATTGAATATGTTTTTTTATGATGTCAAAATATTTACATTAAGTTAAAATTATATTATTTAGTTTATTTTAATTTTAATTAGTGGTCTAAGATTTTTATATTTATATTTTTACTTTTAGGCTTTACTTGCATTGCAAGTTTCCTTGTAATAAGCTCAAATTAGCTTTCTTTATTTAACAAAGTTGCACATAATAGAAGCGTGGTGAGTTAATTCAAATTGAGAAATATTTTTACATGTTCAAGATTTTATTTTATTTTAGGGATAAATTAATTTATACCATAAAACATATCTTTTAAAGTTTGAAGTTATTTAATACAATTTTTGGTCAGCAATCTCACTTACAACATAACTAGTTTGATAATTAGTAATTCAAAGACAAATTAATTGATGCATAACTTTAATTTTAGATTGAATCAAAGATTATTTTCACTCCCTCAAATCATTAAAAACTTTCATAGGTTATGATTTAATGTAGGTGTGCACAAAAAATGGTGCATTAATAGAATCATTGCCAACAATTGCATGTCCATTAAATGCGATAGTAGATCTATGTACTTTTGTGTCATTAAGTGTACCAATGAGATCATATATAGGACGTTCCTTTTCTTCATTAAATTTCATATGAACCTTTGGATGAGTCTTGATTTATTTTTCTTCATGATTTGGAAAGGGGTCTATAAATATTTTTAACTTTGCATTCCCATTAGGTTGTGCCCCGAAATCACTCAAAGATGTGTTAATATCACTGAGGTGAATAATGTCACAATTTATTAGATATTTTATATTATATATTAATTAAAAACATTTGTTCATATAATGTCTTACACATTTGTGATAAACATAATATGCATTAACATCAAATCCCTTAGATGGTGTCTTATTCATATCAACCCATTTTTTTGGGAGGAAGAGATATGAGATTGCATTCAAGTAACTTATATAGTATCTTATAAGGAGGTTAGGGTAATCATGAAAATTTCATCCTTTGGGCTAATATGAAACATTGATTAGTAGGTTGTGAAATTGCATTAAGTGTTAATGTTGCCTCATTCTTAAAATCATTCACTTTAGTTTTGAAATTTGGTTTGTTCATACATTTTCACCAAAATTAGTTGGTGGATTAGACTGATACTTCAATTTATTCATATAAATGAGCTTAACTTCATGGTCTTTGACTGTGTGGTATAAGTCATCAAAATATTAGAACTGCTTGAACATAATGGGCTCATGTACTAGAGTAAGCAAAATTTGCATCAATATGTCTTGTAATGTGTTATCATCCATAGGATTTTTCATCTTAGAGAGCATGGTCTCATAACAAAGAACATAATCATTGATGTGTTTATTGGGTTCTTGCTTAAGTTTTACATTTTGAGAATAGAAGATATTTTCACTGATGTTGATTGAAAAGTGTGTTAAGAACTGATCAACCAAAGGGATTTTAGGCATCCACCAATTGGAATGGGAGGTCATAGAATCATCACAAAGCATAGTCCTAAAGACTACTCAAAAACAACATAATCAAAAACTTGTCATTAGATACATAGTCAAAACATGTTGTGTGAAAGGCTCAAATGTGTTGTTTCAAAACACCTTTACTATCATATAATGTAAACTTAAATGGCATAAATGAAGATAAAAATTGACCTGGTAAACTAAAATAAGAGAAATAGTATTATAAAAACTATTAAGTTAATAGAATAATAAAAATGGCATACACACAGTATTACATAGTACACATGATTTCCCATAGGAAAACCATTTCAGGGGAAAACCTAGCACAATAACTCTATTTTTATTGTATTAACTCAATTATTTTTAATATAATAAGTATTTTCAAGTTATGGTTTTTCTCTAATATATGTGCGAGTAGATATAGGCACATCAATAGGTAATCATCAAACTAATATTACAATACCATGGGTACCAAAACCTTGGGCTATATAAAAAATGGGTGAAACCACCCAAACACATGCTCTACAATCTAGAAATCATGAAAAATATACAACACATTTTTAAAAAGTCATGTAGGTATGGTATAAGCTAAAATATATAGGTTCAATAGAATGTATATTAACACTTAAGAGTTAATTGAATGACCCACTCTAGAAGAGCTATGTTTCATTTGTGAAAACTTAATTTAAATATCCCATATAGTTTGTAGTAGGACTTGAGCAATAGAAATATCAATGGATGATGTCACATGAGTAGTCATCCTATGAGGCACAAAAGTAAATTTTGTATAGATATCCATATAAATATAAGGGTAACATTATGTTCCCCCACACTATGAGTGGGAATCACATATACCCATAGGTGAAGACATAGGGATAATATTAACAGTAGAGTGGTCTGAGTAGAAATTGTAGATTCGGTGACTTTCAAAGGTAAACTAGTATCATTTAAAGTCTTGTGTTCCTCCAATATGACAACTTTAGCATTATTTTCCATTTCATTCTACTTACATGTAACAATGCATAAAGCTTGTGTGAATTCATTTTAAGATATTGAGTTAATTCCCTTAAATCTATATCATTAGATCTATTATTAACATTTGGATAATCATTTACTTTATTAGAATCCACAAAAATTATGTTTTCCATTATGATATATGTAAAAGGAGATAATCATCAATCAAATTTGAAACTTTAACATATAAATCTAAAACTTTAAGAAGGTAGGGTGAAACCCTAAGAGAAACATAGGGTTTTCCACACTTGAAATAATTATTGGGTTCACCAATATGTTTCAAATTAATTTGCATTTATTTATTTAAACAATCTAAAACTATGATAATTAAGACTGTATAAGATATGTCCAAAATTGCATAGATATGAATGTAACAAGTAAATTGAGATTTGGTTAATTGCAATTCTTATTTATAGAAATGACCAAGAGGATAGGGTACTTATATTTTTTATAATTTTTTATAGTTTATGTCTATGTAAAATTGTAAAAAAATCATAAGGATTTGTAGTCATTCAGCTTAGGAAAATGACTATCAAAATCTACCTAGACAAATATGGTAATGCTCAAACACTTGTGGGCATCAAATATATCTATTATTTACCATAATTATTATATATCCTCTGTGTTTTTTTATTTTTTTCTACCATAGATCACTTCACCTTTATATCAATATGTTTCGTGTGTAATTTTATATGCTCAATCATGTGCATAAATTCATATTTGTCTTCCCTCACCATGAAACCCTAGCTTCACCTTTGACACTTTGCTTGGTTTATGAAATGGGGTTATAAATATGGTTTATATATCCCTAACCACTTATTTTTATATGGTTAAATGTTGACTACATTAAAATACTCCAAAGAGGGCTTAAACCATATGTAGTTCTCCCACCTATATGGATGCCTGCTCAATAGTGATCCACTAGTATGTATGCAACTTGTTTGGGTTTCAATACTTTACAATATGTAACTTTGACCTTAGTTTAAGTGTTCATACTTGGATTAGAGATTATGTTTTAAATGGGTTTTTCATATTTTTATGATTTATATTAGTTCTTCAAGGATGTGTGGTTTTATCTCTCAATGTTCAATTAGTTGTACACGTGATCCTCAAAATAGAGCTAAATGTTTTATAGATATAAATACCCTTAGGATTGATGTGTATTACATAAAATATTCTCTGGGTAATTTTCGTCAAAAATTAACATACAAAACATGTATGTTGACCCAAGGAAAAGTTTTGAATTTGAAAACTAACCATTTAAATAACCTTGTATGGATGAAGTCAATTGATACGGGTAACTAGTATCATCTAAATGTTGTCAACACTATCCAGAATGGAGAAGGTAATGATATGGAGAATGGTGACAATATTCTTAAGATAAAATAAAATAGGCATAGACCAAGGAGATCCTATATATGAATGATGGTAAATTAGAAAAATGAAGCCCATATACTGATGAATATCTAGGAAAGAACATGATTAAGATTCAATTATATATGCACAAGTCATGTATGTTAAGGATTGGTCAAAACTAACATTGTCAAGTGTCTAATACCAAATTTATGTGTCTACAACTATACATAACCCTTTTCAAGGTTGATTATGTTTATAAATTTTGGCACCCATTTATGTGGCTTATTCTACACTACCATAAACAATAACAACACCTTCAACTCAAAAGAAGTTGACAAGGTTGCTCAATTCATTAAACACATTCAACATATTCACAAGGAAGTGTAGACTATTTTAATAGGTAAATGTTAAATATAATCAATGCCATGATCAACATTAAACATCACAAACCTTTGATATTGGTGATCGAGTATAGATTCAAATGTAGAAGATAAAACTAGTATGACCCTACCAAAAGCTTCATTCACTTTGATACAGACCCTACACCATCACTAACCAAGTAGTAGATAACTTTTTTGAGATTAATATTCCTTCTTATCTTGGGTTGCATCTAATCTTAAATCCATAAATATTGCACCATTATTTTCCATCTTTGTTAAATGCTTCAGATGTTGTAGATACATTTTAAAACTAGATATATTAATTACAACACACTATTGAAATCAGATAAATTAATTGAAAATAGGGTCAAACATACACATCAACAATAGATCCCTCTTTCAAATCATAAAAATAGGTTGATTACCTTCCAAAGAAAAAATGGTTTACCAAAGTGTAGGTTCCCATCCTCTTCCTACATTTTGTACCACAATTACACATAATGAGGACCATTTCTCTTCAAGGAGGGGTGATTGATCTAGGAAATTTTGATCCACCATATAGACTCGTGGTATCATGGGGTAGTTTCATAGTAATTGTAAATTTTTCAACAACTTCAACATCATCCCAAGTAGAGGTGTTGCTACAAAGTGCTAACTCATTTTCTATGATACTACACAACTCCTATAGTGTTATTATTATACTACACAACTCTATAATAACATCAACATGATATGAAAATCTAATGATTGATCATGATGTTATTATTACCAACTATTGTAATAACTCAACCAACACTTCATCTCCTTGTGTTTCATATTAATACATTTTTATTTTATTTGTAATAAGTAGATGATACATGATAAATTATTAATATGTAGACATCATAAATCTGATCTCTTAGATCTTGTATACAAGTTTGAAATTACAATTCTAATCTCATTTCCATTGTCTTTTATGTTCTTTTTAAATGAAATTATTATACCACTAAATTATATTCATACCAACAGATCACATTTATGATTGAAATAAGAGTATAATAATGAAGTATTTTATTAATCCTCTTCAAGGGGGAAAACTACACAACCTTATAATAATAAATTTCATAATTTGATGATCAAACTCTCACCATTGCCTCATATATACACCTTACTTATGTTATGAAGACACCCTACCTTGAGCCTACAACTAACTAAAGGTTATTTTAACTAAAACCTGGACACACATATCTTAAGACATATTCTAAGTTTATGGCATAACATTCCCCTCCCCTTCAAACAAACATTTTCTTCAATGTCGATGATTTTTGGATGTTTCTTGGAACTCTTTATCTTCCCATGTCACATCTTCATTTATCAAATTCTTCCATATGATTAGATATTTTATAACTACCTTCTTAATCAACCTCTTAGTGCTTGTCCAAATTATTTCTTCAAGTTCTAAAATAATTCATCCATTTGCACCAAGCTCTAGTAACTCTTTATGGGTTAAAAATCTATGTTCAATGACTTTCCTTGGGTCGAAAACATAGAAGATTGGATGCATTTTTGAAAATTGAGGAAACTTATGTTGGTATTAAGTGTGTTCCCTAATTACTCTAATTCATTCTTGGACCATAAATTATGAGATATGGATGGTGGTTTTTAACCATAAAATTACTTTAATAAGGACATCTTGGAAGAAGTATCTCTTTTAGGTAGTAATTATTTCATAATATCCCTAAAAACTACTAAATGCCCATCTACATTCCCCTACTAATATAATGGTGTATTTACCATTGATTATTATGCATTTAATGAAAATAATTATGTGGTAACCCCATAAATACCATTTCTAAGCATATTTTGCATCTGATGAGAGCTTACCATCTGTGTATCCTTTACATGCAACCTTCTTAGTTTGAATTTCATGCCCTTTGAATGTAGTCACATGAAAAAACTATAAGTTAAACTTAATAATTCCAAAGGTAGTGAACCATTAGAATTTGAAAATAATATCTACTTTACCCATAAAAATGTAAAAAATAATTAAATATAATAGGTACTCTCCCATGAGTTAAATACAATGACATTTTCCTAAATAAGTAATGGTGTTCCCATCTACAACCATGACCTAAAATTTTCAATCTAGGTAAACAAAAAAATTCAAACATGTAGTTAACATATGGATGATGAAGTTGTGAGTACTTCCAAATTCAATAAATAATGTCACTTTATGATATTTTAAGAGACCCACTAACTTGAGGGTTTTTAGGGTGTTGATACTTAAAAGTGCATGGTAAGAGATAGTTGGTTAGAAATCTTCTGCCTCTTTCTCTAGTTTATCAATGATCACTAATGCTTCTTTTTCACCCTCTCATTTTGTGTAGGCACCCTCAATGTAGAATAACCCTTTTGATCACATTTATGTCCATAATTATATTTTCCATCACAGTTAAAACATAAGCCTTTTCTCCTTTTTCTTTGATTTTTGGGGGCATTAATTGTGTTGGTTGAGGAAATGATAGTGTTGGCATGTTATTATATGTATTGCTACTAGAGGTATGTCTAATGGTAGCCAATAATTATTTCTCTTACCTACATACCATGATAATAGACTCAAAGAAATTAATTGGATGAAATGTTTATACCTCACTTTGAATGTGGTCTTTGAGAGTGCCAAGAAATAAGTTGTTCAAGTTTCTCATTTGTAATCATCTCCACTCATAAAAACAAGTTATAGAATTTATGAATATAATCCTTGACCGACCCTATTTTCCTTTGATTCTCCAATTGGTTGAAGTAATTCTCTATCACACTACTATTATATTACTTATACAATTCTTGCATAATAATTGACCAGGTTGCATTGAGACACTTTTTCTTTTGAGCACAAAGTAATCAATACCAAATGAATTACTCATGTTCCAAATATAAATTTTCCATTATCACCTTCTATCCACATGAGATTTGGGATACTTAAATAATGTCTCCATTTGGTTGATCTAGGTGATCGGATCCTTCCCATCAAACTTATGCATTTTAAATTTTGAGATTATGTTGTGCATCCCCAAATGAGAACCAACCAAATGCATAGGTTTTGTTATATTTAAGTTTGCATTGGTTTGGATAGAAGATCCACATTGGTTAGGATGTGCATTAGTGTATTTGAAATGATTTTTTAAATTCTATTGAAAATTAAACATTTGATCGAGTTTCTACCCAATCTCATCCAATTGATGATTAATTTTGTACACATCCCCTTTATTGGCCATAGAAGACTATAAGTTTTGCATATTGTAGTGAACTTAACTCACTTTGTGATATGTCAAAGAAAACTCTAGAACATAAGTTCCTCATATTTTTATTTCTAACTCTATCTTCTCTTTGTTAAGAATTTTTCTTAGAGTTTTATAACCCTTGCCTCAGCCCCTCATGTGTGGTTTTGTCACACAAATGCTTGATAGTGCAGAATTTGAATTTCTCCTTTTACCAAAATTTGACCAAATTTTAACAAAATGGTTTTAGATTTAAGTTAGATTTAAATATAATTTTATAAATAATATGCCCCTATGAATTTTTGTGAGCTTTTCAAAAAGGTAAAGTAGAATAATACCTTGAATTGTAGCCTATATGGTGAATTTATGAAAAACCCTAAAATTAACTCCCCAAAAATTATCATAAAAAATATAACCATTAAATTGTATATTTCTTAATTAATTCTAAAAAATCACTTAAAATTTTGCTGAAATTCATAATAGTTTGCACGATATATGTAATTCTTCAAAATTAGTGTTTCAACCTCACTTTTGCCCAAATCAAAGGTCCAATTGCACTTTTAATAAAATTGTTATACCACTAAATTATAATCACAATAGTAGATCACAATGTGAATGAAATAAGAGTTGAATAATGAAGAATATGACTAAGCCACTTCAAGGGGGTAACATTCACAACCTTGCAATAAGAATAAAATACACAATATGATGATCAAATATTCACTACTACATTTTATTGTATTACTTATTTTACACATAGGAGATATTAAATTAAGGAAACTATGCATTAATTTATATTATGTAAAACAAAGAATTAAAAACATTAATCTGAATTGAATGGATTGATAGATATTGTACTTACTTAATTGAGAAAGGACAAAGAAAGAAAGGGATGGTGTACTTAGCCAAATCTGCCTACTTGTTTACTCACAAAATTTATCACTAAATTTTTAAATATTATGCATGTGTTTCATCAACCATAACAATTATAAATAACAGTTGAAATCCTACTAGATGTTATCGACAAAGTTAGTTATTTACAGTAGTTGGCATTGTCAGGGTCTACCAACAATGTCCCTGTGTAAAATGGGGGCCTGATATCTCTTGGAGCCCTATACCCCAATGTGATTTTGTGTGTGCCCACTTCTTTGATCCAACACTAAAAATTATTGTATTTTCTCTCTTTCATCTAAACCCTAATGGGAAATATGAAATTAGACCTTAATAGGGGAGAAATTTGAAACCTTAAGAAGATTTTGAAAGTCTAATGTATAATAAAACCTAAGGTTTTTGTGTTCAAATAAATTATTAGGTTCACCAACATGTTTTACTTATTTTAGACTTCAGAGATCTAAAATTAAGAAAACTATGCACTAATTTAGATTATGAAACATATGGTATTAAACAAATTAATATGAATTGAAATGGATTGATAGATATTACTGATGATGATTTTGACCCCACAGGTCAAATGGCCACCCTTATCATTTGAAGCTATTTATGTCATTGTAGTGGAAGGATCCAAGCAAGTTTTTGAGGTGTTTAGAGCAATTACAAGGGTAGGTCTAGAAGAGGCCAATGTGTATACATCTTCAACCTTTGAGTCAAGTGTTGGCATTCAATTTTTCCTTTGGTAGAAGTTTCCCATAAAGAGCCCATGGTAAAAGAACAATGCCTATTTTTATCAAAAGGAATTCTTTCAAGTTGTCCTTTACTGAATTCTTTCAGACTTTTTGTTTGAAGAATTTTTTGAGACAAATTTTTTGAAGGGTTCTATTTCATTTTCCTGAAAGACCATTTCCAAGTTTTGAGGGACCATTTACAAGAAGTCTAAAAGTCTTTTTCTCTTTGAAAGGGTTCTTTTTCACAAACCCAAAGGTGCATTTCATTTCTTCTAAAGGGTATGTTCCCTTCAAGAAGGTTCTTTGCAAGGAGAAAAGGCATTTAGCAAAAAAATTTAAGGTTCATTGAAGTTTTCCAAAGGACAGGAGGACTTTTTCAATATTTTTGAAGGTCATTTTCCATAAAGCCGAAGGGTTTTTTGTCTCAACAAGTAGGGTAGATGGACCAAAAAAAAGTCCAAATGACCATTTATAAAGTCCCGAAAGGTAATTTTCCATTCATCGAAGGGTTCATTCATTTTCTAAGGGGTTGATTACAAAATTTCCAAAGGATCATTTTCTTTAGAAAAAGACTATTGTCAAAATCCCAAAGGGACATTCCTTCAAAAAAATTGTCTGAAGAAATGTGTCGAACAAACGTCAAAAGAAAGTTCACTTCTAAGAATTCCTTCAAATAAATTTCCTAAAGGAATAGTCCATTACAATAAATCTGAGGTACAATTTTGAGAATCTCAAAGGGCTCTTTCCCTTTGAGAAAGTTCATTTTGAGAATCCTGAAGAGCTCTTTCCCTTCAAGAAGGTTTGTGCCAAAAAATCTAAAGGGTTAGAATTCATTCAAAAAAGTCCACTTTAAAAATGTTGAAGGGTCTTTTCAGAAGTGTCGAAGGGAAATTTTAAAAGCCTGAAGGGCAATTTGCAAGGAAAGAATTCCTTTAGACTTTTTATCTGAAGGAATTGTTTAAGAGAAAATCTTAAAGACATAGAATTCCTTTGGAATTTTTGTCCAAATGAATGGTTAAAGGAAAAGCCTAAGATAATTACAAAGGACCAAATGAAAGAAAGGAAAATCTAAAGAAATAAGTTATGAATAATAAATCCAAAAAATAGAGATAGAAGCAAATAGAGAATGTAAAGTGGCCTAAGTAAGATTAAACGCATCTAGGACAAGCATGACCATGCAAAAATCCAATAAAGTAATGTTTTATCCATCTATAGGAAGATCTATAGTCTGAGACTATAGTTAAGAGAATACCAAATAATAAATGAAATAATCAAATCATTTAAAGACATCCAACTACCTTCAGGCATGACTTTTTCAGTTCTAAAAGGGAGACTTGAATGCATAAATAGCTCAAGGAGTTTAACGGTGGAGAATATTTATATTTAATTAGTCAAAGCTTCAGTTAATTGTTTGTTAAATCCATGGTTATCTCCTAGTCATCTCTTACATGAAATGATCCAACTCATCTTCAAGTTCAGGCTTTCAATGTTTTCAGTAGTTTAAATTTGGAGATTGGCGTAGCATCATGCATGATGAAGGTTTTGACTCAAACTTGAGCTCACCATTCTTTTCAAATGCCAAAGGGTTTTTCATGCAAGATAAAAGACAAGAAGATGTTTTTAGAAGGATTTGTTATCTTGGAATAACAAAAATTGGACTTTGGTTGATGTGGGAGTTAACCTCCTTTTCTATTTTTAGCACCAACCTCTTGGCTTGTGTATGCTTTTCTATATAAGTTGGCTTTTTAGCCTTGAATTGTATCTTCTTTTTGGCAAGACCATACTTTTCTAAAAATTTGTGTTGTGTAACCTTTTTAAATTAATATACGGATAGTTTTTAGACTCCAAGGTGTTGGTATAGTGTATTTATGTCAATGATTTACATATGTGATAGCATTTTTTCCTTGTCAAGTCTTGATTCGTACCTAGTTACTAGTTGATTAGATTATACCAGTCATGTTCTATGTTTAATGTCTTTTGGTTGAAATTATAGTGGATATAAGTGGATGTTTAGTGCCTTGAATCAGGTCTATTCCATCATTTACCTTAAGCTTTGATCACAAGAAAAAACTTTTCATGAAATACTGATGCATGGGGATCAATTGAGGTTAAAATTCAATTTGTTTATTATCTGATCAGTGTTTTTAGAAGCTCAAATTGAGTGGATCAATCAAAATTTAAGTGTATCACCATCATTAGGTAGGATTTCCCTTTAAGTTTCTTTCTTCCATTTTCCCTAGCAGTTTGTAGTGTAGAGTAGAGATCCTAATTGATACACCAAAGGGAGATAGCCCTTACAATCTAGAGATTCAATCCACTGATTAGGTTACCCACAGCCTAGGATTGTTTCTATGTTTCAATAGACTGTGAAGGCCTAAAACTACCTTCACAAGGGTGCAAGCCTGATTGATAATAATTACACTTAATTTATAAATAACAAAGTAAGAGAGGGATTATGTTTTTAGATAATTATGTTTGCTTATTTGATTTAAAAAATCATCACTAAATTTGGAAATTCTCTATTTTTTATTTGAAAATAACTCAAATAAAAATAGGAATTAAATATCTGCCTAGATGTTAACGATAAATTTAGGTACTTACAGTAATTGGCAAACTTAATTACCTATTCTAGATGGCACTATTAGTGTTTACTAGTAATTTAATTATGCATAGTAAGGGTTTAATATATCTAGGAGCCTTGTGTATATGCTTACAGTGTGACTTAATATGTGCACACCTCTCTAATCCTACATTGAAATGCATGCATTTTTTCTTTCATCTAAACCATAATTATACTTATTTGACCATAATATAGCATTTAAAATGGGTTGGTATTTTAGGTTAGACTGACCACAATCACTTTGTACATTATAATACTCTAAATAGGTCTCAAACCACATATATTTCTCCCACTTATGAGTGTGTGTGCAACATCTTGAATAATCTAGAATGCAATCTTATCTTTAATCTTTGATACTTGGCACCGTGCAACTTTGACTTTGTATTTTCATATTTCACTCTATGGAATACTCTAGTTCTATTCCTTAAAGTTTTTAGATGTTCCAATGCCTTTGGATAATGTTCTAAGAGAGTGTTAGGTGTTTTTTAAGTTATGCTCAAGTGTTCTAATTGATTAATAACCTAAGGGTGATTTCTATTTATATATGACTCTTCCTTAATTTTCATTATGACTAACCCATGAAACGTGTCTAAGTCAACCTAATGGAGACTTATTGATTTGATAAATAGTTGTTGAGGGCTTATGGACACTGATGATTGAAGGAGACACCTATAGTAATTGTCATTATCTAGATTTATCAATATTATCCTAGAAGTGTAAAATATGGATTTGAAATATTGAGATAGTTTATCTAGGATTTTATAAAGTTAATATATAAACTCAATTGATCGTGATTAAATTTACCCAGTGAATTGAAGTGCCTAAGATAAAAAATGGGTATACAAAAAATAGGAAAGCAAAATCAATATTCAAATATATGGATAATGTCTAAGAATATCAAATTATTTCAAGGTTGACATTTTCAAAGTTACAAAGACCAAATTTAGGTATCTACAAATTCCCCCTTTTGATCTAGTATATCAAATGATAAATTGAAAGTATAAAATAATTAAATTTGGTACATGTGATAATTGTGCTTGGTGTTGACAAGAACAACCCAAAATGTTTCATTTTATTCACATGAAACTTGTAAGAAACATGTATAGATTGATATCTCCCTATAATAAAAAATTTAAAATAAACTAAATATTTAAAATACTTGAAATTGAAAAGATAAGGAATCAATAAACTATATATTATGCAAACCAAGTTGTCACTTGTTGAACTTAACTAATGAAAACCATGAGGTTATCATGCCCCAAGGAGATATAATTGATAAACTTGTGAGTTTATGAGTGTAAATTCCCTAACTACCCATCTTGAGAAGGTTGTGTTAGAAATTGAGTGAAATATAACCTCAGCCACACTTATTTGGGTAAAAGTATACCCTTTTTAGAACCCCAAAATTAGGCTGACATGTAAAAGTAACAATAGTTGCACATAAATATAGAACTAAAATGCTCATAATGTTGCCATCATTCCCCATTATTCCATCATTCCTCAAAATAAAATAAAATAAAACACCTTTATATGGATGAAAATTTCATGCCCCAAATTCATTTGTTTGTCCCTCAAACTAATGTGAAATGTCAAAATATGTCCTAAAATATCATAAAATGACCCATTTTTTCCTCAAAATCATCTTAAAAAATCTCAATTCACTCAGTTCAATCTATCTTGACATATTATCCATTTCATAGTGTGAAATGATCTATCTGACATGTCTGAATCTCTGAAATAATCCCAATATATGCTCTCCTTTTGATATTAATATATGTCCTCATAAGAATATTTATAATACTATAAGCACATATGAAACATGTAATCCAAGGCAAAGGTAGTTGTTTTTTAATCACACATAAGATATTGTCATAGTAATTCATTTGAAAATAATTTGCATATGTAGCTAGATATGTCAATGAAGCATGCAATAATTAGAATCATAGTAGATGCATGATATAATTCATGGCAATGCCAAATATAAATACATAACACATAGTATAAATGTGTGTGATATTAATCACAAGACCAAACATATAGTTACGGTCGATGTGTTCCATAAAAATATGTAAATTTGCATATGCACACAAAATCATAAGGAATAACTCATAAGAACATGAGTGTAGACAAAATGAGTCAACTTTAACTTGACATGGATGTGACATGGCCATGACATGAACTATAGGATCCTTTGACATAACTGACACATGACATTACAATACATAGTCAATTTACCTATAGAAAATAGAACACAATATATAACACAACAATGATCAAGCAATGTCACAAACATCAACATCAAATAGGTATGGAACAAAAAATGTTAGTTTACATAATCAATAAATGTCACCATATAGTACAAAAAATCATAATATTCATAGAAAGTAACACTCTATAAGGATAAACAAGATCAAGTAATGTATAAACAATCTAAGTATCTCAATGGCATCAATGGAATCGCATGGAAAGATATAATCTGATTAGTATACCAATATGCCCCCAACATGGGCATATCCCCAGTGTGAAAATATTATTCATGGGTGTGATAAATGCCATGCATCTATATGTTCATGTGTCATTTATAACATGTATATCTTACATCTAACTCAAGGATACTCTAAAAAACATGTGCGTATAAAATGGATATGTAATTCACCATGTATATGATAAATTACATTGAGAAACTATGCTTACTATCAATTCAAGTCAAGTATATGTACTAGTTTTATATTTTTGAATATTTGAATGTTTTTGCACTTTTAGAATTATTTGAATTTTTTTTGCACTTTTTTGAAATATTGATATAATTATGCATTTGGGAGATAAATCAATACTAAGCAACAAGGCTATAAAATTAGAAGAATAGAAGGGATAAAAATAATCAATAGCATGTGTCAATGCATAGTGTGCACAATATGTAGCAACAAAGCAGTGCAAGAGGTAAATGATATGGCTTCATTATATGGTAAACTCATGTGTTAGATTATGTAATGGAACTCATAATAGGTGCATGGCACTAGTTGAAAAGAGTTTGTGTGAATAGTATAAGATATGTAGGTATATAATATATGTGATTATGTAAGCTCAATATGTGCCATGACAAAATAAAGCATAAAAATTCAATATGGAGAAGTGGTAAAATGGTATGTTTCATCAAGGTGTAACATGCCTCAAATAATGCAAATTGAAATCAAACTATTGTAAAGGATGTATATGCATATGTCATTATAGGATAGCTAGTAGGAATATTCAAATCAAGATAATAAATTAAGAGATAAGGGTCATTAAAACATCATAATCAAGTGAAAATCAAGGGATAAAAGAATGATAAGAGTAACCACATATATACACATATATATAGAAGAATAGAGAAATCAACAAGTCAACTCGAGAGAAGATGATCAATCAAGTAAATAATAAGAAGCCATATATAGTAAACGGTGTTGAAACTAACCTGAGATCCCATTGATGGGATGCTCAAGTGGTGGCATTTTTTCAAATAATTAAAATGTTACATGTCTAGGTGTAATGTGTATATCACTATCATAATCTAAAAAATAGTCACAAGTTGTAGAATATCCAGAATCATCAGTATAACCAAAATAATCTTGTATATATCATATAGGTCTAGTAGTCAATGTAATATGTGGACTCCACTATATGTCATCAAAGAGCATTGGTCTTCTTTGTGTAACACGCTCATAAGGTTGATGTAAAACTACCATAAGATGTAATAGACTACCTAAAGCAAGCAGAACCTAAGACTCAATTGCTAACTACTTAGACAATATTATAGGTAATCCTTGCATTTGTGAATGCAACCAAAAATAAATCATTTGATGTTGATGTGCATATTTAATTGATTTTTTAAGTTTAAATCCTATAGGTTCTATATTTTCAAATGAATATTAAATAGATTCAGGATACTCATCAACTAGACACTATGTTATATGGTGTTATTCTTGTAATTAAGTCATGCTAGATTTGATAAAGTATTGTCTTAATGGGTTGCTTATTTCAAGCGACTCCTATTTGGAATTGATAATTCAACAAATCTCTAAATTTGTATTTATGTTTAACTTATAATGTGGACTATGATCTATTATATGATGTGTCATGGTGCATTTTTTCTATTGGTTATCTTGTAGTACATCATTTTTATTCTTATTAGTGTCTTGAATGGGTGCCTTCCCTTTATTTATATCAAGTGGAGGTTGAGTATGATGGATACCTTGTAATTTTTAATGTTCACCATGTTTTAATTATCTTGATATTCCCCTAGTGTAATAGGCATGAATTTTAAATGAGATAAGTATTCATCTATATTTTCAGGGATGGTTTTGCCATAATCATCATTGTCATCCTCAATAGTCACTAAGTTTGGATTTGTAGAATCAATCAATAACTAAAGGTTGGGTGCTTCTTAGTTTTGTGTTTCATATATGTGTTGGTCCTTCACCATATCTTGTTTAACTAACAGGGTCAATGGAAACACTAATTTACCTTCATTAATCTTGTTATTTTCTCCTATTTCATATGTATGTATTCACTCTACTAGTTTGACCTATAATGGAGGTATTATGGATGATTGAGTAATGTCTAATTATGTTATAGATAATTTTTTCCACTAATTTTTTATTTGAAAGGTATATTTTCCTTAAGATGTATGTAGACATCCATTTTGGACAAAGTTTTAGCATCGATGCAGGGGTTATTATGGATGACTAAGTAATGTTGAATTTTGGTATATAATTATTTCAATTGGTTCCAATTCATCTTAGCGAATCATGACAAAGAGATTCAATAGACTCAAGAGTTGCTAAAATATTATCCAAAAATTTAAGAGTTAGAAGACGTGAAAATGAAGGATGAATGGAGTTCTTATAGATATTTGGAAGGAATAATGGATGGTTGAGATTAATTTGGATTTATTTGGGTAATTTGGTTTTGGATTGATAGATATTTGATTTTCATTTAACAGAGGAAGTTGAGAGAGCTAAAGGAATTGGTTGGTTGGTTTAATGAGTTGGGGTTTAATAAGATGGTTAATTCATTAATTAATTTATTTTTATTAATTTTTATGTATGACATTAGTTAAGAGTCAATTAAATAATTAATAGTGATTAATTTAGCTGATTATTTCTAAGTTGATGTTAATGGGATTGGATATGATTATTTAATTAATGTGGAAATGATATATGGGGGTCATGTTGTCATTGTGGTGATGTTAGTGTGGGCTAATTGATGATGGATTAGTGATCTAAGAGGATCTAGGTCAGTAAATCATACTACACATTACCATAGTTGTACATCTAGCCTTGCACTAATGTCAACATCTGCCTTAGTAGGTCCCATGCCTATGTGCCAATTTTTTATTTATAATTCCACTCTTATCTTACCACATAGCTCTTATAGTGGCACTATAGCCAATAGCACATCAGTAACAATAGTCAATGTTGTCACCACACATTTTGGTTATGGAAGGGTTAATACCAAATATTATAACAATTCAACCAACCCTTCATCTTCTTGTATTGTATAATTATGTACATCTCCATTATTTATAGGTAGGTATCACAGTGATCAGTACCATAGAATAATAGAATTAGGAAATCATGTGACAACATACTTCTTATCTCGCATATTATACAAAACTAACATAATATGACTTTGTTATTATAGTTATATATCGGTTGTCATATCATTCTTGTTTTCCTTGTTCTTTACCGCATTAAAACTTCATATTCTCTATCATTTAGTAATTTTCTTCCACATACAACCCATTAACTAGTTTAAATTAGTTATCCACTAGGTCTCCTCCTGGGCCTTGAATTATTGGTATCAGAGCATACACATTTCATATCACTCCTAAATGGTATCATGGTGTTTCTATGTTTTGAAATTATTTGTATGCCCATTTATATGAGGTTTAATTACAATAAATTAGGGATTGAGACTCATGACCATTCACCATACCTTCCTTCACATCTTTAAATGAGAGATAAATATTCAATGGCACCAACTCCAAAGATGTTCTAAAAAATGATAAAGGATGTATTGTAGAGGAAAAAGGAAGATTTAGAAGAATGTCATGCACATAGGCAAGTAAGTATTGTTGATCACTTTTTGCTCCTTATTAAATAGCAAAATCCTCTAACAACCTCTCATTCACATCAAATTTTTGTATAAAAACCATACAAGGTACAAGTTAATTTAAACATCCCTATGCTTGAAGGAAAAATAGATGCAAATGCATTAGATAGCTAGTTTAACCTCATATGCTAATATGACACAGTTAATCAATTCTCTAACCAATAAAATATTACATTTTTTATTTTGAAAGTTTCTTTATCATTTAATAAATGGCAAGAAATTACTACACTCCAGATGAAAAATATCTTAGTTTAGACACATCTATAGACACACAAAATGGTTTCTTAGAAGCACTTAAAGCAACTTCTTATCCTATTGGAAACTATGATGACTAGTACATAAAGTTCTCTTAATTTTGTTAAGGCAAATAGGAGTCTATGCAGAAATACACAAATACTTTTCATACCATGGTTTCCAAACTTGGAATTTAGGATTTAAATTTTAAAAAAAATTGAAGTCCAAGTTCAACTTGAGACCTCATTTGCAGTCAAATCTGGATTTCCTAACTATAACCTCAATTGAGGAAACCTACATATATGTTTTTAAGTTTGAATTGAAGGCCAAGGCAAAGACTAAGACATAAGATATTGAGTCTCATACCAATAATTATTCTAAATATTCTAATTAAAATTAAAAATCAAGGATTAACTCTAAACACCCTCTAAAGAATAAATAAAAACCATCATATGACCAGACTAAGTAGTCCAAAACTGGCAAGTGGTGTTTAGTTCACAACTCTAGCAATCATTCCAATGAATAATGTTTCACTATGAAAATATTAATTTCATAGCTTTAGGTAATAATTATTATTACTCTAATATTAGAGAAAGGTAAAAAAATCATGGATTTTGAGCCTAGTGCCATGGTGGGTATCGTAAACATCTTTACTACTCTTGTATAAATAGAGGAAGCAAAAAGATTGTTCTTTATCAAATGTGTATGAATACCCAATCAATACATCCCATTATTGATAATGGAATTCAAAATAACTTGATTTCACTTAAAGTAGTTCGTAGACTAAACTTTCCATTGATGCCTCACCCACAACCATACTCCATAGATGGTTTAGTGCAAGATCTAAGAAATGCATTTATTAGCAGAGGTTTCTATAAAACCCTTCAGAACAAGCTAAGATAGGGATAACTTGTATAATGAATGATAAAATTAAACAACATATGGAAATTTAGACTAAATCTATTTAGTAACAGACAAAGCAAAAATTACTATGCTAGGAAATGTAGACTTATTAAAATCAGAGCAATCAATATAAACTATATGATTAACATGTTTAAATAAATAGAGTATTCATTACATATATATATAAGTCTCTATCACATCAAAACCATATCCAAATATAATTGAGAACTATTAATAAAATTTTACAAAGTGATGTCACTTCATATTCCATCTTTTCGTTATGCCCAAAGGAAGGAGTCTTCGTATTCTGAAGTCTATTTCTATTCTCACAAAGGCCAAGTACATACAAAAAAATATGTAAAGCATAAAATAGTGAAAATCACACACGTGTCCATAAATTATACTCTATAATTTTGGTAGTCTTATTCTACTCCCAACACTTTCCCAGACTTAAACAGTTATCTCATCCCAAGACAACATTGTAGCAAGGTATCTTGATCTAAATCTTGACAATTTTGATTGAACAGAGGAACTGAACTAGAAACAAGAGTTGTGGTTATCACACCAGGTGTCATTTATCAATTTTTACCCTTTGTGAACTACTTAACCACCCTGTAATGCTCAAAATTTTGGTCCCAAAACTCATGTATTTTTTATTTATTTTTTAAATGCAATCAAGCATTGAAGCTAAAGGATACTGGAAGTAGAAGAGGAAATCAATGTTGACAACAACCAAATCACAATCCACGACAGTGCTAACACATTTCTTACTAGAAGTGTCACATCTTGTTGAAAACAATCCTTATTTCTAAGCTAGGAAAAAAAGTGATTACAAGTCATTTCAAAGTAGTTATCTCGTATTGGATTAGTGATGAAAAGTAGGGGTTCCAAATTAGTATAAGAAACACTAATTTCATTCATATGAATAAAAGGCATGGCTAAGTTGGCAAAGCTCTCACTAGATGTCAATGAGAAAATTTACGAGGCCAAGAGTAACAAAATAGGTCTCAAAAATAACTTTCCTTGTTAAATAGAAGGGAAGTTTAGTTACAAGGGCCCTTAAATCTTGAGAGAATAAAAAGGAATTTATTGTTTATAAAATCCAGGCATAATAAAAGATAAACTCCCACCAACTGAAAATCTATAATGAAGGGAATATAAAGTTAAATCTAGGGGGAAATAACTACACATTAAACCAATAACCAAGTGTGGTTTATTTTTCCATAATACTTATATATACCTTTAGCCTTTATTGTTATTTTAGAACAATGTTGAAGTAACCTCCATATCACAAGTCTAGTCGTTACATGTGTGAACTCATTATTGCAATAACTAACTTCACATACAAATAGTTGTTATTATTATTTTTATACAACGATACATCGTTTATGATTGGTCAACTTCACCTATATACATTTATTACTATGTACAATGCTTTCCTACCCTAATTCTTATCTTTTTTGGATTTCATATATCTTGGATCTAACCCTTGCTATTGGATTTATCACTATAGGATTTATTTCTATGTAAAAAAAATCAATTATTGTTGGCCAATTTTTGGCCCACATACCAAAATTCTAACTAGTTTAAAGAGATGGACATGATCAAGAAGAAGTGGAGGACCAAAAGAAGTAGAAGTGCAAAGGTTCATTTCCTTTAGGACTCATTTTCACTAAGTATTTTCTTTCAGAGTTTTGTTTGGGCTAAGTGTTGGAATTTCTTCAAACATTTTGCCCAAAAGAAAAGTTCGAAGGGCAAGTTACTTCATTTGACTAAGTGTCCAGAATTGTTTTGGACATTTTTTCTAAAATAATTCTTCTAAGGGGCACTTAAAAACTTTTTGAAGGGTTATTCAAGGCAAAGTGAACCAAACAAAAAAGTTGAAGGGTACTTTTCCTTTTGGAAAACGCATTTTTAAGATTGTCGAATGGTCCACTTTCCTTTTAAACGGTCACTATATCAAAGCCAAAGGGCATTTTAAAGCATTTCAAAGGTTCATTTCCATGTTGAAGTGTTACATTATGCAGCATTCTAAAGGAGATCTACAAAGGAAATAGACCTTTGCAAAAGTCCCGAAGACCTTTTCTTTTGAGAAAGTGATCAAAACCAAAATGTCTAAAGAAAATGGCTGAAACAAGTTGTATGAAGGAATTGATGACGGGCCTGCAAATGTCAAGTTTGAGCCCCTACAAGTAGTCATTGCCTTTGGTCAAGTTTTAAATAAAAAAAGTTTATAAGATTGTTTTGAGATTGACACTTGTTAAGATCTAGCAAGGAGATTAATAGACAAGAAAAGGCCAAGTTTTCAAAAGGATCCTAGTGGGATTTTGATAGCCAATTAGTATAAAAGGATGAGGATTTCTCCTTTCAACTCTAATGATGTGGCCTACAACTCACAATCAAAACATGTAAAGTGGTCAAACTAAGAATAGATTCATCCAGGTAGAGCAATAGACATGCAAAGTGAAGAAGCATGCCAAGTTTTAAATGCAAAAGATCAAATCATTTACACTTGGTAGGAACATGCAACTACCCATGACATAGCTCTCTCAGCTCCAATATAGGGAAACTTGAATGCATGAGGGGATCGAGGAGATTGGCAGTGGTCTTGGATGGCTCATCCCATGGTTAAGGTAGTTGTAAGGACATAGTGGTGGTTATAGCCATTAATGACCCCTCTTTCTATTTCCTCACATAATCCCCCTCTTCTCTTTTTTCCTTTTTGTTATATAAAGAGGCTTTTGAACCTAAAAAGAGATCCTTTAATTGGTGATAGAGTGACTCTATCAAAATCACTTTGTAAACACTCTCTTAAAGTAATAAGATGAATTTTTTTATTCTAGTTTGAATTCAAGTGTACATTATTGGACTTTAAGTTGTAGATGTATGCCCTTTTCATCACCTATAGATTTTCTATGTATCTTGATTTAATTATTTTGGTTCCTTGCAGGTTGTGTGAAGTGTTAGACATTGGTGCCTTTCTTAAAGTGTCACAATTTTATAGTGTCTCATACAGACCTATTTATTACTATCCTTCAAATTGTAAGGTTTCCCTTCGACCTCTACACAAAATACTTATGCTTGTGGCCTTGAGATAGGATCAAATTAGTATGTGTCTTGGTTAGGTTCATTAGTATTTGTTAAGGTTTCTAGGCTGAAAGTGGATCATTTCATATTTTGGTGCATCACCATCCTTAGCTTAGATTTATATTTCATGTTATCTTTCCCTCCCTTTTCCTTAGTTAGTAGTAGATTTTAGTATGGTAAGTGACCTAAAGTGAAGCATCTGAGGAGCTAGCCTCATTAAAAATCTTAGAGGTTCAACCTCATTACAAGACACCCATAGCCTGAGGTTGTTCCAATATTATAGCTAGGAGTGAGAGAGCCTAAAAGAAAACTCTCCCACAAGGGTGAAATTCTAGACTATAACAATTTTTGGCATGCCTAGTGGGACCACTTTCAAGGAATATTGGTCAATTTTGATGTTGGTTTGATCAATTTGTAGTGGTTATAGCTTTCATCTTTCAGTATCTGGAAACTCCAAAAAACACTCTGCAATTTGGTGGTAGAACAATAACTATATTTCATGCCAAAGGTGACTACAAGATCAACTTATAGAGGTATTCCTTTTAAGCTTGTTGAACTCCCCTTAAATTTAGCCAAAAGGTTAAGGTTCATCTATACTCACCCATACATGGGAAACCATTTTCCTAAACTAGTCATAAGGTATACCTACTCAAGAAGACCTTTGTTAGCCCCTTTTGTTACCATGATTCCCCAAAGAGATTTTATAGGCTTCAGTGGCTAAATTCCTTTGAATCTACCACAATACGATCATATGCCAAGAGAAAATCTCAAAAGCATCCCATATTTTATAAGAGACCAAGCCATAACCCCTACTAAACACATCAATGACATAGCTAATTTTTATAATATCCATAATGTCATTGCAGAAAATATAGCTATTAGACTGTTAGTTGTATCTCTTAAGAGAAAAGCTTCAGATTTGTATAGAGGCTTAGCTCCTAATTCTATTCAATCATGGAATCAGCTAGGAGAGGCCTTGTGTAAAATATTTGCAGACAAGAGTGACCATTTGTCACTAACAGAATAGCTTACCATAATTAAGAGAGCCCCCCATGAAGTCATGCAAGACTTCAACACAAGATTCTAAAAAGCTTGGGATAGAATTCTAGCCTCTATTAGACCATCCCGTAACTTTGCATTCCTATATTAGTTAAAGGATCTAAATAGTGATATAGTTGTAATGATCCAATCCATGGGAGGGGACATATTGCCAGATGCTTATGAGGTGGCTATTAAAGTAAATAGTTACTTAGTTCAGGATGGAAAGCTTACTCCTAGACCCATAATGCCTCTTTTCCCTAAAATCAAACCCCCCCTTGCATTTATTCCCCCACTTGATGTTATTCTTTCAACTCCAACAATTATTGTTATACCTTCACCTAAGTAGGAAAATGCCTCCACTAACAGTTCAAGTGATTCCCAAGAGTAAATAAACTACCTAGAACTTAAAAGCATACTCTAATCCTTGGGAAATGATGTGGTAAATGTGAAGAGGTAGCAATCTCAATTTAATAAACCTTATTAAACTCTATATTAGCCTCAATAATAGTCTTATCAAGCAAATAGACCACCTTTTAAGGGAAATTTCCAAAACTAGAACTGTGAGTAAGGGCAAAGACAGCCTAGCTACAATAAGCAGAGTAGCTATAACCCAAATACCGTAGGATCTTCTAACTCCTTGATTCCTATTTAAAATAATATGGATCAAAAATATGAAGAGACCATACCTTGGGATCAATCTTTTGGGCAATCTATTATCCCAACTAATGGTTTTAACCAGGCCTTCAACAACCAATGGTAATAGGTTGTTGCTTATGGATATAATCAAGCCTTAATGTCTCAAAACACAAAGATCCCCATGATGAAAAAATCAAGATAGTATCCACAAGACCATGGATCTGATTAGGTATCAAACCAACCAAATGCTACAATGGTCATCAGTGAGCAAGAAGAGTGTTATGCACTCAATCAACAGGCTAGTTTTAGCCAAGCATACATTCCAATGGTTGTTAATAAAAGGTTCAAAATAAGTAATATGGATGGTAATCAATAGGTGGTCAAACATCCCCCTAATATCACTCCATTATCGTGTAAGCCTAATGAGCCTGCTATCACTCCAAAGGTCCTGAAACCTCCTAAAAATATGAATTGAGAGAAAGGTTTTGACCCATAAAACTCACAAATTCAACAAATAATAGTAGTGTCTCCTAAAGCTTAGGTGAAGGTTAGTGGTCCACCAATCAAAATTGTTGAAAAAATCAAAAAATTTAATGTCAATGTGTTAATTGGGACATGTTTTCCATGCCCAGTTAGGTAGATATCCTTTAAGAAGGTTTGTCTAAGATAGGTGTTACAACTTTAGATAGACAACCAAGCAAAGAAACTAAGGTCATCATCAATACAACCCAAGGTCCTATAAGAGAAGGATTAAATAAGGTAGTCAAACCTCCTCCATTGGTGATTCCTTGGTGCATAATTGCTTGGTAGATAGTGGAGCTAGCACTTCAATAATGTCAAAGTCTATAACTGATCAACTGAACCTCAAATATGAACCACATACTAAGGGATTTTTATAGCTTGACAGTTCTTCCACAAAGCTATCTAGTATTATCAAAGGTCTCAGCTTGACCCTACATGCTTATCCTAGTGTTTTAGTGGCTCAATATGTGTTGATCCTTGATATAACTCCTCACTTTGTGTTATGCCTCTCTAGAGAATTCACAACCAAAATTAGGGGTTATCTAGTAGTATATTAGTCCTACATGGCATTTAGAACAAGGTATGGGACTAATGTATCAATCAAGGTTGAGCCCATAGCATAATTTCATATTGAACCCCATTAGCCAGTTAGCATAAACCACAATTGTATTATCCTTGATGAGGATGAATTTACCATTAGTCAAGAACTGAATACTTATCCTGAGGAGATTCCAGACTTATTCTTGGATGAGATATGGCAGGCTAATCAATTTATCAACCCTTCAGAAGGTGTTGAAGAAAGAGACATGGGTCTCTATTTGCTACATGAATAAAATCAACTCATTCTTCCCTCATTACACCTAAAGAAGACCTCAATGGTATGTGAAAGTTATTCTTTTATGGTTCAAGGAGAAAAAATAGAGTAGGTGTAATGGAAATGTTAGTTTCACCTTCAGATGATAAGTATTTCTCTTCTTATAGGCTCCATTTTAGTTTCTCCTCCAATGCAATAGAATATGAAGGCCTAATCCATGGCCTCCAATGGGCTAGTTAGAGGGGAATCAAGCAGTTACAAGCATATAGAGATAGTGAGCTTATAGTGAACCAAGTTAGGGGCCTAAACATTAAAAATAATCCTTTTATGAGGAACTACAAAATAGAGTATGGGAACTAATTGAATATTTCAAAGCCTTTAACATTCAAGCTATGCCAAGGAAATAGAATTAGCATGCTCATAGGTTGGCAACTATAGGAGCCAAGTTTGATTTTCCAAGTAAGCTAAGAGAGGCCAAGATTCAAACACATGTCAATGTGGTGGTGAGGCCATTAGTACCAAATAATGAAGCCCATTGGTAGGTCTTCAAAAATGATAAACAAATTGCTTGTTTCTTATAGCAGGAAGTAGATTTTTCCTTAATGAACCAAGGTAAATTTCAAGATTAGTATGAAGATCAAATTATTCAACTAAAGTCTTAAAAACTTCCTAAACAGCTGGTCACCCTTGAAATTATTTTCCATGAGGGAGAAAATATGTGGAAAGATAAGGTAGTGATGTCAACTGATGAGAAGAACTATGAAAGAGTCCTTATTTTCAAGGATAAACTCCTCAATCTTGGGAAGGTAAGTAATGAGATAGAAAGGCATGCTTTCATTGAACTCTGTAAGGAATATTTAGACATGTTTACATGGGAATATAATGACCTGAAAGGTTTCGATCCAAAGTTATCCCAACATACTATAGAACTGGAGGCTAATGCTAAGCCTATGAGGTAAAAATAAAGGCCTGTTAACCCCAAAATAGAAGAGCTTATGAGGAGAGAGTTGACCAAGTTAATTGAATCCAAGATCATCTTTTCCATCAAGTACTCATCGTGGGTAGCCAATTTGGTGCCTATAAGGAAAAAGAGTGGGGAGATTAGGTTGTGTGATGACTTTAGAGATCTGAACAAGGTCTCTTTGAAGGACCATTACCCTCTACCATTCATGGAACAGCTTCTTCAAATAGTTGTAGGTTCAGAACATTTTTCTCTTTTGGATGGATATTCAGGTTACAACTAAGTATTAGTAAAGAAATAAAATTAGTACAAGACTACCTTTACCATAAAATGGGACACATATGCTTATTATAAGATGCCTTTTAGCCTATCAAATACTAGGGCCACTTTTCAAAGAGCAACGGACATGACCTTCTAAGGATTGCTAAATCAAATGGTGTTGGTATACTTGGATGACATCACAGTTTTCTCCAAGGATTCCAACAAACACATGGACCACCTAAGGTTGATCTTTGAGAGATGCAAAGAGTATGAGATCTCTTTAAATCCCAAAAAATGTGTGTTTGATGTTCATAAGGGAAAACTCTTAGGACACATTATCTCAAAATAAGGATTAGATATTGATCCTAATAGAATAAGAGTTATCTTGGCCTTCTCATTACCCAAGCATAAGAAGGGACTTCAAAGTTTCCTTGGGAAAATAAACTTTGTGAGAAGGTTTATACCTAGTTTTTCAAACTTGGTCAAACCCATCACTGCCATGCTAAAGAAGAACCAAGTGTTCACTTAGTCAAGTGAAGGTAAATAAGGATTTGAGGCTATCAAGTAGACCATTTCCCAAGCACCCACACTCATGAATCCTGTTTTCTCAAGGGATTTCATATTATATGTTTTTTCCAATATTTATAATATATCAGCTATGTTGATGCAAAAAAATGGTGGACTTGAGCAACCAATAGCATTTTTCAGTCAGAGGCTTGAGGGGTATGAGGTGAGGTATACTTTTGTAGAAAAGTAAGTCCTTATAGTAGTAAGAAGCCTTAAAAATTTTAGGCCAATTCTCTCTAATAAAAAAATATATCTTATGGTGTCTCATCCTAGAGTGAGAGACTTCCTTCTTAACAAAGACTTGAATGAAAAGAGAGCTGGTTGGATTACCAAGGTCATGGAGTATGATGTGGAGATCAAGGTCACTAAGCTAGTAAGAGGTAAAGGCTTGTATGATCATATGGTTGATGAACTTCATGAAGACAAAGAGGTAATCTTGGTAACACAAGATAACCCACAAATAGATGCACCTCCACTTCATAAGAGCTAGCTCCATGATATGGCACATTTTCTGTGAACAAGAGAATGCCCTCAGGGCCTAAATAAGGCAAAGAGAAGGTATTTTAGACTTTAATCCATACCTTATGCATTCGTTGATGGGGTTTTATTAAAAAAATACCTAAATGGGGTACTCCTTTGGTGCATAGATAATGACCAGGTGAGCAAGCTTTTAGACCAATTCTATGATGGACCTACAAGAGGTCATTTTGCACCTAGAACCATAGTAGAAAAGATAATGAGGGTTGGTTATTATTGGCCCAACATCTTCAAAGATGCTCATGTATGGCTTAGGAAATGTCAAAAGTGTGCCCTCTTTGTGGGTAAGCAAAGATTGGCATCCCTTCCTCTCAACCCAATTCATGTAGAGCAACCCTTCATGCAATGGGGGCTAGATTTCATAAGAATGATCAACCCTCAATCAAGTGCATGGCATAGATGGGTGTTTAATATAATTGACTACTTCACTAGGTGGGTGGAATCCATTGCATTGAAAGAAGCTAATGAAAGTACAGTCCTAGACTTTTATGATGGTATTGTGACCAGGTTTGGCATCCCATCCACTATCATTTCTGATAATGAATTAGCATTCTTCAATCTAAAAATGAGTGAATGGGCTCTAAAGATGGGCATCTACCTGAGCACCTCTTCCAACTATTATCCTCAAGGAAATGGACTAGATAAGTCCATAAATAAAAATTTGCTAAGAATCATCAGGAGAACTATGGAAGAGAATAGAGGACATGGCACACCAAATTAAAGGTAGCCTTTTGGGCTAATAGGGTGGCTCCTAAAACTACAATTGGCAATTCTCCATATGTCTTAGTATATAGAAGGGAGACCAAGCTACCCATTTCTCTTGAGCTTCATGTATTATAACTAGCCCATCATGAGAGTTAATGGAAGATGAGCCCATGCATGTGAGACTGGCAGAACTCATGGAGCTTGAAGAAATGAGACACCCTGCAATGAAAACACTAGAGTCACATCAGGCTCAGGTCAATAAAGCCTTTGATAAGATATCCATAACAAGGGACTTCAAAGAAAGAAACCTAGTCCTAAAGTGGGATTTAAACAAGGCTAAGCTAGGCAACCATACCAAATTTCATAGCTTATAAAGTGATCCTTATTTGATCCATGTATGTAAACAACATAACACTTTTTAACTAACACAACTATATGGAGAGGTACTACCCATCCCAATCAATGTAATTCATCAAAATCCTTGTTATTAGAAGAGTTTATAGCCATTATATATATTGTACATTTTGCATAGTTTTTCATGTTTTCTCCTAAGTGCCTTGTGCACATCTTTTCAGTTGAGTATTTCCCTTCCCTAAGTGCCTTGGGCAAAATGTTTATTTTGTTGTTGTTGTCTATATTGTTTTAAGGGGAGTTTCTAGATAGAGTTAGCCTTGTCAAAGAAACCAATAACTCTATGCCCAATGGATCTAATGAGGCAAATGAGTTGGTTTCTCAATCATAGTAGGAATCCTTCCCTACGAGTCACTAGAAATGTTGGCCAATTTTTGGCCCACATACCAAAATTATGACTAGTTTAAAGAGATTGACATGATCAAGAAGAAGTGGAGGGCCAAAAGAAGTAGAAGTGCAAAGGTTCATTTCTTTCAGGACTCTTTTTCACTAAGTATTTTCTTTCAAAGTTTTGTTTGGGCTAAGTGTTGGAATTTCTTCAGACATTTTTCTCGAAATAAAATTTCTAAAGGGCAAGTAGCTTCATTTGAATAAGTGTCAAGAATTGTTTTAGACATTTTGTCTAAAATAATTCTCCTACAGGGCAACTTCAACATTTTTGAAGGGTTATTCAAGGTAAAGTGAACCAAATAGAAAAGCTTAAGGGTACTTTTCCTTTCAGAAAAGACATTTTCAAGATTTTCAAATGGTCCACTTTCCTTTCAAGAGGTCACTTTATCAGATCTCAAGTGCATTTTCAAGCATTATAGAGGGTCATTTCCATGTTGAAGTGTTACATTCTCCAGCATTCCAAAGGGTATTTGTAAAGGAAATAGACCTTTGTAAAAGTCCTGAAGACCTTTTCTTTTAGGAAAGTGATCAAATCCAAAATGTTCAAAACAAGTTATCTGAAGGAATTAATGATGAGCCCATGAACATCAAGTTCGAGCCCCTATAAGTAGCCATTTCCTTTTGTCAAGTTTAAAAAAAATATATCAATATTGTTGCGATCTTGACACTTGTCAAGGTCTATCAAGGAGATCAACAGATGAGAAAAGGATAAGTTTTCAAAAGGATCCTAGTGGGATTTCAATAACCAATCAAAAAAAAGGGACAAGTATTTCTCCTTTCAACTCTAATGATGTGGTCTACAGCATGTAGTTATAACATGTAAAGTGGTCAAACTAAGAATAGATGCATCTAGGTAGAGCAACAGACATGAAAAATGAAGAAGTATGTCAAGTTTTAAATGCAAAAGATCAAATCATTTACACATGGTGAGAACATGTAGCTACACACAACATGTCTCTCTCAAATCCAATCAAGGCATACTTGAATGCATGATGGGCTTGAGGATATTGGTAGTGGTCTTGGATAGCTCATCCCATGGTCAAGGTAGTTGCAAGGGCACATTGGTGGTTGCAACCATTTATGACCCCTCTCTCTATTTTCTCATGTAATCCCCCTCTTCTCTTTTTTCCTTGTTACTATTTATAGAGGATTTTGAGCCTAAAAAGAGATCCCTTTACTGGTGATAGAGTGACTCTATCAAAATCACTTTGTAAACACTCTCTTGAAGTAATATGATGAATTTTTTTATTTTAGTTTGAATTCAAGTGTACATTATTGGAGTTTAACTTGTAGATGTATGCCCTTTTTCATCATTTGTAGATTCTCTATGTACTTTATTTAATTATTTTGGTTCTTTACAGGTTGTGTGAAGTGTTAGACATTGGTGCATTTCTTGAAGTGTTGCAATTTTATAGTGTCTCATACAGACCTATTTCTTTCTATCCTTCAAATTGTAGGGTTTCCCTTCAACCTCCACACAAAATACTTTTGCTTGTGGCCTTAAGATAGGATTAGATAAGTTTGTGTCTTGGTTAGGTTCATTAGTAGTTTTTAAGGTTTCTAGGCTGAAAGTGGATCATTTCATATTTTGGTGCATCACCATCCTTAGTTTAGATTTCCATTTCATGTTATCTTTCTCTCCCTTTTCCTTAGTTAGCAGTATATTTTAGTGTGGGAAATGAGATAAAGTGAAGCATCTGAGGAACTATCCTCATTAAAAATCTTATATGTTCAACCTCAGTATAGGATACCCACAGCCTGAGGTTGTTCCAAAATTTTAGCTAGGAGTGATAGAGCCTAAAAGAAAACTCTCCCACAAGGGTAAAATTCTAAACTAAAAAAATTACTTCTACATATTTTTTGTATCCTTGTACCTCCTTATCAACCCTCCATTATTATGCATTCATAACACATTCTCGCACTAAAAAAAATTAGTTTTACTAATGTCAACTAACTAAGAGGGTATCTTCATTCACTCTAAGAGATCCTAAGAACATTATTTAATATAACTTATTCTATTGACTTAATATCTTAAAAAATTCCATGGTTTTCAAAACATGAATATCTCATTTCCCTTAAACACCATTACATTAATTAATTTCCTTTAGATTTTATACTTATTCCCCATTACACGATGTTAGTTTCTCATATCAACCCTTCTAGTGACATAAGTAACTAAGTACCTAGTACACATCCCTCTTCCAACTTACCACTTTTCATCTATTTGTCTATAAACTCAATATACATAAATTATTCTTAATTAGTCGATTAATAAAATAAATACTATTTTCAACTATAGCCTCTAATTTTACCAATTTGATTTAGATTGGTAGAGTCTGATCACAATATTCTAATAAGAAATGAGGCCAACTATAGTAAGGAAAGATTATGACTTTGTCTCCTAAATCGGAGTATGAGTCTATTATAACCACCTCTATTAAGCCATGATTATTCAAAACTTAAAAATTACTAAATATCACAACAATCAACACCATTCACAATGAGGAGAATATGATGAGGTAAATGCTTGATTTTTGAATTGATTTTAGCTGATTTACAAAAAACAATTTATCAACAAAAGCTATGAAACTCATTTTCACAAGTTTAATTGATCGTTCAATTTACTATCAATCCAATTTAATTCAAGATGATCCAACAGGTATACTTGTCGCACAATCTACATTATTTCTCTAAGGGATATTTTATTCTCATTACTTAATTTCTAAGCCACAAAAGTTATCAATTTAAACTTCTAGGAAATTTTACTTCTTTTTGAAAAATTGTCTCTAGTTACTTCGCATTACATAAGAGTTTGTTTCACACTCTCTAAGGACTTAATAATCCTAGGGTTTAAACACAATCAAATGTATTCTATGTCATACACTAGATTTTATATTAATTTGTTTACATTGAAATACGTTTAATAGTTTCATTAAATTGGCACAAGACTCCTAGAGTAGAATATTCCACAATTTACAATTCAATGTACAATGGTTTATTGAGTCCAAAATTTTAAAACAAATGATTGAGTCCCATCACTACCTTACTTACTAGTTTAATATGCAAATTTTAGCTCCATCATTTCATGTTGAGACTTAAGGAGTAGGTATCTCAAGTGGAATACTTGGTTGGGTTTGTGCATCAATTAGTTATTCTATTAATATTAACTTTTTATAATGAATGGTCTTCTAAAGTTACAACTAAACATGGTAAATTAATCATCTCATACTACTTATCTTAGTCCATGAAGTTTTCACTACCAAAAGAGGTTACATTACTCAATCGTAAATATCAACATTACTTGATTAAGGCACTAATGTAACCAAAATTAAATTAGATAAGATAAATATATTCAACCTAGTTAAACATCAACAATAGTTATCTGCTTAATGATAAGTATTAATCATAATACCATTCAATATAAATGAAGTCAATACATTTTACTCTATTGTTGATATGATAAAAATAATTAGTCTTCATATTCTAACATCTCTGAAAATCATATAAACTCAATAGATGAATTATTTAGTTGATCTTATATTCCATTGTACTTGCACAATCAACAAGTGCATCAATGCTAAGCTGGTAAGTGATTTTCATTATGACATCCAAAATGATATTCAAGTAAGATAAATACAATCTATAGAATAATTACATCAATTAAATCAAGCTAATTCCAAATCAAGATTTAACTTAAATAATTATCCCTTTCAATACAATCAAATATCCATCATAAATTTATTTATTTACCACTCTTGTAGTCATAAATCTAAAAATAATTTAAACATCTATATATAACCAAGAAGTAAATAACCTAGGTGATAATTTAGTTTCAATCACAAGATCTTTTGTTTTGATAGTGTACTTTTGATATGTTGCATGACATGTCTTTCCTTTGTTCACAAGACCCCACATAGTTTTGTTATCTCGATTATACACTATAAAGGATTTGAAGTAGTGAATAAAAGCACATTATACACTATTCAAAAAGTCTTTTTATGTTTGGCAAATCACAATATGTTTTATTCAAGGTTTGTACTTCTATTTAACATTATTTGCTTCACTCACAAGAACCGTCTATTAGTATTCTTAGCCAATATTTTAGCCTAGATGCAATAGATTTAAATTCATAATTTATAAAAGGCATTAGAATCAAATGAAGTAATCTTCACTAGCTAAGCAAAAAGCATTATATCTAAGGTATGCCAGCTATACAGTCATTATGTGACTTCCCAAACACAAATGAGATAAGAAAAGATTAAATATCACTAAGTTTCTTATAAGATATGCATAGTAAATGAGAAAACCCCAATAACCATCTATTATGTACATTGTGTTAGGTCAAAAGTGTAACCTGGGATCCATCTTCAAGAATGTAAACTAACATGCATTGTAATGCAAAAGTATAGTTAATAACACTCAAGAATCAATCCCCATTAGGATCATCACCTCATACCAATCATATTAAAAATGTTGGAAGAATAGTTGTAGAAGATAACAATATGTTTAAGGAAAACTAAACTAATAATACCAGTGATTTAATTCCATAGGTAATTTACTCGAATCATTAAAGATTCTAAAAAAATAGATTTTTAGTTAACATAAGATTGTAGTCGTATACTAAAGCATTGGTCCTCAATGCATTTTAACCCTTGATTATTTATATGCAGGCCTACAATTGAAGGTTTAAATGATCTCCTAAAATAATAGAGACACAATAATTTTATTTTAGTAATGAAAGCATGTTTCATTCAAGCAAGGTAAAGGCTACAAGCATTTGTAAGAGATGACATGTATTCCACTTGAAATATTATCTTAGTTTTACATAGAGGTATCTGATAGCCATGTCATTTTATATGGCATAATATCAATGATAAGTTTTACCAAATGGTTCACCTAGCTTCATATATCTACATACATTAAATAATTATTTATTCAAGACCAACACAATTATACCATCTAACATAACTCAGTTTTTAATTTCTATGAATCACCATTTTCCTTGACTAAACTTCCCATTTAGAAATTTATTGTAAAGAGTGCCATTATCATTATTGAACCAGATAGATACAAGCTAAAAATACATATTTAATTGGATGCATACTCTAAACTAAACTTTCCATCTTAAACATAATGAAATCATGACTAAAATAAATATAGGTGTCCAAAGGGATACGAATTATATAGAGGTGAATTCCATCAAATAAAAAATAGTGTCAATAATTCCATGGATCCCATTACCTTGATTAGACAAGAGGGTAGAGATTAAGAACAAAATAGTATGTCTCTAGGAGGGCATTGTATTCACATAGTCTTAGCAACAAATTTTGATTCTTCCCTTCACATCCTTCCAACATTATATAGAACTTAAAATTAGAAGTAGTGTATAACTGTCAGTTAATGTTGATCTAGCTGATTTGTTCATTTAAGCTTAGTTCAAAAATTTATGTGGAGTTTATCTACATAATAAAATACCTAAGGTGCTAAATTTTTATCCATAAATCATCCCTATATTAGATGAGCAAGGAAACAGTAATTACATCATATTTTTGTTCATAACTTGAATATCAAATTAGAAATTGTAAATCATATCACTTGCATGGTTACTTCATTCATCCTCCCTCTCCCTTATTTTCCTTCCTTTTGGTTATTTCCCTACTCTAGTGGAGTAACACATGTTCAATCTCTAGACTTCCTTTACTGCAATCTATCTTAAGCGGGGTACAAGGAGTAGTAAGTGGGATATTAAATGTTTTAGGTGAGGTAAGATGTTAAACTTCCATCACACTCAAAAATAAGATCAAAAATGACCAACTATAATCTTTCCTTCCTTATCCTATACGCCACTTTGACCAAAACAAAACAACACCCTAGTCTTTAAAATTTTGACAGGACCGTAGTGAGGTAGTGGGTGGTAGAATTATTTGCACCATTTAAAAAAATATATATTACCTTTACAAATGATTATGTCTTCCATAAACTCCACCATACCATTCACATGGAAATATACTTTACCATTAACCTTAGCATGAATAAATTTCCCTTATGTTCAACTTTGGTGTCCCACACCCTTTAGGTTTGTCATCCACTAAGAATATTTAAACATGAAGATTCCAATAGCTATGCCCCACTCAAAATTGCATTAAAATTTACCAAAATAATGTTATAATTTTTTTCATTAAGTCATTAGTTTATCATTTGGTATGCTCAAGTATACATATGTTTATTTGATTAAATAATTATAGGTTGTCACCTCCATTACTAGGTATATCATTTAAATAATCATAATATAGTTAAATTCTAAGAAAATAAATGACCATCAAAACTAAATTTGGCAAAAAATGTCCATAAGGATGAATTAAAAGACATAAAACCATAAAAACTATTGAAATAGTGTGAAAGACCACTCAACTTACCTGTCGCATAACCATTAAGGCTAAAACACATATATTCATCAAGAATGTCATCCAAACAACCTATGCAAAGACACAACATGACACATTGGAGTCACAATCACACTGTGCCAATGAGGAATCACTATTGATTCAAGGCAAGGTATTACACACACTTTTTGGTTTTAAACTAAGTAGTGTACTAGCCTACCACCCTCGTGCATTTTTAATAAACTAGCCTACCTAGGTGGCTACCCTTTACAAGTTTTCAACCAACCTAGCCCCACTCCTAATACTTAAGTCCATTCTACATAATTATATAAAAACTTTTGAAACTACAAAATTTGAAGTGTACAGTACCTACTGTGTAGGTGGTGGCATGCTTTGAGTTGGCTATGTAGAAGATGGTTGTGATGATGGTTCTACTTGGGTTATAAACAAACCACTTGGTTTTGAAAAACTTGTTGGTGGAGGTCATGTTGACTATTAAATCATTGGCTAAGAACTCATAGTAGTCTTCCTCTATGAGATCACATGTTATAGTTATTGTGGAGGCATGAATTGAGGCTCAGTAACCAATTATGTAATGAAAGGATCAAGGTGGGACAAATATTACTTAAGCATTTTATAAACAGTAATCACTTCTCATACCATAGAGATAAATGTGCATAGTGGGACTTAAATCACCATCAAATTATGAATATCCTCATATTTTATACTGGTGATGAGTGCCCTAAAATTTTACACTTTAACTTAGATTTCCTCCAACAACTCCTCCAACTGGTCTACATGTTTATTTTTTCGAATGTTAGTAAATAAACTATGCAAAATCACATTTTACTAAGTCTATAGTTTCTACATCACATTATCACGTGAATCAATCAACTATTTGAGTGTGATGTTTATTGATTCAAAGGTAGTAGAATGATCTTCCATCATAGATTTGGCTTTATCTACCCTATTAAACTCTGGTTTTACTTTGGATAATGATTTGGTAAGTTGTTACTTCTAATTCAGCATGCCTTGTGTGATTTATTTGGTTTGGAGGGCATTTGTATCCATAACTTTTCATATTCTTCCAAGAAATCAAATATTCCCTTTATTTCTACTTTGATGTTCTATCCTTGAGCTCAAAGTGATTACATCTTGTGTGTATCCAACTAGTCTTTTGTTATACATGACAATAGGGATAAGAACTAATGTTATTTAAACATGACTTGGTCACCCAAGAATTGCGTGACTAGTGCAAGACAATTGTTATCAATGAGGTAGCATGCCTTAGTGAACTAAAAGTTCAGATCTGCATATCCTCTTGTAGCTACAAGACTTCATACTCCAAGACTAAAGCCTTCTGCATTATTTATTCTTGAAAATTAGTTATGCCTTCAATCTATTTAGTCAGTGGTAGATAGGAAATATCCAAATATGTTTCATGCATTATCATACCCAAAGCCATAGATGACATTATATTCATTACAGGGGCCTTCATGATCTGCATCAAAGGAAGAAAAAAGGTTGTGCACTGGATGGATAATTTGGGAACATCCCATAGCAATTGGCTATTTATTTGAGGTCTTGATTGTGAGGCCTCCTCCTAAACACCTCTTGGAGTAACTTTCAAACCTGAAGGTGTGGTTGATGTTTCTTGTGTTGTTGATTGTTATGTCTCAAGTTCCTATTACACTACACACTCTATTTTTCCTTGGCTTTTTCTTCATCTTTATCCTTGGCCTTAGCATCTTTATCTTCCTTGGATTTGGCTTCAGTTTTAGCCTTGGCTTTGGATTTGGCTTGCTTCTCCTTGGCTTCTCGCTCAACTTGCTCATCTTATGTTCACAGAGTTTATCTAGATTTTTGCTCACCCTAAATCCTTGTAAGTGTCATTTCCTCATCTTCCTTTTGTTTTTCAACCTATGCTTCTTGGTTTTTCCTTGTTGCATATTTTTCTTATTTCTTATTTACCACTACTTCTTTGACTCTTTTATTTTAATCCTCTGCTTCCTTGGCTTTTTGCTTGCATTACTCCTTTATAGCCTATTGTTTGTGTTAATCCTCTTCTTCGACAACCTTATGTTTTGCCTTTTTTTTCTTTTTAATTTTCTCTTCCTTCTCCTTACTCTTAGCCTCATTTTACACCTTTATTAGATATTTTTAATTTTGTGTAGCTACTTATTGTGGTTCAAGATATGGCAAAATACTCTCTTCATTCTCATCTATGAGAGTCGATGAGTGTATCATTGTAACTGATTATGAATCCTCTGAAGAGGATGATTCCATAATAGTACCTCTTCACATAGTTGTCTTATTTATATAAGTTAGCAGGGGAGTGAGGTGATTCTTTATCCTCTTCACAGTTTGGACTTCAGATTGTTGATGGGATTATTGTGTTTGTTGTATTCCACTCTCCTCTACTAGGTATGTAAAAAACACCATCCTATCTTTTATTAGTGGAGACCATAGTATGGGTATTTAGTGTGCATGCTAAGACTGGAGGTGGACTTTTTTATAATAGTAGGTCTGATTACAATGTAATGTAGGATCTTATAACTAGATTTGTCTTAAAAAGTTATCCCTAAAACTATTATTGAGTTCATTCCCCATAGTATTAACTATAATGTAAGGAAGAGGTTGGGTGATATCAACCCACATATCTCATATCACCAGATTCTTCACCTAGCAGGTGCACATTGCCTTCCAAAAAAAGAACTCTTTTTCCTCTTCTTACTCATAAACATCATTATTTATGTCTACGAGTATGGACTACAAATTCTCCAATCCTAACTCTTAAAAGTCACACTCATCTTCTATATTTGGAACATGTTTATTATCTAGTTAGGAATTTGTATGGTTTATCCTCTTCTTAGTTGGTGGTGGTGAAGCTCATCACATTAGTGCCTTGCTCCTACCTTTATTAGATTGTGATGGATCCACTATTGTTTATGGTAGTGCATGAAGTTGATATTATGCTTATGGTTGAGCTTGTGCATATGTAGCCATAAGCTATTGTTCACCTATAGGTATAGAGTGCATAGGCTATACAAATCTAAAAAATAGGGATTTCTACCATATAACTTATGCCTAAACATATAACATAGTGATGCAAAAGGGCAATGGAATTGTGCTTACTTTTGGTAGCTCATACACTTTAATCTAAATGTCATTGTGTAATTTTGTGACTGGTGCATTTTGTCTTATATATTGCATAACATCTTGAGGTACCTTAGGGTGTGAAATGATCATGGCTTGGATCTCAAGCCACCATGCATTGAATCTCCTCAAATATTCATAATACTACCCTATCTTAGGCTAATCAATATTGGTGAATGTAGTACCAAGATAAAAACATCTAACTGGGTTAATTGCTCCCTTTGGTGACTTTCATTATGTAAAATAGAGGAGAAAGACTAAAAATTGTTACTGTAATGCCTAAATGTGTTGTTAAGAACCTTTAATGTTTGTTATGATTTTTGAGGCTAGAAACTCAAGCTAATTAAAATCCTCGTATCGGCATATCATGTGATACATAATTTCCATAGTGCCTTTGGTTACCTAATTTGCATGTTTGGTTGTCTGCCAAAACCACCTGATCATGCATTCAGAAAGAATGTGCACTAAACCATCTTCCACAATATTGGTGGGTATTCCCTTGCTTGCCCTTGTATATTTTTATCTCATGTCTGAGTAGATAGGTAGATCCATATATTTATAAGGAAAAATGGATTTACCATGAGCTGAAAGCTCCATTGCTCTTGCCATGGTTATAGGGTTGATAAATATTGTAACATATTGAGAAAGATGAATGGTACCCTCATTATATCTACTCATCAAAGTAAGCATTACCACATCTAGTTGCCCAAAAGTAGGCATATTGATAAGTTGTTTGGCATCAGAACCTCATAGAGGATGTTGAAGTGTTATTACTCTTGCTTATGTTAATTCTTATTGGTCAAGGATAAGCAAATTAGCTTTTATCACATAAATAAAACCAAAAGGATCTGGTTCATGATATCTAGTTTTCTTGAATCTGAGGCTAATCCTCACATCCTCATTTTATGTATCAGTGAATAGAATCAATAATTATTCCCTATCCGTGTTTGTTTTTATAGACTAAATTTAATAATTTCATTGATTGATTCAATGCTTGTGAGAAATATGTGCACAAGTAGTTGATTTAGATGTAGATCATAGAGTTCTCTTATTTACAATAGTGTGTAATGTCTTTACATTTTTATTACCCTTTGTTATATAGTGTTTGCCACCCAAATCCATTTGGCTGATGAGTTTAAATGCATTGAGTTAATTGTGCATGAGTTTATCTCCAAAATTTATGTCAATCGATTGTTGTTTTATATGGAAGCTAATATTCTACGTCTAAAATATTTGAACCATTTGATGGTAGGTATCTAATGTGATGTAGTGTCTTTTAATCTATCCACTTTCCCTTATGGCACATCATGTCATTTCGTCACTTGATTTACTTTTGGAAAGATGCAATCTCTCAAGTGCATCATCATCAATGGTTTTGAATGACCACTAACCATTTTTTCTTCATACCCATCTTGTCAACACCTCATTCCCAGACTTAATTAATGAACCTCATATACCTATTTCTAGTTATCTCTCCTTCAAGTTGAATTTGTATATAGATCACACTCTATGATTTTGACTAACCAAGCTCTTTTTTGATGTGTTGTGACATAAATATTGCACTATATAAACACAAAAAACCCTAAAAATAAAATAGCATTAAAAAAATCCTTAACCACATGGCATTATTTTTCACCCTCTCTCTTTATCAGTGATGAATGATAGAGATTAAGGAAAATAAAGTTTAAGCTTACAACAATTCCATGCCCTGGTAGAATGGTTCCCTAAAGATATTTCAAAATAATTATTCCCTATTGTGAAACATCATGAATAATATAGGGTCTCTTCCATCTAATGCACAACTTTCCTATAAATGTTTGAAATATGCTATCATATAGTAATATTGCTTTCTTTGGATAAAATTCCTTAGATGGTAAGTTAGGATCATGCCAGGATTTATGAATCAACTTGTTAATTTCTTGTATCCATTGTGTTCATTATCTATTTTCCTCCATCTTGGTTAAATCTATTTATTTAAATTTCAATGATTTCTAATTTCCAAACCTCATTATCATCACAATTCACAAATTATGAATAATATATTATATAGGCATAACTTCCTCAAGACCATAAACCAACTAAAAAAGAGTGAAGCCTATCACATATTTATAATTTATCTGGTATGCCCAAAATAATCATAGAAATGTGATCTTACCAATCATC